>OY755083.1:33240646-33938146 GCA_963576655.1 Gastrophysa polygoni
CTGATACCGCAGGCCCCTACGCCGCTGACCCAGACACCGCTGGCCCTGACACCGCAGTCCCAGCCATCGCAGGCTCTGATACCGCAGGCCCGGACCCCGCCGGCTCTGACACCAGACACCCCGACACCGCAGGCTCTGACACCGCAGACCTTGGCCATGGCAACCTGAGCCCCGACTCCACTAGCTCCACAGCCGGCAGACAAGCCGACCCCAGTGGGGTGGGGTACTCGCCGTCCCGCTAGGAGACTTCACATCACGAGGCCTCCCGTACATCATGCTGAAGTCCTTGGAAGGCCTCCACCCGGAAAACCACCAGTCAACCCCGCCAACATCCGCTGGACAACGACGCTCACCTCCACTCTACCTGCCTGTAGAGGAGAGGATGTACTGGCGCTGTGGCACGCCGGGCCACGAACGAGACTCCTGTGCTCGTCCCGTGAGGCTTTTCTGCTCCCGATGTGGCCGGGATCGCATCCGGTCAAGCGATTGTCCCTGCCCACGACGATTGAAGACAACCCCAGCCCGAACCCCGACACCCCCAGCAGCTCCGACGCCGTACCCGATACTCGTCCCCGAGTATCCTCGATCATCCCGCTCTATGCCAGCGAAAGTGAACCAGCGCACCCAGACGTCAACCCCCACCGTACGCCCGAGACACTCCCGTTGAAGACAGCCCTAGTACATGAGTATTAGCATAGATTTTCCCAGATGTATAATTTTGAGAGTCATGTCCAGCGAACAAAAAAAAATAATGATTGTTACACAATCATTCTTTTTTTTCCGCAAGTAGGAGGGGTGTGTAATGAAGTGTTTTCTCACCAGCTTCATTACTAGGCTTCGGTGTACGAGCCTCATACGAGAAATGAGGTTAAGGCAATTTCAGAGTCACCCTGTATACCTGATTGATAAATTCATGAATCAAGAAGCTCCTTTGGCTAGTATTTCGAGCCCCTCAGAGAGCCCTACCCCAGACTAACCTTGTTTAGCCCCGTTGCACCCTGCTGAGGGTGATCAACTTCATGACACCCCTGCCTCCGTTTTGAAAGCACTACCAGGCTAATGACTTCACACATATCATGTTCAGACTCTTGATATTAGTATTGGTAGGATTTGATTGCATAATGACCGTCCAGAGCCCTGGGAAATAAGAAGTCCAGTATGCTATCCGTTTACTTGCTTTATTCATCTTGCAATGATTTTTGCATCCGGAAGTCCTGATCAACCCAGAGACTAAGACTTCTTATTGCCTAGGGAGAGTGTATTTATGATTTTGGAAAGAGTTAGAATGGTTTTCATACCTGGAAAGACATTTCAGGGTCATGTGATATTGTTTAGGTCATAACTTTGTTATCCTTCGTAATTTTGCAATCAAATTCGCTCAGTAGCACAAACATGGGATGCCAAGCACTTTGATACTACCAGTTTTGAAGAAAAATGATTTCCACCGCAAGTTTCCAGACCCAAGGTCAAGTAATGTTCACTTTTTCCTTGAGGAAACAAATCATGGCCAGCTCGAGGCCAGACCAGCCCGACCAATCAGAATCCCGACCTAGCTCTGTTTTTTGCCAAACCTGAAAAGAGTATAAGTAGCAAAACTCAGAGGCCCGAGGGGATAGATCCACAAGTATAGAGAGATAGATAGATAGTTAGATAGATTCCATTTGGCAGTGATTATTCTGATTCAGTCCGATTCTTACCGTTTGATTCAGTTCGTATAACCGTTATAAAAAGTGATCGAAGTGCTCGAAGTTTTTCCTGTATTGACATCCCGTTTTTGTGTTACTCAAAGTTGAAAAAGTGAGCCAGAGCTTTTTCTGCCGACGATTCACCCGTGAAGTATATTACCAGTCAAGTGTGAGTTAACTGCATTTTGATTTCACTGCATTTTCTCATAGTTCTATCAAACTGCAGCTTAACTTTATAGATCAAATAATTTTCCAGTATAAATCCAGTTGTTGTGACATTTGTCGTGACGGTTGACAGCGGCCAGTGAAATTCAGAATCCAGCACAGAGTAAGCATTGGAACTGCCCTGTTGCATATATAGGTATCATTTGTAATGACCTGCAGGATAAGTTCTGTGGTTTGAAATCCTAACGTAAAGAGTTTCATCAGGAAAACAACCCTTGTAACGGTCGAGGTTCTTGGTCTGCGTAGCAGTCAACACCAAGCGTCACCAGGGTTGTGAGCATCCCGGTCTCCTGGTCGCATAAGGCTTATAGTCAGCGTCGAGACCACCCTGATAGTAATTATCTTGCAAACCCCAGAGAGGTGAATAGTCTTTGTACATTGACCAGAACTTGTTTTGCAGGGGTAGAGCTTCTTAACTCGCATAGGCACTTCCCGGATGCACGTTGCACGGCGTACTCTTTGAATACCAGTCAGATTAGCTGTCACCCTGCTTAAGTCACCCTGCTTAATTAATTGTCACCAGTAGATATATGTGGTTAGGATAATCTACCCTGAGATTATTTGATCTGTGGAATTTTGCTATCTTGTGACTGACACCTGTCGACATATTCTGTCATCCGAATTTCCTCGTGGTCGTATTTTCTTGGTTATGATAATAATGATTGTGAGAGATAAATTCGATCTGTTTATTGTTTCCAGTGAATAAACCTGTTAAAGTGTGAATTTTAGTTCTGATTATTTGTTCTGAGTGATATACCAAACACCCGCAGCAACCCGTATACCAGGGTGAAACCAAGTGGGTGAACTTAAAGCCCTCACCCCCTTGTGATCTTTTCATAGTCCAGAAGGCCTTCGACCCCTGGCATACCGTCGCTTAGACTGTGTTGCTACCTAGGCCTCCCAACAAATCCTGGTTGGGAGAAAGTGGAGTTCACCACTATAATCCAACTGGCGCTCGAGGCAACCCCGATCTATCCTAGATATAGACATCCCCGTTGAGCACCACCCTAGTGACACCCCCCCAAGAAGGGGGAGACGTTACATCATAACCGCTCATATTGTGGAAAAAGACTGGTATGAAATTTGGAACTTTCTGCGTACACAACAAAAGTTACCTCCAACTGTCTGTCAAAATTCTCATGATTCAAAATATTCTCAGGTACCGATCTCCCAAATTTATCAACTTTTATTGACATAGATGGTGTTGCGGTGAAAGTGTGATTACAATCATCAAGCTGGTGGCGTAACAGTATAGTTTCGTCTGCAAAATGTATTAAACAACCATCGCAAAAAAAACGTTTATATTATTTGGCAGATATTTGACTAGACACCAGTCTAGATAAATTCTTTATCCAACAATAGTGACTATTACCGGAATCATCTGTGATGAGCAGGAGATTAATATGTTCACTCATTTTTTTCTTTTGGGAATAATGAAACAGACCGACTACCTGACATTTCACTTGACGGTTTTCAATTACATTTCCTAATCCGTAAACATCGATGGAACAATCATTGAGGGTTTCGAGCTTTGGAATATTACTCAATTTCATCGGTAACTCTATACTACTCAGATTCAAAACTGTAGAAAAGTGTGGGTATGAAGACATTTCACAGGGTTTGCTGCTTGCTGGATATAGGGCAGATATCACAGCCCAAGCAAGAAAATGCTGCTACTGATTCACTACGTTCACTACAGCCTTCTCATTTCCGATGAAACTTGGTAGAAACATGCACGTAGCGGGCTGCATTCATTGATATATATTTCAAGAGATAATATTTCTTCTAAAGCCCAACCTGCAACAATGGAAACAATATATATTCACCGTAATATAGACACCTCGTATTCCTCAGATTTTGAATCAATTCTTAGTCTTCAACTCACCGGAATCACGCTCTTAGAATTCTGTTGTTTGGTTTATTATGATTTCCTTGGATGTGTCGTCGACGGCTTCTAAATTGAGAGATGAATCTATGATGTGATTTGGTGCCATGAAAGATTTAACATCGTGAAGATCTTGAGCTTGTGGGACATATCTACCAAATATTCCCATGTTGACCTTGATAGCATGATGAATGGATAGTATATTTTCCAATACGGATAATATCGTCACCTTATTCTCGTTGAGAAACGTTTTACCCCCGTCGTACATTCCAGTCTATAGCGACATTTGAATCAATGATTGAGATCAATGAATTTGGGAGGAAATCAGGAACTCGAAAACCCTAAGGTTGAACATAATGAAAAAAAAAAATACGAACTATAGAAAGCTGCAACAAGAATTGGGAGAAGAACAGTAGTTAGATATATATAATCAAGAAGAAACAGAAATAATGGCTCAATCATTTAAAGAAAAACTCAAATATTACATTGAGAAGAATCCAAAAACTAACAGAACTAAAAATTAAAGTCGCCATAGATCTAAATGGATAACATCTGAAATAATCGATATAGCGGATGAAAAAAATGAACTCTATAAAAACGAGAGAAGAACGAATTGAGTAGATTGATAAATACAGCTGACAAGAAATACGCAGATGAAATGGTAGAACAGAACAAAAACAATACAAAAGGTTCATGGAACAGTGTCAACGAAATATGCAACAAACACGAAGCAAATACAAACATGAAACATATCAAAGAAAATGATCAAATGAAAATAATCAATATCGAAAATTCAGATAGTTTCAATAAATACTTCCCTTCAGGAACATTTAGAACGTCTCAGAGTCGTATTCCAACGTTTGCGAGAATCGAATTTTAAGATCCAAATGGACAAGTCCGAATTCTTACGCAAGGAAGTGGCCTATCTAGGTCACATTATAACGTCTCCCCCTTCTTGGAGGGGGGGGGGTGTTACTAGAGTGGTGCTCAACGGGGTATGTCTATATCTAGGATAGACCGGGATTGCCTCGAGCGCCAGTTGGATTATAGTGGTGAACTCCACTTTCTCCCAACCAGGATTTTTTGGGAGGCCTAGGTAGCAACACAGTCTAAGCGACGGTATGCCAGGGGTCGAAGGCCTTCTGGACTATGAAAAGATCACAAGGGGGTGAGGGCTTTAAGTTCACCCACTTGGTTTTACCCTGGTATACGGGTTGCTGCGGGTGTTTGGTATATCACTCAGAACAAATAATCAGAACTAAAATGCACACTTGAACTGGTTTATTCACTGGAAACAATAAACAGATCGAGGTTATCTCTCACAATGATTATTATCATAACCAAGAAAATACGACCACGAGGAAATTCGAATGACAGAATATGTCGACAGGTGTCAGTCACATAGATAGCAAAATTCCACAGATCAAATAATCTCAGGGTGTAAATGGAAATGATGTACACTCAGGGTAGATAATCCTAACCACATATATCTACTGGTGC
This sequence comes from Gastrophysa polygoni, assembly GCA_963576655.1. Classification (NCBI taxonomy): domain Eukaryota; kingdom Metazoa; phylum Arthropoda; class Insecta; order Coleoptera; family Chrysomelidae; genus Gastrophysa; species Gastrophysa polygoni. Next base: position 33,245,942 of record OY755083.1, read on the forward strand.
ATTTCCAATGATTACTCTGTACTGGATTCTGAATTTTAACTGGCCGCTGTCAAACGTCACGACAAATGTCACAACAACTGGGTTTTTACTGGAAAATCATTTGATCTATGAAGTTAATCTGCAGTTTGATAGAAAGATGAGAAAATGCAGTGAAATCAAAATGCAGTTAACTCACACTTGACTGGTAATATTCTTCACGAGGGAATATCGTCGGCAGAAAAAGCTCTGGCTCACTTTTTCAACTTTGTGTAGCACAAAAACGGGATGTAAATACAGGAAAAACTTCGAGCACCTCGATCACTTTTTATAACGGTTATACGAACTGAATCAAACGGCAAGAATCGGACTGAATCGAAAATCAATGAGTAAGACTGAGAATCGGAATTAGAATCGAGAATGAGAATCAGAATGAGAATCGAGAATCGGAATCAGAATAATCACCGGAATCCTTGGGCCTCTGGATTTTGCTACTTATACTCTTTTCAGGTTTGGCAAAAAACAGAGCGAGGTCGGGATTCTGATTGGTCGGGCTGGTCTGGCCTCGAGCTGACCATGATTTGTTTTCTCAAGGAAAAAGTGAACACTACTCGACCTTGGGTCTGGAAACTTGCGGTGGAAATCAGTTTTCCTCAAAACTGGTAGTATCAAAGTGCTTGGCATTCCATGTTTGTGCTACTGAGCGAATTTGATTGCAAAATGACGAAGGATAACAAAGTTATGACCTAAACAATATCACATGGCCCTGAAATGTCTTTCCAGGTATGAAAACCATTCTAACTCTTTCCAAAATCATAAATACACTCTCCATAGGCAATAAGAAGTCTTAGTCTCTGGGTTGATCAGGATTTCCGGATGCAAAAATCATTGCAAGATGAATAAAGCAAGTAAATGGATAGCATACTGGACTTCTTATTTCCCAGGGCTCTGGACGGTCATTATGCAATCAAATCCTACCAATACTAATATCAAGAGTCTGAACATGATATGTGTGAAATCATTAGCCTGGTAGTGCTTTCAAAACGGAGGCAGGGGTGTCATGAAGTTGATTACCCTCAGCAGGTTGCAACGGGGCTAAACAAGGTTAGTCTGGGGTAGGGCTCTCTGGGGGGCTCAAAATACTAGCCAAAGGAGCTCCTTGATTCATGAATTTGTCAATCAGGTATACAGGGTGACTCTAAAATGGCCTTAACCTCATTACTCATATGAGGCTCGTACACCGAAGCCTAGTAATGAAGCTGGTGAGAAAACACTTCATTACAACATTGTCACTCCTGACGGCGTTAAACCAAACCCGGATAAAATACATGCTATCAAAAATTTTCCAATTCCTAGTACACCCAAACAAATCAAAGGCTTCCTAGGGTTATTAGGCTATTATCGATGTTTCATAAACAATTTTGCAAAAATCACTAAGCCTCTTACAAAATGTCTCAAGAAAGGCGCAAAAATTATTCATGACGAAGAATTCAAATCCTGTTACGAAAATTGTAAAAATCTTCTGATCAATAACCCTATCCTCCAGTATCCCGATTTTCCAAACCTTTCAATCTCACTAAAGATGCGAGTAATGTTGCTCTCGGTGCTATTTTGAGTCAAGGACCCGTAGGAAAAGATCTTCCAGTGGCGTACGCCTCACGTACCCTCAATGATTCCGAGAGAAACTACTCCACCATTGAAAAGGAGTTATTGGCGATTGTTTGGGATACCAAATATTTCAGGCCTTACCTGTTTGGTAGGAAATTCAATATATCAACAGATCATAAACCCCTTCAATGGGTATTTTCTCTCAAAGACCCAAGTTCTAAATTATTACGCTGGAGAATGAAACTCGAAGAGTACGTATTCAATAATTATTCCATAACCTATAAAAAAAGGGAAAGCAAATACGAATGCCGATTCTTTATCACGCATAGAGTTGCATACCAAAGAAACTGATAACATTTTCTCACTCATAGAAGAATGCAATAAAAACTTAGCAAAAACTCAACAAGATGACAACATTTCCACTCAAGTACAAACCGACAAAATAAACAAAACATAAACAAAATTGATAATAATGACGAAGACAATGACCTCTAACATGACAACGATGAATTTACTGTTCATACAAACTCCGAAGAAAATCCTATAGTAGAAATTTCCATTTCGGAACAACCTGTTAACTTTGGTCGAAATCAGATGATCATTCGTTCAGTTTTACATTCACCGGCAAGACCGAAAATAACCATACTTTTCGAAAAGAAGCAACGAATTAGTATACAAATTTCTAAAAATAATTTTGAGCAGGACATTATCGACGTTATCAGAGATTACATTGCCCCAAACGTTCAGTCTCATGTTTACTTTGAAAGTCCCGAAATATACGAACCCTTCTGCGAAGTAGTACGGAAAAATTTCAAATGGCCCTCTCTGAAATTCAAAAGGTGTAAAATTGAATTGATTGACATTACAGACAAAAATCAAATTCCGGAACTAATTCAAGCATATCACGAAGGTGAATCAAATCATCGTGGTATTGAAGAAACAGAAAACCGGTTGAGGCAAAAGTATTATTGGCCTAATTTGAAAAACTCTGTGCAGACATATATAAACGATTGTGAAATATGTCAACAGAGTAAGTACGAAAGACGGCCCATCAGGACTCAAATGAATATCACGCCGACAACAACGAAACCATCTGAAATACTACATATGGACACTCTTACATTGGAACGAAATAAATTCTTGACAATAATTGATAGTTTTTCCAAATACGCCCAGGCGTATCACCTTAATTCTCTGGTCTCTCTACACAAATTGTAAATCGCCTAATTTCATTTTTCTCACATCATAGAGTACCGAAACAAATTGTTGTAGACAATGGAACCGAGTTCAAAAGTACCGTAATCACTGAACTATTAGCTCTTCACAAGATAAAAGTACATTTTTGTTCGCCCAATCATCCCCAGCCTAATGGCCAAATCGAAAGATTCCATTCCACCGTGATTGAGCACATCAGACTTCTGAATACCCGTGGATTCTTAAAATCACCGATACAAATGAAAATAACATACGCTATACTAGCTTACAATCATTCGATTCATACTGTCACCAAATTAAAACCAATCGATGTAATAAACGGACACATGAAAACCGATAATCCTTTTGATATCGATATAGAGCAAATTCTAATTAATGATTACGTTAACGAACATAGGGATAAAACCAAACTTTTATACTCGCATATAAACGAGACACTTGCCGAAAATAAAGAAGAACTCATTTCTAAATCAAACAAAAACCGTGGTAATCCTGACCTATTCCAACCTGGTTCAAAAGCTTACATAAAGGAACATATCAGACAGAAAACTTCAAATAAATTCAATAATCCCACTACTATAACTAATGTAAATATTCCTGGAAGAACATTTTCAACGCCACTTCAAGAAAAAGTCCATATGGACAATCTGAAAAGACCCCTGAAGAAAACATATGATTTCGATAAATAAGTGAATTCATTTCATTTCAGATTACCTCTCGTCTTCGGACTTCAAGAAACAATAAATTTGCAAAACTCAAAAAATAACCCAGGAATAGTGCCCCTCAAATTAGGAACTGCCAAAATTGAAGATTTTGTTCACACTCTGATCCATTACTTCGATTTGAACCCATTTATCATGAAAATCAATAAATTGCACCTCCAAACAACAAATCTCATGCAGTCACTCGAAACCAGTACAGCATATTCCGTTTATATTTCAAATTATGTAAAAATCTTACCACTAACGAAAGAAAAGACTGAAACTAAACTTAAGGAAATCATTCCACATCCTCAAAGGATGAAACGAGGATCTATTTTTACATCAGTAACTGGAAATTTGGACGCTAATGATGGTGAACGATATGAGAAATTGATAAAGGAACTCCAAAACAATCAAGTCAAATTAACATCAAATGTTGGGAAGCAAAATTCTATATCAATCGATGTGATCAATGAATTCAATCGAACTATTCAACAAATTTCACACAATGAGAAGTTACTACAAGAAAAAATTCTGCAGGTCGCTTCAATTGTCGAAGAGGCACCCTACAGAGAAAATTCTCAGTTCATCAAAGATATTTTCAATCAATTGATAAATATGTACGAAATTATTACATTTGATTTACAAGACATAAAAAATTCATTATCATTCGCCAAATTGAACGTCATGCATCCTAGTATCATTAGAACTTCTGAACTGTTTATTGAACTATCAAAATCACAAAATGTCTATAATGCCAATCGATTACCATTCAAAATCACTCTAGAGAATACTCCCAAATTTCGAGAAATTGATAAATATCGTATGTGTCATTATGAAAAATAAGATTACCTATTTACTTCGAATTTCTATCACAAATCCTTCTATTTTCGACTATTTCCACCTCTACTCTGTTCCTGTATACAGTAAAGGTCAGTTCAAGACAGTTATTTCTAAATCTGAATATTAATTGAAATGTGGTACACACTTCGCATCCGAAGGCGATCAATTAGAGGAATCTACTCGATGGATTGCGATATTTCCGAACAAAACAGCAATAGACCTCAAATGCCAGGATCAAGAAGATATTTCTAAAATTATTGGAACCTATTCGATCGGAATTCCAGCCGGATGTCACATTACCACCAGCCAATTCAAAGTATACAGCGAACACCATGTGACCAATGCAAATCAACCCATTGTTTTTCCCGAATTTGGACTTCCAAATAGACGATATCAACCTCGATATCAACCACGACCTGAAAACCCAGCGTATTCTGAACACTCCTGAAATATCCTTCACTGCAGGCAGAATGATTCGAGCACCCAGTATATGGAGCTTAGCTGCTTGCATCATGATCATCACAGTTATAGCAGTCTGCATCTACAAGAACTTTCTGCATTCCCGATATCAAAAACCGAGGTCAGTCCAGCCCTCGAGACAACTCGAAGAAAACAACCTTCCAGTCCTTCAATCGGGAGATCCCACGCAATCCCACGCAATGTGCTGAAGAGATCTCGGAAATCATCATGCTGCGAATGGAAACTAACATACCACATAGCACCAAATCACGAACCACTGGTGAACCATGGTTCAATGGAACCTGTTCTAGGGTCGTCGCTCTGAAGCAAGCAGCATACCGTCGTTGGCGCAGAAACCCAAGCCCGCAAACTAGAGCTGAATATGTTGAAGCTAGGAATACATGAAATCCAATAGATGAGTCTAAAGAGGCATATAACGCGAAAATAAGATCAAAGCTCATAGAGTGTCCAAATTGGTTCCCGTTCATTTTGGACCTTTGCCAAGGCAATCGGGAGAAATTTCACTTCTAGCTCATTTCCTCCCCTCACAAAGGATGATAATACATTGGCTATAACATAAATGTTTGCAGACAATTCTACCTTGGATCCACGAGGCCAGGAACTTCCCAAAATCGCTACCATCGATAACCGTATGCCAGAAATTGTCTTCCGGCAACGCACAATCAGATACATTCTGCTTAGCCTCAACGTCAAGAAGGCTATGGGGCCTGACGGAATACCGCCTATTGTTCTCAAAAAATGTGCCCCAGAACTAACACCAGTTCTTTGCAGGTTGTTCACCCTTTCGTACAAACTCGGCGTATTTCCTTCTAACTGGAAGAAAGCTAGGGTCCAACCGATTCCAAAGAAGGGCAAGAAAACCCTCCCTAACAACTGTAGACCGATTGCACTACTATCTGTGATCTCTAAAGTAATGGAAAAAGCAATCAACATCGAGCTCATCCGATATCTAGAGAGCTCAAGAATCGTGAATGACCGGCAATATGGCTTTCGTCACCAGAGGTCAACTGGAGATCTGCTTGCCTATGTGACACATAAGTGGCAGATGTCAATAGAGAAACATGGGGAGTCTCTGGCTGTAGCCTTGGATATCTCCAAAGCATTTGACCGAGTTTGGCACCAAGGCCTCCTAGCGAAACTTCCGTCATATGGTTTGCCGCCCCAACTGTGTCTTTTACTATCGAGTTTTCGTGCAGATAGATCACTCTACGTGGTGGTAGACGGGGTATCGTCTGATACAATGACTATCAATGCTGGTGTTCCAGCTCCAGTCCAGTTCATAGCTTTGCGGATGATAGTACACTTCATTCCGCCTTTTCCTCTAGAGGCCAGAGGTGCAAGGCGAAGACAGGTTGATGCTTTAAATGAGGATCTGACAAGAATTCTGAAATGGGGATCCGAGAATCTAGTACAGTTCAATGCAACTTAAAGTCAAGCTTGTATGTTCACCAAGACACACAATGCCCAATCTGATGATGTCGGGTACCACTGTTCCTATGAAGTCGTCAATATCCATGCTGGGTGTCACCACCAACAGTGCTCTCATGGGACGATCATGTGAGGTCCATTGTGAAAACTGCTCCACAAAAACTTGGTTTTTTATTCCGTGCGAAGAGATACTTCACATCCCAGCAGCTGCTTATGATCTACAAAGCACAAATTCGACCTGTCCTGGAGTACTGTTCACATGTTTGGAGCTCAGCCCCCAAACATATGCTAAAGCTCTTAGATTCAATTCAGAAGAGAGCTATTCGCCTAGTCGATGATACAACACTCACCAAATCATTGACCTCTCTAGATCATCTAGTTGAATTGAAGAACGCCATAGAAGCCAGCGAACGTATTCAAATTAGAATAGAAGAATCCAACGAACGAATGAGGCAGCTGGAAACAGAAAACTCCATTCTAAAATTGGAAATTGAGAAATTAGAACGCCAACAGAAAAAAGGCAATATTGTAATATTCGGTTTGAACAAAGAACGCCATGAAATTACATTCAATGTGATACGGAATGAACTAAAATCTCTATTACAAATTGATGTATCGTTAAATCAAATCAAGGATATTTATAGTCTGTGATCGCGAAAAAATAGCCCTGTCAAAGTGGAATTTGTATCGAACTTCACTGAGAAACAAGTTTTTGCAAACTGTAAAGAATTGAAGGGAACCGGGATCTCAATCTCGCAAGATCTTACAACCCGACAAAGAGAAGAATTAGCAGTACTAAAAAGACATCTGCAAACACACAAACAAAACAAAAATGAAAATGTTTACATAAAGGGAAATAAATTGGTGGTGAACAAAATAGAATACACAGTGCAACAACTTCTCGATTTTGAAGGAGCTGAAGACGAAGGGACCACATCAAGGAGCGTTCCATCAACTCCCACTCAACCACTTCTGCGAGAATTAGACGAGGAGGAAACAACAAAACCTGTCACCCCATCCACCAAACCAAGTGGAGCCAACAAGAAACTGATTTCAAACCAAATTCCCCGAGAAAATTTAGAAAAAATAAAAACTAGGTCAACCAGTGAAAGACAAAAGAAAAATAAAAACGTTAAGTGAATATTGTGTCATGTGAAGGTCCTCATTAAATTGAGTTTCAAATTTCCAAATGTCTGTTAACATAGTTATATACTACTACTGTCGCCCTTAAATACCAATCAGTTTATTATATTACTATATATAGATGGATCCATATATTAACAATTTCACTGTAGAGAAAATAGATGATTTCACCTTGAAAGACCACAATGAACTGCGAAATATCCTATGTGTAAACCAAAATAATAAAAGTTTTACGATACTACATAATAACATAAGAAGTTTAAACAAAAACATAGACGAGTATAAAGTATTCCTAACAAATCTAGCAACCGACATTGACTGCATTGTTTTCACCGAAACACGACAAATAGATCACCTACCTCTATACAACTTACCAGGATATGACCTCATATATAATGATGGTCACTTCAATCAAAATGATGGAACAGTAATGTATATAAAATCCAGTTACATGTATACCTACAGAATATTACAACTAGGAGCCAGCAACACTACTGAAACAACAGTGCAACTCCCCAACAAAAAATGCATAGTTATAACAGCTTACTACAGATCCCCTTCGTTGAATACCTGTGAATTCGTAGATGATCTACACGAGTATCTCAAACTCCACAGCACTAATAATGGATTATATAGTATCTTTATAGGCGATAGCAATATCGATCTGCTCGATGAAGAAAATGGAACAGTAAACGACTACTTGAGCATCCTGGATGAGTTTGACTATAGATCAACAATAAACAGTCCTACAAGAGTCCAAGGAAATACTAAAAGTTGTTTAGACCACATCTTTTTCAAATCCAAAATATGTGCGATACGTGATAATATCCTACCCATTATAACAGAAACAAAAATAACCGATCATTACAGCACAGCTTTACAAATTATACTCAATGAAATTCGACCAAAAATAAATAAGTGTACATACAAAAAACATATAAATAGTTCTAAACTACGACGTATACTAGAACAAGAAACGTGGAATGCAGTTTATTCAGCTGAATCTGTCGATGCTGCAACTGAAACATTTTTAGAGACAATCTTATTGGGTATAAAACAGTCTACACTTAATTCTAGAATAAATCGGAAAAATCAAAAAATCACACCTTGGATTACCAACGTTATCATAAAATCAATAGAAACAAAAAACAAGCTTTTTGAAATTATGAAAAGATATCCAGAGAATCAGGACCACAAAACACGATATAAGAAATACAGAAATAAGCTAGTCAGTTTAATGAAAGAGCAAAAATATAAATATTACCAAAAACAAATTACGCAGAATCAATCCAACACGAAATAACTATGGAACATAGTAAATGAAATAAGTAAATCTAAACAAAAAAACACCACCATAAATAAATCACAGGATGATTCTGGCAATATCATTGAAGATAAAACACAAATTGCAGACTATTTCAATAAAACTTTCACAGAAATCGGCTTCAAACTGGCCAGTGATATACTTCAAAATCCTGATTATATTTCGCATCGGCCCACCCTTTCAAATAGTTTTGTCCTAACTCCCACTTATGAGAACGAAATAGTTGACATTATTAACAACCTGAAGTTGAAGAAAGCCCCCGGATATGACGAAATAAAAGCAGAAACCTTGAAACTCGTTGCGCAGTACATAACAAATCCCTTGATCTACATATTCAACAAATGTATGCAGAACGGCATATGGCCTACCGTCTTCAAAAAAAGTGTAGTCACACCCATTTTCAAAAAAGGTGACGAGACTATCGTGACAAATTACCGGTCTATATCTTTAATTATCACCCTGTCAAAAATCCTTGAAAGGATCATAGCAAATCGCTTGAATTCTTACCTTCAAAAATATAAAATAATCTCAGACAACCAGTTTGGATTTGAAAAAAATTGTTCAACGGAAGATGCAATCTTACTTCTAACGGAAAAAATATATGATGCAATGGATGCGGGAAAACCATGCCTGGGAGTATTCCTTGACTTGTCAAAGGCATTTGACAAAGTGAATCACACATTACTACTAGAAAGTCTCGAAGACATTGGAATTCGTGGAATTGAAAACAGACTATTTAAAAGTTATTCAGAAAACAGGAATCAGATTGTAAGAATAGAAAATATAAACAGTGACAACCTCCCAATTCAATATGGTGTCCCTCAAGGTAGTGTCCTCGGCCCAATATTATTCAATATATATGTGAATAACTTGTTCTCTATTGCGTCGAATGGCATCATTGTGGGATTTGCTGATGATACGGTAGTCCTATATACTGCAGATACGTGGCCAGAACTCAAACAAAAAGCAGAATCGGACTTTAGCGCAATACACGAATGGTTGAAATACAAACTATTAACTCTAAATATCGAAAAAACATGCTACTTGCCATTTTGTTGCAATACCACCACAATTCCACTCTTCGATCAACTCTCTATCCGAGATGGCAGTCAGACATACGACATCAAAATGGAAACCAAAATTAAATATTTAGGAATATATCTTGACATACATATGAAGTGGAATGTACACATCAACTTTGTATGAAAAAAACTCAGATCAATGCTATCAAAATTTAAATACTTGAGTACAATTCTAACAATACCACAGTTAAAAACCCTATACCATGCTTTAATCGAAAGCCACATAAGATACGGGTTGGTCACATGAGGAAGTGCATTGAAGAGCCATTTACATCCACTTCAAATTTTACAGAAATATCACCTCAAAATCATTTATGAGAAAAAAAGAACATTCTCATCCAAAGAACTTTTTCTGGAAACAGAGGTGTTAGATATACGTCAATTATATTACTTTAAAGCGGTTGAAAGATACCACAAATCAAAAAAATTCTCTTATCCCAAGCATTCGTACAGCACTCGACAAAAGAAGTCACAGCTCATACCGCTAGCGCAAAAAGCAATCGGACAACGCTCTTACTCCATCCTAGCTCCAAAATGCTATAACACCATACCATACAATATTAAAGATACCACTAATCCATACAAATTCAGAAAATTACTAAGAACTCACATTATTGTACTGGGACAACAATACGCCACTAACTTAATAGAACAAATTAATTAAAATTTACTGGAACAAACAAACAAAAAAAAAAAGAAAAAAAAACTGATTTAGACTTCAACCTATTCAAGTCCGACTCCCAATCTTACCTGATTCATCCTTTTAAGACTCTAACTAACTAATACTCCGTGAAAAAGTACAGGTACTCCTACAGGAAATCATCTCTTTTTTATGATTACTGACTATTAATTGTGATCTATTGCTTATACAACGACTGTTCTAGTTTATGTTACTCCTTTATATTGAATCTCGAACAGCTCTGCATTTAGGATATTCAGCTTATGAAATTGCAAATAAAATAATTGCTTCACTTCATAGATATACCCACGCTCAAGGCTTTTTCCTTGTGGGATCTTTTATTTAGAGATAATTTTTTAATAATTTTTTATTCTTCTAGCATAATTTTATACTTATATATAGTACCAAAATATTGTCATATACCCACGCTCAAGGTTTCCCTTTTGTGGATCTTCCTTGTTTATTCAGATTTTTTTTATGATACCTGTATAATTTTTTATTTCATTCTATAATGTGACACTTATATACTTGTGTGACTTTTATTTAGAGATAGTTGTTAATAATTTTCTATTCTTCTAGTATAATTTTATATTTATATATAGTAAATGTACCAAAATATTGTCATATATCCACGCTCAAGGTCTTCCTTTTGTGGGTCTTCCTTGTTTATTCAGAGGAATTATTTTTATGATACTTGTATGATTTTATATTTCATATAGTACTATACTGTGATACTTATATTCATCTTATAATCTATATGCTATACTTCTTGTAATCTATATGTCATACACTGAATAAACATTATTATTATTATTATTATCATCGTAGAAAGGTCGGCGATCTATGCCTTTTTTATAGGTACTTTCATGGTCGGTGCTCAACGGAGATATCAACTATTATGCCACCACGCGCGATTCCTAGTAGACAAACCAGACGAGCTCAAGCTGGTCACTCCTACACTGTCAGGCTCGAGACCTGTCGAACATCACCATACCAAGCATCATTCCTCAATAGAACGGCAAAGTTATGGAATTCTTTGCCTAGTGAAGTCTTTCCTGATGCTTACAACCTCCAAACTTTCATGAAAAATTCCAACACCTTCCTACTCTCCCAAAATTCCACCGCTGGCTAACACGATGTTCCTCGAACGTCATAGGTTTCCCTTTCGTGTTGTCCACAGATTAAAAAAAAACTACTCCGCTGCACTCCGTAGTTGAATTTTTGAGGGGAGGAGTTATATCACCACCAAACGGAAGATTCTGCTGACTCCACCGAAACTCAACACCCTTGGATTCCGAGATGTCGAAGAAGCACCGAGGTTTCTTAATTCCCATTTTTACTGCATTCCGCAGTCAGACTTAATATTCAAACGCATAAACATCTCTCTGTAAACTTATATTTTCAGTTTATTATAAGAAGTTATTTTTTAAAAAAGCAAGTCCGTCGTTGCCGAACTTATTTCACGTTCAAATAAATTCAAATAGAAGATGAATTCTTCACATCTTCTCAAGATTCATGAACAATTGTATATAGAATAATCATTCATGATCGCGTTTTGACATTGAGAAGACAAATAACTGATGATTGAACATACGTATGTTCATGTAATTAGCAAATAAATCACTGCATTATCTCAATTTATGATTCTCTTACTTATTGTGTCATACCTATTTATGATTCCTCATAAGTAGAGAACTGTTTCGTTCTTTGCTTTTTAAAAGGTATCAATCTCTAAGCTATACAAAATACGTAAGGAAAATTTACAGAAAATTTGACAAAGAAAGATACAGCACAGTGAGTGTTCACCATATATATTTTATTCGGTGTATATTGTTAGGATAATAACGAATAATCCAGAAACTTGAATTCTCATACTATAATATACACGGTTTGGCAATAGTGCCGTTCAATGTCATACATATACAATTCAAAATAGGCCCTTTCAACAAAACATGTATGAACTTGTCATTCATTTTACTATCCAATACAGCACCAAATTCATAGCTGCTAGCATTATTGATTATCTCTTTGAAAACTGCTACCTTCGGTGGAAATTGGCCTCTCAGAATACCAAAAAAGTCTTCTGATTTCTTGTTTCTTTTGTCTTATCGCAACCCACAAAATTGAATCCTCCCTCTTCTCTATCACACCATAAGCTTCGAAGTACTGCTCAAACCTTTCTTCATAAATATTCCACTCTTCTCCAAATCTATATTCTCTTACGATTTCTTGTCATGATGTTACTCCTCTTATTCCTGTTGTCGAAGATTATAATTAAATGATGATTATAGACCAACAGTTGATAGAAATTTCGAAGATGTGAAATACCCACTCCTGAGAGTAGATGAACCATTTGCTGCTCTACAGGGGGTGTACATTTCAAGAAATTGGATTCTTTGAATGATACAATCAATCAAAATAAGAAAAAAAACCCGGAAGATATAATAATATTAATAATATTAATTTATTCATTTACATATGCAATACAAAAATACAAATGGATATGCCTAAATGAATAATAAATGAATAAATAAGAATACTCAATAAGTGATAATTCACTTGTTTCGAGAAGTTGATTCACATCATCGAATATAATAAATATATTCAAAAAAATTCAAGTTATCTGAATAATAATTATAATTGTAATTGGAATTTGAAAATGTGTGCCTCAAGCACCAGCGATTTACCAAGACTCGTATTGCAAAAAAAACAAACATACATGTATTCATTTATAAACTTCGGATAAAAAAAAAATATAATAATTATGAGTAGTTCACTTGAAATAATCATTTATGATACTTCGATCTTTCTCAATAATAAATGATTTCAAAGCTTTCTTGGACGAATGTTTACCTAATATATCTCTTATTTCTATAGGGAGAGTGTTGAACATTTTTGGGGCCATGTAGTTGTATGAGCGCTGACCTATGGATTTATTCATTTTCGGGATGATATGATGGTGTTGTATGATGGTGTGATGGTATGAGTATTGTGGTCTTGATTCGGTAAGACGAAGAGGTGGTTAGAGGTGGAAAGAATAATTGACGAATATCTAGGTCAGAAACTAGCTTATCTGAAGGATATCTTTTTTGGATGACTTCAATTGGCCGTAGGTGAGTTCTCAATGATCATATTCTTCTCTCTCATATCATAGCTTGTGGTACACAAGAAGGAATTTATTTTGTAAATCGTTTTGGCTACCCATTTGGCTCCAAACCAGCATATGTAACTGGAAATGGTTGGAAAAGTATTACAGAGATATGAAGATGTCATGAATTTCTTAGATGATTTGGAAGTGAGAGAAAAAAAAAGAGATGATGAACGGGAAACATATACTAAATTCAGAAATTGTTTTCGATAAACTAATAAGGCTGGATTCAGGTAGAATTTGAATAAATGTATTTTTTTCGAATCTGAGATCAAATATCTTGGACATATAATGAATGAAGGGTAACATACAAATCCAGGGGAGAAGGTAATACAGGATATTCCTTGACCTTAATGTGTATCACGAGTGGAATGATTTTTAGGTTTGATTATTTATTACGTTAAATCCATTCTCAGTTCGTCTAACTAATTACAGCCACTTTATTATTCATTGAGAAAAGGATATTCTTCCATTCGGTCTAGGAAATGTGAAGGAATTTTCGATGCAGCGAATAAGATAATGCCTTCTGATCAGAATTTAGTACATAACAATCAGAATCTGGATATCAAATTTGTATGTGATGCTTCCAATATTGATGTAATAAACTAGCTGGTGGAGCTACTCCTATCCTTCTCCCGTGTTCGAATCTCTTGATATTGGCCAACCTTGATAAACATGACATGGCGTGTGCGAAACTGTAAAAACTGTAGTATCTGCCAGCTGAGTTTCCAACCAAATTTGCAGAGACACCTCTTTGAATTTGTCAGTGTCGCATACAAATATTGGTATATTCTATAAGGTTATGTGTGAAAAAAAGCTAGATAACATTTTTACCTCCATATGTAAACCTGAGAGGGATTCATGTTTCTACTGTGCAAGGCGGATTGACCTCGTGTGAAAATGAATGTGATGTATTTTGAGAGGTGAGTATCAAGTTAATACTTCTTATATATGATCTCGTATTGAATCAGGTATATGTAGTTATGCATTGGAATTGATTATTATGTTGATTCATACTTCGTGTATTTTCAGGATTATTTGCATACCCTAGGATTCTGAAATAAAATATGAGGTGAGTACTCAAAAGACTTTATTCATTAATAATTGCTGCATCAGCAGTGATCACAATAAGTTGCAAATTACAGATGAGAATTAAGTGGTCATGAACAGTGGAAGTAGAGAAGTCGATATGAATCTTACTTCATTCATCAGAAAGATTCCTCCAATAGAAATTAGGCTCAGATGAAAATTCATAATTTCTATTCAAATGTTGAAAATACTTCTGCTGATCCATATAAGAAAATGCTAATATTGCTCATGGTCATCCAGAAGATTCAATTTTCTGGTCTCAGTACTAAACTATATTCATCATCAGTCCAGTTGAGACTCAATCAATGAAGTTGCTCATTTGATTCATATTTCAATTCAACTTGAGTCAGATCACAATCACTCTGATGTCTCCAGAAAATCTTATCTATTGATATTATACAGGTACATCGAAGTAACAGCTATGCTTGAATCATCTTGAACTGTTATTGTTTTTTCAATACACTTATGATATCAATCCAGTGAGACTTCTTGGAGTAGGTAATAGTAGAGTAGGTATCAGATATAATCATAACAGGATGATGTCTTGCTATCATTGGAAGAAAGTCCATGTTTGTTCAATGTGGCGTGGATAAGTGAAGATTAGAAGGAAACTTGAGATCTTCTCCAGAAAATTATTCATGGAAATGAGAATATCAACCAAAGATACACTCAATGATCTAGTTTGGTCATCTTCAGTGATATAAACTGTTTGTCAGCTGCAATGGACTGATCTACTCTCCAGAAAATTATATAGGGAGGCAAAATAGGTTGCAAGTCTTCTCAGATTCGAAATACAAGTAACAAATTCACTTGATTTCCAGCTAAAAAATTGAATCTCGTTTCACATCTCATGGAAAGACCCCCGTTCCTCTTGTAACTTTATAGATATGATACTAAAACTCACAAGAGCAGAACTGGAACGAATCTGCTCCCGTTTTCAACACTGGAAAAAATGATCTCCTCAATCGCAGAGATAATGGTGTTGATGATATCTGTAAATTGTTTGGCTGTTTAGCCTTGTGACACTGAAGAGTGACAAGATTGAGAAGATCATTTTTTCCACAGTGTTGAGAACGGGAGCAGATTCGTTCCCGAAACGTCCACAAAGATAAGTAGAAGTTTTGATTTTATTAAAAATACATTTTTATTTCCAAATTTTGGAAAAACAAGGTGTCACTGACAAATAGAGAATTTCTCTTTTAGGTACCTCTCTGGAAGGTTAATTCAAAAGCAGTGACACTTTGGGGCAGTCTAAAAAACTGTCCTTACTACAAATATATCAAAATAATTATTATAACTTCTATTTCTATTTTTAGAAACGAGGAGAGAAAATCCCAAAAATCTAGGAAAATGAATTTTCATTGTACATTCATATGTACCTGAAATATCCTTTTTTTTCTAGGTTATTTCTGAGGCATTTGATGAGATGTGGAAAATCAGAACACATCTTCAGCTTCCTGGAGGCATCCATCGGATGTTCACACCATGGCTCTGAACAGTTTTGTATCCCTATACATTTCCACATCGTTCTATTGCAAGCTGCTCCATCACTTGTGATTACATCAATGAGAAGTTCAGCATTCTCACACAAAATGACACATTCTAAAATTAGTTCTGCTTGGAGTTCACTAGTGATATTCCCTTTCGTCAGAAAACATCCCAAAGCCTGCAAGCCATGACCATCAAATGGCTGGAACATAATTACGAGTACATGATCTCCTGATTGATCCTCCATGCCTTTCGGAGTGAATTGACCAAGATCCACAAATCCCACGAATTCCATGGTATTTTTGTCAAATTTTTTATTAGGAGTGATTTTACATTCATCTACTAATAAACATCCATGCTTCTGCCATTCTGCCATATTCTCAGTTTTTTCTTTTATCATTGCAAAAACCTCCTTTTTGAGACCAAATGTTCCATCTATATTTCTAATGTACCTATTGGAAAAATATGTTGTACATTACTTTTCGGTATCATGAGCTTTTTCACTTGACTTACTGTGATGACATGATACGATATAATATATACGATATATATATATGAGATGTATGTCTGTAGATATGCTTGATGATCTGAGTTTCAATAAATATGAACAAGAACTGAGATATACTGCTGAATTATTTTTTAATTGACAGACTTCTCACAAATTGACAATACCTGTTATTAAGACAAAACAACGTATCTAGCAACGGTTGTTATGGGCATCGTCCTGGCTGCCTGTGGTTTGCGTTGTTGCGAGAAGTAAATCGTAGAAAACGTTACATACCGCCCCCCTTGAAAGGATCGGCTTTCAAAACAAAACACACAATGAGCAACCTAACTTTAAACAGTTATGAACTTCATGAACAAAATGATCTCTCAAGAATTGATTGGGAGAGCACAAACTTTGGACACTGGTCTTTTGAATGTACCATTTGCAGTCTTGATGCACACTACCCGAACAATTCTGTCTTGACCAGGAAACACTTCGATGATTCTACCCATTTTCTAACATAATGGCGCTGTATTGTCGTCCTTGAGCAGAACCAACATTCCAATTTGGAGGTTCGAGTGAGGTTGTCGCCATTTTGTCCTCTCTTGAAGGTTGCTAAGATACTCATGTGACCATCGTTGCCAAAAGTGCTGTATTTGCCGCTGAATACTCTCGAAGTGGGATAAGCGATTTATTGTCACATCTCTAACGTCATCTTGGAAATGCGCTGGTGTTAGAGGAGAAAGATCATTGGGATCGTTGGATAGGGGAGACAATGGTCGGGAATTAAGGACTGCCTCAACCTGAGTTATTACTGTGTATAAGCACTCGAATGTTAAATGAGAATTACCAACGATTCTTTTCAAGTGATATTTTGCGGATTTGACACACGCTTCCCAGAGACCTCCGAAATTGGGAGCATGTGGAGGCAAAAAATGCCATTTCATTTTATTCAAATTGAGAAATTCACTGGAATGATTATTCGTTTTGAGGTTTAATAAGATCACCTTTAATCCATGTTCAGCACCAACAAAATTTTTGCCATAGTCACTGAAAATGTCGTTGCAAACACCCCTTCTAGAAATGAATCTTGTTGAACATTTCAAAAACGACTCCGAAGAAAGGTCGTCCGATAGTTCGAGATGAACCGCCTTCGTGACAAAACAAACGGAGATGCATAAATAACATTTGACTATTTTTCTACTCCTGATCTTACCATCCTTGATGTGGAACGGACCAGCAAAGTCCATTCCGGTTGTTAAAAACGGACGTTGTGGTTGTAGACGTGAGTGTGGAATATCTCTTTTCTCTTGGTGAAGACCTGAAGCAAGTTACATATTTGCGTAAGACTCCTCTGACGACGCTACGACCGTTAATTGGCCAAAAATTTGACCTGACAGCCGCCAAAGTGGTTTGGGAACCTGCATGAAGATGCCTTACATGTTCATGCCGAATTATTAATTTGGTGAAATTTCCTTGTTTTGCCAATAAAATCGGATGTTTCATGTCATAAGATACGTTAGAATATTCAAGTCTTCCACCGACTCTGATTATACCATTTTTGTCTAAGAATGGATTTTATGAAATGATTTTTGTATTATCAGAAATATACTTTGAATTCTTTTATGACTTCAGCTCTAAGGTGAAATAGAATTTTTGAACTATTTTACAGCTGGTATTGAGTGCATTGTCTAGTTCAGACTTTTCAGAGGTTTTTGAATTGTTAGCAAATCTCAGACAATATGCTAAGACTCTCTGAAGTCTTATGAATGAAGAAAAGCGATCGATGAAATCGATATCTTCATTTCCTGCTGATATGATCAGAGTAAGATTGCTTTTCTTGAGCTCAGGAATTTCTGAGTCGGGTAGAATATCAATTTTGGACCAGAAGTATTTCTCCTGGGACAACCAACTGGGACCTATCCTCCACATCTTTCATTCTATTAATTCTTTTGGGTTGATTCCTCGTGAAATGATATCAGCTGGATTTGATTCAGAAGGAACGTGATTCCACTGCCTTTTATCGGAAAATTGTTGAATTTCGGTGACCCGATTAGATACAAATGTTGTGAGTCGATATGGTTCAGTGTTAATCCACGTTAATACAATTTTTGAATCAGTCCAGTATTGGATGCGCTCAATATTGTTGGGAATAGCTTTGAGAACCCTTTGAGTGAGCTGAGTAACTAGTAGAGCTGCGCAACGTTCGAGCTTGGGTAATGAAATTGTTTTGAGTGGGGCGACTCGGGACTTTGCGCAAACTAAATGAACATGGATTTTGCCAAATTCATCAATTGATAGCAATACGCTACATATGCCTTTTGGGAGTCTTTAATCTTTTCCGATGCATCTCCGAAACAGTGCAATTCAAGGGAAACAGGTTTTGGACAAATAATATGCATAGGGATGCATACTGAATTCAAATGAATTATTTGACTGGAAAATTCGAGCCAAGAATAATGCAATGCGACCGGAATGCTTTCGTCCCAATTTAGACACAATCCCCGAAGTTTTTGAATAATGATTTTGGCTCTGACGGTACTAGGACCAATGAGACCTAAGGGGTCAAAAATTTGAGCCACTGCTGATAGAATTGTGCGCTTTGTGACATTAGGTGCTTGAACATGAGTAACAGTATACTTGAGAACATCGTCTACTGAGTTCCACGTTAAACCCAACGTTTTTGTGATCTTGTTATCAGAAATATATGTTTTCTAACATTTCACAGGTATTCGAGACAAATTTTCGGAGATTGAAGCCAGCTGAACTCAAAATGCGAATAAGTTCTGATAAAACTTGTTTTCCATTTTGAATAGAATTGAAACCTGTCAACAAGTCGTCAACATAGAAATTAGACTTGATGATTTCGCTAGCATGGGGAAATTTTGATTCGTTTTCCTTAGCTAATTGAAATAGAGACCTAATGCAAAGAAATGAAGCGCTAGCAGTACTATAAGTAACTGTTTTCAATTGATAATGACCTAATTCTTCAGAAGAATCAGAGCGCCACAATATGCGTTTCAAATCACGTTGATCAGGTTGTATATTTACCATTCGGTACATTTTTTCTATATCGGCTGTTACTACATATTGATAGGTTCGAAATCTTGTCACTATTGTTAACAGATCGTCTTGAATTGTGGGGCCTACCTTCAAAATATCGTTCAGTGAAACTCCACTAGAGCTTCGTGCAGAACCGTCAAAAACGACACGGAGCTTTGTTTTATTGCTGGACATTTTCAAGACGCCATGATGAGGCAAATAGTATGATATATTTTGAACTGATTCAGCTGGAGTGGGTAATTTTGTCATATGCCCGAGCTTTTCATACTCATCCATAAAGGAGACATAATATTGTTTAAAATTATGTTTTTTTAATAACTTTCTCTCGATGGCATAGAATCTCTTGAGAGCAATATCAAAAGATTCACCAAGTTGGCTTATGTTATCTTTGATTGGCAAACTGACGATGAATCGACCAGACTCGTCGCGTACCGTACTTTTAATAAAATGTTCTTCGCATTCTGCTTCTTCTGAAGAATATTTCTTAACTTGTGATTGACATTCTTCTATTTTCCAGAAACGTTCTAGTGAATCTTGAATATCAGTCTGCGTTGTAAGATTACATACTGAGCTTGAAGTATTTGCAAATGACATTGATAATGGTCTAGACAGAATCCAACCAAGTCTCGTTTTTTGTAAAACTGTATGATTATTGAGTAGATTCATACGCCCGACACAGATCAAGTCCCAGAAAATAGAGGCTCCAATGAGCAAGTCAATTGGACCTGTTTTATTGAACGTTCCATCAGCTAACACAATGTTTTGTGGGATTTTAAGATTGCTTACATCAAATGAGATAGCGGGCAAGTCTTTTGTAATTTTCTCAGATATTGAGAATTGCACATCTTGTAAAATGAACTGATTTGTTGTTGATTTTATAGTAGCACATGTTTTGTGTATTACGGATGATATATTCGAGCCGAAACCTTCGACTGTATGTTTAACCTTGGTAAAAGGAAGTTGTAGCAATTCGATAGCCTTTTAGTTATGAAATTTGACTGTGAGCAGTTGTCAAGAATCGCTCGACATTTGTGAGGGTTACCGTATTTATTGATGATAAATACAACTGCAGTAGAAAGCATGACGTATGATTCGGAATGTGTATTTTCAGACGAACAAGCTGTGAGAGTCGACTGAGCAATGTCAGAAACAGATTGTACAGGACTTTCAGTAATTGGCAAAGGTGCCGATGCTGTGACGCAAGGAGATTAATCTCTGTCTAAATGCAAGAGAGTATTATGACGGAAAGAACACTTTTTACAAGAATGAGGATATTTGCAGTCCTTTGAAGAATGCCCTTTTCGTAGACAGTTAGTACATGCTTTGAGTTTTCTGATTCCATTGAGTCGTTGTTGTATACTGAGTTTCAGGAAATTCGTACATGAAAATATAAAATGATCTTTTTGACAAAGAATGCACACTGGGTCTGAAGTGGTAACATGCGTGACACTCGAATCTTGAGAATTTCTTTTGGCAAACTGTTTATGTGTTGAATAAGAAAGTTTCTTGTTCGGATTTAAACCCTCTAAAAGTTGACATATCTGATTCAGAAATGAGGTGAACTCCTTGAATGTAGGAAATTTTGATTTGATAGTCAATGCATGTTCCTCCCACTCACGTTCTGTGGTCACATCTAACTTAGATGAAATTATGTGTATGATGAGAGTATCCCATTTATCTACAGGTAAACTAAGATATTCGAGACTTCTCAAATGTTGATTTACAGTATCAATGATATTCCTGAGTGAAATATGAGATTCCTTTTGCAAACTCTGTAGATCACATATTGCATTTAAGTGTGTTTGAACTATAACCCTCTTGTTTTGATATCGTTCGCAGAGGAGATCCCACGCTTTGTCGTAATTGGCTTCAGATACTTCCAGAGCTGTCAAAACATTTGCAGCTTCACCTATTGAACAAGATTTCAAGTACCAAAATTTCTGAATTTTATTGATTGATTGGCATTCATGAATCATGGTTTTGGAGGTATCAGAAAAGGGGAGCCATTTCGCATAGGATCCATGAAATTCTGGTAGATTTAATTTTGGTAACTTTGAATTTGAATTTGATATAATAGGGTTCGCTGAAGTGTCTGAAAAAGAGTTTGCAACTATTCTAGGTGATGTGTATTGTTTAATAAGCTTTTTGCGTAACTTACAGTGTTGAAAAAGAAGTTTTCAAGATTTTCTCTTTCAATGAGGTGATTTTCATCTGTAGTATTTTCATCTAATAATTCTAATTCCGTTTGAATGCTTTCTAGTTCATTCTATAAAGGTTCTATTCGTTCTAAGCGTGTATATAGTTCCTCTAATAAAGAATCATCTGTTACAGTTTGCAAGAATTTTGAGAATCGTGTAATATGTGCTTTGATACCACCTCGTTTGTAATGTAATGTTTTGACTGGTTCATCGGTCATTTTGAGGAATGAGAAACACAGAAATTAACAGGTTGAGAACAAATAAGGAAAGGAATGGATAAAGGAAAGCGAGATTTACTTGATTGTATTCCCAGTTACGTTGAGAATAGCGAATAATTTGAGTACGGCTCGGTATGGGTTGACAACTCCGCTGCTCTGCCGCTTGCCCCTTTATCTGTTTCACTCGTTGATTCTGATTTCGAAGAACCTGACTTGATGTTTTGAATACTTCTTCGGCTTGTGTAAACTGTTTTCTGTCTTCGATCGCTGTTCGTTGATCTTCATATCCGGCTCGAAGCGACCATGTTCGGTCTCATGAGCCTTTTCACTTGACTTACTGTGATGACTTGATACGATATAATATATACGATATATATATGAGATGTGTGTCTGTAGATATGCTTGATGATTTGAGTTTCAATAAATATGAACAAGAACTGAGATATACTGCTGAATTATTTTTTAATTGACAGACTTCTCACAAATTGACAATACCTGTTATTGAGATAAAACAACGTATCTAGCAACGGTTGTTATGGGCATTTTCCTGGCTGTCTGTGGTTTGCGTTGTTGCGAGAAGTAAATCGTAGAAAACATTACAATTACTTTTCGAATATTTCATTATTTCCATACATTGTGAAAATAACTAACCTACCTTGAGAGAGTGCTAGTTGATGGTATTGCCATAATTTGTTTATCTCTCATATAATTATAAAGCTTTGGGCTCTTAATTTCTATGAGAATGCAATTTTAAACCCATTCCAAGGTGTATCTGCCTGCAGATTTACACTTGGCAGATTTTAAACAAATTTTCATCATTTCTTGTTGAACTTCTGGCAAAGTTTCAAGAAATTCATCGAGCTTAAATACATTGGCAATTTCCTTCCTAAGATTGACAATCACCCTACTCAAATGTACATTCTTTCTTGACAAGTAAGCCATGTAGTTATATTTGTGTTATTTGTAAATTGTTATTTTATTTCTTTTCTCCTGTCTTTTCTCAGAGAACGATTTATAACTTGTGCATGCTCTGCAATAATTATAACTTGGAATAAGAATTGAACATGATCTGCTGTTACCATTCCAAATTTTTAACGTATCAATTTTATTGTTCAGCTCTTGAAGCTTTTCTAATGTGGTGATGGCATATTCTAGATCAACACGTTTTGCTCCTGCGTGGACCGTAATCAGTGATCAGCCTAAGATAATGGATCTCTCAGTTGAAATTTCAAAGTCATTATGAATTCTCAGTTTTGTGATAAGAATGTGCTTTTCTTACTTATGAATACCCCAACCGGGTGAAAGTATCAGTTGGTTATCAAGAGATGCCAGTTCTTAATAAAGGCTAGTTAGACTATCCACAGTAGTAGTACTATGAACATCCTTATCAATATTCACAGGAAAGGAATCTTCAGGAGTATCAGAAGCAGGGTTCAAGTAGGAACTGGTAAGGGATTGTGGATTGGCTGCAGAGGAATCTCGTTCACTACAGGAGAGAGAAAGAACAATATAATTGAGTAATTACGAACAAAAAATTATCCAACAAAATATATTCTTGAAATCTTCTTGTATTCATTCCTTGTCATTGTCTTGTCATTGATTTGTCATTGACTATCCAAAAAATCCAGATGAAATTGACATCATTGAATGCATGCATAATCATACTAGTGAACCTTATATAATTAATCGGTGCAGTTGGAAATATTTTTATATACCATCCATAAACCTGCTTGGCATTTTTATATAATGGTACTTGAATTCGGTATTAGGGTAATAACAGAACCAATGTATTTAGATCAAGGAATAATACCTTTGAAAATTCAAGAGGTTGATCATTTCAATGAAAAAATACCAATTATAGGTACATACTGTGTACATATCTCAAGAGTTGATGACTGACCTATTCCGGATAGTCCAGAGTTGTCTGTCCATAGTTCCTTTTGGAGGAGGTTTATAAATATCATTATTTCATCCCCAAATTCTGCATCTATCGAAAAAGGTAATCTTTTATAGTATTATGATAAACCAAGCTGTTTCTGAGTAATTCATGTTTGAGAGGGACTATTTACCTCATTTTCTATTCGAGAGAAAGTTAACATATTAAGGTACCTACCCTTATTTCTTAATACACCATCAGCCATATATAGGGATGTTGGGAGACAAATTTGGACTGCCTGTATATTCAAGAGAAGGTTCATGACGGGTACGCTGGTTATGATTTCGAAAAATACAAAGATTTTCAGTGGTGTGGCACTTTTCTTCAATTTCTTCTTTCCAATGGCTTCGTTTTGAAGATGTTTTTCACAGACATATCCATTTGGGGGCAAGTAGAAATACTCCATTTCAGCAATTCTTCTTTTTCCTGAAATCGGAAATATATCAGCTCACACTGCCATTCCTGATCATTATGAATGCTCATCAAATGATGAATTCATTTGAATATTCATAATAACTTTGGGTACTGAAAACATTCGGAGTTTCGAATTTTTATGTGTTCCACACACGTTGCAACAACGCCAGTCCATGCTGATGAAATAAATTCAATCGATTTATAAACAATGAAACTAACACACTCAAGACTTTCTTCACCTGGGAATTGATGAATGTTCTTCATTAGGAACTAGAAGAAATAATTATTTTGTATTTGTACCGCGCCCAAACTGTTACGGGTTGACAGCTGTCATCAACGGGTATATTTCAAACGGAATGTTGCCTGCTTTGGAACTGTTTCGTGACAATTTCTCGATGTTCGCGTCATCTATTGTTGAATGTGTGAGAAACCCACGCCATCTGCTAGAATTCAATTGTTTTTGGACTTTAAAATCTGACAAAACAATTACCAGCTAGTTTATTACATCAATCTTCCAATGTTGGATTCGGGACTGTGAATGCGTGTATATCCAGATGGCTTCTGACCAAAGATATTATATTATACAAAGTGAGTCATGACTAACCAGCCATAGCCTAATGACGGATAGAGGAGCGAGTTGATATATAGGTGAAAAAAATACATTTTGCCTATTCGTTGCATATGGCATATTGCAAATTCATTCATTGCATATTGTATACAATGGCATTGCACAACAAAATGTCTTGCAAACAGTCAGCTAGTTTTTGATCTCTGCATGTTTCCTATGTTCGTTTCAATTCCTCTCTCTCTCTCTGAGCTCGATCTATCTTTTTGGTTGTGAGAGACCAATTAGTTTTGCTTCTATAATCCTCCATAAAGCTGAAATGAATCTTTCTGTTATACAGGTCAATCCATATATTGGGGGTTGAAGAAATTCTATCAATATTTGATGTGTCGTGAATTCATGTTCCTATCATAAACCTTCATTAGCGCTATTTGGAGAAAACAAAGATATTCCACAGATAGCTACACAACGTTTACAATAATGGGGCATACTTTTTCTCAGCGGTTTTGATTATACTTTCGAGTACATTAGTAAACAAATAAATGATGCAGCGGATGGAATGTCAAGATTACCTGGGAAAACAAAAGACTACTTACTCAATGTTATCATCGGATCTTAAGTATGCTAATTTTAATTTTTCAGCTGAACAAAATTCACTTCTAGATATTGTGAAAACCTGTTGCGAATTAAGAAAGGATGAAGAATTAACTAGCAAGATGGCGTCGGACAAGGAAGACTTGTCAGATGCTGTCAGGGAAATTTCAACAAAAAGTCAATGTGTAAATACAAATAGAGACATTTTCGTAGTGCGCTATGAGTGCTGTGCAGTTGTTTTTGTAAATCGCTTATCTATTTTTCATGTGAGTTGTGCAAAAGCATCCAATAACCTCAATCTTCCTGATGAAATTCGTAATTCAAAAATAGAATTGAATGCCCAGGGAACGACACATAAACCTGACTCACAAGATGGTATTCCTTACAAAAAAGATCACACTTCCATTTGGTCTGATGAAGTGAATACAAAAAATACTGTGATACACAGAACATATCCAGATGCCACGAAAAAAGGACAAGCACAGGAAAATGGCTTACAGGGAGAACAAAAAAATCTATTGGAAGATGCAAAAAGAAAAATGGAGGAAATCATCAACCTTGAAAATGACAATCAAGTTAAAACAAAAGAGTATTCAATGCAAAAGAAGAAACCATTAAAAATAACCCAGAGGAAAACACTGGTCGGTCAGATGTGACTGATGGAGACTTCAAAGGGGGTCGACCCAAAGGTCTGGATTTATCTATACAAAGTCAAGCCCGAAGTTGAATGAAATGGCATCGTGAAATATCTAAAACGGAAATCTGGTGATTCGGAGGAAGAATTCATAGTGAAAACATTGAGACGTAATGAAGGGACACTGAAGAGTTTTTTGGTAGCAGCTGACTTCAAATTCAAGGAGAACTTCTATAATCCAACATACTGGCTACGAGGAGTCTGCTTCAAAAGATTCGATTCCAAGCTTCATTATGGAAAATACCATATCAGATGTCCTCAATGACAAGGAAAACAAAGAATGTGGTAATCAACAACCTGCCATAAATCTACAAATATCTTTTTTAGTGCATCCAAACGAATGAAACCTATTAGACAAACACCATTATGTCAGAGTAAAAATTTCAGTATATTACATTCAAATATCCAATGCGAAGGATTGTACATACCCAGATGTTATACTCATAAATGAACATTGGCGTAAAAAAGAAGAAATCCTAACAATTGAATTACTAAACTATAATCTTGTTTCAGAGTATTGTAGGACTAAGCACATTGATGGAGGGGTCGCTATCTTTGCACTCAAGAAAATTATCTGCTCCCCCTCAAGTAACATTGAACATTTTCCTGGAGAAATTGTTTGTGAGATGTCAGCTTTTGGAACTGAAAGTGCTGGGGTTATGACAGTAAATAGATCGCCAAACGGAAATTTCCAAAACTTCATTGGCAAGATGAATGACGCACTACAAATATTTTCCACTTGCTCAAAATACCTCATAGTTTGTGGAGATTCAAATGTACCATTTCACAATATGACGATAAAACCACTCAACATACTTTCGTTCGGCTTCCTACCCACTATTTTCACCCCTACCATAAAAAAAAGGTTCATTAGACAAATCTTTCGCAAATATCCCCAAAAGTGATATGAACTCAGGCGCTATAGATCTCAATATCTCCGATCAACCCGGGTATTCTATTTCAAAACAAGCTTACCCAGAAACAGTAATCCAGAAGAATTACCTATAGGTCCATAACAGATGAGGGATTGGTACATCTGAGGGACTATCTGGACACTATAACATGGGACCTTGACCTGGGAATCAACAATAAATCAATAAATTATTTACTGATAGAATCGAACTGGCGATTCAGCTCGTCTTCCCTGAAAAATCGAGGCTTATATCAAATAAAACTGAACCAATAAAATGGTTTCCAGGGGATCTCCGCAAAATTAGGAGTTACTTTCGACGGCAAACTTACTTTCACCCATTACATAGAAGATATGGTATCTGCAGCGAATCGACTGTATGGTTTTCTGATTCGAAATAGAAGAGATTTTCAGCAAGTTTTAACGTTAAAAACTCTCAGTCTGAATTAGAATATGCTTCCATAGTCTGGTCGCTACTGTACCTGGTACACATTGACCCAGTAGAATCTGTGCTTGAAGCACCGAACATATATGTTCGGTGCTTGAAGTGCCTTTCGTTCAAATGTGATGGCGTGTATCCCACAATGGGCACCCCACACGAACTTTCACTCCACAGGCATAATGTCAATAGTCTGGATGTCCACCGAGAGTGTTCTGCTCTTATTTTCAGACTTATTTCATCTGCCAACCCCCCGAACTAACGTGTTACTGAATTCACCAATATATAGAATTTCTAATACATGCAAGAAATTCAGTGACCAGCTTGATTTATTCAAAACGAATGTGAACATTACGTGAAATCTGCCTGAACTGAATTGCGTCATGATTCAATAACATCATATTGTCAATCTCAGTAGTGAATACCCATTCTGTATATTCTCTCGTTTTTGTGATTACTTCCACTCTGTAAATGGTTTCTGTTAAGTGGTGCATGATGAATAAATAAATGAATAAATAAATAAATGACTAAAATGAGATAATATAAATTTCATTCATGGATTTCCTGATATATTTCTCACTGAACAAAATAAACAAAAACTGAAAATGTACAAAACCACGTACCGTCATGAACTAAACAAGGCAAAAAAGACAGAAAAGATTATTTCAAGGCACCCGAACCCCCAATGAGCAATGTGGAAAATTAAAAATAGTAAAAGAAAAACTATAAATAACCAACATATTGATATTATTTCGCCAAATGACTCCAATCATTCCTTTGTGAATATCGCAGAAAATATATTGAGTAGTTCACCAGAAAGCAGTTTAGAGGATACTGCTTACATCAGAGACATGGATGTACCTTCGAATACTTTCAACTTTCAACAAAATGTCACAGAGATGGAATTACTAATAGCCATTAAACAAATGGAGAGTAAAAATAGCATGGACACTTATGAACTCAGTCCTAAAATTATAAAAGCTATAAAATATCAGATTCTAACCCCCCTCACCCACTTAAGCAAATATACGAAGATAGTAACAATTCACAAAAACGGATATGAGGATGATCCTACAAATTACAGGCTCCCACACTCACCACTATGAAATTGCTCAATTAATTCCAATTGGATGAACACTCTCAAAATTATAACCTTCTCAACACCAACCAATATGGTTTCAGAAACAACCGCTCTACTCCACTTGCAATAGATAAATTGACTAGTTTCATCAATTCTGGGTTTGAAAATAATGAATATATCATGCAGCAGTCATTTTCTAGACTTGACTAACTACTAACTACTATGGCTCCAGTGTGAAAAGTATATCTCTTATGAATTCCTACCTAAGTGGTCGACATCAATTCGTCAAGGTCAACAGCAAAACTTCTGATTCACTGGAAATATAGATAGGAGTTCCTCAAGGATCGGTCCTTGGCCCAGTACTCTTTCTTGTCTATGTAAACGACTTGCCAAATTTAGTAGAAGAGAACATTTTTGTAATAATGTTTGCAGACGATACTAGTCTATCAACAGAAGGACCTGATCTATCTCTATTACTAGCAAACGACATCAACATCCAGTCAAATGCACAAAATTGGTTCACGACTTACAACCTCAATCCCAATAGATCCAAAGTGAAAATAATGATATTCACTCTTCGCGAAATCGACACACCGAATCCTGAATCCATAAAGTTCCTAGAAGTCTACCTGGACCCAAAATTGACATTTGATTACCACACTGCTCATGTTTCAAAGGAGATATCAAAAAACATTAATTTACTAAGAAACTTATTTGGTACAGTTACACTGAAAACCTTACTAACCCAATACCATAGTCCTATCCATTCTCACATTACATATGCCATATTGGTATGGGGCCACTCTACCTCTGCTGACAATGTCTTTTCTCTCCGAATCATAACTGGATTGAAATCCAGAGACGACTGTTCGTAAGGCTAGGTTACGTCAAAAGGAATTTCCGAAATTATATCACTAGAGACCAAAAAATCTTGTCATAAAATAACAAAGACTAACTAAAACTCGGAGCGGAATGGGATATTGTGGAATTATCCTGTACAATGCCCTTCCAAACAGAATGAAACTACTGAATTGAATGAAAATATATGATATTGATATATGATATCCACCTTTATATATATATATATATATATATATATATATATATATATACGTTTCATTTTACTATATACATGTTCTAAATTCTTATCTTTACTTATATGTATTCCATGAAAAATATTTATTAGACCATATATTGTAAATCTTTGTTGACTTACTATGTATGAATAATGATTAATACGAAAAAAAGGCAAAATATTATTGTATTGTGGGGATTTTCCCCGTAATTAATTTCGATTTCATTCTTGTTAAAATTCAGATTATTTTCAGTCTTGGGTCTTTTTCGAGTTCCTTTGTAATAGGTTTTAAAGTGCAATCGACCGAACCATCCATCTGTTTGGAATTTCATCAAGTTACCCATGCTTAATGTCTTCTCGGGTTTTTCTTATCGCAGGTAGATTTGCGACTCTTGAGTGTTTTCAAATCTGGGTTTTTCCCTTCAAACAGACGGACAGTTTCGGTCGATGGAATTTTGATGGCCCATTTTTATGACACAGAGGTATCAAATTCCGCTGGGTCGAGGCAGTCGGTTTTTGGAGTTTCTAACGGAGACACGCACTTTGGGGTGTTCCCGCGATTGTCTCCTCGAGTGTTTTTATTAAATAAAGTTTTTAATTCGGTGCCTGTCGAACATTTATTTATCGTCACCTTGTCCGAACAGTATCTTCAAAATGGATGGCCAGAAAAGATTGATATTTCTGAATTAGAACCTTATTCTTGTCGTAAAAGTGAAACATATATATATTGAAACAGGTTCATCAATCTAGGGATATAGGGTTATCATTCCTCATAAATTTCGAAATCAACTGCTGAATGAATTACACAGTAATTACTCAGACACAGTGAATATGGAATCAATAGCGTGGCATTATTTTTGGTGGCCTTGTATGGACAAGAGTTTTAAAAATAATACGATGTTCGTTTATGTTCATCAAGAGTATTCATCAGATGACTCAATCAAGTAGTTATGAAGAAGCAGTAGATGGTGTTTGATAAAGTTCATATGGATTCTTTGGGTCCTATCAAGGATAATCGTTATATATGTTTTTTCGAAATGGCCTGAGATTTTTGAAATGTTGAAAATTGATAGTTTTAATATAATTGAAATATAATTGATAACGTGATTGTGTAGCTGGTTTTGGTAATTAGTTTCGTGAAGAAAAATTGTTTTGGATTTGGGACTGGAAGAATTGATATGATAATCATAAGTTCCTCATTCAATCATGAACGAAAAACATCTGGAGGAGTCAACATAGATAACATAGATACACAGGAGCGTGAACCAAACTTCAAATTCATTTCACAACGTAGTCCCAAACTTTCCCAGCTTCCCAAGCTTTCTACTGAAGTTCAGAATCTAGTCAGTATAGGAATGGAATAACGTATAATAACAATAACAATATGGTGGCATTAATTACTAGTTGCAAACTGAATATTTTCGATGAGCCTGTTATGGACCATTCACTGATCAGCCTCCAAGAACACACTCATAAATCATATAGTTAATCACATTAAAAATAAGAATTCCTATGAGTTTTTGGATAAAGTAGAAAAATATATATACAGCGTCATCCATAAAGTCCGTAACATATGGAAAAAAATGTTTATTATCGAAGTATTGGATTTTTTTTCACGGGTAAATATTATGCATGTCCGACAACCTAAAGTTTGAGTTTAACACATGTGACGTGATCACTGGTATGGCAGTGAATCGAAAAATAAATAAAGAATAGGCAAAAAGTGGGGTTTCAAGCCAAGATATTGAAAAGTTATCTGAAAAAATTGCTTCCGAATCCAATATCATGCACATATACAGAGTTTAAAGCAATCATTCGTGAAAATTGTCGATAGCAAATTTTTTTAGATTTTCTTATTCTTCGATCTCGTTACAATTTTCTAATTTTTTTATCCTGAATATATCGACAGTGGTGAAACACTTGTGATTCGTTGATCATAAGAGAACAATCTCGTTTTTTTCACACCAAATATCACGAGATTGAAAACGAATAGTTTTTGCCAGGACACTCGCTGAAACATTAGTAGAAGGTCTTTGCCGTTTCTGGGTCTCCCCCCAAGGTCAGAGGGGTGTGACCTTGGGGGGAGTGGCCTTGAGGAGCGCTATGACCTTGGGGGGAGTGACCTTGAGAAGCGCTCTTGGGGGTTTTGTCCTTGAGGAGTGGTGTGGGCAATGTATATGACCTTGGGGCGAGTGACCTTGAGCGTGTTCCGTGACCTCGAGAGGAAGTTGGCCTGGAAGGTTATTATTGCGTTAGAGAGCGACCTTGGAGATGCACGCCTCACCTCAAGGCCGTTCGGTAGTAGTGGGGTGGGGCTCCCCCTCTATAAAAATAACTGTCGAACGAATGAGAGCGCACTTTTGTCGTTACGTTAGCTCTCAAGTCAATCCTATTGTTACTATTGATTACTGGTGAAAATGTTATCCTGCAACAATTGTCTCCAGACTTTCACACGCACGGACAATTTACGTCGACACCAAATGAGAGGAGCATGTGTGGGACATGTAGGTCAACCCGTTGCGAAGAAGTCGCGCCTAAGCGATATCACTTCTCACACATCCACGTCTAGGGGTGTCTCAACATGCGTTGTTTGCAATAAAGACGTCCCAATGGATAGAATGAGGTCGCATAAAAGGACGTTAGAACACCGTACGAATGCTTGCATCAAATATAGAGATGGTGTATACGTGATTGGAAGTGCATTCAAATGTCGCATCATCAGCTATAGACTGGAATGTACGACAGGGGTATTGGATTATAATACGTTTTTCGCTGAAAATAAGGCGACGATATTATCCTTGTTGGAGAATATACTATCCATTCATCATGCTATCAAGGTCAACATGGAAATATTTGGTAGATATGTCCTACAAGCTCAAGATCTTCACGATGTTAAATCTTTCATGACACCAAATCACATCATAGATTCATCTCTCAATTTAGAAGCCGTCGTCGACACATCCAAGGAAATTATAATAAATCAAACAACAGAATTCGAGGAACGTGATTCCGGTGAGTTGAAGACTTAGAATTGATTCAAAATCTGAGGAATACGAGGTGTCTATATTACGGTGAATATACATCGTTTTCATTGTTGCAGGTTGGGCTCTAGAAGAAATATTATTCCTTGAAATCAATATCAATAAATACAACCCGCTACGAGGATGTTCCTATATGAAACTACCAAGTTTCATCGAAAATAAGAAGGCTGTAGTGAACGTAGTGAATCAGGACCAGCATTGTTTTGCTTGGGCTGTGATATCTGCCCTATATCCAGCAAGCAGCAAACCCTGTGAAATGTCTTCATACCCACATTTTTCTACAGTTTTGAATTTGAGTGGTATAGAGTTCCCGATGAAAGTGAGTAATATTCCAAAGTTTGAAACCCTCAATGATTGTTCCATTAACGTTTACGGATTAGAAGATGTGATTGAGAACCGTCAAGCGAAATGTCAGGAAGTCGGTCCGCTTCATTATTCCCGAAAGAAAAAAATGAGTAAACATATCAATCTCCTACTCATCACAGATGATTCCGGTAATAGCCACTATTGTTGGATAAAGAATTTATCTAGACTGGTGTCTAGTCAAATTTCTGCAAATGAACATAAACGTTTTTTTTGCGATGGTTGTTTGATACATTTCGCAGATGAATCTGAACTGTTACGCCACCAGCTTAATGATTGTAATCACACATTCACTACAACACCATCTACGTCAATGAAAGTTGATAAATTTGGGAGATCGGTACCTGAAAATATTTTGAAATATGAGAATTTTGAGAGACAGTTGGAGGTACCCTTTGTTGTGTACGCAGATTTTGAATCAGTTCTGAAACCGATACATACTAGTGAGCCAGATCCAGGAAGTTCATATACTAATAGAACATTCATACATGAACCTTACTCATTCGCATACATCATCAAATGCTCTTTCGATGATTCAATCACAAAATTTGTTACATTCCGCGGGAAAAATGCAGCCAAAGAATTTGTATCTAGTTTGGTTAGTGATTCAAAAGAAATATATAACAGATACTTGAAAAATGTAATTCCAATGAAAAAATTAACCGAAGTAGAAGAGGCTGCATTTGATAATACCACAGAGTGCGGTATTTGCGGCAAACCTTTCGTTTGCGGGGATGTGAAAGTGAGAGATCATTGCCATTTAACTGGAAAAATCAGATACGGGGCTGCACATTCGGTATGCAACTTAAATTATAAAGTACCAAATTTCATACCAGTCTTTTTCCACAATATGAGCGGTTATGATAGTCATCTGTTCATAAAAGAATTATTCAACAGTGAAGAGAGGGTGGACTGTGTCGCTCAAACTAGTGAAAAATATATTTCGTTCACGAAACATATTTTAGTCGGGGATTATTTAGGAAAAAATGGCGATCACCACGACATTTTTCTGAAACTCCGATTCTTAGATAGCTACAGATTCCTCGCGGAACCCCTCCAATCACTAGCTGAAAATTTGAATGAAAATCAGTTCACAGAAACTGCCAGATATTTTCCTGATCGTGAGAAATTCGAATACATGACGCAGAAAGGTGTCTTTCCATACAGCTTCATAACATCCATGAGTCAACTGGATCATAAGGATTTACCATCAAAAAATGATTTCTATGATAATTTATCAAATAAGCATATTTCAGATGAGGATTATCGAAGAGCTGAACGTGTATGGAAGTTATTCGAATGTAAATCACTGGGTGACAGATGTCCTCTTACTATGCGACGTTTTCGAGAACTTTCGAAAGGTTTGTTTGGAAACGTACAAGTTAGATCCATGTCAATATTACACAGCACCCGGTTTATCCTGGGATGCTATGCTGAACTTTACGGGAATCAGATTGGAGTTATTAACAGATATTGACATGATTAATTTTTTCAAAAAAGGTATCAGGGGTGGGATAAGTCAATGCAGCTTGAGAAGTCATGTGGCGAACAATAAATTCTTACCGAATTTCAATCCAACTGAGCCCTCTTCATACATAATGTATTTGGATGCGACTAACTTATACGGCCATAGCATGTCACAACCGCTTCCCACACATGATTTCAGGTGGCTCACTAATAATGAAATAGCGACTTTGGATATAATGAGTGTGGCGGATGATAGTTCATGTGGATATGTCCTCGAAGTGGATGTATATTATCCTCAGGAGCTACCTTTTCTTGTGGAATCTATCGCACCGCCTGGTTCAAAATCTAAGCAGAAGAAACTAATTCCTAATCTATCGAATAAAATGAAATATATTGTACACTATAGAAACCTACAACAAGCCATAAGGAATGGTTTAGTTTTGATCAAAGTCCATAGAGTATTGAAATTCAGTCAGTCTAAGTGGTTGAAGAAATATGTAGATTTGAATACAGAAATGCGCAATAAGAGCAAAAGTAAAGCGGATAAGTGTTTATATAAGAATATGGTTAATTCAGTTTACGGTAAAACTATGGAGAATGTTGATAAAAGGAGCGATATCAAACTGGTTACTCATTGGGAGAGTATCAAATCGAAGAAAGGTGCCAATGCATTGATAGCTCTCCCCAATTACAGATCCTGCAAAGTATTTCACGAGAATTTTGTCGCGATCCATATGGGAAGAGTCAAGGTGCATTATGATAAACCGCTGTATTTAGGCTTTAGTATATTAGATGTATCGAAAATCGTTATATATAATTTCTTATATGATTGCATCAAGAAGAAATATGGTGATCAATCGCAACTATTGTATACTGATACAGATTCATTGATATTGAAAATAGAAACAGATAACTTTTATAATTTTATGAAGGAGAATATAAGTTATTTCGATACATCTAATTATCCAGCCGATAACGATTTTGATATTCCAATCACAAAATCGGTAGTGGGCAATATGAAAGATGAATTCCCAAACGACCCTATTGTTAGTTTTTACGGGACCGGGGCCAAAGCATATTATGTTCAATCATTGGGTAAAGAACTGAAAAAAGCAAAGGGTGTTTCTAAAGCAGTCGTTAGGGACCAATTAACGGTCTGCGATTATAAAAATATCGTGGAAAAGGGTGGTTTGATATTTAGAAAAATGAATTGTTTTCGCAGCGATCGCCACGATATTTATACTGAAATGAAAAATAAAGTCGCCCTTTCCTATCATGACGATAAACGATTCATTATACCGAATACTGTCAAAACTCTACCGTGGGGACACAGCGATATCGAATTCTATCAAACGAGCCCTGAACGTAATATGCTTTGGTTACAGCGGGCAATAATTTCTAATACGGAAACAAGTCGAATAGTAGATCCAGATGATAAGTTAGACGAGTTGATAAAAATGTTGATGGAACAGTCACCTACTTCACCGCGAACTCTATACTCTCCAACGTAGGTTTACCGCATCTATGCACATGTATATATTTTGCACCTACCGATGAATACCTTCTTACTATGCATTGCTTTGTGAACGTGAAATTATTATGAATATGAATGAGAGAGAAAATAAATATCATCCAAACACATTTCTGCGTTTCATTTGCTATATATGTTTATGTATGAAAGACCTTCAGAAATAGGGTCTACCATTTCCCAACAATATCGTGGACTGCATTAGCCTTGAAGAAAGGGAGGGGTGTCACGATATTTGCCCTTGAAGTGGACACGCTGTTTGTACAAGTGGTGGGAATATTGGTGGGAACTTTTGTATAAAACCAGACCCGTACACATTGACTCCTCATTCTGTTAGCGGATATTGCTCGCTCACTCACACTCACCGCTGTACGATCTACCTTCAATATATAGTTTGCACCAGCTCTCGTTGAACCAGCTCTTTTTCTCTTCGACTACAGTTCCCGAGGAAAATATTCCGCAAAAGTAAGTACACATTCATTCGATTCCTGATTACATCACAGAAAAACTATTCAGAAAAGATTTTCGCGTTTATATGAGTGCACAATGTGAAATGTTAATGTTACAGATATGGATGGAGTCAACGGTTTTCGTGAGGAGATGTTATCTGCCACCGAAGCTAATATTGTTGAAGAAGCTGACCCTACACAAACATCAAGTAGACCTGATCTACCATTCGGGTCCCAGGACTCGCAGAGGGAGTGGTACAGCCAAGCGGTTCGCGAATGTCTGCAGAGCGATGGAGCATGGGGCAGTGGTGACATTGGTGAATTTGATTTATTAGTGCGGTCTCAAGTAACGGGTATTTCAGAGAGTCCCTCTTTACCAATCAATACACCAATAGGTGGTGATGATGGTGCAGATATTATTGGGGAGTATTCGAAAACTGGGAAAATATCTAATACACCGAAAATATCTTCACTGTCATCGCCATCGACCTCCTTACCTCAGTTAGATATCATCTCTTATGACTTCGCTGATGATCATGATGATGATGATTTCGCACCACCACCGCCTAAGAAGGCGGTAGGGAAATGGTTGGGAAAGAAATCATCATCGTCGCAATCATCATCATCATCATCATATAAGGTGAAATCTAAATCCATTTGGCGAGAAACTTCTTCAGGCGGGAAGAATAATAACGGAATATCGGTAACATCAACACCTCCGAGTATTTTGAAGAAGTTTCTCTCTAAT
Organism: Gastrophysa polygoni; assembly: GCA_963576655.1. Classification (NCBI taxonomy): domain Eukaryota; kingdom Metazoa; phylum Arthropoda; class Insecta; order Coleoptera; family Chrysomelidae; genus Gastrophysa; species Gastrophysa polygoni. Next base: position 33,283,416 of record OY755083.1, read on the forward strand.
CGTGGCAAGATTAACCCGTACCAGCGAGGTGAGAAAAGACCTAGCTTGTACAAAGCCCTAAAATCCGAATCCCCGCCAACTGAATCGAAACAGCATTCGAAGCGCTCTGAAGGAAGGGTTAAACTCATTCGTGTAGATATAGTGCACCCGACCAACAAGGGTGTCGGAGATGATGCGAATGTTGTTAACGATGATGTTGGCGAAGACCTTTTGACGAATGTTGATGAAGATGTCGGTGACGAAGAATGTGTGAGAGATAAGCATAATGCGAGCATCACTATGCGCATTCCAGTGCCTCCATCAGCACCATTAGCTGCCATTAGGGAATATGATGATGATTTGAAGCGGTGGAATGCGAATATTGATACACTCATCGCTGCTAGTGAAGGCAAATCTCGTCAAATTTCATTGAGAAGAGATGCGTTGCTTCCACAGCTAGACGAGTGTGATCGACAGCTGGTAGAGGGTGAAAATTTTCGACGAGAATGTCGAGAAAATAAAACTCGCAATCAGCGTTATGATGATCTCAATAGTGAGTACTTGAGAGCGCACTAATTTAATGACTCGGTGAATTTTATAAAGTAGGATATGTATTCATTGTGTTTATAGTTTCCATTCATTCATATATTGTATATATATATTCATCATTCATATTTGCGTGAATAAAATTCATAAAAACATCACAGTTCCTTATTTTCTCAAAAAATATATTTCGAGCAATTCGTTAAATCTTTTATTGCAACTGCAAACAACGATTGATTTCTTCAAATGAAATAAGCCGTTGGCATTAGGTTTTATGATTTTATGGATGTATAATCCGATATTCATCTCAGATCTGCTCAGTTACACTTCAACTACCACAATTGCAAGATGTCTCATAAAACTATCGATAAATTTGGGCGTAAAAGGAGCAAGTCTTTGAGTTTTCTTCAAGGTCGTCCAGGTATTGGTTTCAAACTTGATGAAAATGGGAACTATGATATGAAGGGTAAGCGTTTGACAAACGTTGGAAAACCATTGAGAGATGGTGATTGCGTTGTATTGGAATTGTTCAATGAACTTTCTGTAAGAATTGAAGAAGTCGTTAAAAACTTTGAGCAGAAATTGAAGAATCGTGTGCTACCAGAACAAGTGGCTGAAGCTATGGAGAACAGCAATGTTTTCACGCATTAGAAAGATGTGAAGCAGGTGGAGGCCGTAAAATGAGACGCAAGTCCGAGCAGTCAGAGAAGAAGAAGAAGAAGTGTTGATTCGAATATTCATAATGTAATCATATTATTTTGTCTCATTGAAATCATTTGCATACATCAAATTATGAATTATGAATGAAAATAATAAATTGGAAAATTCATTGAAAAAAATTTTTTTAAAAAAATTTTGAAAAAAATTTTCGAAAAATTTTTTCAAAAAAAAAAAAAAGTCCAATCTGTGACCTCTAGTTTCACCTCCGCATGAAAATTTCAAAATTTGAAAAATTTCGAACTCGTGAAAATAGGTGCAAAATTTTTTTCAGACTTTTCTCTATCGATCCCGCATAGTCCATAAAACACCTATTTTCCTTCATTTCCCTAGGAAATATAGCATTTTTTAAAAAAAAATATTTTTTTTTTCAAAATTGGTATCAAATTCGTATTCAATAACCTCGTTTCATTCTAGATTCGTTAAAAAAAAATCAAAATTCGACGTTTTTAGGTACCGGTATTCTTCCATAATGTGATCGGCTATGGTACACACACCTTCCATAATGTGAATGGTTATGATAATCCCTCATTTTTTCCTAAAACCTCGAATCGATGTCAAATTCAAGTTCAATGACCTCGTTATACCATAGATTCGCAAAAAAAATCGGAAATTTTCATAAAACCAAATTTACTTCTATATTATATATACATATTGATAGCTACGAGTCCTATATCTATTATTATCAACACTGGAATTTATCACAAATATAGATCTTAAACTAACACTTTGTCCTCACTACAATTACATAATGGACATACTTCCACCATATGGATTTGATGAAGGGGGTCGTCGCATACATCGCAGAAATGTCTTGGAATGTCTAAGAACTCCGATGTGGTATGCGCCGAGGACTGTGCATAAAAATCGATGACAGCGGGCAGCATCGCATATCGTCTAAAGCAGGCGTGACAGAGATATTTGTCACCCTCACTGGTTTCCACCGACCACATCGACACTGTCGTGCAGTACATTCTGTCCATGTGGTTCCTCTTGTATACTTCGGCGTCGAAATATTCTGTGCGGAGTCTAACAAATCTTCCAGCCTCACTGCCAACATCGCCGAATCCCTCATCCTCATCAGAGTTCTCCTGCTCCGCGACATCCTCTTCCTCCACTCCACCGAACTCATTTTCTCCATCTCCGTGCTGAAAGGAATTAGAGTGTGATGAATTGATCGATATGTTTGAAGAATAGTGATGACGGTAGATGAAATAGCGAACGAATATATCAATACTTACAGCGACAGAATTATCTATCAGCGACAGCTGTTCTAACTTCTCGATTGTGTGATTCAGTTCAGCATCCATCTCGATTGGTAGATCAGTCGTGTTATCTTAGTCGTATCAGCAGAGGAGAGCACTGACGTTATGAAGCCTGTCGCGCGGTTTTTACCATATTTTTTTCGAAAGAGGGGGTAGGCGGTTTTCTGACGATTAACGGCGGGTAGCGGTAGTGGGTAGTCCTAAGATGGCAAGCTCTCATTGGTCTCATTGGCGGAAGCGGAGGCGACCTTGGAGATTAGCTCTCATTGGCGAAAGTGAAGGCAACCTTGGAGATTAGCGGTTCTATGGTAGAAAGTCCTTGGATAGTGAGGGACTCATTGGTGGAGGCGGAGTTGTTCCTACCACTCCAAGTCTGCGCAATAATAATAGCAGTCATCTGGAGTGGGACCAACTCGAGTGTATAAAAGTGAGAATTTTGAATATCTCACATCATTCACAAATCTCCTTGAATTTTCATCGTGTGCATATCAGTCAGACAAAAAAAGTTCGAGAAAAATGACGTATCCGCAATCATGGGACGCCAAACCAGTAGTGCTAGTTTACCCGTTTAGGGTGGATCAATACGTGAGCTGCCACAACTGCGATGTGTGCTGGCCAGCCGTCGAGATGAACGTTTGTACAGGGGTTTGCCGAATATGTGCGGAGCGAAATCATGCGATATCGCCAGATCCACCTCGTTTGAACAACCGTTTAGAGCGAGGAGTTGGCCCAAGGTGCAAGAAATATGCAAAGCTGCTGCGGAACACGAATATGGGAATATGCAGAGGTACTTGCAGGGAGTGTAGCATGACGAAGAGATTGCTGCTCCAAAGGTGTCATAGCTGCACGCACTACCGAAATGATTGCTGGAACGGAGTGTGTTCCGGATGTTCGAGGACCGGCTACTTCTGCGAAGTTGTGGGACACCTGTTCACAAACGCCGACCACCATTTCAAAGCATGTTGGTGTCTTCCATACGAGAGGCGTGTGTTCAGAAGGAGTCTAAAGATGCCGGCACCACCTCTGTACTTCGTGCGGGAAGTTGCCAGTTCGGACGAAGATGATGCCTGATTTTCCAGTCATGAACATTTTTATTATTGTATGAACTTTTCTATGCATCGACCAATTTACACTTATTCTGAATATATATATATATATATATATATATATATATGATTTCTCAGTCTTGTTTCTTCCACATATTTCAGCTATTTGGGAACGGGTACAAAAGAGGTGGTTCAGTACATCCAACTTTTTATTAATAACCACTAACATTTCAAATAATTGCAGACTCATTGATCCAAGAATTAAATTTGTCAGAAAATCCAAGCCATTTGACATACATTTTCTTTTCACCCTTCTGCTTCCTCTTCTTGTTCTTCCTTCTGATTGTTTTCGACTCCAGAACCTTCTCCACCAAGTATACGTCAGGATTGTTAGTTTTCAATAATTCCAATTCATAAAAACATCCCTCGATTGGGTGTCCTTCCATATCTTCAAGTTTGTAAGTTCTGGGATTGGTTAATTTCGCTTCGGATATTTTGAAGAGTTCTGTAGAAAAATTTGCAGTGTACCCTTTTTCGAAGATCCCTTTATATTTACTTATGCGCACTATATCACCGACCTGATATTTCGCCTTCGGTGCTATTTTCGGGTGGCTATAGGCGCTCAGTATTGTGGTAGGTGTAACTTCAGAGGGTCTTATTCCAATCGTTCTATGTATTCTGTTATTGTATTCGTCGGTTAGATGGGGCAAAATATCACGCCACTTGAATTCACCCCTTGCAGAGAATTCTTTATATATCCAGTTCTTCAGAGTTCTTATAACTCTCTCGACGATTGCCGCCTTCATTACACTGAACGTTGAATAATGGTTTATATTATATTTCACCATCAATTTTTTGAAATGAACGTTATAGAATTCTTCGCCTTGATCACTTTGCATATTCTTCGGTGTGTATTCAGCTCTCTTCAATACTCTCAGCATTGCATGTGTCACTTCTGGGCCGGTTTTATCAAGTATCGGCTCAGTCCAAAGATACTTAGAATAACAGTCGATGACGAATAAAATATATCTGTAACCACCATTATCTTCAGAATAATCTTGCATCTCAGCCAAATCAATTTGCCATAGGTCTGCGAAGCCTTTTATAATCGTTCTTCTCCTTTTGAAGTTGCGTCTCGCAGGCGTATGTAATTCATTAACAATCTGTCTCTTGGTAGCGCTTATTTTCATGATGATGTTTTTTCTCTCCACGTCTCAGAAATAGTTGTTGTGATCACCGCAATCAATATTCACATACTAATGAGTTGGCTGAGACTCTATCGTTATTATACACCATAATGAATGCTTCGAATGGGAATTAATATACGATACCTTCTTCACGTAATTCTTCTATTATAGACATTATTTCATTATCATGTCCAGTATGGCCGGCCAGTCTAGAACCCCATAAGAGTCGGAGGCGGCTCACCAACTCTTTAGCTTCATTCCAATATATATATTCCTTGCGATATGTTCCGAAATTTTTTTTAGAAGGTATTGTTCGCAGTATTCCTTCACCGCCTTTTGATCTGGGCTGCTGCCGCTGTTGCAGAGTTCTCATTTTATGGGGTGTACCAATTAATGGTTTGATGATCCGCTGATATTTTTTCTTCGATTTGACGTTGGCATTCAGTCCCTCTCTGATGTCGTAGTTTTTATATGCAGCTCTTGTATTTTCTAGTAGACCAGCATATGCCCGCTTATCTTGATCACTGATTGATTTCGGCACATGTTTCGTGAATATCAAATTGTATAGTTCAGATGTAGCCGGAAACATCATGCTTCGCTTATTACCGCGCCATAATTCAATTTTGTTCGGTGGGAAACGAATTTCCATATTTCCCATTCTGAATTTCCCTGTTTCGGTATTTATGCTAACACCAAATTCTGTATCATAATTGCGATTACCAGATTTCAAATTATGCAAATGTTGCGTCAACTGCTGTTCTAAATCACTCCCGATTGTGCCATCGGCAATATCATCAGCGGAAATGTATGATAGTGACGATGTTGGCGGCGTATCCATTGTAGCTATATAATCAGGGTTCGCTTGCAGTGATGATGGTGGTGATGATGATGATGATGATGATGCTGGTGATGGAGAAGAATTTCTGAAAAAACTGTTGGGTTCACTGATTTTTCTAGGGGTTTTCATAACATTCGATTCATCTTCATGCAACGGTGTAGAGTGATATGTAGGTTTAGCCACCATTGTCTCTAGTGCTGCTGGATTGTTGATGTTTTTTTTTGTGAATGTGGTGATTGAGGTATTATTGCCAATAGCTGCTGCCGCTGCTGCTGCTGTCACTGCTGACATGGCCTTCAACGGTTTTGTCAATGGTTCATATATATTTTCAAGCGCCGTTTGATTACCCATACGATCACTCCTGATACTTGTGAATTTTCTTCTTACTGCATTAGTTGCTTCAACAAGCTCGCGTTTGAGGCGGATTTGAGAGGCTATTTCTCCCATTTTCTCGTTAGATGTGCTCATTGCGGTATCTGGGGATTGAATGAATCATATATCAACATTATATCAAGGATATATGAAATTGTCGAATCCTTTCCTATATCGACCTTCATGTATTTCACTATCCTTATCGATAACGACAAATCCATATTTATTTGTCCAACACTGTGCACACATATCTTGGAATTGTTTGAAACTCACATCAGGGGATACATGATCGGAAAAAATATGATGTAGATTGGTGTCATCCTGTTTGAACATTACTATGAAATTGGAGTTGTCACGAATCAATTGTTTGGGGACTCTGGAATACGTCTGAGCTAGATAGAAACAATCCACATTTTTATGACGCCCCATAGAGAAATAAGATCTGATCACATCCTGTTTTTCGCATATAACATCGTCAAATATGAAGATGCTATCTGGTTTCGCGTCCGCTGGTTCCACTATATCGACATTATTATCATACGTATGAAATCCTAATCCTTTTATTGGTTCCAACACATTTCGCAGATATTCATACTTCGGTTGATATAATGATTTTGAGTATAGGTAAATATTAGCGAAACGTAAACCATTCTCGTTGGTGAGGAGCGATATCATTACGTTCGTTTTTCCACAATTAGAGGGTCCTATTATGAGACCGCGAATGGTGTTTGGAAATAGAGCTCCATGACGGCGATCTGCAGCAGTTTGATTCCCTGAACCTACTTTCTCATCGAAATTGTCTACATCGAATGTTTCTTTCTGCTGAACAATCCGCATTGTATGATGGTTGGATGATATATAATGAACAACGAGAAAGGTTCTGCTCATTTATATTATGGAAGTGAAACGTTACACATCGAAAAATAAAAGGGACAAGAGCGCTCGAAGAAATAAAAGTGGTGAAGGAATCGTTAACACTTTGATCAATAAATTACCTGTTGAATTACACATTCCTGGAGGCTATCAATATTGTGGACCTGGAACAAAACTACAGAAAAGATTAGCTCGTGGTGATACGGGAATAAATCAATTGGATAGAGCTTGCAAAGAACACGATATATCATATCTCAAGCATCCAACCGATCTATCTGCTAGGCATTTGGCTGATAAAGAATTGGAGAAAGCTGCCTGGGCGCGAGCTGAATCGCGAGACGCTACCGTAAGGGAAAGGGCTGCATCTTGGTTAGTAACCAGCATAATGAAAGGAAAAAGGCGCTTCGGCATGGGATTAAGTGAGAATGGTGGAACAAAAAAACGTCGTGTTTCTAGAAAGAAGAAATCAACCGCATATGGAAAAAAGATTGCTTTTGGTTCGGGAATAGTACACAAAGTCCGTAATGTGCTACGTCAAATGGGTGAAAAGAAGGAACTCGTCAAAAATTCAACCAAAACCTCCCTCATGGCAATCGGTGCAGCTCGAAAATTCGTGAGGATGGCTGGTGGCAAGAACAATATCCGAACACCTCGAATAATACCAATTCCTAAGGTTGGTGGGATTCTCCCTCTCATACCGATTTTCGCCGGCTTATCAGCATTGGGGAGTTTGGCCGCAGGTAGCGCTGGTATAGCGCTCGCTATTAGTTCGGCTAGAGAAAGTAAGGAGCAACTCTCTGAAGCAAACCGCCACAATCAACACATGGAGGCTATTGCTCTCGGAAAGGTTGGCAAAGGAGTCTATTTGAAGCCGTATCGAAAGGGGCTAGGCATTTATCTGAATCCTCGAAATTCAAAAAACTGAAAACATTACACCGGAGGGCTTTAACGAACATCGATCTCGCACACCACGTAGCGAAAATGAAGTTGCCGCACTTCCGAGGTATATTCATGAGAGATACTTTACCTAAGTCCGGCCCGAATCGCATAGAATCTGCCATAATAAATCTCGATAGTATTGAAGGAGATGGCACACATTGGGTTGCATATAAAAAGTGCGGTGGAGTAGTAGAATATTATGATAGTTATGGAGATTTACCACCACCCCAGGAGTTGGTTAGATATTTGAAGAAGGGGGTGAAGTCGTCGAACGACCTTAAAATAATGTATAATTATGAACGACAACAAGCCTACGGCACAGTCTGGTGTGGACATTTGTGTTTGAAATTCCTCTCAACGAGTAGTAGCTTTACATGATGGATAGGCAGAGTATCAAACGTATGGGGCACTCATTACGAACCTATTCAAGATTACGCACATTGTTGAAGATGAGCAAGGAACAACTTGCAGATATGCCGAAAGAAGTTCTTATTGGGTGCGCATCACATGAAATAGCTCTTGTATGGGACAAGTTATCGGATGAATTACGAAACGACCCAGATATATCGCAATATCAGTTCTGTCGTGAACATCATGGTGAAGAGGGTGCTCAACAAATCGGGGATGTCAATGATGGGCCGATACCGAGAAAAATGTTCTGCTGTTTCTGTCAGTTGAATGATGTGAATGTAGCATCCGATAATGATTTCAATATCAGTAATTCACACACCGAGAACCGGAGCAGTCTTCATTGTTGCAAGCAGCAATAAGGTTGTTACTGCAACAGACGAATTAGCATTCATTTTCCAGTTGTTCATTTCATCGGAAAAACATGTCACAAACGTTCACCATCTCTGGAGATGATAGTATTTTGAGTGTCGACTTCTATCCACCCATAGAGCTCGATGCGAAGAAGAACTACGGATTAGGATTGCATGGTTTCTATTCATACAATTCCATACTCAATATAGATGAGACGAATAATACATTCGGTTATTGGGTTGAGTCAAAATCTGATATCGAGTTGATAATGACTACTATACCACCAGGTGTGTATGAGATAGAAGAAATAAATAAAGCTATACAGAAAGCGATAGCTCGTAAAACACCGCCGGCTGAAGGGGAGAGTATGGATAATATGTTTCTCCTTCGAGCTAATAATAATACACTGAAATGTGAAATGAAGTCAGTGTTTGCCATAAACTTCTACGGATCAAAGTCCATTGCCAGCGTATTGGGATTCGAAACGAGGTATTACTCAAATAATGTGTTACACGAATCTACGTTACCGGTGAATATCATCAAGGTGAGACTCATTAGAGTTGACTGTAACATTACTGCAGGAGCTTACCTCAACGGTGTGGAGGTACATACACTATACGAGTTCGATGTTGATGTGGAGCCTGGGTATAAGCTATCAAAAGAGCCAGAAAGTATTATATATCTACCAATCAGTCCGACTGGACGTCAGTATATCGACAACATCACGCTAAGAATTTTGGATGATAACGGTCTGCTAGTTGATTTTCGAGGGGAAAAAATTATAGTGAAACTAGAACTCAAAACGCTCACATAAACCTACATCGAGAATGGGTTTCTGCTTTGGGTACCAATCAAAGCGTGTGACACTAGCTGAAAATAATACCAGCAACCAGAATATCAATAAGAAGGGGGAGCAACGAGGTGGTGGATTCATTCGAACAGAACTATCCAGACAGGATAGACGTAGATTATCTGTGAGCGACATCGATTTTTTGAAATCTATCGGTCTGAAGCTGCGACGAAAAAGCAAAAACTGAAGAAACTATGGTTGCTTCAACATCGACAAGCTTACAACTGGAAGTATTTGCTGAACCAATTTTTGATCACTCCCTGATAAGTCTACATGAGCACACTTACAAACCATATGGTTCACCATCATTCAAGAATTCCGATGAAATAAGAATCGCCATCAACTTTCAGGATCTGATACTCGATATTGCTGAAAGCTATATTTATATCGAAGGAAAATTCATTCCCAATGATGTGACTAAAAAATGCTATCTATCCAATAATGCTTTAGCATTTCTGTTCGATGAAATTCGTTATGAAATGGGTGGAGAACAAGTATGTATGGTTCGAAAGCCCGGCATTACCACCACCATGAAAAGTATGATCTCTTATGGTGAAGCGAATGCTAAATTCCTAGAAACAGTTGGATGGGGCCTCAGTAGTGAGAAACAGGTGATTCTGGATAAAAATAGTCACACATTCAGCGGCAAACTTCCTCTCAAATATTTGATGGGATTTGCTGAAGATTATAATAAAGGTATTCTGAATATAAAACAAGAGCTGATACTTATCATATCTCGATCATTCAAGAACTCCTATATGGGGGAAGTTGATGCCAATATAGAAATTAACAAAATCGAGTGGAAGATAAGGCACGTTATACCGTCAGATCAACAGAAATTGAAACTTTTGAATCGTGTGAATCGGAGTGCAGCAGCAAGAGTGAAAATTGCATACAGGGTGTGGGATCTGTATGAATTACCAACCATTCGTGAAACGGCTTCCGATATTTGGGCTGTCAAAACTACAAATAGTCTCGAACGCCCTCGTTACATCGTGATAGGCTTTCAGAGATCCAATATTGCTGATAATAGATCTGAGGATGTCACACAATTCATCGATGCTGGAGTCAACAATATACGTCTATATTTAAATTCAGAAGTTTATCCATATGAACGCTGGAATTTGGATTTCGACAAGAAGTTGGATGCAGTAGCATATTATGCATATGATAATTTCCAACGCAGCTATTATGGCAAAGATATGAGTGAACCAATGATGAGTATTGAGGAATTCCGAAAAAATCCGCTTTTCATCATCGACTGTTGCCACCAACCAGAAGCTGTGAAATCCTCAACTGTTGACATCAAGTTGGAGTTTGAAACCCGCCGAACCAAGTTCCCATCAAACACCAAGGTCTATGCTCTCATTCTCCATGATGCCTATCTAACATATAGTGCATTGGATGGTTCCATACATATGGGAGGTGTATGAATGCTATAGATGCGACGTCAACTCACACCTCTACAATTATACATTATTTAATCTATAATTATTATCATTATCGAGTGTAGTTATTTTATAATAAATAAAAGACATAATATACTGATATTGCATTATTATTATTATTATTTCTACTTCATGGCTCCTCAATAATATCAGAGTTATCATAGGAATACAGATTATTTTATATACGTCAACTATCTCATTTCCTTCCCTCTTCTTCTTCTTTGTCAGAAACTTCTTCTGGAACCACCTCCAGCTTATATTTCTGAATGAGGTGGTATGGTAGGAATTCTGCAATTTCCTGGAGGTATTGTCTCAAGTTTTCTCTAACCATTGCTTCGAGGAACTGATCTAAAGTGATGCTGCCGTATTCGAATCTCTCGCACAGGATCCGCCCCCATTGATACTGTTCAGCTGTTGTGTAAAGGTGTTGAATTTTTTCTTCATCGAAGCACACACTCACATCATAATTTATGACATGATGTATATCGCGCTCTAAGTCCGCCATCTGACACCTCAGCCGCCTCACAGATGATTCGATGTCTTCTGCCGCTGGCCAGCTCTGACTAGAATAGTGCATCCACATGTCTGGAACACTTACGATGATTCTATAAATGAATAAAATATTCAAGCTCGCGAATAGTGATAAGAAGATATAATTTCCTCCCTACATCTAATATACCACTTACCGCAGAACAAATATGAAGACGATTTGCGATAAAGAGAAAATGTAAATGTAAGAAATATTATTATATAATTTTTAAACCCTTTTCACTCTGACGTACATGAAAATTGAATGAATGAGGATATATACATTTGACTACGATGCCTTGGTACCGAACTTGATCAGAGCTCTCGTTGTTGCACCCTCAAATACTGGCTCGCTCTGACCCAAGTATGTGAGAGTATATAATCCGTTAGAAGAATTCATCTCAATAACATCGCTCTCTTTCATCTCTTCTACAACTCTTTTCGGTAGCCAGCATTTGATACAAACTTCAGTTTTTTCATCACACAATATCACAGTACCGCTTTTACCGAATTTGGTCGAAAAAAACGATATCTTCTTGATTATATAACTTTTATTCAAGGGTAGCGATGATAACAGAATTTGCTCTATAATTTCATCAACCTCATTGATTCTATGATTGATAGCGTCTAAATCAATTTTAGAAGATGCCATTTCCACTCCCTCGGTTACGTGAAAGAAGGTCTAAAAAGTATATGAACAATTGTACTTACAAGAAACAGATTACACTTTATCGCACTTTCAGATTCTCACTTATCTTGGCAGATAATGTATTCAGTATGTTTGCTGCTGTGAGAACTATGTTGTGTAGATGGAAAATATGGTATTTATAGGAACTTCGATATGTGACGTAGCAGTACCCCACTACTACCGAACGGCCTTGAGGTGAGGCGTGCATCTCCAAGGTCGCTCTCTAACGCAATAATAACCTTCCAGGCCAACTTCCTCTCGAGGTCACGGAACACGCTCAAGGTCACTCGCCCTAAGGTCATATACATGGCCCACACCACTCCTCAAGGACAAAACCCCCAAGAGCGCTTCTCAAGGTCACTCCCCCCAAGGTCATGGCGCTCCTCAAGGCCACTCCCCCCAAGGTCACACCCCTCTGACCTTGGGGGGAGACCCAGAAACGGCAAAGACCTTCTACTAACATTATTTGTTCGCATCATACAGTTATATGAGAATGTAGCTAGATTGCCATAGATAGTATGTCATAAAGCGCTCTAGATGAAACTGTTCGAATTGGATCAATTCAATTCAGGGTAGGTGATTCGAATCCTGGGGAAGTTACTTTTTTTTGTTTTCTTTTTCGAAATCGATGAGGGTACTCACTGTTCAATTTTGAATGACGTGAATTGACGTTTCATAGTTCTGATAGCATTCTCGAAGTTTAACGTTTTTGTACTCATACACTTTGTACTTCTTTACTTTTATACACTTCTACTGTACTTGGCCTACATACAGTATTTGATGAATGATAAATTATGACAGAAATATGAATTTGGTGTATTGTTTGTATCGTCGGTTGAATATGTATGTTACATCAAGATATTTAAGATAAGACGGCCTGTAATTTTTGCTTTTGTCAAGACCTGAATACAATGTTCTAATATCTTTGAACTTGACATCAACTTTATAGCCTTGATACACAAAACTACTCGTATTTCGCGTGCATGATAAGGAACAAATGAAGCGATGTCAGAAAATCCTTTTCAAGATATAGGCAGACGTAATTACCATAAAATGAATAGTTGATCATATTGTACAAGTTCGTAAATCTCAATTCAGAAGTCGTGCATCCACCATGGACATGACCTCACCACCTTCATTGTTCCCAAGGTTCAAGATGTGATAGTTTCGCCGTGAATTCAATGGTAGTACCTGCATATATTGAAAACACGTACATGTCTTGATTATCGTTATTGTGGATGTTATGTAAACTGTTGATATTATTAAAAAAATTAACTACACAGTTCCACGATGATGGACGGAAAATAATAATTATCAAACGGCTGTTATGAAATATTTCTCCACCTATATCATCCTATTGAATAGTGAAATTCAATACTTTCACACGAATTTCCATTTCAATCCAGTGATTAATAGTTATGGAGCAATTGGTACATGATAGAAAACAGTAATAAGGAGTTATTCTTCACCAAAAATTCTCGTCATCAGACTGAAATATATACGTATGTACTAGAAGTGGAAGAAGAATTGTATCGCGGCCCCAATGTCTCCATAACAATAACTGAGTCGCTATGGAAAACTATAAGAATAACTTGAATGAACCACTGACCGATTCGATATCAAATTTGAAGATATATTAGTGCTGTGTAAATCCTTCGACTATAGAATATTATAAATAGCCGTATTAACGGTATAGTGTGGAACTCGTACGAAAGTTTCCAGCACTTTCCAGGCTCGTGTTGCAACATTTCATACTTCTGAAAAATGATTACCATTCCTTGCTCGATTGTTATTGTTTCTCATCTCCTAGGAAGCCCCGAAGGGCTTGTGCGAGTAAAGGAGATAGGGATCTACAGTTCATACAAGTGGAATCCAAACCACTATAACGAAACGGATAATTCTATGTAGAACTTTATAATATACATATACACGACCTCATTGTACAGGCTGTCCCATTTACGATCGGAATACACCGCTTATTTTTGAAGATACAGATTTGCGGTTTTCGCGAACGCTGGCTACTTTTTTGTGAAACTCACGAAACCGTGAACAAAATTTCCATAGCCCGCTTCGTTCCTGAAATACAGGGCGAAATTGAATATATTGCATTTTGGGACCCTCCCTGTATCTCAGCTATCTTTCAACTAAGAGGAAAAGTAAGAACTATTTCTACCACAATTTTTCACGCAGAATCCAGTGGTCAGATTTCCTTAATGAGCTGTCGTTATTTAGATATAACCCAAAGTTATGTTTTTTCAAATAGAACACCTTGTATATTATTCAATATTTGAAACAAGAAAGCTTTGCGCTTTTCAAAAATATATAACACCTTTATGATATTTTGAGTATTAGTCCTGTATTTGGGTAATTTTCAGTTTTTTAATGGCAAGTCAAGACAAATAACTTCTACTTTCAGAATAGATATTCTGGCGCAATAATTAAATACCACTCATTTATATAGGGTAGAAGTATTCATTTGAAATGATTATTCAATTAACAATTTGATAAAAACAATTTGATAAAACATAAAACAATTAAACATAAAACAATTTGATAAAACAATAAATTCAAACACTACTACAAAACAATTCTATTAATTCTTCTCCTGTTGAGAATGTCTTATATGAATATCGTTCAAATTGCTGCTCATTCTGTTGAAGACACAGCCGACATCTTCTGAGGATAGCGTCAATCGACCGGAGTAAAAATATAGGTCTCATACGTAAATATTCGAAAGCTTCTCTCGTAGCATTCATCAGTGAATCTAGATTTTCATGCGACGTGTGATAGATACATTAAAGCCGAATCTGCCTTGCTGTTGGCGAACCACCGTAACGTGATGATTTTCATTTGACCAATAACGATGATTATTTCGATTAAATATTCCAGTGCTACTTATATGGCTTTCATCGGACCATACCACTGAACGCCCAAAATTTATATTTTCTTCCGTCTTTTGGATATACCATCTACAAAAATCAATGCGCTTCACAGCATCACCCGGGTTCAAATAATGAATAGTTTGTGGTATGTAGGGGGTATATTTGTTCTTTTTCAATATCTTGGAAACCCTTGTCTTTGGAATGCCAAATGATTCTTCATTTTCTCTGCAAGAAGTGTAATTATTGCTTTCTTCTACCTTTGCAAGGACACTTATTTCATCGTTTTCGGCATTTTCTTTCCTATAACTTTTTGGTCTAGGCTTCTCAAAAGATCCAAAATTTTCCAAATTTTCTTTCAGTCTGCCGAATATTTCTCGGCTTGGTTGTCTCCTCTCGGAATAGCTAAATTTTTTATCATATTGTAACTAACTGATACCCAGCAATTGGGAGATAGTAAATACCTTTCGAAATATAGGTCCTTCGCTTGATTTGCATTGAAGCCAACTAGGTAATATATCCCAACCATATCTAATTTCTCGTAGTTTTGATATCCTGGATTATTATTCGCCATTGTATGAAGAAATTGTGAACTTTGACAGGTAGGTGACAAGAATTGTAAACAATCTGCATTTGTGTTTTTTCTCCATACCTTCTACTAATTAGGTCCACAGCTTTCATAGTCAATTAATAGTACTGAATGTTGGTGAATGTGTCAGTAATAAGGGAAGTTTGAAAATTTGTGAAGTGGATAATGTTGCCACATTTTTACAAGGCCTATTAATAAGAAACCTACATAAAAAACTGAAATCTACCCGAATACAGGACTAATATTCAAAATATCATATAAGTATTATATATTTTTGCAAAGCGCAAAGCTTTCTTGTTTCAAATATGGAAAAAATAATAATATAATAATAATAATAATAAATAGGGTGTTCTATTTGAAAAAACATAACTTTGGGCTATATCTAAATAACGACAGCTCATTGGGAAAATCCGACTACGCCACTGGATTCTACGTGAAAAATTGTGAGAGAAACAGTTCTTACTTTTCCTCTAAGTTGAAAGATAGCTGAGATACAGGGGGTCCCAAGATGCAATATTTTCAATTTCGCCCTGTATCTCAGGAACGAAGCGGGCTATGGAAATTTCGTTCACGGTTTCGTGAGTTTCACAAAAAAGTAGCCAACGTTCGCGGAAACCGCAAATCTGTATCTTCAAAAATAAGCGAGATATCCCGTAAGGACATCGAAAATGGGACAGCCTGTACATTGCATAAACCCAAATCCAACTGCCAGCCAGGAATCGAACCCTCAACCTCATGACACAGTATAGAGAATACTAATTTATTTATTTATTATTACTATTAATAATTAATATATTTATTATATTTATCTATTGAAAAGTTATCTCAAGGGCAGAAGAAATTTCGTACCGTTTCATGTGACATTCCTGAATTGTAACGTTATATATTGGTTGAAGTGGAACGTTACCGATTCACGATCCCTCAACGTTATCATTCGGTTATCAGAAAACTAGTCTGCAACTATATTTCCACCATAATTCAATATATGATTCCATCATCAACCAAGTAACGTTGAATCAGCCATATTTTCCATGTTTTTGTTTTGACGCAATTCTTACTCAAATGTTACGTTACGAATTGGTGACAAAATAACATTTCCAGCCATAGGATCGACATATCATGTAATAATATCGATAATAATATTAAATATGATGATAATAATAATGATATTTATTTCACTTGTTGAACAGTTTGAAAGCTTTTCGAGGAGGTGGTAATTTCATTCTCCAGCTTTTTGTGGGATTTCTCTCCTTGTTTCTAAAGAATACAGTAGAAGTTATTGAAAATCATTCCAATATATTTGTAGTGAGGACAGATTTTGTGATCTGCCCCAAAATATCACTGCGCTTGAAATTCAACCTTCAGATACCTGAAAGAGAAATTCTCTATTTGTCAGTGACACCTTGTTTTCGAAAAATTCGGAAATATAAATATATTTATTGAGAATAAAACCCCTACTTATCTTGGTAGACGTTTCGGGAACGAATCTGCTCGCGTTCTCAACACAATTAAAATATTTTTCTCTTCGCAAATTTTTTTTCAATATGCTGTCGGTTTTGACACCAAAAAGTGACAATTTGGTAGACGGAGGAATTCTGGCTACAAAGTGTTTTCTTTGATAGGTATTGAACTTTACATTTTCAGAAGTGGGTGCCAAGTTCTATCTATATCAACTGAACAAGAAGCAATATTATTGTCTCCGTTCAGGAGAATGCAAGCAGACGCTTTGATTTTCGGTTTTGGTTGTTGTCTTCTTCTACTATGATCTTAATCGGCCATATGTTGTGTATTTCCAGTATGGATATGTTCAGCTTATTTTGATTTGTCAGTATATCTTTTCTTTATATTGTTCTTATGCTCTTTCATCCTTACTGATAGAGGCCTGCTGGTTTCACCGGTATATTATTTTCCATAAACACATAGTATACTGTAAACACAATTTTTTGATGACTTTTCTCCATGTTTCGGTTTTGTATGAGTCAAAATCGATCTCACTGTATTTTCTGTCTTGAACAGTGTTCTCACTCGAAACTTGTCACCAACACGTTTAATTTCTTCAGATATTCCGGGAATGTATGGGATTACATTTGTTATGAGTGTTGGTTGTCTTCGTGGTTGTTGAATATTCTGTCTGTTCTCAATTTGATGTATTGTTTTATCAATGGAATGTTTCGAATAAGTGTTGAGTTGTAGAACATCTTTTATATGGTTCATTTCGGTATTGAAAATTTGGTGGTTCGATGATATGGATTTGGCTCTATCATGAAGTGATTTGATTATTCCTTTCTTTATACTTGTATGATGATTTGATTGGAAATTGAGGTATCTGTCGGTGTGTGTATTTTTACGATATACACTTGTTATCAAAATGTTATCTGATTTTTCAATGAGGACATCTAAAAATGGTAACTGATTATTAGATTATTAAATCATTATTTCCAGGTTGGGTGTCACCTCTAGTTGCTTATCTCCATATATTTCTTGAGTTCCAGTTGTGTTATGCATTGATAATTTTACTGTTGCTGTTTTGTTGATATTCAGTGCTGAGTGATTTTTATCAGCCCATTCCATTATGGATTCATTGTAATCATTGACCAGAACATTTGTATCTTCTGCATATGCAACTATATGTACCTTCGAAAGACTATTTCGATATTGTATCAAGTTGTTCGCATAAATAACATGAGCTTGATGAATCATGTTCCTTCCTTTCCTTTCCGTTCTTGATTCGACTGCAACTGCAAAAAAGTTATATATGACTATTATTGGAAACGAAAAATATATCAGCATCATACCGACAATTATTTCGACAACCATGGTATCTTCCTCAAAGTAACTTTCCAATTATATGTGGCTTGTATTCCGAAGCCATATTATCTATGAATTCATCAGGTTAGTTCCATCCTTCAAAAAATATACATACAGGGTTTTCCACAAGAATTGTGGAGGAAATAAGAAGAAACAGAAAACCTTTCAAGAGTATCCACAACTGTTTCTGTTATCTTCATATCGAGAAAAAAATAGAATCCTCAACAGGAATGGGTCGTACTAAACCAAGAGGGCCGGGAACAAACTTGGACATTTCGTCTATGGCGAATGTCCAAGCCCTACTTTGGTTTCGGACGAATTCAGTTCCGTCTCAAAGGCGGCCGTAGAGGAAAAGAACCTTCCCGGACGCAGCGAGAGGAGGAGAAGAGAAGAGTTCCGCCAAAAACGGTTGCAAAGGGAGTACCGCAAGGGAAAGGCCAATCCTTCCCAAAAGGTACCCCCCAGACCGAACAGCCTACGAGGGTGGACTTGGAAAAGGGCAAACCCATCCCGAACAGACCACTACTCGCCAAGAATGCTGGCACCTCCAGAGGAACAGGAGTAAACAGCCCTCTGGGAACGATGGCGGAAGAGGACCGCCTAAAGAAGGCGAAAAAGGGAATGGCTGACACATCAGTCAGACTCTTGCAGGGTAACCTGCAACATGCCAAGGCCGCCACCTACGTCCTTGGCAAAAAAAATTCGTATAGGAGGGTATAGATCCAGGAACCCTAGACCTCCAACACAGGCCGAGTTATCGGCCTGAGTAATACATCTCGTAAGGTAATTGCAGTCAACTCTGGGGTAAGACCCAGGGCGTGTATTCTAGCCAGAAACAACATCAACTACTTTATTCTTTCAGATTTCTGCACCCAAGATATGGCTACAATCCATGTGAAGTTTCCAGAGAGAGGGAGTATGATGGAACTCATCGTCTGCTCAGCATACTTTCCTGGAGATGTGGGGGCAGAACAACCTCCTCCCTAGAGAACATCTCCAAAACGGACTGACCACAACACACAGTCATGATCGAATAGATATTGCTGCGGAACATCTATAAACCGCACTTACCTCAGCATATCACGAAAACTGTCCAATGAGGGAGAAAAGTATAACCGAAATGCTTCGTCGTGAAACAAAAATCTGGATAAATCACGAGAAGAATGAGGCATAGTTTTTATCCAGTCACACAATTCAATTCCCCTAAAGACAGTAGCCTCATATGGGGAATGAGGTAGTGCATTGTTAAATGCTCATTCTATATCCAGGAATGTAGCGACTGGTACCTCCTGATGTTCCAGGGAGTCGTTAATTCCTGAGACAAGGTAATTTAGTGCAAGTTCTGTTGATTTGCCAGCCTGGTAGACATACTGGTGAACATTGAGGAGGTAGCTCGGTAGAATAGCCTTCGAACTTCTTCTCGTGATCTATCCAGATTTTTGTTTCACGACGAAGCATTTCGGTTATACTTTTCTCCCTCATTGGACAGTTTTCGTGATATGCTGAGGTAAGTGCGGTTTATAGATGTTCCGCAGCAATATCTATTCGATCATGACTGTGTGTTGTGGTCAGTCCGTTTTGGAGATGTTCTCTAGGGAGGAGGTTGTTCTGCCCCCACATCTCCAGGAAAGTATGCTGAGCAGACGATGAGTTCCATCATACTCCCTCTCTCTGGAAACTTCACATGGATTGTAGCCATATCTTGGGTGCAGAAATCTGAAAGAATAAAGTAGTTGATGTTGTTTCTGGCTAGAATACACGCCCTGGGTCTTACCCCAGAGTTGACTGCAATTACCTTACGAGATGTATTACTCAGGCCGATAACTCGGCCTGTGTTGGAGGTCTAGGGTTCCTGGATCTATACCCTCCTATACGAATTTTTTTTGCCAAGGACGTAGGTGGCGGCCTTGGCATGTTGCAGGTTACCCTGCAAGAGTCTGACTGATGTGTCAGCCATTCCCTTTTTCGCCTTCTTTAGGCGGTCCTCTTCCGCCATCGTTCCCAGAGGGCTGTTTACTCCTGTTCCTCTGGAGGTGCCAGCATTCTTGGCGAGTAGTGGTCTGTTCGGGATGGGTTTGCCCTTTTCCAAGTCCACCCTCGTAGGCTGTTCGGTCTGGGGGGTACCTTTTGGGAAGGATTGGCCTTTCCCTTGCGGTACTCCCTTTGCAACCGTTTTTGGCGGAACTCTTCTCTTCTCCTCCTCTCGCTGCGTCCGGGAAGGTTCTTTTCCTCTACGGCCGCCTTTGAGACGGAACTGAATTCGTCCGAAACCAAAGTAGGGCTTGGACATTCGCCATAGACGAAATGTCCAAGTTTGTTCCCGGCCCTCTTGGTTTAGTACGACCCATTCCTGTTGAGGATTCTATTTTTTTCTCGATATGAAGATAACAGAAACAGTTGTGGATACTCTTGAAAGGTTTTCTGTTTCTTCTTATTTCCTCCACAATTCTTGTGGAAAACCCTGTATGTATATTTTTTGAAGGATGGAACTAACCTGATGAATTCATAGATAATATGGCTTCGGAATACAAGCCACATATAATTGGAAAGTTACTTTGAGGAAGATACCATGGTTGTCGAAATAATTGTCGGTATGATGCTGATATATTTTTCGTTTCCAATAATAGTCATATATAACTTTTTTGCAGTTGCAGTCGAATCAAGAACGGAAAGGAAAGGAAGGAACATGATTCATCAAGCTCATGTTATTTATGCGAACAACTTGATACAATATCGAAATAGTCTTTCGAAGGTACATATAGTTGCATATGCAGAAGATACAAATGTTCTGGTCAATGATTACAATGAATCCATAATGGAATGGGCTGATAAAAATCACTCAGCACTGAATATCAACAAAACAGCAACAGTAAAATTATCAATGCATAACACAACTGGAACTCAAGAAATATATGGAGATAAGCAACTAGAGGTGACACCCAACCTGGAAATAATGATTTAATAATCTAATAATCAGTTACCATTTTTAGATGTCCTCATTGAAAAATCAGATAACATTTTGATAACAAGTGTATATCGTAAAAATACACACACCGACAGATACCTCAATTTCCAATCAAATCATCATACAAGTATAAAGAAAGGAATAATCAAATCACTTCATGATAGAGCCAAATCCATATCATCGAACCACCAAATTTTCAATACCGAAATGAACCATATAAAAGATGTTCTACAACTCAACACTTATTCGAAACATTCAATTGATAAAACAATACATCAAATTGAGAACAGACAGAATATTCAACAACCACGAAGACAACCAACACTCATAACAAATGTAATCCCATACATTCCCGGAATATCTGAAGAAATTAAACGTGTTGGTGACAAGTTTCGAGTGAGAACACTGTTCAAGACAGAAAATACAGTGAGATCGATTTTGACTCATACAAAACCGAAACATGGAGAAAAGTCATCAAAAAATTGTGTTTACAGTATACTATGTGTTTATGGAAAATAATATACCGGTGAAACCAGCAGGCCTCTATCAGTAAGGATGAAAGAGCATAAGAACAATATAAAGAAAAGATATACTGACAAATCAAAATAAGCTGAACATATCCATACTGGAAATACACAACATATGGCCGATTAAGATCATAGTAGAAGAAGACAACAACCAAAACCGAAAATCAAAGCGTCTGCTTGCATTCTCCTGAACGGAGACAATAATATTGCTTCTTGTTCAGTTGATATAGATAGAACTTGGCACCCACTTCTGAAAATGTAAAGTTCAATACCTATCAAAGAAAACACTTTGTAGCCAGAATTCCTCCGTCTACCAAATTGTCACTTTTTGGTGTCAAAACCGACAGCATATTGAAAAAAAATTTGCGAAGAGAAAAATATTTTAATTGTGTTGAGAACGCGAGCAGATTCGTTCCCGAAACGTCTACCAAGATAAGTAGGGGTTTTATTCTCAATAAATATATTTATATTTCCGAATTTTTCGAAAACAAGGTGTCACTGACAAATAGAGAATTTCTCTTTCAGGTATCTGAAGGTTGAATTTCAAGCGCAGTGATATTTTGGGGCAGATCACAAAATCTGTCCTCACTACAAATATATTGGAATGATTTTCAATAACTTCTACTGTATTCTTTAGAAACAAGGAGAGAAATCCCACAAAAAGCTGGAGAATGAAATTACCACCTCCTCGAAAAGCTTTCAAACTGTTCAACAAGTGAAATAAATATCATTATTATTATCATCATATTTAATATTATTATCGATATTATTACATGATATGTCGATCCTATGGCTGGAAATGTTATTTTGTCACCAATTCGTAACGTAACATTTGAGTAAGAATTGCGTCAAAACAAAAACATGGAAAATATGGCTGATTCAACGTTACTTGGTTGATGATGGAATCATATATTGAATTATGGTGGAAATATAGTTGCAGACTAGTTTTCTGATAACCGAATGATAACGTTGAGGGATCGTGAATCGGTAACGTTCCACTTCAACCAATATATAACGTTACAATTCAGGAATGTCACATGAAACGGTACGAAATTTCTTCTGCCCTTGAGATAACTTTTCAATAGATAAATATAATAAATATATTAATTATTGATAGTAATAATAAATAAATAAATTAGTATTCTCTATACTGTGTCATGAGGTTGAGGGTTCGATTCCTGGCTGGCAGTTGGATTTGGGTTTATGCAATGTACAGGCTGTCCCATTTTCGATGTCCTTACGGGATATCTCGCTTATTTTTGAAGATACAGATTTGCGGTTTCCGCGAACGTTGGCTACTTTTTTGTGAAACTCACGAAACCGTGAACGAAATTTCCATAGCCCGCTTCGTTCCTGAGATACAGGGCGAAATTGAAAATATTGCATCTTGGGACCCCCTGTATCTCAGCTATCTTTCAACTTAGAGGAAAAGTAAGAACTGTTTCTCTCACAATTTTTCACGTAGAATCCAGTGGCGTAGTCGGATTTTCCCAATGAGCTGTCGTTATTTATTTTTTCCATAATTGAAACAAGAAAGCTTTGCGCTTTGCAAAAATATATAATACTTATATGATATTTTGAATATTAGTCCTGTATTCGGGTAGATTTCAGTTTTTTATGTAGGTTTCTTATTAATAGGCCTTGTAAAAATGTGGCAACATTATCCACTTCACAAATTTTCAAACTTCCCTTATTACTGACACATTCACCAACATTCAGTACTATTAATTGACTATGAAAGCTGTGGACCTAATTAGTAGAAGGTATGGAGAAAAAACACAAATGCAGATTGTTTACAATTCTTGTCACCTACCTGTCAAAGTTCACAATTTCTTCATACAATGGCGAATAATAATCCAGGATATCAAAACTACGAGAAATTAGATATGGTTGGGATATATTACCTAGTTGGCTTCAATGCAAATCAAGCGAAGGACCTATATTTCGAAAGGTATTTACTATCTCCCAATTGCTGGGTATCAGTTAGTTACAATATGATGAAAAATTTAGCTATTCCGAGAGGAGACAACCAAGCCGAGAAATATTCGGCAGACTGAAAGAAAATTTGGAAAATTTTGGATCTTTTGAGAAGCCTAGACCAAAAAGTTATAGGAAAGAAAATGCCGAAAACGATGAAATAAGTGTCCTTGCAAAGGTAGAAGAAAGCAATAATTACACTTCTTGCAGAGAAAATGAAGAATCATTTGGCATTCCAAAGACAAGGGTTTCCAAGATATTGAAAAAGAACAAATATACCCCCTACATACCACAAACTATTCATTATTTGAACCCGGGTGATGCTGTGAAGCGCATTGATTTTTGTAGATGGTATATCCAAAAGACGGAAGAAAATATAAATTTTGGGCGTTCAGTGGTATGGTCCGATGAAAGCCATATAAGTAGCACTGGAATATTTAATCGAAATAATCATCGTTATTGGTCAAATGAAAATCATCACGTTACGGTGGTTCGCCAACAGCAAGGCAGATTCGGCTTTAATGTATCTATCACACGTCGCATGAAAATCTAGATTCACTGATGAATGCTACGAGAGAAGCTTTCGAATATTTACGTATGAGACCTATATTTTTACTCCGGTCGATTGACGCTATCCTCAGAAGATGTCGGCTGTGTCTTCAACAGAATGAGCAGCAATTTGAACGATATTCATATAAGACATTCTCAACAGGAGAAGAATTAATAGAATTGTTTTGTAGTAGTGTTTGAATTTATTGTTTTATCAAATTGTTTTATGTTTAATTGTTTTATGTTTTATCAAATTGTTTTTATCAAATTGTTAATTGAATAATCATTTCAAATGAATACTTCTACCCTATATAAATGAGTGGTATTTAATTATTGCGCCAGAATATCTATTCTGAAAGTAGAAGTTATTTGTCTTGACTTGCCATTAAAAAACTGAAAATTACCCAAATACAGGACTAATACTCAAAATATCATAAAGGTGTTATATATTTTTGAAAAGCGCAAAGCTTTCTTGTTTCAAATATTGAATAATATACAAGGTGTTCTATTTGAAAAAACATAACTTTGGGTTATATCTAAATAACGACAGCTCATTAAGGAAATCTGACCACTGGATTCTGCGTGAAAAATTGTGGTAGAAATAGTTCTTACTTTTCCTCTTAGTTGAAAGATAGCTGAGATACAGGGAGGGTCCCAAAATGCAATATATTCAATTTCGCCCTGTATTTCAGGAACGAAGCGGGCTATGGAAATTTTGTTCACGGTTTCGTGAGTTTCACAAAAAAGTAGCCAGCGTTCGCGAAAACCGCAAATCTGTATCTTCAAAAATAAGCGGTGTATTCCGATCGTAAATGGGACAGCCTGTACAATGAGGTCGTGTATATGTATATTATAAAGTTCTACATAGAATTATCCGTTTCGTTATAGTGGTTTGGATTCCACTTGTATGAACTGTAGATCCCTATCTCCTTTACTCGCACAAGCCCTTCGGGGCTTCCTAGGAGATGAGAAACAATAACAATCGAGCAAGGAATGGTAATCATTTTTCAGAAGTATGAAATGTTGCAACACGAGCCTGGAAAGTGCTGGAAACTTTCGTACGAGTTCCACACTATACCGTTAATACGGCTATTTATAATATTCGATAGTCGAAGGATTTACACAGCACTAATATATCTTCAAATTCGATATCGAATCGGTCAGTGGTTCATTTAAGTTATTCTTATAGTTTTCCATAGCGACTCAGTTATTGTTATGGAGACATTGGGGCCGCGATACAATTCTTCTTCCACTTCTAGTACATACGTATATATTTCAGTCTGATGACGAGAATTTTTGGTGAAGAATAACTCCTTATTACTGTTTTCTATCATGTACCAATTGCTCCATAACTATTAATCACTGGATTGAAATGGAAATTCGTGTAAAAGTATTGAATTTCACTATTCAATAGGATGATATAGGTGGAGAAATATTTCATAACAGCCGTTTGATAATTATTATTTTCCGTCCATCATCGTGGAACTGTGTAGTTAATTTTTTTTAATAATATCAACAGTTTACATAACATCCACAATAACGATAATCAAGACATGTACGTGTTTTTAATATATGCAGGTACTACCATTGAATTCACGGCGAAACTATCACATCTTGAACCTTGGGAACAATGAAGGTGGTGAGGTCATGTCCATGGTGGATGCACGACTTCTGAATTGAGATTTACGAACTTGTACAATATGATCAACTATTCATTTTATGGTAATTACGTCTGCCTATATCTTGAAAAGGATTTTCTGACATCGCTTCATTTGTTCCTTATTATGCACGCGAAATACGAGTAGTTTTGTGTATCAAGGCTATAAAGTTGATGTCAAGTTCAAAGATATTAGAACATTGTATTCAGGTCTTGACAAAAGCAAAAATTACAGGCCGTCTTATCTTAAATATCTTGATGTAACATACATATTCAACCGACGATACAAACAATACACCAAATTCATATTTCTGTCATAATTTATCATTCATCAAATACTGTATGTAGGCCAAGTACAGTAGAAGTGTATAAAAGTAAAGAAGTACAAAGTGTATGAGTACAAAAACGTTAAACTTCGAGAATGCTATCAGAACTATGAAACGTCAATTCACGTCATTCAAAATTGAACAGTGAGTACCCTCATCGATTTCGAAAAAGAAAACAAAAAAAAGTAACTTCCCCAGGATTCGAACCACCTACCCTAATCACCATTAACCAGCGTAGAACGACTGCTCCCTTACTTTGTAAATCTCGCGGAAGATGAAATCATGCGGAAAAGTTCTTTTCCGCACTAGTGCTGAAAAGTTACTTTTCCGCACGATTTTTATATCGTTGAAAATGAGGATATTTAGGAGTAACTAAATGATCTATGTAAGTATTCTGTCTTATGTGTCATTTTGTAGCATTATTAGAAAATCTTGTTCAATGGAAACCTTTTTTTCCATAAATGAGATGGACAAAAACACTCGTAGGAAAAACATTGTACCTAACTCTTGCGGAAAATGTCTTTTCCGCCCTTGATGGCTTGCCCGAACTCCGCTCCGCATCGTTCGTGCAACTGGCGTCGCGTGCGGTTATTTTGAATAATTCACCCTTCTATCGAAATTTTCGGTTCCACCAGGAATAATCATGCAACTCTCTAGACACAGGGCATTTTCTTCATGGAAAAACGTTGAGAGAACTGTAACAATATTTATTTATTTATAAATTTAATGAGGAATGCAAACAGAACCAACCCGAAGAAAATAATCACAGAATTATTCATGAGGTGAATGAATATTGAGCGGGTTTTTGAATAAGTATTATCACTTTCAGTGTGTTCGACTATCTATATATCTGTTCAGCATGTCTCAAAATGAAGAACAAATAATAAGATTTACACATTGAAAATATGTTTGATCTGAAGATCTCACAAGTGATATATATGTTTGATGATATGAAGTCTGATATTTTGAGAATAGCTGATGAGAAATTATCACTTGCTTGTAAGGGTCAGATTGTTAATACGGAGAAAACTACATATGCTTATATAACTGGTAGTAAATCCATGGTTGTTATTGAACCAATTGATGCTGAACAAACAAATGATAAGACCAAATGCGATATCATGAGAAATATCAATTCGGTGGATTGTGGAATTATTATTGAGTGTGATGATACTGAAGGTGCTACAAGTTTTGCGAAAGAAAAGCTATCGTCGTCCTATAAGGTTTCTGAAGTAAGGAAAAATTTACCAAAAATCAAAGTCGTTGGTCTGGTTGGAAAATTCAGAAAAGGATCTAGTGAGGTATCTGAAGGGCCAGAATTATGTTATATCGGATGATTGTCATTTTAGTGTACTATGAGTTTGGGGTACCAAAAGAGATTCAAATATTTTTCAAGCTCTAGTCGAATTGGATGCTGCAGCATATGGATCGGTACTAAACCGCGGAAAGCTTTCTGTTAACTACTGTCCTGTATATGATGCAACTGAAATCGAAATTCGTTATAAATGTAGTGGATTCAGTCTACATGTAAGAGCAACAAAATTATTCGTCCAAAATGTTCACTTGTTCATTGTTTCAGAGACTGCGTTTCGACTAATGAGAAATGTGTCAATTGTACGGCTGCCAAAGTTACTGATAACCAGCATGCTGTGTAGGATAATAAGTGTCCAATTTACCAAAGAAAAATGTCCCCATATGAGTTGGATCTATTTGTTACTAATATCAATCGGAGTTTTCATATGAATCCAAACAGAAGTGTATGTCCGAACCCAACCAGTTTGATTTCTATTATCAAAATGTTCGTGGCTTGCGTTCTAAGACTCACTTGCAGATGCAGTCGCTGTTTCTGAATTCGACTTGATTGCCTGAGTGAAACCTGGCTTGATTTTGACATTCTCGACAGTGAGTTGAACGTGGTAATTATATTATTTTTTCGAAAGGATAGAGATTTTGACCTCACGAATGAAACAAGAGGAGAAGGTGTATTATTAGCAATAAGCAATAGTTCTAGTGCAACGCAGATTGACTTGTCTATCGGTTTTGACTCAGTGAAAATGATTGATATAATTGGCATAAGGGTGATGTTGGGAAAAACTTACTACTTCATTCTGAATATTTACATTCCCCCTACTACGGTTCCTGGCACGTATGAAATCATCTTCGAAACATTATGTAATCTCCCATATCTCAATGATTCTGACAGTAATCTGATAAATTATTGTTGGAGATTTCAATATTCCAAATTATGTCTCCTCTATTCCAAAAGGACTGATGACTGTGCAGTCATACTTGCAAAACTCTCAGCAGTTATTTTCAATTTGTCTCTTCGAACATATTTTTCGTGAAAAGTTGCGAAAATATGCCCTGTATTCAAAAAAGGTGATGAGTGTTATATTGGACATTGTGATTGTGATTTTATGTAATCACGTAATTATGTGATTTCAGTCAGTTATTTGAAATTGTGATTCATGAATTTTTGTCCGCACACGTGAATTCACAAATCATTGAGAATCATCATGGTTTCATGGAAGGACGATCTACTGTCACCAACTCAGTATCCAAACATAATTTTAAACAAGTTCATTGGACAATGGGAGACAGGTGGACGTAATATATACAGACTTTTTTAAAGTTTTCGATCGTCTAGACCATGATTTGCTCCTGACAAAGCTCGCCTACTTTGGACTCACCACAAAACTTCCAAATTTCTTCATGTCATATTTATCGAACAGGAAACTACATGTTCTGTATCATGGATTGAAGTCTATTGAAATCTCAGCTTCATCGAGTGTTCCACAGGGATCAATACTTGGTCCTCTTTCATTCACCATCTCTATAAATGACATATACAGAACCCTTCAGTCTAATATATTATTATATGCAGACGATCGTAAGATTTACATGACAGTCAATAGCCTTCAGGATTGCGCGGTGCTTCAAGACGACCTTGAAAGGTTTCATATCTGGTGTGATTCCAACTTATTGCCACTCAAAAAGAATATTATAGAGTACGCCTACAATATCGATAATGAGTTACTTGACAGATGTTATCAATTCAAAGACTTGGGAGTGGTCTTCGATATCAAACTTACCTTTGTTGATCATATGACTGAAATGGTCGCAGAAGCTTATAAAACATTAAGATTTATTTCAAGAAACTCAAAGTTCATGCGGCAAACTGAGTCACTAAAGTTGATTTTCAATGCTTTTGTGAGGTCAAAACTCGAGTATGCTCAGTGGTCTGGAGTCCTGGATACGATGTTTATTCTAATGATATTGAAAGCATTCAACGGAAATGCATCAAACACCACTGGTATAAAACAGATGAGGTATATCCAGACAGAGGATTGCCCCAATTGACATTCACATGTAGATTTGAAACTGCACTATTGGCTTCTCGCCGTACTTATAGTGGTGTCTCATTTCTATATGAATTACTCAATAACAAACTTGATTGGCCCCATTTTTGCTATCCCTCATTGATATAAATGTTCCTCGGTTGCCTGTGGAAAATAAATATTTCTTTCACTTGCGCACGCTCAATCTAATCTTCTGCAATTTTCACCTATTTATAGAATATGTAAAGATTATATGTCTTCTCAAGATTCATTCGATATCCTCTATACTAATATTACCTGCATGAAAAGAGCATTGTTGTAGTATTGTTTGGTAGTGTGCATATCTGCATATAAGCTGTTTTTCCCCTCTTTTCATATGCAGATGTGCCCATCTACATTTCACCAGTGTGATAGATTATCTTTTTTGTCTTAGCCCAGTTTGTATCCAAACTGCAATTTTATATTAGATGTTTATTCATTCATCCAGTAATTGGCTTCGGCTGTTGGATGGTGTATGAATAAAATGAAAAATGAAATGAAAAATATGAGATAATTTGATTTATAAACATCCGGTATTCAGAACAGAATAATAAATCAACAGATATAACTTGTTTGAATAATCATGAACATATCGTATGATTCTTCATGACTTCTGAAAGTAAATCACGGGGCAGCGTATATCAATATCTATTACAGAAGTGTATTTACTTTCCACAGACCAAATATTCCACCTAAATAGAATTTGGTCCATTTTCAACTTAACATCATTACGAATGATGTGCAAATAACTAAGCCAGTAGCCAAGGCTTTCTTTCTGGATTGGTCGAGAATTAATTCACTTCGCTCCGACGAAAATGGGCAGCATTATTCCAATTCAGTCTTCAGTTCCAGGAACCCCAACAAAATGTTAACATTTGTGATGCATGCCAACTCAGTCGATCGGTAAACTGTTTGAAAAATGATCTGAGAATGATTGTACAATTTGCTCTTGATTTATTAACATAATATCAGGATCTAGGTATAGGTAGTATAGATATCTGAGTATGATTTATTCTTAGCATAATGTTGGAAATGCTTTCATTCCTGGCGAGACTGGAAAATGGACTCCGTCTTTATTAGAACAGGGCTCGATAAGAGAAATAACGTAGATATAGGAACAACGTTAACTGTAAACCTTCTTGGTACATGTTAAATGAAAAATGAATGAATATTTTGTACACCCAAATCCCAATGAATTTCTGAGAACTGAACTGAGGGCTATAGCCTTCGAATCATGATGTCCAATATGTCGTAACACACTGTATATATCGAAACTATTATTGAGATACGACAGTGTTGATTGGAATTCACACAAACAATATATTGACAAGGTAATTCACACATGAATAATAAATGATGTATCAGTCGCAGTGCATATATATTATGAGTATGTTATATCATTAAAAATACAAATATTCCGTGTTATATGATGAATTGAACAGCGTAATTCAGAATAGTGCATGGATTGAAGGTTTTGGTATGATACGAATACGGAGATTGAACTGTAAAAAAGGCGTGTGAATAGATATACAAATGTTCGCAAAAATTACTGTGCCAAGGTCAAAAGGGATATGGAAACTCATTGCCATATTCAACTTTAAACGTGTTAGTAGTTATATATTACTGCACTGTACTATAGTATCATCAAATTTACTGAGCGCAAAATATACTTCAATATCCAATGCAAAAACTATCAAAATCTTAGGGAAACTACTCGAATTGTTGTTGAGATATCAAAAAACTATCACCCCGATATCGAAGCATGTGTGCTCTCCTTATTTCGACGAGTAGTCAGTCGCTCCTGGAATGATACAGAATCAGAAAAAAATCAAATCATTTTTCGCATGAAGACTTTTTACTAAAATATAAAAATGGAAAATATATGTGTAAGGTCGCAAGCAGAAATCAGAGCATCAACACGACATACCAATCGCGCAAGTATCGACACAAGAGAAGGAAACTTCAATATGTCTTCGTCGAATACTCCATGTATGGGTACCCATATTGAGTGATTATGTAAAAGGCGAAATGAATCAACATATCTTTGGAAGCCGTGCTTTCGCTCATATTACATAACACTCTGGGAAAACTTTGTGTAAGGAGAAGCTTCCTGAGATTGTTTTTTGTTCGTTATCACCAACTCACAATAGTGGTCGTAGAAAACATTATTCATATCCTCCTGCGTAATTATGATATTGATAGCCTTGGAAACTCTATGATATATTTTCAAGTCACCTGTATACATCGAGAATTTATCCGAATCCAAACATTTGTATGTATCTTTGATGTATATATCGAATAGTAGTGGTCCTAAATGAGGTATTCCAGGTGTATTTGTCGTTACTAATTGTTACTGCCTGACAACGATCAGTTAAATAAGATGATTGGAATTATTTGAGCTCGCTTTTAGATGAGGAGGGGAAGAGTTATTGCGATATATGCATCTCAGTCCTCAAGTTATGAAGATTGTAGTTCATCTGGTCCAATCCGTTCATTCTGAAGATTCCAAAGTTTTTGAATTATCATTTCAATTCGAATTTTATAAGAAGAAATATTGATATATGACATCTGGTGGGGTAAAAGTTCAAGTTCCGGATGGGTATGTTTCTTCTTGGATTAGAAACCGAGAGGAAGTAATCAGAAAAAGTATTGCAGATTTCATCTACGTTTGTATGTACCCCGTTATTGAATTCACGAACTGCCATATATGTTTCGAATTCGAATTAATATCAGCTTCACAGGAGCCAATGTAGTTGTTGTAATTCTGCTCAATTGAAAATTTTGAACGCACATAAATTGATTTGAAAGTCAGATAGTCGACTTGATTATTGTATTCTTTCCATATTGAATAATATATTTTCACTTGGCTGATTGGGGCTGATATCACCGAGAAATTGTTGGGGATGAAGCAAATGCAGATGTATAACAAGTTTCTTCAACATTTTTTCAACATTAAAAAAACAAATTGAGTTATACGCATATACATATAATGCAACACACTTAGTTCTTTCAATCAAATCAAAAATCTACAAGGTGTTGTAATGGAAGTTGCATTATATCTACATGAAAAATTGTATGTTCATTTTAGGCGCAACCGGAAGTTTCAATGAAATGCATTCATCAAAGATTTCTTATGAAATAAAAATACAATCGTCTGAACGGTATTTCAATATTTCGAATAGTTGAGTCAGAATTTAACTGGTCATACGATATTTTTGGGCGTTTCCTCATTTTCAGAGTTCTAGAATGTCTTGAAGTTTTGCGTTAGGTTGTTTTCGCCTCCTGCGCTTGATGTGGAGTTAGTAGGACGATATGTGTCGCTGTGATTAGTGACTTCGAAGGCTACGAACGGCAAAAATATCACCACATAGATATAGAACAGGAGAGGTCATGAAGTTCGACCTTCACTTCAATCAGGACATTTGACTAGCATACACGTTTGAATCCGTTATATTGTCTACCGAAATCCGACAATATAAAATCACAAGAAAACGTGACAAATATAACATGTATGATTCCAGCAAGGCTGGATGAATGATGCTTGGAATATATTTGTATTATTTTTATATCTTGTTATATTTGCAGTGTGTGAAAGACACACGGAATGAATTCATCATTTCGGTTACTGTACCTAGGTATTTGTAAAAAAACCCAAAATACTATAGATTCAAATTATCATGACAGGTACAACCCCCAATTATTCAAAGGCAAAGTATATAGGCTTGTTGATATATCGTTTGAGAGGGCTCTTCATTCTCTGTACAAAAATTTCATCGTTATCAAGTTTATTACAATAAATAAGATGTATTGAAATAAAATCATGTGGTTACCGTATTCGCAACAAAATACTCAAAACTCATCACAATATACCCAAAGCTCATTTCCTGTTCTGTTCTTGATAATAAGAAAGTAATCAAAAACCATAGCAATGCGATTTTCAGATGAAATCCATTGAAAATTCTTTGGAGAGTTTCCGTGGCAACGTTAGTGTGTTTAAAACGCTTAAGCAATTTTTTTTAATTACAATCCGCAGATATTTTTTGTCATTATAATATAAGTTGTCATTCAAGTTATCAGTATTGAAATTCTAGTTGGAAATTCGTCAACTTCTATTCTGAAAAATGGTAAGAGTAACGGAAATGCATGAATAAAAATACAATCGTCTGAACGGCATTTCAACATTTCGAACAGTTGAGTCAGAAT
Source organism: Gastrophysa polygoni (assembly GCA_963576655.1). NCBI lineage: Eukaryota > Metazoa > Arthropoda > Insecta > Coleoptera > Chrysomelidae > Gastrophysa > Gastrophysa polygoni. The sequence continues at coordinate 33,317,308 of OY755083.1, forward strand.
TTAACTGGTCATACGATATTTTTGGGCGTTTCCTCATTTTCAGAGTTCTAAAATGTCTTGAAGTTTTACAAACGATAAAATTTTTGGAAAAAGAATGAACAGATCTTTCAAACGGTATAGCCTATCCTATCCTTTTGGAAAATTGGGGGTTGTACCTCTCATTCGATTGGTATTGAAGGTAGGGATTGCATTCTGATTCTGAAGAATGTCAATTTATAATTTGAAGTTGACCTGTTTCGGGATTTTTTGCAAAAATGTTCAGTAACCGAAATGATGAATTTATTCCGTTTGGCTTCCACACACTGTTTAAAATTGTATTGGAATAGTTAGAATGAAGAGAACCCATATAACTGGTTCTGTTTTGAGTTTTAAAGGAGTGAATTCCGAGAACTGAGACCAGACCTGATGCACTTCTTCAAGTAGGTGGTCGTGTACACGAAATCACTTCTCACAACATTTTTCAGTGATCGAGAACTTTCAAATTCGAGAAAAACTCGTAAACATGGATTCATGAGTGAAACATTTTCAGAAAAGACGATATTACCAATCTTCTACAAGGATTTCCAAAGAACTAGTATTTCAACGCTGCAACGCTCCTGGAGCTATCACGAGAAACATTTATTATAGTTCGTTGATTCAAGACGAAGTCAGGCAAAATTATCATATTTGACATTCTCTGAGAAGGCAAAATCTATCGATGTACATGAAATTGACAGATTACCGGATAATGATTCAATAGTTCGTGGAAACCGGATTGGAATTGGTAAAGTGACTCATAGGGAGAGATTTTCACTTTCAATCGGGCTATATGTATATGCTGACATATACTGTATATATTTTGTCGACCAGTCAATGATCTATTCCTTTGCACTCTGGTTGTACTAAATTACAGGGTGTTCAATTAAAAATATCCAAGTTGGCGTTACTTCTTATTTCCGTTACGATGAGAAGTGAATAGAAGAATTTTTCATTGCTATAACCTTGAACTATAATGCCCACATAACTGCGAAAGCACGAAACTGCGATGAGCCGAAGCGACTTGAAGTGTACCGCAATGCTGCTACTTCAAAGTAACGAATCTATATTGAACCTTGGAGTATTCAACATACAGGGTGGTCCATCGAAAACGTACCGCAAGGCATAACAGGCTGCGAAAGAACTTTTCGATAAAATCCGAAAACAGGTCAAGTTTGTTTGTCAGGGGGACACATTTTGACGTAAAAAACATAGTGAAATCTTCAACTCCCTAAGTAGGGGTGTCACCCCAACATTTTTTTCAAACGGGAAGGGGGGTCAAGCGATACCTTTCTAGAAGGGGCTTGTCATTCCCTATACAGTGCTGCTTAGATTCTTCGAATCGATCTACCCTTTCAGAAAATATGGAGCGTTGAAACTCCAACCATCATGTTGGATGAAAAACACAAAGATCGGTTAGATTGTACTTTATCGTAATGAGTTCCTTCAAATCAATTCGCTATTTTTGCCGAGTCGCTGTTTTTGCCGATGCACAGATTTTTTCAGGCTCATTTAAGAGATTGAAAAATTATTAGGATTCATTTCTTCACGTTTGAATCAGGTCAAGTTGTTGGTAGATATAACATGTGGTGAAGTGTTTAAGAATTGTTGACTTGAGAATTCATTATTATGGTGTATTCAATTGCAGACAGAGGAATCGAAAGGAATCGCAGGAATCGAAATCTAAAACTGATGCAAACAAGCAAGATCAACAACAACAATCTGAACAAAATGCATCCCGTTTTCCAAGAAGTCAGAAGAGTAAATAGCTAGGGCAAGCAGAGGACAACTTAACCATAATGCACCAAAATATACAATGTATTAGGAATAAAACTGATTACATCAACGCCTTCATAGATGATTGAGACTATAATAAAAAAAATATTGATGTTTTGTGCATTACGGAGAGCTGGGCTAATGGAAATGAAGTGTCTAGTTTGAATGTGAATAATTTTAAGTTAGTTTCAAATTACTGTAGAAGAATAGGAATTCATGGTGGAGTTATGATATACAGCAGAACAACATTAGACTTTGTTGAAGTTGAAAACTTGAAGGTAGGAAATATTGAAAAAGAATTTGAATATTGTACAGCGAAGAGCAAATCGAAAAAAATCATTGTTATTTGTACCTATAGATCTCCAACAGGTAAAGTAGATAGTTTTCTCAACTCTCTTTATGAATTACTCGTTGAATTAACCCAAATGAACAAAGGCTACAACATAATTTTATGTGGGGATGTAAACATTCATTTAGGGCAACAAAACAACATTAAAGACAATCTGAGCAACTTACTGAACATTTTCAACATGTATCCCACAATAAATACTCCCACCAGAGTTACTCAAGACAGTGCATCAATTCTAGATAACGTTTTTACAGATATCGATTCAAAGTACATCTCAAGCATTGAAAATGAATATTTTGGATTTGGAGATCATAATGGACAAATGGTATCCTTCATTCAACACTCTAGTCGGACCCAACAGTCAGTTTATGAAAGTAAAAGAATAATCAATGAAAAAAGTACCGAACATTTTAAAACTTTGCTTTCACAAGCTTATTGGATCCCATGTTTAATGGAATCGAATACAGACAGCGCTTTTGATAAATTCCACGAAATATTCAATGATTGTTTCGAAAAATCATTTCCGTTGGAAACAATTAAATTGAAAAATAACACCAACAATACCGGATGGCTCTCTGCAGCTATAAAAAAACTCTTGCAGAAATAAGCGTAGTCTTTTGTATATCAAGAGGTTCACTAAAAATGGAAATATCTTGAAATATATCTCAGGTTATTGTAGAACATTGACGAATGTTATAAAAAAATCTAAAGAAATGCACTATATGAGTCTGATGAATAAATCCGATAATAAAATAAAAACAACATGGAATATTATAAATAACAATCTCAAACCAAAAAATGATATAAAAATTCCAGACCCAATATCACTAAAGATGAATGAACAAATAATCGATCAACCCTACGAGGTTGCCAATCACTTCAATTCTTTTTTTCTCAATGCGGCAAGTGAAATGAACCAAAATCGAAACTGTATTTATACTCCATCCCACTATATGAAAAATATACGCGTCCCCCATAATAGTTCCCTTTTTTTGAAACCTGTTTGTGAATCAGACGTGGCAGTCGTAGTTAAGAGATTGAAAAATAAGAAATCTTCGGGATATGATGAAATTCCGATCACATTGTTTAAAAGATGTATCGAAATACTAAAAACTGTCCTCACCCACCTGGTTAATTTGTCTTTGGCAAGCGGTATCTTTCCAGATAGTCTAAAAATAGGTATTATAAAACCATTATTCAAAAAAGGAAGTAAAAATGAAATTACCAATTATAGACCTATAACTCTATTACCAGTATTATCGAAAATTCTTGAATCCATAATGAAAGATCAATTAACAACATTTCTAGACTTACACAACATAATAGAGAGAAAACAGTACGGTTTTCGAACAGATAAAAGCACTGGCGACGCTGCATTCGATCTACTCAACAACATAAATATAATCATTGAAGAAAAATCATTACCACTTGTCATTTTCTGCGATTTATCGAAAGCGTTCGATTGTGTAGATCATGCAATTCTTTTGGACAAATTACTTCATTATGGTATTCGGGGCATACCATACCAGTGGATTAAATCCTATCTGGAAAATCGCAAAGTGTACGTAGAAATGCAAACGCTGAATCATACTTCTCTTTCAAATATTCTATCTGATTCCGGAATTTTGAAATACGGTGTACCTCAGGGGTCAATATTGGGACCTACCCTATTTTTGATATATATAAATGACCTGGTACAGAGCTTTTCATCAGTATCTTTCTTTCTATTTGCTGATGATACGAGCATTCTCAATTCAAACAAAAATATTGATGAATTGGTATCAAACTCAGAAAATACAATGAATGACATTCTAGACTGGTTCTCAGCAAACAAACTCCTAATCAATTTCAATAAAACATATAGTATGATCATTCACCCAAATAAGTCTTGCGATCAACCTGAAATTGTTACAAAAGATGGAATATTGAAGCCAACTACGGAAACCAAATTCTTAGGATATATTCTTGATGAGAAGTTGGACTGGAGGGTGCATATATCAGCTATGAATAAAAAGATATCCAGTGCCATATATGCAATAAAAACTATTAAGAACAACGTGAGTTTCAACGTAGCGAAGACTGTATATTACAGTTATTTCCAGAGCACAATTTCTTATGGTATCGAATTCTGGGGAAATTCAGTCGAAAGCAACTCGTCACTTATTTTACAGAAAAGAGCTATTCGTGCTCTGTTGGGACTACGAAGGTCACAGTCATGTAAAGAACATTTTCTTAATTTGAAAATATTTACACTAACTAACATGTACATATTCAAAGTTGCCATAGCGGCATTCAAAAGAAAAAGAAATTTTACAAAATTATCTGACATTCACAATTACAATACCCGTAACAAAGAAAATTTCATGATACCATCATTCAATTACGAAGTTAATCGAAAAGGACCATTATACATGGGAATAAGAATACAAAACAAATTGCCTAACACTTTCGAAAATATAACTTCAGCGAAAAAATTCAAAAAACAATTGAGAAAACTTCTACAAACTAAAGTTTACTATACTCTCAACGAATTTTTCGACGACTCACTCCAATAATTTCTGCCTTCAAGTAAAATAACTAATATTGTTGCATATTTATGTTAATATCACGTTCATTTTTCATTTTTCATTTTTCATTTTTAATTTTTAATTTTTAATAGTATGTTCTTGCAAACAATCGTATCATAAAAAAAGCAAACCTTTCTTTCTCTCATGCTCTATGAGCGAAACTTGTAAAATTTTCTTCAATTAAAATGTGTATTTTGATAAATGTATGTAGTTTCTTGGGAAATAAAATTTTTCTGTCTGTCTGTCTGTCTGTCTGTCTGTCTGTCTGTCTATAAATCATTGACCTTTTTTTCAAAAATGATGAATGTGGAAATCGGGCCGCGGAGTTGTGGCCTCTGGAAAAATTGTTCGCGAATTGGTGAACAAATTTCGCGAAACTGGTTCAGTTTATAACAAAAAGAGAGAGCTTGAAAATCCAGTACTAAATGAACCAACGGAGATAGCAGTACTGGGGCGAGTTGCAGTTGATAGTACGCTAAGTACAAGACAATTGGCCATTGCGACGGGTATTGAAAAAATACAAATTCAATCCTTACAAAATACGCTTAGTGCACGAAATGAATGAAGACGACTTTGATCGTTGCTTGCAATTTTGCGAAATTATGAGTGAGCAAGCGTTACACAATGGTAATTTTCTATGCAATGTGTGTTTTTCGGACTGATGTACTTTCTTCCTGAATGGTTTAGTGAATCGCCAAAATTGCCGGTACTGGGCTGACACAAATCAAAGGATTTTCCATTATGCAGGTTGACTGACAGCCATTCGAACATTTACTTGACTAATAAATGAGTTTTGAAGTACAATTGAATCAATTTTTGCATTTATCGTCACACAGTATCGTTGGAGTTTCAACGTTCCATATTTTCTGAACGAGTGGATCGATTTTGAAAATGTAAGCAGCACTGTGTAGGGATCGGCCAGCCTCTTCTGACGAGGTATCGCTTGACCCCCCTTCCCATTCAGAAAAAATGTGGGGTGTCACCCCTACTTAGGGGGTTGAAGGTTTCACTATGCTTGTTACGTCAAAATGTGCCCCTCTGACAAACAAAATTGATCTGTTTTCGGATCTTATCGAGAAGTTCTTTCCCAGTCTGTATTGCCTTGCGGTACGTTTTCGATGGGCCACCCTGTATAATCAAAGATTGAACGTACATTTATAAACTTGAGAATTTTTGGTAGAAGTGAAGTGTGCCCAATCCTCAATTGTCAAATCAAGTGATTATTCTGAGCTGCGGTAACTTCGATTTTTTTCTTAGTCATGAGTCAGGAAGAGACTATCAACGTTCTGGTTAATCAGCAGAGGAAGCAGGAAGAGAAAGAGAGAAGTAGAAATCGGAGGTTGTATGGTGTTACTGAAACAACAGCCAATGAAGACGTCACTAAAACTGGACATCTTCAATGATGAACTGAAACTGAAATTAAATGAATCCAATATGGAATTTTGCTACAGATTGGGAAAGAAAAAGAAATAAAAGAAGGGCAAAAATGGTGAGATTTTCCACGAACGACTCAAAAATCTTGTGTATAATTACAAGAGACTCCTGAAAACTAGCAGAATGGTGATCAGAGAGGATCTTACTAAGTTATAACTTAATATCGTTGGGGAAGCTTCCAATAGAGTGGAATCGGCTGGAAAAGTATGGACAGTTAATGGAAAAATTTTTGTTAGGCTTGATAATCAGCAGAATGTTTTGGAAATTAGCAATAAGAAAGATATCACCAGAATAGCTGTAGTCATCAAACATATTTCTCAGTGAACAGATTCTGTTGTTTCGTATACAGGGTGGCCCATCGAAAACGTACCGCAAGGCATCACAGGCTGGGAAAGAACTTCTCGATAAAATCCGGAAACAGGTCAGGTTTGTTTGTCAGGGGCACACATTTTCACATAACAAGGATAGTAAGACCTTCAACCCCCTAAGTAGGGGTGTCACCCCAACATTTTTCTCAAATGGGAAGGGGGGTCAAGCGATACCTCTTTAGAAGGGACTGGTCATTCCCTATACAGTACTGCTCACATTTTCAAAATCAATCCACTGGTGAATCCAAAATATGGAGCGTTCAAACTCCAACGATGTGTGACGGAATGCAAAAATTGATTCAATTGTACTTCAAAACTCATTTATCAGTCAAGTAAATGTTCGAATTGCTGTCCGTCAACCTGCATACAGTGGTATAAGTTATTTTCAAACCGTTGTCGTACATTCTGGAGCATTCGGGGTGTCACTTCGCGACATACGTTGATGATTCTTCGTTGCAACTGTTCTAATGTGTCTGGTGGTGTTTTGTAAAGAACGCTTTTGATGTGTCCCCACAAAAAAATCTAAAGGACTCAAGTCGGGTGACCCAGGTGGCCATTCTATTGGGCCCCGTCGTCCTATCCATCGTCCTGGAAATGTGTCATGTGAATAATTGCGCACATTGTGGGAATAATGAGTAGGAGCCCCGTCTTGTTGGTGAATCTGTTCCTGTTCATCGTATGCGGGATCGTTCTCAATGATATTTTTTAGAGTTGGGTCGATGGCGTTTTGTGGTACATCCAAGTATATATCGCCTGTTCAATTTCCAGGAAGGAAAAAAGGTCCAACAATGGCATTTCCAAAAATACCAGCCCACACATTTAACTTCTGGGGGTGTTGCGTGTTTGTCTCGTTGAACATCCTTGGATTGGTGTCAGCCCAGTACCGGCAATTGTGGCGATTCACTAAACCATTGAGGAAGAAGGAACATTCGCCCGAAACACACATTGAATTGAAAATTACCATTGTGTAACGCTCGCTCACTCATAATTTCGCAAAATCGCAAGCGACGATCAAAGTCGTCTTCATTCAGTTCGTGCACTAAGCGTGTTTTGTAAGGATTGAATTTGTATTTTTTCAATACCCGTTGGACACTGGTACGAGACACACCCGTCGCAATGGCCAATTGTCTTGTACTTAGCGTACTATCAACTGCAACTTTCCACAATACTGCTATCTCTGTAGGTTCATTCAGTACTGGATTTCCAAGCTCTCTCTTTTTGTTATGAACTGAACCTGTTTCGCGAAATTTGTTTACCAATTCACGAACAATTCTTCCAGAGGCATGTTAGTCAGGATTCTGTTGGTTAACAACTCCGTGACCCGATATTCACATTCATCGTTTTTGAAAAAAAGCTCAATGATTTTTTCTCTGTCTACAATGATTGAATACACTGCGTAAAGAAGTTCGACTCAATACTGAATTCACTGAATCATTGCCAGGTGATAGATGTTCCTACTGAAATTACAGCCACGTCGCCAACTCTTTTGGTCCAAGAGGGAACTGAGATGGTGAAAGGTATTATACCTAACAACATTTCTGATCACGCTATAGTTCATTGTAAGTTGAGAGTACGTGAAGAGCAGCGGGATCCCAAACTATGTACATACAGGAGCTTCAAAAACTTTAACCAAAACCTTTCTCAGGTTGATCTATTCAATACTTCCTCTTTCAGGATATATCACCAAGAAAGGGTTGAAGAGAAAGTTATATACTTAGTAAATTCATTGAATAACTTATTTGATGAACATATGCCAATAACTTCTTCCAGAATGACAAAACCGAAAGCTCCATGGCTGAATGTGATAAAAATAATGTTTGCTGCACTTCGATTTCTTTAGACAAATGCGCAACTCAACTAACCAAGCTATTAAAAAGGATAGAAGAGCTTATTTTGCCCATGAATTTGATGACAATTCACCAAAGGACATGTGGAAAACTCTCAAGGCTGAGAAGTTCATTCCAGAAAAGAGAAACCCTATACCGGAAAACTTGAAAATTTTCTAGAAATTGAATAGGTGTTTCATAGAGTCAGTTACACAAAATGAACCGTCACAAAATTTATCAAATTTTTCGAAAATAATAAACGGGTTGATACTGATTTCAATTTTGCAGAAATTAATACCTGTTCGTGTACAAAACTATCTGTGGAATGAAAACGAATGCTAAAGTAAAGTTGAGTATGTAAGCTGTGTTGCCCTCATATCGTTCCGTATATTACCCACTTAATAAATTTTTAGCCGAGAATGTCTGCCCAACTATCAGGAAGAGAGCCATTGTGAAGGTTCTGCGTAAAAAAAGAGTCCAATGGAATTAAGGATTCTAGGGAAATAAGTATTCTGTGTGTATTGTCAACAATCCTTGAGAGATTCATAGGGTTCTAATTGAAATCCATATTTTGATTTTTTCTCTATTGCCTTCTATTCAATCGGGATTTCGGAAAGGGATAGCTGCAAAACAGCTTTTACATATTGCGGACGACGTGATGAAAGCAGTTCACGGTATTAGTTCTACTTGATTTCAGTCATGATCTTTTATTGGGTATTTTGGATCATATCGTTTTTTCTGGCGATGCTCTGACATTATTGACCAACTATCTGAAAGATAGACAACATATGGTTAGTATATAGAAATACAGTTCAGATCTTTTATATCCCAAATCATGAGTACCTCAAGGTTCCATACTCGGCCCGCTATTATTTTCTATATATACTTCCCACTCACTACAGGCTCTCTGTACTTGTCAAGTGCATTCTTACACTGATATAATAGTTATTTATGGTACTAGTGTGTTATGTTGAAAATAAGTCACGTGAGAAAGATTTATACCACGAGGCCGTCAGGCCGAGTGGTATAAATTCTCAAGTGACTTAGGAAACATAACACACGAGTGGCATACAATGTTTTATCCAACAAGTGGAAGAAATCATTTTTTTATGAGATAATTATTAATAGGTTTTGTGATCGAATCAAAGCTACTTGCGTCTCAATACCCTGTATGTGTCAGAATGACTTGACAGTGACTTTTTTACATTTTGGTCAAGGTAGAATGTTTGTTTAGTTGCCACAGGCATAACACATTGTTGCAAATGTTAAAATAAATTTTGACACTTGTCAGTTTTCCCTGCAGTAAAAGAAACCTCTTTATGAAGAAAAAAACGTATAGAAAATGGAGGAAATCGATGAAAATTACGTTCCTGAGGATATCCTTACGGAAGCGGAAGAAGCAGCGATGCAGATTTTGCCAGAAAAGTCCAGAGATGCTTACGACAAGGAGTTCAAAATGTTTGAGTCTTGGATGAATTCACGGAAAATAAAAGATATCGACGAAAATGTTCTATTGGCTTATTTTTTACATTTGCAAAAAAAATTAGCCCCATGGTCGCTGTGGACCAAATACTCGATGATTCGCTCGACTATTCACCTTTATAAAAAAATCGACATCTCGAAATATGGAAAACTCTAACAAGCTTTTTGAAAAGCAAATCACAGGGATACAAACCAAAGAAGTCCAAGACATTAGAACGACCTGAAATAGAGAAGTTTTTGAACGAAGCTCCCGATGACGAGTACTTGTTGATGGAAGTGGCTTTGATAATGGGGATTAGCGGTGCTTGTAGATGAATGAATTAGTCAATCTGAAAATAGAAGACAAAGGGAAATATTTTCAAATAGTTTTGCCAGACACTAAAACCAAAAAATCGAGAAGTTTCACCATACTTGAAGAAGGATTTCCAGTCAACTCGATCAATTTGTGTGAAAAATACATGTCTTTGAGACCAAAGAATACTTCTTTGTTCTAGTTCCAGCCGCTTTTTTGTTTTTTACAAGGATGGGAGGTGTACCAGCCAGTGTGTGGGAATAAATACGTTGTCAAGAGTTGCAATGTTTTTGAAATTGGAGGAACCAGCGCTCTACACCGGTCACTGCCTGAGAAGGTCTTCGGCGACTCTTTTGGCCAATGCAGGGGCTAACATGACTACTTTGAAGCGTCACGGAGGATGGAAGACCTCGACGGTAGCAGAAGGATACCTAGAAGAATCGGTGCATAACAAAATACAAATTGCAGAAAAAACACAAGGTTCCAATGTGTCGGCGTCTTCCAGCACTATCAGCAGCTGTACCGATATGGGAGCGTCTGGTTCCAATGGACCAACCAATTTCACAATAACTTCAAATTCGAATAAACCGTTAGCTTTTTCCTTCAATTCCAATATCAATGTGAATTCTGCTTGAAATGGTAATAAATAAATAGAATTCTACTTTAAATATGAACGTGAGTTATAATCCATAACTCACTAGTGAGTTATGGATTATAACACACTAGTGTGTTATTTGATAGTTTACTTATCTAAAATAACATTAATGATGACAGTCATAACTGTCATGTGTTGGATAAAATATATTATAGTTTTCCGGTTGAAATGGCAGACAATGCTCTTGACCTCATAAATGCAGATCTAAATGGATTTGTTGAATTGGCAACGGACCATTGTTTATTTATCAACTCCAGTAAATCAAATGTGATGATCTTTGGTCCAAAATATCGTCGGTACATAGTGATCGATTCTTTAAATATCTGTATTCTAAATGAACCACTAGCTATCTTTAGTGAAGCAAAATATCTTGGTGTTTTGATGGATGTAGAGCTGAGATTGAGAAAGTTCATAAATAGACTTATACAACGTGCCTACTCTACACCGACATCTTCTTCTTGTGTGAATCTTTGGTGCTTTCAGTTTTCAATTACGCGGATGTTCTTCTTGGCTCATGCCTGACCACTTAATATAAAAATGAAATTCTAAAAGTTCAGAACTCGTGCCTTAGAATGATTTTTGATATTTGTTGGCGACAAAGAATCACATATAAACTTCAACAAATTGGGTGGTTGAACATGGAGAAAAGAACGTTATTTCACGCTATCTGTCTTTCCCGAAGAATAATTCCAAAAAAAGCCCTCATATCTGCATAGAAAAATTACATATCGTACAGACATTGACAACTTTATTATTCGATATAAAAATTATTCTGCAGTGCCATAATTCAGAACAGAAGTTTTCAGGCGGTCTTTTAGGTACCAAATTTGTCAGAGGTATAACTATATCCTCACCTCTCTCACACAATTGAATTACATTGAAGTTGAAACTAGATATAAAGACTACATTCTTTGAGTATGGTGTTTGTTCGTATTCAGATGATAAAATCATTCATAATTTTTTTTCCAGAGTTAAGTGGAAGGACATCTTCCGTGATGCATAGCATTACTGACGATGAATTCCGCCCTCTATTTCATTTTAAAGGTAGCTCAAATTTATGAATCATGTTATGTCATTCCATGAAATAATAAAGACGATATTATTATCATTATGATTATTATTATTATTATTATCATTATTGACTACAAACCTTCACCGGCATTTTTTTGAGATTGAAAATCATGTTTTTTGGAACATATACGACATATTTGAAAATGAAAATTATCATTTTGGATATTAAAATGTTTTGAATTTTTTCAGATTAATTCGATTAATTCGAAATATACTGAAGCGAAGAAAGGCACATAATTTCTCCATGTGCTTTTACAATAATTGCGATTTACTGAGTCATAATTAGAGAGTTTCGACTTGATAACTCTATGACACGATTATGAGATAGATGATATAATTTTTCAGGATTCCGACTAAGTATATCGTAACTATGACTTACTAAGACATAATTACGATATAAACTGAATTATACTATGATTCTCTCGGAACAAAATCAAGAGAAATATCTTCAATATATTTTCGAGAAACATAATTGAATCTACAGACGACAATATGATTGTTACCAACACCCAAAGTTTAAAGGACGTATAAGAAAAATTATGTTGCCCTTCTACGATATAGGATATTCATTGCTTAAAAACTGAAATTCAACAAAGAATCTTAAAATCCAGAAGGCTTTTTGAAAATGAAGTTAGCTCTTTTTGAACTACAATTGGAGAATTCATTTTCCAGCTTTTCGTGAAATTTTCTCTCCTCGTTTCCAAAAAATAGAGTAGAAGTTATCGAAAATTATTAGTAATAAGTAGAGGTATTATTCTTATTGAATATATTTGTATTTCCAAATTTTTCAAAAACAAGGTGTCACCGACCAATAGAGAATTTCTCTTCTAGGTATCTAATCTGTCCTTACTACGCAAATATATTGAAATAATTTTTAATAACTAATAACCACGAAAAGCTGGAAAATGAATGTACCACCTCCTCGAAGAGCTCACAGACAGTATACAATTAGAGAAGTTGTAGTCGAAAGATGAGCATCCAATACATCTTCCACTTTGTATATAAAATCTCCAATCGAATGATGAGCATCCAATACATCTTCCACTTTGTATATAAAATCTCCAATCATTATTATGTACGACAAACAATACGTCATATTTACCTGTTCATTCAGAATCATCACTTAGCATCGTTAGCGGTTCCGCTACAACTATAAAACTAGTTGCGATACCCAGCGATGTTCAGTCTTTAATCAAACGGTGTACGGCGCGGTAAAAATAGAAAATGCGGCTAGCTCTCCTGACGCTGTATTTCGTCTTAGTCCTCGCGGTCGACGCTGGAAAATTCCGGGTGATCCGAGAGTGGAAGTATCTGAACTTCACCTGGCCCACCAGGGACTCGCTCAGGGAGGCCGTCGGCTCGGGCGCTTACGTCCCCGCGAACAACGTCATGACGGGAATCAAGCACTTCGAGGGCCACTATTACGTCACACTACCGCGCATGAAGCGCGGGGTCCCTGTCACCCTGGCACGGATCCCCAGTGGGCCCGCTAACAATACGGCCCCCCTTCTGGAGCCGTTCCCCTCCTGGGAGATGAACCGCGTGGGCGACTGCGGTGCCCTGCAGAACGTGCAGAACGTGGAGATTGATCCCAAAGGGCAGATCTGGATCATCGACTTCGGCAGGACCGATACTCTGGAGGATCCGGTCGTGAGGTGTCCCCCAAAGTTGGTGATTTTCGACATCAAGAAGAACACGACCACGACAGCATATACCTTCCCGAATAATGTGGCTAGTTTGAATTCCAGTTTCTTATATGACATTGTGGTGGACGATACCGATTCTGGATATGCTTACATAACGGATAACAGTGGTGTGGATCCAGGTAAGAATTCGATATGCAGGGTATTGGGGGTTGAGTCTCAGTACATGGTCCAATGACTTTGGAAGACGCAAGACTGCAAACGTATGGTTCCAGTTGAAAATTTTTACACGGCGAGGCAATAGTGCGTCAGATTCTGATTGCTCGAAACCTATGATAGCTAGAAACATGTTTCATAAACGAATGTGAACTAGACGATGGGGTCTTTCATGAGAAATTATTGCGACATAAACAGGGAGCACTGAATCTAGAGAGTCGACGGCATTTTTTTCCGAAATGGATGTATATTAGCATATTTTTTCCATTGTTCTAGGGACCTCCATCCATTACCCCAATATTATCGACTTTGTCTCAATTACTAGAATGCGATTTTTTTTTCGTTGAAATAAAACCATTTGCAGATGCATACTCGAAGTTTCCTGACGTCATATTTATCAATATCAGAAGGAAATATCGCTCAAGCTATTTGCTGGATAAACAGGTGATATTTCTGATCCTTACTGATGCTTCTTATTTGTACAGGATGGTCAAAAATGATTTTTCAATTCGTAATATTTCGAGTTGATTTTTCTCGAGCATTTGGAATTTTTCATGACCAGCAATTTTTCTGGTAGTGGCTATTGAAATATTGACAAATGAAATGATCATTATAGTCATCTTCTGTCTCCGTGTGCACAATTCCTCGCAGATTCCAAAGAAATAGCATTAGTTTCATCTACAAATAAGTGAATTTGAATCGAACAATAATAATCCACATGCAAAATATCTACAAGGATCTCAGAATCAGAAGAGATGAGGAAATATGAAATGGAAAATTTATGAAAATTGCTCCACATATCGCCCATTGTGATTTACGCACATCTCCATCCGCTCTCAATTATCTACTGCTCTTAGATTGCTGGTCTTATACTCCTGAAAGTAATCACTATCCTTTCTTTTATATTCGGAATTATCAATGATGTATCTGTATACGCGATATCCTTCATGTAACCCAAAAAAAAAAACATTTTCGTCAGATCTGGAGATCTCGCGGGCCATCGAGTGAATAAGCAATAACTCAAAACGCTCAGGAATAGCTATGGGGGCATTCGTACAGAAAGTGTTCTCATTCCAATACTACATTACAAAGTAGAAACATATACAGGGTGTTCTTTTTGAAAAATTCGACGAAACTCAATTCGAAATATTCCGATTTGAAAAATCATATTTGACGACCCTGTGCAAATATGAAGCATCGGAATGGATCAGAAACATCACCCATCTATCCAGCAAATAGCTTTAGCAATATTTCCGGCTAATATTGATGATTATGACGACAGGGAATTTTCAAGTATGCATCTGAAAATAGTAATTTGTTTACAAAAAAAACGTAACGTTCTAGTAATTGAGACATAGTAGATAGTATTTTGGGAGTGGATGGAGGTAGCTGGAACGGTAAGAAAAATATTCCAGTATACAAGGCATTCCATTCAACAGAAATGTCCTCGACTCTCTAGATTTTCTTTGGTGTGCCCTATATATGCCTCAATAATTTCTCATGATAGACCTTATGGTATAGTTCACATTTGTGTTTGAAACATGTCTCTATTCCAGCGTTGTCAGTTGTGATATTTAACGGGATTATCAAGAAAATATTACATCTTTTGTTTACGTTATAGAAACAAGAACATAATACATGAAATTAACATACTTCATAAAATAATTGATCCATGTGATGAGGTTCCACTTATATTTAGTTCGTTTTGAATAATATCATTATGGAAATAATTGAGTTACGCACATTAATATTCGGCATTCCTGTCCCTGACAGTCTTCGAGCACTGTCAATGATTGTCAAAGGCATACATAGATTCCCATGCTTTCCTATTATAATTTCCCATTCGTCGTATTGGAACGGAATCCTTCCTTTGGCTTGTCGACTCTGGCACTTTCATTCATATTTTCAGGAAAATTGTGGATCATAGTCATACTTTCTGCAGCTTTATAGTTTTCCTGTTTTTCGGCTGACCTAGAGATATATTCTTGTAGAAGTGATCAAGATGAAACTTCCGCTATAAGTATTTGATGTATTGATGTACCCATCATCAAAAAAAATAATATGAGTGATAGCATGAATAGTTGTTGTACAGTTTGTACACATAAGGTTATTTTAGGAATACTTCTTGTAGATTTTCTCATATCTGAGTTGAACTTTTCCTATATTTGAGATGAGATTCTGAATAAAATCTATTCAGAATAATCCTTTTTTTTTCAATTCCTGGGTTATAAAATCATCAGACTGCAGAAAACTCAGGCACCACCTGACGAAAATTTATCAATCACTGTAGTGAAATTCCAGTCAGAGTCAAACTTGGAGTGAGAATTCGAAGTTTTATCATGAACTGAAGTAGTTCTCACTCGCAAAATTAATATTACAAAGAAACTTTATTTCTCTCTATTGGTCTTTATTATGCCTATAAAAAATTTAATGCCTGCTCAAAAAAAAAACTATTGCCAACTACTAGCTACTTGATTCATGTGTCAGTATTTCAAACAGTTCTAATACTAACGGTACTAGGAACAAGTTGTCCTTTTCAAAACAACGTATGCCATTGGATGGGGTGTATACACCTATCGAATTTCCAACTGAAACCACCTTGCTGATGATATTCTCATATGAAATTATCATCTAACAGCATCATCCGTTCAAAAAGTTAACTTAGATGCTATATTTTCTAATTCAAATTACACCACTATCCAAAAACCCATTCAAACTGGTGACGTGATTATTCTGCTGTTGTAGTTCCTCTACGTGTATTACCACTAGACGCTAGACATGTTCGTGACACTTCTAGCCAGCCGTGTTCATACAAGAGTATTGTTGTCTTTGTCAGAAACTATGAGTATGACATACAAATCAAATGCAAACGTATGTTGTGATAAATGAGAAATTTTCGCAATAATTTTATGGTTGATCTATCAGTTCATATCTGTTTGAGGGAGGCAGGCGAATGGCACGGATATAGATGTCATCACTATATCTGTTGTTAGTTTCCTGCTAGTATGAAAATCTCGAATTGAAATTGTTATTTTTCAAAAACGTAAGAAGTACTCAGAGAAAAACAGATTGTGCCACGAAGATAGTTTGGGTGAATTCTAGCAAATTCTGCTAAAAATGCTCAAGAAAGCATGTGTCAAGAAAACATTCTACAGTCCAGGGACCTGGTTAGTGATCGTGGGTTCGATCCCTGGCTTGCCTTTGGATTCAGGTTCATTTATGCTATGTAGAATGTATATCATGGAAGTTCTGTATAGAACTAGGCTGAAGCAAGAATGGTTCGGATTCAAATTGAATAAACTGTAGATCCCCGTCTCCTCCACTCGGCAAAAACCTTTCCAGAGCTCCTGAGGGTTGCTTTAGGTGATCTGTGCTTTGGCAACTAAGGAGATGAGTAGCCATAACAATGAGTTGGAAATATCGACAGTCATCAATAGTTGGTATGGGTAGAGCAGTGTCACTTTGATTAAATCATAGATGAATTGTGATTTGATCAATCACTGAATCAAGATAGGAGGATTTTGATTCGCCTGAACGTAAGAAATCTAATAATAAATGATAACTTTCACCCACATTCAGAATTTTCGGCTTTTCGTCTTCTAAGAAAATGAGTGTGTTTGTATTTACTTTTACCATCGTATTCAGATTGTGATCAGTATATCTGTACTGGCAAGATCACAATGCCATCTATACCGAAATATCAATGAAGTCTCCTGAGTTCAGTATTGCTAAGCATTCTCTCTTCCTCATCATTGCCAATTCAAGTGAGAAATTCATAAATCAATGGTATTTTCCTCCGAGGAAATCATTGAGCATAAGAGATCTCCATTATTGACTAATTTCATAAATTTTATTTGTAATTATTCGTCTTTCGACTTGAAAGTAGTGCATATGATATGATTACTTTAGTTGTTATTATGTTGAGAATATCAGTATCATCTTCATCGGCGATTTTAATGAGTTGAATTAATTCCAGTTCAACATTGGTGAAATCGAAATTGAAGTGAAATGATCAGGATATGAAAATATTTCTGATTGTTGGGATACCACCTGTTTTGGTGGTATAATTGGTACATATAATGATTATCTATAGGGTAAGGGGTAGGATAACGAGTTCTATAAATGGTATATTGGGTATATTCAGTATACCAGTTCCAATCGAATATGTCAACTTTGTATGTCAGGAAATGAATATTCCAAATTTTCAGGATTCAATAAGGATACTGCGGAATACCGGGAATATGTGGTTAGGTAGGTTGAATCACAGTGGATGGCACATTAGACGTTTCTAGTGAACCCGAGAGTGAACCAGACAATGAATCACTTAGAATATTTGACAGAGAGCATTTTTAAACATTTCCTATCCAACTAAAATATTTTGTGTTGTGTTGCTGCGTCTATTAAAGAGCAGTAGCAACTCTGATATCCAAATGGAACACCCTGTAGGTATTATTCCATCGATTTCCCAACAACTTGATATTCTCCTATAGTTATCTGAAACCGTTTTCATTTCATGAGTATTTCTGAAATTGAAGATGTAAGCATTTTTAGAGGTCATGATTTTCGGAGAAAATGTTGAACCTACTTTCAATTCCAATAGGAATAGAGAAATATCAAAAGAAGTCGTTAGGAAATTGGAGAAAATTCTAAGAATAATTGTATATGTGGGAATATCAAAGTTGCAACTGCTTTCTAATAGAAGCTTTAACACTAGTTGGGTTGTGAATGTCCGAATTGCTTTCCATCGGATTTTTGAAGTGATCAGTTGTCTGGTTCACCAGAAGCGTCTAATGTGGCATCAACCGTGATTCAGCCTGTATTAATTTGAATACAATACAAATGTATATAGAATACATGGGATACGAGAAGAAGTACATTTTCAGTCCGATGTTCTTTGTTGCAAATCTGATTTATCGTATTCCTCTGATTCTTATATTGAATAGAGATGATTCAATAATATTGCATGTGAATTGAAGGTCAGATTCATTGTATCAAGATATGAGAAAAGATTTTATGAGACTTTGATGTTCGAAAAGTCTACTTTTGAATGTTCCGATGAATAAGACTTGAATTTTGCATTTTCTCAATTCTCCCAAAGGAGCTAAAATCATATGAAACTTCGAAGGCGATAATGAGTGAGTAGCATGCATTGGTGAACAAAATTCAAATATACCAATATTGGTATTGTTGTAACCAAACAACCAACCTCATCTAGTTGCCAACCTAACTCTTTCACATCCCCTATTGGAAATACAATAACAATACCACATGATATTGCTGTTTATATATCTTCAAAAGATAGCTTTCCATAGGATCTCTGCAGATACCAAAACTCATCAGAGTTGGTAGCCCTACTTCCTTGGAGAACAGTGATGTATTTACCATGGATGAGGGAGATCTTCAACCTGAAGGGAGTCATCATGAATTCTGGTTCACATTCTCAAATGATGTTATGCTTGTTATATAGTTGTTATTTCCGAGTTTATGTCATTTTCTAAATATAAGTTCTATGAGTTGAAATATTGATCATTCTAGAAGCTCTTCTTATTTTATTCCATATATAAACTCGATTCCAAAATGACGATTATTTTTCCAGTTCCCAGTCATACGGACCAATTAGTAGACCTTATCATAATTGTTTCAATGCCCGACGTAGCTACTTGTGACTTCATATGACCAGATTTCATTGAATTATCTTCATTGAGGTATTGTTCCACAAAGTTGCATTTTTGTTCGACCTTAGGCATACTTAACTGCTTCATTAGAATATTACGGCAAACCACTCTTCACTTATCTATAATTAGTATGCTTCATCGTTTCATCAAATATTATGGGTAACTCAATAAAACAAAAGGTGACACAATACCGTCGAGGTCATCGAGTTACTGGGACTATTACCTACTGGAATTGGAAGTATAACAAATAGCAAACTACAACAGTCTTTAATCTATGCTACAACTGAACTTGTTAGATACAGGTGTATTCTTGATATTCGTGTTTCCCATATTATGCATAAACCGTACCTTCTTGTTGATCTACTGAAATGATGGTGCAGTTCAACGAGACGCAATGAATATAAATCCGTTATTGTTACCCAATTTACTATAGCACAGACATCGAAGCAGCGGACCGCGTGACCCAATTATCAATTATTCATTTGGACACTGGTTTTATATGACTACATAAATCCATATAACATTGAAAATTCTCATGATTTATACAATGCTCTATAAACACAATGCCATAATGGTTTTCAAGACATGATGTAAAATATCAGCTTATATTTACACAAATAATAGTGTATTGACTATCAAGAACGGTGGTTTACTGGTTGAAGACTGAAAAAGAGCACACTTGTCATCATGCTAATACTATTTTTTTTTGAACGACCATCACATGTATGGAAAATTTGTATAAATCGTTCTTCTAGATCAAATTCTCGATCAAAAATTCTATTAAATGTAATTTATTAACAAGGTGTGTTGCATAATGAAAATTGTAAGTTTGGTTTTATTTATACTCGAATTGTTTCAAATTAATCATGCAGTTGTCAGATACAAGCTAGATATGTCATTCAAAATGTATGAATCCATGCACTTCGCATGGATTCGCCTTATAGTAACCATTGATCACAAACCTACTGTCATAGACACAGATGTGAAAAATGATCGAAACTAGTTTGGTCGTGGAAAATAATGTTTTTTTTCACCTCGAAGTATGCTATGGATGAGGTTTCGAAAATAAAAATTGTTGAGAGATTTAGTACATAATCCATAATCCATTTAGTACATAATGGATGTCATTATTATTGTTATTTCAGACAATTAAACTATCAAATAACATACTAGTGTGTGAAAATCCATAACTCACTAGTGAGTTAGAAGGTAGAAAATACGTACGCTGACACATTAGAACCTTGTATTTTTTCTGCAATTTGTATTTTGTTATTCACCGATTCTTCTAGATATCCTTCTGCTACCATCGAGGACTTCCATCCTCCGTGACGCTTCAAAGTAGTCATGTTAGCCCCTGCATTGGCCAAAAGAGTCGCCGAAGACCTTCTCAGGCAGTGACCGGTGTAGAGCGCTGGTTCCTCCAATTTCAAAAACATTGCAATTCTCTAAGGTATATATTCAGCAACCTTGGAAATATAGAAAGTGACCTGTGAAGTCATAAAAACTGTTTCCATCAACCGACAAAAAAAAACTTGAATGGATTGGTCTTCAGCTCGCACTCATAAAAACAGGACCGGATTTACACATTTGTACTCAACTTCAACATGGAGAGTTTATGTACAGAATGTAAAGAGAATTTTAACCCAAATATAAAAGATGAGGTAAAATGCGACTCTTGCTTTAGATCATTTCATTACAAATGCTCAGGTCTAGGTGGATAGGAACTTAAAGTAATGGAGTTGATGACTAAGAAAAAATTGCAATTTTTTTGTTATGACTGTCAGCAAGGTTTGAATATACTCCCTACCCTGTTGGCTGAAATTGAGAAGCTGACATCAGAGGTAGAAGCTTCGAGAATGCAACCTACTAGAGCTAAAAATGAAGAAACTTTTTTTGTGGAAATTTCTGAACGCCAGAAACGGATGTGCAATGTGATGTTTTTCAATTTACCTGAACGAAAGTATTTTGAAACGGATACTAAATGTGTGTACAGGAAATAACAAATAATAATTATATGAAGACTGAAAAAGTCTCCAGAATGGGAAAGAAAGACAAGAATGGCAATCGATGCTTGAAAACTGTTTTTGCTAACTCTGATGATGCTTTGAAAGTCATCGGAGGCAGAAAGAATATTGATAAAACTAAAAAAGTCTTTGTCTCGCCCAATCTCACACCTTTACAGCGAGAACATTCAAATGAATTGAAAGATAGAGAGATAGAGACAAGAAAAACAAATGGAGAGAACGACCTCTTCATCAAGTATAATAATGGTATTCCATTCATTTCAAAGGCCCTCTCCAAAAACTAGATGACGATATCAATATTTATTACTTCAACGCCAGCGGTATGAGAACTAAACTTTGCTCACCGATGATCACCTAGATGCAGAAATTGGACTAACAGGTTATGATATATTCCGTTGGAACCGGGATCCTGTTACTACAGAAAAGGAACTTGGAGGGGGTATATTAATCGCAGTGAAATCAACTCTATCAGCAAATAGAATCAAAATACATCCCGTTGACAATGTAGATTTAGAACAATCATTCATTTATTTCAATCTTCAGAACAAAACCGTAGCATTAGTGCTATATATATTCCACCCCTCTTCACCTGTCAGTTTATATAAAGATCACATTAGTACCGTGGAATTTGTTACCAGCAGTTATCCACAGTCAAACCTAACAATTTGTGGAGATTATAATATTCCGGATGCCACATGGTTTAATGACAACCTAGGTTTAAATGTTAACTGTAATGAAAACTCCCCGGGAAGCGTTCAGCTCTCATGATTTCTTTCAACTGAATTCCATACCAAATAGTACCAATGCTCATCTAGATTTGATATTTTCCAACAATTGTTTCACCGTACAAAACGCTACAAATGAAGTCTTGAAAAATAGTGTTCTGCACACTGCCATTGAATTTTCTATAAATATATCTATTCCGAAAGAATCTGAATATGAAGAATACTCTTTTGATTTCAGAAATGGAAATTTCTATGGGATGAATAACTTTTTAGCTGACGTCAAATGGGAACAAATTCTCTTTGATTCAGAGGCTAATAATAACATGTGTTAATTAATGTTTTCATGAAATTATTTATCAGACTATTCATCTATTCATTCCTTTGAAAAAATTCAAAACTTCTACCTTTCCCTCTTGATTCAGTTCTGAAATCAGCTCTCAATGGAACCTGATGTCTATATACTTTAGCAATTCCATTACGAAATATCTTCAATCAAATTTTCTCTCTAGGCGTCTTTCCAGATTATCGGAAACATAGGTTCCTCAAACCAATACATAAATTAGAGGTTAAGAAAAATATTGAGAATTATAGAGCAGTTCGCAGTCAGTCAGAGATGGCTAAGATGTTTGATTCTATGCTTACTATGCTTCTATGATTCTATGATACTATGAAACTTACCTGGGACTATGAGTCTCTCAATCCTCAAAAACGCGGTTTCTCAGAAGCTAAATCCACTCTTGTACCAATCTTGCTCTTTACACAAACTACATAACTGAAAATCTTGAAAGTACGCTTCAGGTCGACTCTGTCTCTACTGACTTTTTCAAAGCTAAAATTCAAGCGCTTGGTATTGATGGGAATATTTTCAAGTTATCAAAAGCTTTTTAACTGGTAGAACTCTGTCTGTGAAATATGGAGATACGATATCTGCACCCATACAGGTTCCATCTATTTGAACTCCTTGTCGTGAGCATCTCGGGACTTTTCTGGCGAAATCTTCAAAAAAGCTTCCTTTCTCTACATGGTGAACTGACAAATGTTGAGATGTATTTAAACATTTGCTAACAATGAATCATGCCTGTGGCAACCAAACAAACACCATACTTTGGTTAAAATGTAAAAAAGTCACTGTCAAGTCATTCTGGCTTATAAGGTACTGAGACGCAAGTGGCTTTGATTTGATCAAAAATTGTATTATTCATCATCGCATAAAAAAAGATTTCTTTCACTTGTTGTATATGCCACTCGTTTCCTAAGTCACTTGAGAATTTATGCCACTCGGCCTCGGCCTCGTGGTATAAATCTTTCTCTTACAACATTCCTATTCTCTCCAGAGAAAACTTCATGTATTGATACAATAGGACATTGGATGATGTGTGAATGCAATTAATATTTTCACTTTGAAATATATTCATTTGCTGGATTTTTCATGCAGTCAAATATTTATATTTTGATAATAAGAACGGAACAGTTCATGCGATATGCTAATAAGGCTTGAATATTTGAAAGAATTAGCATGGAGGACACCGTCTTTCATAAAAATGCCGTTATGCAATGATAACGATTGAGGTATTCAATGTAACTATTCGAATATAGGTACTCGGACGTCAAGGTTGAGATGAATGATATTCTCATCGTTTTGAACGAAAATAAGCAAAACACTCAGTCTCAAAAAAAATCTGAATCATTTGTTTCGACTTAGCATCACTAGATAGGGTGAATATGGATGAAATCGGTTATAGGAAGGAACGAGGGGATAGACCAGATAATCGAGGAAGGCGGATAGGGTGGATACCCCTAATATCAATCATAGAAATCAGTGAGATGAGAGATATGACATCTTCCACATAAACAAAATGACGGCACATATTCTCGTGGAATACTGATAATCAATTCATTGGATGAATCATGCTATGAAATTGTAATTTTGTAGATGATTCTGAGTTTCTGAAAGACCAATTACTAATGTGGCAGTTATAAAACTACCAATACATAATTTCTATTTGAGAAGTTTCACCTGATCCAAGTAATACTTCTAGCTGTAGATCGATATAACAAAACAGAGGACTATATAGGACAATCAAATTGAACCTGATTCTCATGAGATCGACACAGAGGTCTATGAGATATCATATCTGCACATGAACATGCTCTGAAGCGGTTCTTTACGCATCTACAAGTAATATGCACAAGATTCTGTACATCTTGTATTACAAATATCGTGAAGTCATTCAGGTCGCACAATGAACGTTATTGATGTGAGCAATTGATTGAAAATTTAGGAGAATGGAATTATATAATTTCGATTGCATCGAACTGAATTTTACCAAATAAGTTGCAAGTCAACTGAAAATGGAAACATAAAAATCTCAAGATCATTCAAACTTGGGTGAAGAATATTTATTGATAAATGTATAGGAAAATATATATATATATATATAAGATGAATTCGTGAGAATATATATTGATAAATGTATTGAAATCTGGTTAGTTGCGTACTCAAGAAAAGGTTGATCGAATTTCTCATCAACAACTCCCAAAATATGTATATCTTCTTGTATGTCGATCTTGATGTTATGACAACAATTCATACATACTACTTTCCTCAGGATACCTACTGAATCTCAGCTCTATCTATTACCCATATCGAAATAGTCAAGATATCCATTGAAGAAAAAAGGACGTCCTGTATTTCGATGAGTTCATTGAGAGAGATAATATTATTTCATCCAGCTGTTTCAATTCCTCGAGTATACAGGGTTGGGATGAAAAAGAACGATATTTATGAAAATTCGCAGTGCAATATGGAACAAAATGCATCTGTTGTACATTTTTTTGTTGATAATATACTTCCGGTTCAATCGGAAATGCCATCAACTTCTTCAATTTGAATTGTACACCCTATATATTTTTACAGATTTTGAAAAGCTTGTTCATTTTAGACGACCAACAAACTTACAGGAATTGAGACAAAGAATTTCGTTCCATTGCACTCACATGCAAATTTTCATGAATATCATTCTTTATTTCATTCAAAAGATATTTACTTGGTTCCATACTTTATCACAAAATTCAAATCATACCTACTGATTCTATTTCTGAAGGTGCTAACAACAGGCAGCAAATTTCATAATTCATTCATAATTATACGTCCAGAATAATCATAGGTATATCATGTTAGAGGTGAACACTGACTAGTGAGTGAGTATTTCAAGGTCCATCTAAATGAATCGAATGACACTGAATATGATACATCGCTCTCCAGCATAATACGAGATTCATATATCATTTTGATTATCTTTCTCGGCACCAAGGACATGATATAGTTATTGATTGAAAATCTCGATTCTGCTGTTGATGATGACAATCTCTTGCTTACAATTTGTTCGTTCTGTGTCAAAATTGAGTATATACTGTGATAAACGTACATAGCGTGTACTGTCCTACAATACCTAGCGAGATTCTCTAATTCATATTCATATTATTTTCCACGTATTATTTTTCCATGTTTTTGTCATCTGAGGAGGATTTGAATAATATTCGACAATATAAAGGAGTCTGAAACTCTGCATCAATCCGGTATAGCTAACATACAGATCATTAATTACTGTTAGTCACTGAGAAATGTCAACTGACATTTTTAGAGAGAAAGAGATATCATTTTCACTATGGAAAACATAAAACACACGAACAAATCAACACCAATAGGACCATCTATAAGAATAGCTAATGTTGGTATTGGTATTGGTGGTATTTTATGTGGAAAACTGTAAACCCTGCATGGAATACAGTTGCAAGAAACAAACTCACAGTTCACACAATTTTTGAACTCATTCCGTTTTCCTGAAGAAAAATGAGTAATATTGGGAATCGATACCTGATTACTCGAATCCAATACTTTTTATAGTGCTTCGTTCGAGGCTTTGTCAGAGCTGAGTTCAGAATGTAATTGTTAATATGAATATGAGAAAAACAATAATTATTCCTTCGATTGTCCTCGATGATGAGAAATAAAAAAACTAGGATGATAACAACAATAATGACATCGATCTCGAATCATTGGAGATCCTACATATACATTGTGGAACCAAGTGAATATCTGGGAGACCGTTTGTTGGATTCTTTTAAATTTTTGTACAAGGTTATTTCAAAACATGGCGAATTCGGAAAATCTTTCATGATACGATACGATTGAATAACCTACGCGATCCCCCGATCTTGCATGCTGTACTGTATTTGAAGTCCAAAGTCATTCCAACCGAGCAAATAGTTTGCAACAACTAGCTGAAATAATAACCGAAGAGATTAAAAATCAACCAGGAGGAATTGCTTATGTTACGAGAGATTTTTTGAACAGACTAACCTACTGTCGAGAAGAAAACAGTGTTCAGTTTGAATATTTGATAAAATGAGTTCATTTTCAATCGAACTTTATTTCACTGTTTTGTAATTGAATTTTGGTCACTATGTAAACGTTGCCGTGAAATCAAAAATATGACAGCTTATGATTTTGAAGAAATTTGTCAGTGAGATCGGTAGTGAGAAACTTATATAGGGAGAACACATAAGTTTTAGTTAGTTTTGATTATTCGGTTTCAATTACTCCGTTGATTTTTTCGCCAAGATATCTCTGATGTTATTGGAAATGGAAATATCAAATGATATATCAATGATCGTTGAAGATTCTCTCTCATTTTTTTTTCGGTTGTTGTATGATCATTATGTTTCTAGAAACGAGGAGAGAAAATCCCACAGAAAAGCTAAAGAATTGATGTACCACCTTCTCGAATAACTCACAGACAGTAATTTCATTCAAACGTTCGTTTTTCTGTGCAGGCACAGTCTTCTCGAATTCGATAATATATAACAATGAATTATTCCGTGCGGGTCGTCGGAGATATCCATAGACTTATTATCCTGAGGAGACGGAACATCTCATTCATAAAACTGCTTTTGTTTTGAAGCAATGATTGAAAATGAACAGCACGTGTATGAGAAAGACTACCGATCGAACCTCTTTGTCTTCACCAACTTGTTGGCAACGCTGTTATGTTTATGTGTCTTGTTTCCCTGATTTCAGCAAGTGGCGTACCGTTCTAATGGTTCCATAACTTGGAAATATATTTTAACTATAACTATATTATTAAATATTGTTCTGTACGGAGTCGAAGCGTCGTGTTTGTTAGTTAGGAAGACAAACAAATTCCGTTTGATTATGAATATAGCTACGAATGTACTCTCAATGAAAACATGTAATTTCTCTCTGTATTTGTCAATCAACATTCTGAAAAATGAAACATCATTGGAAATATAAAACCAGATTCTTGTCAGTACCTGTAATTCCCGATATTATGTTCAACTGAAACAAGTGCAATATCATATGCATTCAGACAGTTGTATAAAATTGAATTTCCTTATAATTTGCACACAAATTTCTCTGTTTTGATTAAAACAAAAAACACAGCTTCCATACTTTTAATATTCATATAATACAACAAATTTATTCGGATAATGATGAAATGATGACACATTTTGATTCATTACTGGAAAGAAGAATAATTTTTGGATTTTTATACAAAACAATATATCATTAAATACAATGACAATAATTCACAAAGAAAATAAATGATGTCGCTCGTGGACATAGTTTGTTGTTTTTTCTGTACTGTATTGGAAAAATGTGATGTTGAAACAATGGAGTATTAACTGCAAATTACCTATCAGATGCGAACTGAAACGCTGAATGGCATGGTAGTGGATTTGCATCTGGCCTCAAGTATTTGGAACCACTTTTCTTTGTTATGACATCCTTGAATCGAGATGATCAGAACATACATAAAGATATTTGCTCAGACGATTCTCCTGCCAGCCAAGAAGAGATGCCCAAATTTTTCTTTTTTCACTATCAGCGGGAAACCTGGAGTAATACAGAAATAGGTATACTAAATTGCTTAGAATTTTTGATGCAATGAACAAGAAAGTCTATGCCATGGAAACATGAACACTACCTAAATCATTAACAATCATGAATAAACAGTACCTAATCATCATATATTCACGCCACTGGAATAACAAACAAATTTGGAGGTTAGGTATTCCAACTTACTTGTGAAAAGAAACATCAGGGCTGGAATAGTCAACTTTTTTGCACACTTGGCAGTGACGAACCATATTGTCCAAAAATTCACTCTGAATTCCACAATATCTATTCAAAGTCACTAAAAACAACACTTCAAAACACAAGATCACTCGTCTACAACACCGCAATGAGAAATGGGCAGATCGTAGTTTCGTAGTAAAAATCATTCATACAATAGGCGTGGCCTGGACGCGCCGATGTCGCTTTGTGGGTAACAAATCCTATGATGCTACAATGTGATAGTTCACAAAATGAATATTCGGTAATTCCAACGTGTACATTTCAGGTTTTCATGATATATAAAATACCGTTCAGAAAAATGTTCCATTGAGACTGTATTACTTGCAATACAATGAAAAAATGCTATGAACGTGTCAATAATTATTGCGAATCTCGTTCTTAATCTGGAAATATGGCAACGACACTCTCCAATCGGTCACAATAGTATCCTACAGTGGACCAGATATTGGCAATGTCTGATCTTCTTCAAATGTAAATAGTTCCGTCTCCTCAGGATAATAAGTCTATGGAGATATCGATATAAGGTGAGAAACGAAACCTATAATTCGCGAGAAAAAGTGTGCACGGTGTCAGATTTCGAAGCTTACTGCTTTTTTGAAGCGGCATGCCAAATTAACAACTACATCAGTTCGCTAGTTATCTGTACTACAATACTGTCGCTGGGTTGCCAACGGTACGGTCCTGGCCGTACTTTAATGGTATTGTTTCTCAATGTAGCATCACCAGAAGGCACTACAAGATTTTTTTAATCAAGTGATACCCATTAGTTGATTTTCATCATCAGTTTGCTCTTTTTCATCGATCCGAGCACACATTTCATTTTTCTAAATAGTTGAATAGCTAAATAGTTGAAGATAGTTAGGACTCCCAAAAATTATTCCGAATGATCGGAGAAACGTTACACTGACGTTAGTTTGATAAGGTAAATATGATCATAAGAAGGTGTCTAAAAAGTGAACTGCTACTCGAAACCCCATTCTTTCAAATGGTACCATAATTGTAATTAACTCAAGTCATCCTGAGGTACCATTAATGGCCAATCCATCCTCATCGAAGTTTTCAAAAATATATATAATGATTAACAGTTGTTCAATTTGAAATAAGAAGAACCGGAAGTTTCAAAAAAATCGAGTAAGAATATTCAATGTTGTGAATTTCAGAAATGCAGTTATGAAAACAGAATAAAAAAGACGTGTGAGGTGAAAGTACCAGTTTTCGTCAGGTTAAGAAAACTCGAACTATAAAATTTTGTACAATTTATACCATGACTCTTGAACAATCGAATTTCGAGGTTGACTCTCATGGAAATGTCTATTTGATGATCGATATAAAACTATCATTAGAACATGATGATCAACTAAAATAATAGATAAATTAGTAGATCTAAACCGTTTGGCCTAGTATTCGTCACTTTGAGAAATTTTACTCACACCAGTTTTCGTCATGTGGTCTGAATATCCGTCATCGTCTGGGTCAGTGTTTAACATGATGAATCAAACCAACAAAACAATCGATACAATTTATTTTTTATTCACAAGATGACCAATGGAATTGTTTAGCGACCTTTGATACATTCGCACGTATTTCATGTACCCAACATCCGCAGGATAAGCATTGTATCATATCCTGTTCAAATTTATCTTCACAAATTTTACAATACCATCTGTTTGTGAAATCAACTGATCCAGTTTCTTCCGCCTTGCATTATTTCTTCCTTCCCACATTCCTTAACTCAATTTCCTTCTTCTTGTTTGCAGATTCTCCCCTTTCCTTATCTTCAATTTCTTCAATCTTTTCAGCTTTGTCCTGTTCCGAGAAGTACTGTTGCCATTGTTGAGATGTTGCTACAGCAGGTCCCTTTTCTTTAGATTTTCGTTTTTGTTTCTTAAAATTCGTTGTAGGAGTGGTAGGCCAAAATAATGTTTTCTCAAATGATGTCGGAAGTTTTTCAAAATTGTAGGTTCTGTCAACACAGCTGTGGTGACTGATGTGCTGGTATTTCTTTGGATTCTCTTCCTATAACATCAGTGCATCATGTTGTGGATGCACTGATATTAGAATCTGGTATTACTCCATTCTTTCCACCTCTCTGATACTACATTATCATTGAGTTCCTTCATAGTTATTACTACGATTAGTATTACTTTTGTGGAAGCTAATCTGTTCCGTCATCCTTCTTCTCTGTACAAATTTTGACAAGTTCACCTGTGTTTTCCATCTCATTTATGCTATTACTATTTGTGTCATCCAGAAGAATATCATTATCTAACCATTTTAAATCACTGTTCGGTTCATCTTCTGAACAACCAAACGGCGTATTCGCTAGAACATTAGTCGTTCCAATATCGGGATCAATATTTATGGGGAACTTATTCTTCTCATTGTCCTCGACATCAGGAATAATTGAAAAATTGCTCTGGTTAGTATGTCTGATCTCAGAATTCATCACGTCATTGTCGTTGATATCATCAGGATAATTTGAACAGTCCATCCCTCGTCGATTTTTTGGAACACTTCTGTTGACTCGTCATCTACGGTTTTGTTTTTCAACTCTCGCCAAAAATAATGATAATAATAATAATAATTATGTCTTTATTCGTGTAAGAAGAGGCGGAATTCAGTCAACTCCTTCCAAGGAAGAATGCAACTGCTCTTATGATAATGATTCATCTTCCAACGCACCAGTCCATATCCCGTCAGAATTCTTAAATAGGGCTAATTCCTCTAATGAAATATTTTCTTAGAAAAATATTGAATGATCCAAAATCTTCGGATCACAAGGACGTGTAGCATTTTACGAAATTTGGTCCTGTGGCAACTGCGAATAATCCAATGCATCAGCATCAATTGGACAAAGTCCACAACGGCGGAATCCATTTCTGAGAATGTCAGGTGTAATGCTTTCCAAGGCATCATTTGAAATTGGACAGAAATTAGCTCGTTCGAGCAGCAATCCAGTATTGTTCATTCTATATGCGTGAACAGACTTCCTCCAAGATACTTTCAAGTGATGGAAAACTGCAACATCCATGGTTTGCAAAATTTGGGTAGCAACAAGGTCTATCAAATTGTTCTTGCAGAACTCGCCCAATGCCAATGGCAAGTATGAGCTATGACCATCGCAAAATACAATGACAGAAAATTCAATTTTATTTTCTACAAGCCATGGATGAAACTCATTGGCAAAATATTCGAAAAAAGTTTATTCAGTCATCCAGCCATTATCTGACCTGCCAATGGCACAACTGGGAATTCTTTTCAATTACCATTGGGGAAGCAATGTCACCAGCAGCATTTCCAATTAGGAGAGTAGTGATACATTCTTTTTCATCAGAGTTTATTACGGTATGCACAGTTTTCTAACCCTTCCTTGCTAACACTCGATTATCCTTTGGGCCCAAGAAGAACGCGGTTTCGTCGCAATTGAAAATTCTATGAGTATCTTCGGAAACATGGAGTAGGTTATTCTCATTCATTTACGTTTCAACTTCTGCAAACCAGTTCCTCAATTTTTTTTCCGAAACTTCAGCTCGTCAGTCAGCAGTCAGATTCTGAGCACTTCTTTCAGCTATATATAAAAGGATGACGTTTCAAAAATGCCTCGTTACAGTGACGACCAGGTCTTCCATTTGGAAATTTATCTTGCTTCCCTCATTGTTCCGTCAATAGTTGAACGCTATCTAGAAGTTGTTCTTTTCTTATGGGAAAACGTGAGAATGCCAGGTGCAGAATCCATGTTTCCAATAACTTTTCCTCTTCATTTGATAAAATGTGAGGGGGTTCCATTTTCCTTTCAATAGGTGTTCTTCCTTTTACTTCATCCGATGAAGTCATTCTTGGTACTTTGAAACATTTTGAGGCATAATTCATTGACATTCCATTTTCTGCAACCAGAAGGGCTCCTCGCATATCTCCTACAGAATATTTGAATCGTTTTGAATCTATTTTCATTCACACTTTTCTTAAAAAAGTAGTACTTGTCAGTGTCTGGTCCCTGTAATCGTCATATCATTTCAATAATGTTTCGTACATGAACTCTACACGAAACGCTATGACGAATAATGCTCCTCATAAACCTCTATTTTTAATGGATTGATATGTCGTAGTAGTTTTCTGATTCTGGTTATGATATTGAATTTCATTCGATTTTCAACTCAATTGCATTCATACCAGAAACCGTCAGTGGTGACGAATACTAAGACACGACACCGTTTTGAAGTACTAGTGTTCCTCATAGTCGAGATATTATGTTTTTCTACGTTTAACCTCAAATTTTCATGCAAATAGCTTTCAATCATCGAATATCACAGTCAATACATAATACCTCGACTTGATACTGTTTGTGCGATGTAGAGTCCGAGTTGAAATATATCCAAATTCACTAAGCAATCACGTGAAATCGTTACTCTCACTGCAACCGCATTTTCACAGCTCAAACAAACGACAGTGCTGCCACTAGTTACTGACTAATTTTATTGACATGAAATGTTCGGATAGTACGCATTATTCCTAATTAATGCGTTCTGTGCTAGATGTCACGATATGCTTAGTATTAGACATAATTGTACTATTGTGACGAATACTACGTCACTGACCTCACCATGAGTCTGTGTAACCCAATATTTAGACATAAAAATGATGTTTTCTTCCTTCAGATCCACATTTTGGAAACGTCCTGAGGAATGGTGTGTAAAAGAGATATACAAAAACAAAGTTTCATCTTTGATTATCCTCTGAGCAAGAATAAAATGTGGTTACACAACATTATGAAAGTCTATGCCTAGAACTCTCGATTCTCTTGCGAGAGTGTAGTATTTTGTTTTCCCTCTTGTATTATAGGAGGCGTTTTCACGGGATATCTCAATATCTGGAGGAGTCATCGAAATACCGATAAACCTATTATGGGTTCGATTTCAGAGAAACCTAAAGTGACACAATTGAAATTTTCGTGTCAGATATACAGGGGTAAATTGTCGTAAAAGAGAATCGTCGATTCCGTTATTATTTTCTGAGTACTTCATGGCGAGGAATATTGAGAAATTTCAAACATTACAATACATTCAAACTATTAGAAGTTATATCGTATGAGTATAACTGGCTTGTGACGAAATAATCAGGAGAATATGTTAGCATTGGAATCCAGTGACATTCCAATAATTCTATACACAATATTGATAGTAACATTTTTGAATCATAATATTCTGCGACAGAATACCTGAACATGATACTTCACCCATTCTTTCCAGTATGCCTTTATATTTTCTCGATAATTTCTGAAGTAGTGGAAGAAAAAGGTAGAGTTTCATATATATGTGAAATTGGAACATATGGGACTATCCAACTGTGCCAAAACCTACGGGGTGTTCCATAAAAAAGAATAATTGCCGTATTTTTCAATATCACCATGTATAAAATATATATGATGCCAATAGATTCTATATGAATGACCGTCTGAATTTTTTTATTATCCCACAGCATAAATGAATCAGAGAATTGAAAGGAACAAAAACGAAAATTTTTGAATTTCCCCCTGTATCTCTGAAACGAATTAAGATATCAGAATTCCAATAGTGCCATTTAAGGTTCCTCTGAAATCGAACCCGTGACATGTATATCGGTTTTTCCTCCTTCAGTTATTGAGTTGAGTTGAGTTGAGTTGAGTTGAATTATTCAGTACGACCATCCATCTTTCCATCCTGGACATCCATAGTATGACGAGAGTTTGTTTATATTATATTCAATGTGAATAGTGACATTATTCCTGGTTCTTCAGAAATGGGTCGAATTAGCTTTCACTATACTGCGAACTGCTGCTTTTTGCGAAATTCTTCATAATATAGAAATATAGATAAATATAGATCTATATGGGTATTGCCTCATCATGGAATTCAATATGTTGAAACTCACTGAAAAGACAATGGTAAGGAAATACCTTCTTACCATAGATTCACTTACCAAACCTGTTCAATCTATGGTAAGTGGTTATACCAGCTTTTTCATTCACTATATTTGTTATCCCATCTCTATGTATGACTACCCTTGGTATCTCCATAAAGTGTGATAAATCTTCGTCGTCACTCAGCAATCAACAATGTTATCGAAAAAACTACTTGATTATTCCCAAATTATCCTATATCCGTCAATGAACACAGCAAGTAATGATCGGAGTTGTTTTAATACTAAACATATAGGTCCTATCGAGTCGGATATATTAAAATCAACCATACAGTCCAGAGTATCTTGAGTGAACGTATATTCACGTAAAAAAACGAGAATAACGAAATACAGGGTATCCCAAAAACATCGAATATATCAAAGTTGTGTTGTTTTAAATGGAAATCCCTGTTTATTATTCCATTTTCAGGTTCTTCCCGAAGAGCTGATTTCATTGATCTATCACACTAGGGTCTATCAGAAACGATTACAGAGATACTTATAGGGGGTGCAAGATCTAGAAGTATAAATACAAAAACAATATTGTTCAGAAATGAACGAAAATATCTATTTACCTATTATATCATTACTTGTGTAAATATAATGTACCTATTCACATTCCAGTATTGAAAAAAGTTAACAGATTTTTATGGTAGTAACAGACTTTCATTCTTTCCAAAAAAAAAACACGCCAGTCACGCCACTGGTGCAGATAAGAGTGAACGTTTACACCGGTGCCATTTTTTGAAACTATCTTCTTCTAACTTATTCAAACAGCTGGAAGTATGTATGATTGTGAACAAAGGGTGTTCAATGAATGAAATGTTGTCTCTCCTTTATTTATATGTCTATGGAATCAACTGAGCGATGGCTTTTTGTCTGAGGTTCATGAAAAAACTTTGGAACTCCTTTTTGAGAATTTTCAGTGACTTTAACACCATTATAAATAGAACTCATAGCAACCATGGATCATGGATTGTTGACATCATGAGTAATGATGAAATGAAAAACGCCACTCAGAAAAAACTCACAAAACTGAGGTTTTGTAAAATTGTAAGACACCATTCAGAAAAGTTGAGATTCGGTAGAGGCATTATTGAACAGGTTTGGAATACTGTATCAAGAGATGAATCAATTGCAGGCCGTCTGAGGGGTAGTTTTCACCCTTCTAAGTTTTGAAAAATTCGAAAACACCATTCAGAAAAGTTTAGCCGAGTTGAGATTCGGTATTTTGAAACTCAGCAGGGTGAAAATACCCCTTAGACGGCCTGCAAATAATTCATCTCTTGACACTGTATTCCAGACCTGTCCAATAATGCCTGTACCAAATCTCAACTTGACTGAATTTTTCCTAATGGTGTTTCTGAATTTTTCAAAACTTAGAAGGGTGTAAACTTCCCCTTAGACGCGAAAAAAAAAACAAAAAAAAATCTTTGGTGTACACAAGATGTCCTGATTATCACGGAAAAAAGGCAGGAACAATTTTTTCCACGAGTATTTTTGTCCATCTAATAATGAAAGAAAAACGTTTTTAATAAACGAGATGCTACAAAATGACACATGAGACAGGATACTTACATAGATCATTTAGTTAGCCCTAAATATCCTACAATATATATATATATATATATATATATATGAAAAACGAAATGAAAAACGCCACTCAGAAAAAACTCACAAAACTGAGGCTTTGTAAAATTGTAAAACACCATTCAGAAAAGTTGAGATTCGGTAGAGGCATTATTGAACAGGTTTGGAATACTGTATCAAGAGATGAATCAATTGCAGGCCGTCTGAGGGGTAGTTTTCACCCTTCTAAGTTTTGAAAAATTCGAAAACACCATTCAGAAAAGTTTAGCCGAGTTGAGATTCGGTATTTTGAAACTCAGCAGGGTGAAAATACCCCTTAGACGGCCTGCAAATAATTCATCTCTTGACACTGTATTCCAGACCTGTCCAATAATGCCTGTACCAAATCTCAACTTGACTGAATTTTTCCAAATGGTGTTTCTGAATTTTTCAAAACTTAGAAGGGTGTAAACTTCCCCTTAGACGCGAAAAAAAAACAAAAAAAAATCTTTGGTGTATACAAGATGTCCTGATTATCACGGAAAAAAGGCAGGAACAATTTTTCCCACGAGTATTTTTGTCCATCTAATAATGAAAGAAAAACGTTTTTAATAAACGAGATGCTACAAAATGACACATGAGACAGGATACTTACATAGATCATTTAGTTAGCCCTAAATATCCTACAATATATATATATATATATATATATATATATAATATGTTTTCAACAATATAAAAATCGTGCGGAAAAGTAATTTTTCCGCCGCATGATTTTATCATTCCGCGAGATTTGGCAAAATAAAGGAGCAGTCTTTCTACGCTGATTAATGGTTAATAGGATAGGTGGCTCGAATCTTGGGAAGGTTACTTTTCTTTTGTTTTTTTCTTGAAATCGATGACATTACTTACTGTTCAATTTTCGTTATATTTTTCAATATCTGTATAGTCAATGACGACATGAGTGTTCTTGATAGAATCTGTTATGAAAAAAATAATTCGCTCGTACTACAAAATTCCATGAACCTACTCGTGGGAAATGTATGTCATTACATGCTCATTGTACAATACACTAATCTTGGATTGAAATATTGTGCTTTGAAGAGAAAATCTTGCGTAAAAGTAAAATCGTGCGGAGAAGTAAAAATCGTGCGGGAAAGTAGAACTTTCAAAACGAGAATTCGTGCGGAAAAGTATCTTTTCCGCACGCTCGTAGAAAAAATAATAATTGCAATTATTTTGAAATCGTTGTATTGTTTGACATGGTGATTCTATTGCTGATATGTTTTTTTTTTCTGGTCACCCTTTTCGAATTAGCTATAGTGAAAAATGGAATAGGGCAAACTCGTATACTTAGTACAAATCAACTGCTCACTTCGAAATTATGTGAGGATGCGGTTGCCGTTATTGATACCTGACAAATTTATATTCGTCTTTGTATATACCACACGAGAATGATGAATATCAGTGAGTGTACATTAATTATCATTACTTCGATAACACTCATTTACAGTTTAGTTGTGGCCATATAAAAACGTGGACACTTATATGGACTAACTAACAGTAAATCTATGCCATTCATATCCAGCATAAAAGAATTGAGCATGCAAGAATTACAAAGCTCACTGTTTTGTGAATATTTTCATGACCGGATATGTATGCCTGAACTAAATGGATGTGAACAATAAATACAAACTCCTATCGATAGTAATTTTAACCTTTCAAACGAATTCCTTTTCCTTCCTAGCTGTCATAGCAACAGGTGAGATACAATAAAAAACAACAAGTATTTGATCTCCACGTCAGAATCTTGAGTTCAACTGAAAATTTTTAAAAAGTTCGATCTTGAGATTGGTTCAAAAATGATACTAGATAATATCGTTATACCGAAATATGAAATAAGCAGTTGAAACAATAATAAGAAACCCAGCACTAAGATCCATCAGATGTATCCTCTCAATAATGAGTGAATTCATTTACTTGCAAGAGGTCCTCTGTTCACATTTGTGTATTGTGTGATTCAGAATTGAATTTGAAGTTCCAGTTATTGCTGTTGTGAAATCATTTGACTATAAAATATTATAGCTGTAGGAAAAGTATAGTGTGAAACTCGCTAATGCTCATTTCTCATTCGTATGAAAGTGTGCCAATATTTCTGCTAACATTTCATACTAGTGAAAAATGAGTTCTATTCCATGCTCGTTCTATAATAATGATAGTAATGATACAAAATTATATACCGAGGGCATAGATCTAAACGTGCTGAGATATGCGGTAACATTGAGACAATCTCGTTTGTTGATGCCATATACAAACTTCTTTCAGTGTATAGGGTGCTCGAAAAAGTGAGAGTTCTCAGCTGATATTTACATCTCTTTCTATGTCATTTCTTGCAATAGGTCATTCACATGAGAATTTTATAGAAATTTGATCATTATTCATTTTTGGGATATTTTCATAAGATCTAATATTCTAATTCTTGTTTTCAATTTTTTCAGTGAAGATGGAAAATATCGACAAACTCCAAGGGGTCTCTCTGCATGAATAAATGACAGTTTGGTGTATAACATTTGTCAGCAAATTTTCCGATAACGGGGTGTTGAAGTTTTCTTAAAAACTGACTATTTATGCATTGCTCAGAAACCGGAGGAGAGAAGCGAATGAAAGTTGGTGGCTTCCAAAAGGTAGTCATTGCACATTCTTTGGCATACAATTGAACATTTTATGTTCATAATTGGCGCGCATAGGGGTATTGAAGAAGAAAAATATGATACGTCGCTGAGATATTTCCAACTGAAAATCAATTCAGAATTCCTCGTTCAATTTGTGACAGAAAGTCTCTCGTGGCTTTTTTTTTTCGTATGGAGCGCAGTTTTTTATGCAGAAAAATAAAAACATCTCTCATATCTGCATCTGGCCTGCTCGATCACCGGATTTGAATCCTCTAGATTTTTGCATTTGCATTCAGTAGTTCATTTCAGTCCCGTCAAAAATATTGAAGATCTGAGATATGAGCCGTCTGTGAAACAATAAGGAATTCACTTGGAATATTACGTGAATCAATGAGGCGAAGAGTTCAATCTTGTATCACGTCTGAGAAAGGTCCTTTTGAACAATTGTTGCAATTTTGCGCCTATTCATTCATTACTTATTATCAATATAATATATCATCTGTTATTGTTCTGGTTTAATATTATTATATTAGATAGTTCTTGATGAAGTACTGAAGAAATGATAAAAACGCGTAGAGACGTTTAATTTGTTAATCAATACGAAAAAACGGCAAGAGACATTTTTTGTTATAAGTTGACGGAGGGATTGAAAATTGAATATCTCAGTGGCGTATCATTTTCTTCGAAAAAAAGTTGAAATCATTACCCGTATGTGCACCAAAGTTGTGGAACTCTTTGCCTAGTGCAGTCTTACCTGATGCCCACAACCTCCAAACTTTTAAGAAGAATTCCATCACCTTCCTTCTCTCTCAAAATTCCAGCGCTGGCTAACACGATGTTCCTCGAACATTATATGTTTCCTTTTCGCGTTGTCAACAGATAGAAAGAATCATGAACATGAAATTCTCAATTGCATGTCAAAAAATGCACAAAAATTACATCCTGAAACCGACCAAATTTCATTCGCTAGCTCGATCGGTTCCAGAGCAATAAAAAAATATTCAATTTTACATGAAACTTTCAATATTTTTTCATGCAGAATCACCCCCTGAAGTTTGTCGCACTTTCACTAACACCCTGTATAGGTAATATTTATAATATAGACAAGTGAATCAAAACTGCTGATGATCTCACACCGTATTGAAAATCTGTTGTTGAGATGCAGGAAAATACCAGAATAAGAGAACCTTGAGAGATATTTATTATTCATATTAGTGAAAACATCTCGTCTTATGATCTTTCAACTCTTGTAATACTCGCACTTGGTTATGCTTAAAGCAAATATTGGATGATAATAGGTTTCGTGATGGGCGTACAGATGTTGTGAAAGTTCCACCTTCCTTTGAGCAACCGAATGAGATTCATATAGAGATATTTTCTTTTTTTGTAGGAAACAGGAGGAGAGGTAATCATAATACACATTTCATTTCTGAATAACCAACGGAGATTCTACACTGGAAGGTGTGGAGGTTATACTGTTAGCACAACCACATTTAGTTAATATAATTTTCAACATAAGCTAGTAACAATATAGATGGTGATGGAGGTACTATCGAAGATATATCTACTAATCAAGAGCAACCATCCATCGATATAGTATGAAATGAAAAAAGGCATTTCTGAAGTATTCTTATATACAGGGTTAGGATAAAGTATGGAACCAAGTAAATATCTTTTAAACCAAAAAACGATATTTATGAAAATTTGCAGGTGAGTGCAATGGAACAAAATGCATCTGATGTATATTTTTTTTGTTAATGATATACATCCGGTTCAACCGGAAATGCCATCAACTCCTTTAATTTAAATGGGAGACCCTATATATTTTTACAGATTTATTGGTACAAACGAGGAATATAGCACTTCAATCATTTGCAGTTTTTTGCATTAGAGCGAAAAACTATTGAGATAAACTAATTGATGTTCTTTGTATGCTTAGTAATGAATAAACGAGTACTCTTTTGTTCTCCAAGGGTCAAATTCTAATTGACGGAAATTAATTTTACAATCACCATACCCGATCAACTTTAAAATTTCAATACGCTCTAATGCAAAAAAATGCAAAGTGCTATATTCATCATTTTTACAATTCTTTTTACACTGAACTTAGTATGTATGAATTCAAAATAACAAGCTCTTTCAAAATCTGTAAGAATATATAAGGTGTCCAATTTGAATTGAAAAATTTGATGGCATTTCCGGTTGAACCGGAAGTATATTATTAACAAAATATGTAAATCAGATGCATTTTGTTCCATCGCATATTGATGTTCCATCCATATTTACTTGGTTCCATACTCCATCCCATATATATATATATATATAGCAAAAACGGTCCTGAACCAGTATATATATATACATATATATATACACACACATATATATATATATATATATATATATATATATATATATATATATATATATATATATATATATATATATATATATATATATATATATATATATATCTATGTATGTATGAATGTATGTATACCATCATCATACTGGTTCCAGCTGGCTCAGGTTCGTATGAATCAAGAAAATTTAGTTCGCGAAAAATTCACAGAGGGCGCTTCCTTAGATCTGGCATGTATAAGTTTCTGTATATATTCTATTCATATCACGGTTAATCCTGAACCACAATTGGTGGCAACGTCGGATTGAAGATTCCAAGAGCAATTCAAGCTGGTCCCCCCTACACTGTCAGACTCGAGACCTGTCGAACATTGCTATACCAAGCATCATTTATCAATAGAACGGCAAAGTTATGGAATTCTTTGCCTAGTGAAGTCTTTCCTGATGCTTACAACCTCCAAACTTTCAAGAAAAAATCCAACAAGTTCCTACTCTCCCAAAATTCCACCGCTGGCTAGCACGATGTTCCTCGAACATTATAGGTTTCCCTTTCGTGTTGTCCACAGATAAAAAAAAAATATATATTCTTACCGTGATTTGAGTTCAGTTTGAAATGTTCCATAATCCATGATGAATCGTATTCAATACATGGTGCATTTGGCTAAACAGAACAAGATTGCAGGTGAGTTGGAAATATTGTTGTTGAAATATTCAATTTGACTATTTGTGATGTCTGTACACTGTACTTCTGAATTCATACGGCAACAGCTATTAAGATGATCG
This sequence comes from Gastrophysa polygoni, assembly GCA_963576655.1. NCBI lineage: Eukaryota > Metazoa > Arthropoda > Insecta > Coleoptera > Chrysomelidae > Gastrophysa > Gastrophysa polygoni. The sequence continues at coordinate 33,358,902 of OY755083.1, forward strand.
GGAAATTCCAGCCGCTATCTTCATTGATGTTATCATTGTTGTTTTCTTCGTATTTCGTTGCAATAAAAATATAGCTAATACTGAAAATTCAATAATTAACAATGATGTTTTTCAAGAAGTAACTATTATTCTATTGAATATTCCATTGTCGATCATGTGGCCAAGTTGGGAATGAACAACATGAGGATCTTGGAAACTGTATAGGAGGTACGGTTTGGATGAGAAAGTTTTGCATCGTAGGGTCCATTCGTCATTGGGATTTTTTTTTATTATTTTTCGATTCTCTTATTTATATTTGATGAACTGAATGAATCTTTCAGAACACACTTCTCTTTTTATTTTATGTTATTTCAGATAGCTCTTCTGTTTCTGTTCAGATTACTGCAAACAATATATTACCTACGTAAAAATAGTTGTAAATCCCATTAAAATATAGTGGAAAGAGTTACGAATCAATGAAACTCGATAATTGATGACCGCATTCAATTTGGAAAGATGTGATTGATCAGTTTTGCCAAACTGGGAAAAAAATTCTTCAATACAATTTACTGGTGTGAATATGGCACTGCCGTGTCAGTTCTAGTTACCAATCACACCTCCTCAATATAGTTTCAGGTCATAGGTCAACAAAGTGAGATTCATTGATTTGTTTTCAAAAAGTTGGGTCACTTGTGATGGATTTCTTTCATGAATTGTACATATTTCCAGTGCAATAGATCCTTTTTTTAAGTAAGTGCGTAACTGAAAAGATTTCGATACCTTTCCCAATCATCCCATCTCATGGTCAACACAAAAAAATTCTGATGTTTTAGGAGTGTGTGTTCATAATAGTGTTACAGTTTCATTTCAAAACATGAAATTCATAACTGAGAGAGAAACTGAAACGCTGATTCACCTACAATTTGTTTATTCAAATTTCCTTTATCGTGTGACCCCCCTCTGTATATTCGTTGTTATTTTATATTGATGAAGTTTTCTACATCGATTCGATATCATGAATGTACAATTCTGCGAATATTAGATCACAAATTTCACTTCCGGTATGACTGGAAGCTAACCCCAACTTTCGATTCTCCAATGAAATACCCTGTTTTTCATTCCAATAACAACGAAGATACAGGGGGGTAAATTGGTACCGGGTCAACCGGTATACATATACCATGCTTGACATTTCATCTTTCGATTATTCTGGTTGAATTTGGGTTACCTAAGAATGAGTAACGAATTAGAGATCTATCGATATCTAGAAATACTTACCCATTATTCCTTGATTCAATATCGCTTCAACATCTTCTTTTTAACTGCAGAATATATTGAAAACACAGGGTTGGGATGAAGTATGTAACGAAGTAAATATCTTATAAACGATAAAAACGATATTTATGAAAATTTGCAGGTTAGTGCAATGGATCAAAATGCATCTGATGTATATTTTTTTGATAATAATATACTTCTGGTTTAACCGGAAATGCCTTCAACTTCTCCAATTTAAATGAGACACCTTATATATTTTCTCAGATTTTGTTATTTGTTATTTTGTTATTTTGAATTAATACACACTGAGTTCAGTGTGAAAAACTTTGTAAAAACGAGGACTATAGCACTTTGATCAACCTCCTTTGAGTTTTTTGCATTAGAGCAAAAAACTATTTAGATAAACTAATTTGTTCGTACGCATAGTAATAAATAAACGAGTACTGTTCGGTACATCTTTTGTCCTCCAAGTGTCAGATTCTAAATGACGGAAAGGAATTTCACAATTTAAAATGGTTCAATTAAGGGAAAAAGAGCGTATTGAAATTTCAATAATGATCGATTATGGTGATCGTGTTAGAACTCATGAAGGAGTGTGTCATATTTTCAATGATGTGCATCCGGAGAGGAATCACACGCTCAATAGTAACTACAACATTACAACGTTTCAATACAACTGGGATGGTAAATAATTTGCTAAAAGCTGGAGGACCGCGGACTGCAACGAACGAAACTGTTATACAAAATATTGCAATCGATTGAGAAGAATCACGTCCACCACAAATTTGGCACTAAACCATGGTTTTAGTCGACGTTCTGTAGAAAAGATATCAAAAAGTGAAAAGTATCATACGTATAAGGTACAGTTGGTTCAAGAATTGTCAGACGATGATTTTGGCCGACGGCTCTTTTTCACTTAATTGAACCATCCGAAATTGTAAAATTTATTCCTGTCAATCATAGTCTGACACTTTGAGGACAAAAGACGTACTAAACAGTATTCGTTCATTCATTACTATGCATACAAACAACATCAATTAGTTTATCTAAGTATGTTTTTGCTCTAATCCAAAAAACTCAAAGGGGGTTGATTAAAATGCTATTTTCCTCGTTATTACAAAGTTTTTCACACTAAACCCAGTATGTATGAATTCAAAATAACAAGCTCTTCCAATTGAAGCTCTTAAATTGAAGGAGTTGATGGCATTTCCAGTTGAACCGGAAGTATGTTATCAACAAAAAAAATATACATCAGATGCATTATGTTCCATTGCACTTACCTGCAAATTTTCATAAATATCGTCCTTTTCGTTTAAAAGATATTTACTTAGTTCCATACTTTATCCCAACCCTGTATATCAAGATATTCATTGAGATTGCAACTTTTGTAGGAATATCAGTATTTGAAAAATGATATAATAATATTTTCAAATTGAACTTCTGTTGAGGTTTGGGGTGAGCATTGATTTGACACATTCTTATATTTAATTTTCCATGGATTCAGTTAATTTTATATTCCTTCCTCGAAAGATTCAGTGGTTGTAATGAAAATTAACCAATCAAGATATTTTGTCTAGATTTGGACAAATTTTTGACAGAATCAGGGGGGGGGTCTTTTACTATTAGAAGAAGGTAAAGGATGGTCCACTGGCTACTCAATTAATTCGGATAAGTTAAAGCTTCTAATAAGTCAGCTTGATTATCAGATTTTATAGTCTCAAATCACCTTGGTTTCTTCGTCCGGCCACCTGAGATTGTGGTTTGTTTTAGTCAAGCCAATGTACAGCTGAATTCTTCAAACTGTGAACTTTTGGTATTGATACCCGAATGGAACCTAGCTCAAGTACCTACGATTGTGAAAGCTAAGATACTATTTGGTTGCTACCATAGACCTGGAGCAATTCTCTTGGAAACACCATACATGCCACTACCTGAATTGAAACATGAATACTTTCAATAAAGTAATAATTGTCCTCCACACCCTGATTTCCATTAACTATTGATTGGATACCAACTAACCCGTTTTGGGTACCTGGCCATTAATTGGGTTTGTTTTTGTTCTCTATTTGAACTTGTTGTCTTTTTGCTGGTTGTCAAAGACGAAATACGAAAAACCGTTCGAACAATCAATGGCAATTGTCGCATTCGGCAACATTGTGAAGGTTCAGGACTTACTGTGAAACTACATGAGCTTGTATATTTTGGCTCAGAACCGTATGAATATCGGAGATGGTTCAAGAACGTACCATTTCCAGATATATACACTTTTTTCTTCCTAAAAACAATGACGATGTATAAATCAGATATCAATCATCAACTCACAATATTGTTCGATTATATTCCATCACCGTCATTGATGGAGCAGGTCTGTAAGGAATCTCAACTTCAGGAACTGATTTATACATCGTCATTGTTTTTAGGAAGAAAAAAGTGTATACAGGGTGTCCTTAAAAGGTCTTTACAAAAAGCTACCACATATTCTTCAGACCAGAACAATTCGATACAAGCAAACTTACCTCAGTAAAAAGTTGCTTAGTTTGGGCGCTAGACGGCTCTGAAGTTGAAATTTTCAAATCGATTTTGCTTCATAACTTTTGAACGGCTCATGAGATTTTTTTCAAATTTGGTACGTTGGCATAGACTCATCGGGCAATGAAACTCATATCATAATCATAATGAATATCATTCCATGGGCGTAGAACTTGATTTTTTCAGTAAATAAACATCTAAAACTCCTACGCCAACGGAAAAAAAATAGTTTCAATATGAAATCTAAATTATTCAACTCATTCACTACAAAAAAGGTAGTCGATTCCTCTCATGGTTTCGACAAAATTTTAATTTTAGTGATTTAGAGCATAATTAATAATAAAACGATTAACAGATATTTCATAAAAATTGTTCAAAATGTTCACCATTTTCACGTATACAAAGATTTATACGACGCAAAAAGTTGAAATGTACTCTTTGCATAACTTCTTCATCGCCTGTAAGATTATTCGTCGCCTGTTGGATACGTTGCCATAATTGTTCTACAGTATTCACAGGGGTCTTGTAAACCGTAGACTTGAGATAACCCCATACAAAATAATCCATCGGAGTTAAGTCTGGAGAACGTGGTGGCCAATTCACGGGTGCATCATTACCTCTACCTATCCATCTGTCTGGGTACTGTTGGTTTAAAAAATTCCTAACATCCACCGAAAAATGTGGTGGAGCTCCATCGTGCATAAACCACATATCTACCCGATGTTGGAGTGGTAAATCTTCCAACAAATTTGGCAACGTATTTCGTAGATGTTGTAAATACATGTCTCCTGTTAATCTTTGTGGAAGTATGACAGGACCAATTATAAAATTTCCTATTATTCCAGCCCAAACGTTGATTTTGAATTCGTGTTGAAAATGGTTTATTTTAATGGAATGAGGATTTTCAATTGCATAAACGTGTTCATTATGAAAATTAGTTATTCCTCTTCTCGTGAAACAGGCTTCATCAGTGAACAAAATATTCTTTCCAAAGTTCAGATTCATTTCTCTTCGCAAATTAATGAACCTACAAAACATCAGACGACTTTGTGAATCATTGATTAATAAATCTTGAACTGGCGTCTTGTGGTATGGGTATAATAATTGTTCTCTTAGTACTTCATGAACGGCATTCCTAGAAACTTCTAGTTCATTACTTATCCGTCTAGTACTCAATTCTGGATTTTCTTCAATACGGTCTAAAATTTCTACTTCGACTTCGGGAATCCTTACATATAACGCTGTCTTCCATAATCACCAGTTCTAGGAGCAAAATGACCGGTCTCCCGAAGACGTCTCTCAACAGCAGCAAAGGTTGGGTGGCTTGGTACGCGACGATTTGGAAACCTTGCCGAATACACCCTCACACTCTCTCGACCATTTCCTTGACAATATCCGAATACCAATAACATATCGGTGTATTCTTCATTGGTGTATTGTACGGCCATGATAAATCAGAAAAGTCCGATATCAACAATCAACGTCAATAAAACTCGACAAATCAACACAGATGAAACTATGGAAACCAAGAATGTGAATATCGCTGTTTTCGAGCAGATAATAATAGTCTTCAGAAAAAAAAACCAGTGCTACTTATTTTCAATAGAAATAACCTATGCAAAAAGTACATCTCAACTTTTTGCGTCGTATAAATCTTTGTATACGTGAAAATGGTGAACATTTTGAACAATTTTTATGAAATATCTGTTAATCGTTTTATTATTAATTTTGCTCTAAATCACTAAAATTAAAATTTTGTCGAAACCATGAGAGGAATCGACTTTTGTCAAGAGTACCTTTTTTGTAGTGAATGAGTTGAATAATTTAGATTTCATATTGAAACTAATTTTTTTCCATTGGCGTAGGAGTTTTAGATGTATATTTACTGAAAAAATCAAGTTCTACGCCCATGGAATGATATTCATTATGATTATGATATGAGTTTCATTGCCCGATGAGTCTATGCCAACGTACCAAATTTGAAAAAAATCTCATGAGCCGTTCAAAAGTTATGAAGCGAAATCGATTTGAAAATTTCAACTTCAGAGCCGTCTAGCGCCCAAACTAAGCAACTTTTTACTGAGGTAAGTTTGCTTGTATCGAATTGTTTTGGTCTGAAGAATATGTGGTAGCTTTTTGTAAAGACCTTTTAAGGACACCCTGTATATCTGGAAATGGTACGTTCTTGAACCATCTCCGATATTCATACGGTTCTGAGCCAAAATATACAAGCTCATGTAGTTTCACAGTAAGTCCTGAACCTTCACAATGTTGCCGAATGCGACAATTGCCATTGATTGTTCGAACGGTTTTTCGTATTTCGTCTTTGACAACCAGCAAAAAGACAACAAGTTCAAATAGAGAACAAAAACAAACCCAATTAATGGCCAGGTACCCAAAACGGGTTAGTTGGTATCCAATCAATAGTTAATGGAAATCAGGGTGTGGAGGACAATTATTACTTTATTGAAAGTATTCATGTTTCAATTCAGGTAGTGGCATGTATGGTGTTTCCAAGAGAATTGCTCCAGGTCTATGGTAGCAACCAAATAGTATCTTAGCTTTCACAATCGTAGGTACTTGAGCTAGGTTCCATTCGGGTATCAATACCAAAAGTTCACAGTTTGAAGAATTCAGCTGTACATTGGCTTGACTAAAACAAACCACAATCTCAGGTGGCCGGACGAAGAAACCAAGGTGATTTGAGACTATAAAATCTGATAATCAAGCTGACTTATTAGAAGCTTTAACTTATCCGAATTAATTGAGTAGCCAGTGGACCATCCTTTACCTTCTTCTAATAGTAAAAGACCCCCCCCCCTGATTCTGTCAAAAATTTGTCCAAATCTAGACAAAATATCTTGATTGGTTAATTTTCATTACAACCACTGAATCTTTCGAGGAAGGAATATAAAATTAACTGAATCCATGGAAAATTAAATATAAGAATGTGTCAAATCAATGCTCACCCCAAACCTCAACAGAAGTTCAATTTGAAAATATTATTATATCATTTTTCAAATACTGATATTCCTACAAAAGTTGCAATCTCAATGAATATCTTGATATACAGGGTTGGGATAAAGTATGGAACTAAGTAAATATCTTTTAAACGAAAAGGACGATATTTATGAAAATTTGCAGGTAAGTGCAATGGAACATAATGCATCTGATGTATATTTTTTTTGTTGATAACATACTTCCGGTTCAACTGGAAATGCCATCAACTCCTTCAATTTAAGAGCTTCAATTGGAAGAGCTTGTTATTTTGAATTCATACATACTGGGTTTAGTGTGAAAAACTTTGTAATAACGAGGAAAATAGCATTTTAATCAACCCCCTTTGAGTTTTTTGGATTAGAGCAAAAACATACTTAGATAAACTAATTGATGTTGTTTGTATGCATAGTAATGAATGAACGAATACTGTTTAGTACGTCTTTTGTCCTCAAAGTGTCAGACTATGATTGACAGGAATAAATTTTACAATTTCGGATGGTTCAATTAAGTGAAAAAGAGCCGTCGGCCAAAATCATCGTCTGACAATTCTTGAACCAACTGTACCTTATGAGTATGATACTTTTCACTTTTTGATATCTTTCCTACAGAACGTCGACTAAAACCATGGTTTAGTGCCAAATTTGTGGTGGACGTGATTCTTCTCAATCGATTGCAATATTTTGTATAACAGTTTCGTTCGTTGCAGTCCGCGGTCCTCCAGCTTTTAGCGAATTATTTACCATCCCAGTTGTATTGAAACGTTGTAATGTTGTAGTTACTATTGAGCGTGTGATTCCTCTCCGGATGCACATCATTGAAAATATGACACACTCCTTCATGAGTTCTAACACGATCACCATAATCGATCATTATTGAAATTTCAATACGCTCTTTTTCCCTTAATTGAACCATTTTAAATTGTGAAATTCCTTTCCGTCATTTAGAATCTGACACTTGGAGGACAAAAGATGTACCGAACAGTACTCGTTTATTTATTACTATGCGTACGAACAAATTAGTTTATCTAAATAGTTTTTTGCTCTAATGCAAAAAACTCAAAGGAGGTTGATCAAAGTGCTATAGTCCTCGTTTTTACAAAGTTTTTCACACTGAACTCAGTGTGTATTAATTCAAAATAACAAAATAACAAATAACAAAATCTGAGAAAATATATAAGGTGTCTCATTTAAATTGGAGAAGTTGAAGGCATTTCCGATTAAACCAGAAGTATATTATTATCAAAAAAATATACATCAGATGCATTTTGATCCATTGCACTAACCTGCAAATTTTCATAAATATCGTTTTTATCGTTTATAAGATATTTACTTCGTTCCATACTTCATCCCAACCCTGTGTTTTCAATATATTCTGCAGTTAAAAAGAAGATGTTGAAGCGATATTGAATCAAGGAATAATGGGTAAGTATTTCTAGATATCGATAGATCTCTAATTCGTTACTCATTCTTAGGTAACCCAAATTCAACCAGAATAATCGAAAGATGAAATGCCAAGCATGGTATATGTATACCGGTTGACCCGGTACCAATTTACCCCCCTGTATCTTCGTTGTTATTGGAATGAAAAACAGGGTATTTCATTGGAGAATCGAAAGTTGGGGTTAGCTTCCAGTCATACCGGAAGTGAAATTTGTGATCTAATATTCGCAGAATTGTACATTCATGATATCGAATCGATGTAGAAAACTTCATCAATATAAAATAACAACGAATATACAGAGGGGGTCACACGATAAAGGAAATTTGAATAAACAAATTGTAGGTGAATCAGCGTTTCAGTTTCTCTCTCAGTTATGAATTTCATGTTTTGAAATGAAACTGTAACACTATTATGAACACACACTCCTAAAACATCAGAATTTTTTTGTGTTGACCATGAGATGGGATGATTGGGAAAGGTATCGAAATCTTTTCAGTTACGCACTTACTTAAAAAAAGGATCTATTGCACTGGAAATATGTACAATTCATGAAAGAAATCCATCACAAGTGACCCAACTTTTTGAAAACAAATCAATGAATCTCACTTTGTTGACCTATGACCTGAAACTATATTGAGGAGGTGTGATTGGTAACTAGAACTGACACGGCAGTGCCATATTCACACCAGTAAATTGTATTGAAGAATTTTTTTCCCAGTTTGGCAAAACTGATCAATCACATCTTTCCAAATTGAATGCGGTCATCAATTATCGAGTTTCATTGATTCGTAACTCTTTCCACTATATTTTAATGGGATTTACAACTATTTTTACGTAGGTAATATATTGTTTGCAGTAATCTGAACAGAAACAGAAGAGCTATCTGAAATAACATAAAATAAAAAGAGAAGTGTGTTCTGAAAGATTCATTCAGTTCATCAAATATAAATAAGAGAATCGAAAAATAATAAAAAAAAATCCCAATGACGAATGGACCCTACGATGCAAAACTTTCTCATCCAAACCGTACCTCCTATACAGTTTCCAAGATCCTCATGTTGTTCATTCCCAACTTGGCCACATGATCGACAATGGAATATTCAATAGAATAATAGTTACTTCTTGAAAAACATCATTGTTAATTATTGAATTTTCAGTATTAGCTATATTTTTATTGCAACGAAATACGAAGAAAACAACAATGATAACATCAATGAAGATAGCGGCTGGAATTTCCCGATCATCTTAATAGCTGTTGCCGTATGAATTCAGAAGTACAGTGTACAGACATCACAAATAGTCAAATTGAATATTTCAACAACAATATTTCCAACTCACCTGCAATCTTGTTCTGTTTAGCCAAATGCACCATGTATTGAATACGATTCATCATGGATTATGGAACATTTCAAACTGAACTCAAATCACGGTAAGAATATATATTTTTTTTATCTGTGGACAACACGAAAGAGAAACCTATAATGTTCGAGGAACATCGTGCTAGCCAGCGGTGGAATTTTGGGAGAGTAGGAACTTGTTGGATTTTTTCTTGAAAGTTTGGAGGTTGTAAGCATCAGGAAAGACTTCACTAGGCAAAGAATTACATAACTTTGCCGTTCTATTGATAAATGATGCTTGGTATAGCAATGTTCGACAGGTCTCGAGTCTGACAGTGTAGGGGGGACCAGCTTGAATTGCTCTTGGAATCTTCAATCCGACGTTGCCACCAATTGTGGTTCAGGATTAACCGTGATATGAATAGAATATATACAGAAACTTATACATGCCAGATCTAAGGAAGCGCCCTCTGTGAATTTTTCGCGAACTAAATTTTCTTGATTCATACGAACCTGAGCCAGCTGGAATTTAGTTCAGAGACTCATAGAGAGCGCTGGGTTATTTTGCATGCAAAAACGGTCCTGAACCAGTATGACGATGGTATACATACATACATACATACATAGATATATATGTATATATATATATATATATGTATGTATGTATGTATGTATACCATCATCATACTGGTTCAGGACCGTTTTTGCTATATATATATATATATATATATATATATATATATATATATATATATATAATTGTTAATAATATACTTCCGGTTCAACCGGAAATGCCATCAAATTTTTCAATTCAAATTGGACACCCTATATATTCTTACAGATTTTGAAAGAGCTTGTTATTTTGAATTCATACATACTAAGTTCAGTGTAAAAAGAATTGTAAAAATGATGAATATAGCACTTTGCAATTTTTTGCATTAGAGCGTATTGAAATTTTAAAGTTGATCGGGTATGGTGATTGTAAAATTAATTTCCGTCAATTAGAATTTGACCCTTGGAGAACAAAAGAGTACTCGTTCATTCATTACTATGCATACAAAGAACATCAATTAGTTTATCTCAATAGTTTTTCGCTCTAATGCAAAAAACTGCAAATGATTGAAGTGCTATATTCCTCGTTTGTACCAATAAATCTGTAAAAATATATAGGGTCTCCCATTTAAATTAAAGGAGTTTATGGCATTTCCGGTTGAACCGGATGTATATCATTAACAAAAAAAATATACATCAGATGCATTTTGTTCCATTGCACTCACCTGCAAATTTTCATTAATATCGTTTTTTGGTTTAAAAGATATTTACTTGGTTCCATACTTTATCCTAACCCTGTATATAAGAATACTTCAGAAATGCCTTTTTTCATTTCATACTATATCGATGGATGGTTGTTCTTGATTAGTAGATATATCTTCGATAGTACCTCCATCACCATCTATATTGTTACTAGCTTATGTTGAAAATTATATTAACTAAATGTGGTTGTGCTAACAGTATAACCTCCACACCTTCCAGTGTAGAATCTCCGTTGGTTATTCAGAAATGAAATGTGTATTATGATTACCTCTCCTCCTGTTTCCTACAAAAAAAGAAAATATCTCTATATGAATCTCATTCGGTTGCTCAAAGGAAGGTGGAACTTTCACAACATCTGTACGCTCATCACGAAACCTATTATCATCCAATATTTGCTTTAAGCATAACCAAGTGCGAGTATTACAAGAGCTGAAAGATCATAAGACGAGATGTTTTCACTAATATGAATAATAAATATCTCTCAAGGTTCTCTTATTCTGGTATTTTCCTGCATCTCAACAACAGATTTTCAATACGGTGTGAGATCATCAGCAGTTTTGATTCACTTGTCTATATTATAAATATTACCTATACAGGGTGTTAGTGAAAGTGCGACAAACTTCAGGGGGTGATTCTGCATGAAAAAATATTGAAAGTTTCATGTAAAATTGAATATTTTTTTATTGCTCTGGAACCGATCGAGCTAGCGAATGAAATTTGGTCGGTTTCAGGATGTAATTTTTGTGCATTTTTTGACATGCAATTGAGAATTTCATGTTCATGATTCTTTCTATCTGTTGACAACGCGAAAAGGAAACATATAATGTTCGAGGAACATCGTGTTAGCCAGCGCTGGAATTTTGAGAGAGAAGGAAGGTGATGGAATTCTTCTTAAAAGTTTGGAGGTTGTGGGCATCAGGTAAGACTGCACTAGGCAAAGAGTTCCACAACTTTGGCGCACATACGGGTAATGATTTCAACTTTTTTTCGAAGAAAATGATACGCCACTGAGATATTCAATTTTCAATCCCTCCGTCAACTTATAACAAAAAATGTCTCTTGCCGTTTTTTCGTATTGATTAACAAATTAAACGTCTCTACGCGTTTTTATCATTTCTTCAGTACTTCATCAAGAACTATCTAATATAATAATATTAAACCAGAACAATAACAGATAATGTATTATATTGATAATAAGTAATGAATGAATAGGCGCAAAATTGCAACAAATGTTCAAAAGGACCTTTCTCAGACGTGATACAAGATTGAACTCTTCGCCTCATTGATTCACGTAATATTCCAAGTGAATTCCTTATTGTTTCACAGACGGCTCATATCTCAGATCTTCAATATTTTTGACGGAACTGAAATGAACTACTGAATGCAAATGCAAAAATCTAGAGGATTCAAATCCGGTGATCGAGCAGGCCAGATGCAGATATGAGAGATGTTTTTATTTTTCTGCATAAAAAACTGCGCTCCATACGAAAAAAAAAAAAGCCACGAGACACTTTCTGTCACAAATTGAACGAGGAATTCTGAATTGATTTTCAGTTGGAAATATCTCAGCGACGTATCATATTTTTCTTCTTCAATACCCCTATGCGCGCCAATTATGAACATAAAATGTTCAATTGTATGCCAAAGAATGCGCAATGACTACCTTTTGAAAGCCACCAACTTTCATTCGCTTCTCTCCTCCGGTTTCTGAGCAATGCATAAATAGTCAGTTTTTAAGAAAAACTTCAACACCCCGTTATCGGAAAATTTGCTGACAAAAGTTATACACCAAACTGTCATTTATTCATGCAGAGAGACCCCTTGGAGTTTGTCGCACTCATTCACTAACACCCTGCATGTATTACCTATATCATATTTTAGAAAAGTTTCGGACTGATTCATGAGGTTCATATCAATGAGAAGAATATTGAGGAAATTTGGACATGAACGAATGAGAATGACGTGAGACGACAGGAATAATTTTCAGCGATATGGATGATGGTTTTGGTTCTTTACTGTACACTGGAAAAAATTACGCTAACGATAAGCGTTAATTAGACATATAAGAGGAGCTAGGTGACGAGTCGTTTTTTAGAATTTGGTAGTAAGTGAAATACCTAACTATAAATTCATATTTTATAAGAAGTTAATTTTATATATCATGCATAAATTTCATTCAAGAAATTCATCATCGTCAGTAAGTGCCTGTCATTGAATAATACACGTTGAGAAATATTGAATTTTGCATAAAAATATAAAATGAAGATTTTGATAAGTAAGGTAGTTCAATCGTTCAATATTCTGGATCACGTTTTCCATGGAAAATGGAAAAAATACGGATATTATGTTTATCATTCGAAAAAATGATTGAAAGCCAATTGTCAGTTTTTGGAGGTTATGTTTCCAGAAAAATAAAAGTTAAATTATTATTTATCTTGCAAACGGTCGTAGGCAGGTACGGGAAAAAATGCCAAAAATAATCTAATGTATAGGGTATATCAAAGTTTCAACTACTTTCTAGTATTTCAGGTGGGTGGGACATGTCTACTTTATGCTTATTGCCGAATTTCCAAAACTATCTGCCAAAACGTTGAATTAGAGCTTGTCGTGAACAACCCTAATGAACTTGTCTATACGCTGTCTTCCACTTGTATTCTCTTTTTCGTTGATATGGATATGGAGAATAGGAGAACTGTTTTGTCGCTACTTCCAGCTTTCATCAAGCTACCTTTCCAAAGAAATCTATACTGAGTAGGTTATTCATCACAACTTTTGTATTACACTTTCAGGTAGATGAACAAAGATGATTGAGAGATAAAAGATGTTGAATGTTATGTTCAGAAGATTGTTTTAAGGTTCATAATATCAACCCATGTGTTATGGTATGTACTCAGTGTACTTTGTGAACTTGTCTGATGTTCAAAGTATTCCATGTTCTATGTCATATGTCATGATATTTCATTTACCATGTGACTGTGGAGACGCGCCTCGCTCTCTCTCTCTCTCTCTCTCTAGACCCACGAATTGACTATGTAATGAGGTGCCTTTCGAGACTGATTAAATCACAACAATCTCGAGTGTGAGACTTCATTTCATGTTCTGGCTAAACTATTGAAGAACATTATACCTTGAAAAAATAAACAGCAATTTGAAAAATTCTGGTTGAAACATCTGAGCCTTTGAGCATGAAGACGAAAATAATCATATTTAAAAAATTTGGTGAACAGTTATTGAGAAGAAATGAAACGTCATCTAAAAGGATTTTTTGAATCTTCAAAGAAACAGTTCATCAGATTCTATTTCAAATATCAAATGATATAATGATATCATCATAACAGGATTGAACAAATTCCAGACACGATAATCACTCTTTTCCGCTTGAGTTGAAGCTTTTAACATAAGATTGGGAGCAATGAAAATATACCCTTCCTGAATGTGAAGGTTCATGAATTCTTTAGACGAAATTTGAAACTATATTATTTAGAGTAGATACATTTTTTTCGATTTGAATAAAATTGCTCCGATTATAAACTCGATTTCCTCTATATAGATGTTCAGGAAATATCAATAAAAACCATCCATAATAGAGCACAACATTCAACATTATCAATAAATCATCAACCTCCATTGAAGAATCGAAATCATTGAATGAATTCAAGAATATCTTGATTTGAAATATCGAAACTAATTCTTAATATCATGATGGGAAATGATCTTATCTGTCATATGTCATTTTATCTCGATTGTCTTTTTTTATTGTCAATTCTTATTATTATTATTATTATATTTTTTAATTATCTCATATATTGTTAATAGGGAAGTGTAATGTAGTGTAATGTATGTATGTACTAATTACTTATGTGAAAGTATTCCATAAATTGCTGTATTCGATTATTATTGCATAATATTATAATACTATTATTATTATAATCGTTTCAAATAACTTTGGAGTCATTCATTTTTTTTTATTTTGTTCCAGTATTAAGCTTGAAGAAATAATTATCTATTATACCGGGTGTCCCAACAGTGCGTGATAACTCGATATATCGATAATGCTGATATATATGAGAAAAAGTTTCATATAAAAGTTGTATGGCACCGCGAAGGCCATATTTTGAAAATAGTTCCTGATTCACAGCGTGTTGCATTTTTCCGTAGTAACAAAAAATATGTATTTTCCAAATGAAACAACCGGTTTATTTTTCTGTCATTGAAATGGTCCCTTCGTTCCCTACTCAGCACTGAATTTTTTTCTCTCCACAATGCGCTGTTGCCAAGTTATCAACTATTTCGAGAAAATAAGGAGTGATGCAGGTTCTCAATGAAATAACTGTGATTGAGCTGTTTCTTCGAAGATGTGAATTTTGTCTGGTGTATTGACGTAGAGAATACCGTAGTAGCGTGTAATGCTCTAATCTCCATCAATATTCATACAGGGTACTTCAACTATCACTTTCTATTTCGTCCACTTCGATTCAAGTTTATGCGATTTTTTCAAATGAGACAGCCTGTATATTAGTTCGTCGTCTCTTTGTAGATGAAATAACCTATCTGAACACACGAACATGTTATATGTTATTCTCAACCTTTTCTTGATTATTTATCTATTTCAAATTATTTCTACAAAATTGAAGAAAAGTAAAAGTACCTATACCTGTATAATATTTGGAATCTAGAACAGAAAGAATGACAATAATTACACTCGCAATGTTCAAAATGTTTTCCAACCTGCTCAATACTTTTTCTCAATCTCTTCATGAAGTTTGTTCTCACGCTGCTCAAATGAAAAGGCATAATTCGTTGAAATGCCTCACGAATTCTCATTTTCACGTCCATCCGTGTAGTAGCGGCAGTACGATGAACCTACAATATTACTGTTCCCCAAAGATAAAAATCCATTGATGTTAGGTCCGGCGTCCTAGGCGGCCAAGGAATAGGTCCTCCTTGTCCTATCCACTCATCAGGAAACATTATACCCAACTCCGGTCGAACTTCTCTCAGAAAATGCGCTGGTGCCCCATCTAGCTGAAACCACATTCATTTTTGATATGATTAGGTAGGTGTTCGATCAACCTGGGGAAGTCTTCTCTGAGAAATCGCAGAAACTCTTGTCCATTTAGTTTTTGTTCGAAAAAATATGGTCCGATAACATAATTATCCACAATACCGCCCCATACACTGAGGCTCCATTCGTGTTGATAATCGTTAACATAAAATTCATACGGATTTTCAGTACTATAATAATGATAGTTGTGCCTATCAACGAATCCATTCCAGTAGAAGGTACTTTCGTCGGTAAACATAATGCTTCTCAGAAATCTTGCATTTTCCGTAATTTCATTCTGCATCGTCCAACAGAACTGCACTATTTTCAAGAAATCGGTTTCTATCAACTCATGGTGCAGTTGCACATGATGAGGGTGAAATTTTTCAGATTTCAAACTCCAGGCAACTGAAGATTTCGATTTCTCTAAATCTCTGCTCTTTTCCCTTACACTCAACTCAGGATTCTCTACCACTGCGAGACTAAAAGCTAATTGGTTTTCATGAGTCGATATTGTTTTGGAAGGATTTTTCTTATTGTATTCGATGTGTCCTGTTCTCTCGAATCTTTCCTTCAAAGTTTCAAAACTTTTCACTCGTGGATGCCTTCTATCGGGATATTTTGCAGCACAAATACGGGAAGCCAACAAACAATTCTCTTCACCAGCGCCCGAAGCATACACCATTCCAGTCAAGTCTTCCTTTGTATAATTCATGATGAATAACTATAGCTTTCGAACAAACCACACAACAGGCTGTCAACAAATGCCACGACTCATTATTTCGTTCACTTTTTGGTAATATTTGAAATCATAGCCAACTTCAGACTCACTGTTTGGTAAAACATTCCACAGAAACGATGATAATTGAAGATCTCTCATAGTCCAGATCAGAAAATGTATTGAACAGGGTGGAAGACATTTGAAAGTGATTATTGTTTTTCCTTCAATTGAATTTCAAATATTAGACAGGTATTTCTTCAATTTTGTGAATATGAATATAAAAAAACAAATAATCAAGAAACTGTTGGGAATAACATATAACATATTAGTATGCTCAGATAGGTTATTCTATATACAAAAAGACGACGAACTGATATAAAGGGGGTCCCATTTGGAAAAATCGCATTAACTTGAATCGAAGTGAACGAAAAAGAAAGTAATAGTTGAAGCACCCTGTATGAATATTGATGGAGATCAGAGCATTACACGCTACTGCTGTATTTTCCACGTCAATCCATCAGACAAAATTCACATCTTCGAAGAAACAGCTCAATCACAGCTATTTCATTGAGAGCCTGCATCACTCCCTATTTTCTCAAAATAATTGATAACTTGGCAACGGTGCATTGTAGAGAGAAAAAAATTCAGTGCTAAGTAGGGAACGAAGGGACCACTTCAATTACAGAAAAATAAACCGGTTGTTCCATTTGAAAAATACATATTTCTTGTTACTACGGAAAAATGCAATGCAATCAATGACTATTTAAAAAATATGGCCTTCGCGGTGCCATACAACTTTTATATGAAACTTTTTTTCATATATATCAGCATTATCGGTATATCGAGCAAATACGTACTGTTGGGACACCCGGTATAAGTATCTATCCTACCAATATGTTATTATTTCATTCAACGAATCATTTATGGAATCACCCATTTTGACGTATATTACTTCTCGAAATATTGCCCTCTAATTTCTGGACTCCTTGTATATACCAAAGCCCATTATCCCAGGTTCTTTGTTCAACTCAACATTACATTTCCAGCAATATTGATTACTCGTTTGAAATGGTAGAATACTCGTCTGATGTCCTGTCCAATCGTAGAGAATGATGAAGAGCAGCTGTACCCTTATTTCTAATAATTTATTATAGTTGGGCCATCATACCATCATACTTGGATGGTTTTTCAATGAAATAATATTTACTTCAATTATTTTTTTTCGGTTCTGCTGAATCAGGGTTGGAATGAAATTGAGATGAGGTTTGTTTCATTTCATTCGAAGTTGTATAAAAATTGTATGTACACCTATTGTACCAGTAACAGTGAGTTATTCCTCGTTTTTACATTTTTTTTACGCCAAACTCAGTATGTATGAAGTCAAAATAACAAGCTCTTTCAAATTCTGTGAATATATATAGGGTGTCTGATTCAAATTGGAAAAAGTTGATGGCATTTCCGGTTGAACTGGAAGTATATTATTAATAAAGAAATCAGATGCATTTCGTTCCATTGCACTAACCTGCAAATTTTCATGAATATCGTTCTTTTCGTTTGAAAGATATTTACTTGGTTCCATACTTTATCCCAACCCTGTATGTTATGGTCGGAATGTATTATAGCACTTTATTCAATACAGAGTCGACAATATTCCTCGAAATGGCTGCTGTGTTAATGTGAAATAATGCATTTTTTTCATGCATAATGTATGTATGCTGCATTTCTCATCAAGCATAAATAACCAGTGGTAATCACATCGATAAATATCGAACAGCAAGCGACAATGATTTTTTAATCATCTCCATAAATACCTCGATATATACCGAACAGTATCAATCTAGGATCTAGAGAATGGAGTACCAAAATTTCGAAAGAACAGGTTCAATACCAATGAGAATCACCACTCATCATTCAAGCAAAATGTACGATTGATACAAAACCAAAAGAATTCAAGTAAAGCTGCTTGCTCAAAAATGCACTGTAAATACTCTCATAAGTACCTATATTTTTCAGTTTTAGGATACCCAACCATCCATATATTGCTAACGATTAGAGAACACAATCCAAAATTCATGAAATGAATGCCTAATGTGTTCTATACAAGGTATAATTTCAACACCTAGTCAGAGCATAGGTTAAGTGGTATCAAGCTTAAAAACACTACAACTCTTTGTGTCTTTCAAAAATGTCATGATATTAAATGATTTTTTGCTGGAAAATTCTGTCCTACAAACTGAGCACTGAATGAATTCTAATTATGAACCATATACTATAGCTTTAGTAATGCTTTTGTGGTAAATTTTTATCAAATGAATGGTAGATGAATTCAGGCAAATTTCTGGTTCATCCCTCATTTCTGGGCTGCATACATGGACTGGACGGCTTTCTCAAATAACCTATCTGAATTGATCAATTTATACGAAAAAAAAATAATTCATCCAGTGAAATGCAATGTGAAAAATGTGTGAGAACTTGAATTTGATACATGACACCCAATCAACACTGTTGAAAAGCAATACAAAAGGTTTTTATCAAAAACTTCATTTTATTTCTATCAATGTCATCAAACAAAATCAAGGAAATCAAAAATGAAAGGAAAGAATATCAAGAACATTCCAATTCAAAACTAATTCTATAAACCATGCCTTCTTTAGATCAAAAATCTACAAAATATTCATAATAGTATTGAATATTGAATGTTCCACACAATTGCATATGCTTCCACCTATAATATTCGATTCTTGTATATCAGATCATTATTACCAGGTAAGTATGAGATTTCTTTTGTTTCCTCATTATTATAACTTGCTGAACATTGATTGGTATAATGATGAACTATTGCCATGTGACTCATATCACCCAACTATAGTATCATCAGTCATCATTAACAAAGTGTACACAAATCTGCAATTTGATAACTCCCACTACAATTTCAATAGGAAAGATCATATTACCTATGCACCATTGACTGGGATGATTAATTGGCAGTTATATCAGATAATCAATTATGTTACCGAAGTTTTCTACAATATTTTATACACTGATGTAAACAATTTCATTCCCTACATTCGCTCAACCAAACCAAAATTCCCAAATTGGTTCACTGATGATCTGAGAAATCTTGTTAGATCAATACTTGAATGTTCGGTCACCAACATAAGATATTCATAAATTCACACAGACAATAGATTTCTCAACATAATACTGAATTCTAAAATGAATTGTCCCAAGTCGATGTCGCAAGTTGGTACACATGTTCCTGCTGGAAAAACTAGAATTAGTCAGACATTCGACAAGGTGATTTTTTTTCAATATATTCGAACGAAGGCTGGAACAGAGATTACCATCACTCATTTTCGATTCATAAATCAATATATTTATTACTACCTATTTCATCATATTTCATTCTATAGATTTTAAGATTGATTCAATTATATTTATGTTCCGCACTTCTCACCTTTGTGAAACTTCTTGGCTGCTGGTATTGTGGGTTTCACATTGATAAATAAATTATAACATTGCACATTACAAAGTTATTGCTGAAGAATTGTCAGTAAACAATATGCACAATGTTATCTGTCAGGATATCCGATCCGTATCATTAGGATCCATCCAATACCTATACTTCAATAAAGTGCAATATGACTTGATAAAAAAAAAATATAACCAAGCTTTGACAGAAGCAAAAAGAACATATTACTCAACACAAATTTCATTGTCCGACAACAAGAATGAAACAGTTTGGAAAATCATAAATACTGAAAGAGGTAAAGTCAACCCAAGAGCTCAACCTGATATTGACGTAGATATTTTTAACGAATACTTCACCAACCATGCAGATAACATCGTTAAAGATATTCCTGCACATGGAAATCTTCCAATTCATCATAAGATCAATAAATCCCCGAATTCATTTTTTATGCGATCCTTCAGCGAAGAGGAAATTCGTTCAATTGTTAATAGTCTGAAGACCAAAACAACCCAAGACATATATGGCATCAGTACCAAATTGCTGAAAGAGTGTTCATCATATATTATCAAATCTTTGACTCACGTCGTCAATACTTGTCTCTCTGACGGAATATTTCCTTCCGTGTTCAAGCCGGCCAAAGTTCTTGCCATTCACAAAAAAGATGATGAGGAAATGCCAGAAAACTATAGACAAATACACATTCTACCTACAATATCTAAAGTAATAGAAAAAGCAATCCTCATACAGTTCAGTAATTTTATGGAAAAATTAAATTTATTTGATGTTCATCAATATGGATTTAGAAGTGGAAAAAACACAATAGATGCTGTTAATAGGTTAGCTAATAATATTCTTGACGCTTTTGAAAACAAAAAAATGTGTTTAACCATCTTCACTGATCTATCAAAGGCTTTTGATTGTGTATGTCACGAAAAACTCCTGGAGAAGTTAGAATGGTATGGATTACGAGGTGTATCTAGAAACATCATTGAATCATACCTCAATAATAGAACACAGAGGGTTTATAATAATAACAACATAAGCCATGAACGCCTAATCAAGAGAGGGGTACCACAAGGATCCATACTGGGCCCTTTACTGTTTCTAATTTATGTAAATGATCTGCCTTCACATATGTCAATCGAACGTAATTTAATGACGATCTTATATGCCGATGACACGTCCTTTTCTCTACAAGTTGAACAAAGTGCAGATATTGATGAAATTTCGGCACATACTACTGCCCATGCCAAAGCGTGGTTCAATGACAATGAACTATTTTTGAATGCTGCTAAAACAGAGATTTGTTCATTTTCAAACCACAATACTGGTTCCAACACGAAATCAGTTAAATTTCTAGGAATACATCTTGATCCACTCCTTTCTTGGAACACGCATATTAGTCACTTGTGTGGAAGGTTGGCAAGATCTGTGTACGCCATTCGGCGCATAGCATCAACTGTTGGTCAAGAAGCAGCCCTAACATCATACTATGCGATGTTCCACTCGGTAATGAGCTATGGATTACTGAGTTGGGGAAAGGCCAGTTTCACAAATTTACAAAGAGTTTTCATATTACAAAAAGCTGCTGTACGTAGCATTGCAAGGGTTAACTATGATGAACATTGCAAACCACTCTTTCAAAATTTCGGCATTATGACACTGTTTGCTCAAATCATCTATGAAAATTTGATACATGTCAAGAAAAATATACATACTTTTACGACACACTCTAATGTTCACACCTTCCACACCCGCAACAGACATAACATCGTGCCTAGTAGGAAGAGATTGGGAAAAAGTAAATCTATAGGTATCCCCCTTTTCAATTTGCTCTCTCGTGAAACGAGGGAACTACCACTGAATTCTTTCAAAAATAAAATCAGGAAAAATCTTATCAACATGGTTCCCTACAAGATAAACGAGTTTAGTGGATCACTAAGTGTTTCGCTCGCTGACGACTAGTGGTATTTTAACTCATATTCGTTGTTGTGTTCTATATACACATGTATTTATTTTTTTTTTATTATTATAGTGACTAATTTATGTAACATTCTATTCTGTTTTGTGACGTTTTCTTTGTTATATATGGCAATGTGTAATATACTTTTATACTTTGTATATTTTAAACAAAGAAATAAATTATCTATCTATCTATCTATCTATCTATATACCTAAGCATTTCCATTACCTCTGTTCTCTTCAATTAAGTATATCTACATATAAAGAAATGACTCAGTAGACACGATGATATTCATACAATGTGAATTAGTATAATGAAGATGATTATCCAATTATATATGGCATTTGACAAAAGCATTCAATAGACACACTCTGAAGTTCATCATCATTTGAGAGCATATCCAAGTTCGGATCAAACTATTATTGGAAGGAAATAGTTCAAGTCGATTAGGAATTCAACCCGTATTATCGCCTCTGTATTTTTATCAAGTCTCGATCAACCATATATCTAATAATAACTATATTGATAACGACATGGGAACTGAAGCCAGAAAAAACAAATGAAAGCAGCTCATATACGTGAATGCGCCAGTCTGAAATGACATACGCATAAGAAGCGACATCCGACAAGCTTGTAATCCGCGCATGTGCATATCTCTGTTGCGATCGCGCTAACGTTCATTTGTTTCGGCTTCACTATCGTATGGAGAAAACAATGGTTGATATCCATATAGTTATACCAGATATATTATTTCAACCTATTAACGTCACTGTCAAATCAGTGTCATTCCATAGAAGGTAGGTACCTATATACGCGAAAATATTTTTCTGCAATATAGGATTGACAAGAGAGTTGCATTCAACAATACTAGTGATCGTATAAAATCATGTAATATAAATTAATACTGTTTGGTGGGTATTCAATAATTCTTCAACCAGAAGTATCATATCATCATATAATATACTATGCCTATGTAAACATTCGAACATTGACTTAGTAAGTACTCACCAACAACGCAAATCTGCAAGAAAAAGAGTCGCACACACAGTATCTAAGAATACCACAGTACGCTAAATTCTAGTTCATAGTCAAGATCGAATTATCTAAATAGCTGTCTATCTGTAGATATTCCATGAAAGATTTGATTTATAAAAAATACATTCTTCAGGTATGAACAGAAAATGGGGGGGATGAGAAGTGAGTCCGTGAAGATACATTCAGAATTGAATATTGATAGAGTGAATGAATTACAGGGGATTTTCTCATCCATCTCTGTCACTATTGAGAAGATCGTTTGAGAATACTTATGAAAATCCATTTATTTTCATCAGAGTGTATGAACATCCATTTCTCGTTGCAGGCATCATCGTTTTTTCGGTGAAAGACCACCACTCGTGGAAAATTCGCCACTCACAGAGCATGCGGGCTGACCCGAAGGCCGTCACTTTCAAAGTCAACAGCGTCACTATAAATGCACCTATCAACGTAGCTGGCATCGCACTGGGACCCCGCATCCACGCCACTGGCGACAGGATTGTCGTCGACGAAGATAGACAGGTAGACTCATTTATTGATGGGTAGAGTTGATGATTCGTTTTATATTTATTTCGTGAAAGAACACAACATTTTTTATTACTGTGCCAAAATTAATATACATAATACGAGAAATACCAATGATTAAATTCACTATAGAATATTGCTGCATTAGAAATGAAATATAATAACGTCTACATTGGACAGTGATGATTTCTAGTATCATTCGTCAGTTTAGATTCTGAATTAAAAAAAAACATCTATCCGATCGCATAATTTTTTCAATAAATGTGAATCCATTTCTTGCGCTCACTGATGTTGTATTGTATCTAGAGAGAAGAGTTGAAAAATTCCCAAGTCCATTTCACTTTTTTGTATTTTTAAATACCTGTTTATCGAATGGATATAATATTTTTTACATCAAACAATACAGTATACCTGAACGATTTGTGAAATTCAAGAGGAAATAAAAGTTTCAGGCGACTGACATGAAAATTGATGAGAATTGTTGTATCATTTATGAATATTTTCGTCGTGAGACATAGCAAATGGCTCTGAAGATCTAGTATCGGACTGGTATCCGGTATCAGACCAAACTGTCCGTTGTATCTAAATCCTAATTTCAG
Organism: Gastrophysa polygoni; assembly: GCA_963576655.1. NCBI lineage: Eukaryota > Metazoa > Arthropoda > Insecta > Coleoptera > Chrysomelidae > Gastrophysa > Gastrophysa polygoni. The sequence continues at coordinate 33,383,135 of OY755083.1, forward strand.
GTGTTCTACAGTCCACTTTCGAGTTTACACCTCTTTTCCATGAATACAAGCGTTCTCAGGAATGAAATGAATGGACAAATGGATGGTGAATTCCAAGGAAATGTGAAGGATTGTGGAATCAAGGCTTCTCAGACAGCAGGTAAAAGTACCTCTGAATCAAGTAAAAATCGTTGGGAAGCTATATAAAGAGTTATTCACCTGAGAAAGCAGAGAACGTGACCGAAAAATTTCAGAGCAATCCATCTGAATATTTCCGAAGTGAATACACAAAGATAAGCTCTATCGAAGAGATAACCGTGGCAACAGACTTGATGCTCAAGAGGCGATGGAGAGCTATGACTTTCAGTTCTTTTTGTGGTATCGAGCCGATTCTTATCAGTTGATCAGTTGTTTAATCTAGTGTCTCTATGTGGATTCCCAGTTCGTTATAATGATGAAAAATCAATGATCTCGTGAAAACGTAAAAAAAGTTATTCCAGCGAATGAAAATAGAACAAATGAAAAAAACATGCATGCACCTATCATAGTTCAGGAATGGATTCTTCCGTGAATGCGTTAGAAAAGTTGGGCAACCCACTTTACCTCTCACGACAATTTAAATTGAATATGGATTCATATTTTAGAGTTTTGTGTGAGCAAATCTATGATATTATAATTCAGAGCTAGAAGATGGCAACGTCTTTCAGTTTCAGTTCTCTCGGGCTTTTTGGACCAGTCCAAATACCAAGTAATGGTGTTTTTTCAAAGCTCTTGAATGGACTCTCCATTATTATATGGCTCCAATATTTCTTGTTGATGAGTTCCGTTCATTCCCTTTGTGGGGTGAGTACCTCGCAGTGTCCAGTTTCCCTTTAATTCCGGCTACAGATCTCCTCACTATGATGTGGAGAGGTGTCAGGTCTAAAATGACTTCAAGTGCTGCTGTTGGAGTCGATCTCGTCCCTTCTATTATGTCAAGACTGCAATAATCTTTGCACTTTCTCTGATGTTCGTCTAATGTCAGTATAGTATTGACGGTCTCAGTAAATCTGGGCCACATCGGTCTCACTAACATGGTATACATCCATCACAGTATCGATTGGTTGCAGCCACACGTTTTTCCAGCGATCTTCCTGCACACCATCAGTGATGTTTTCGTATTATTGGCAATCTTTTCTATGTGTCGATTCCGGAGAAGTTTTCAGTCTAGGGTTAGCTGTAGATACTTTATCTCATGCTGCCATTTTAAGTGCGTGCCCCATCTTGGCGGATCATTCTTATGTGTCCAATCTTTGTTCTCCTGTTAAAGAGTACCACTATAGTTTCTGAATTAATTTTTCAGCCCCACCAAGGGAGACCATCTTCTGATAGTCTTTACCTCCCTTTCCTTTCATTTATATTATCATTGAATTTACATTCAATTTCACTTGGTGTACACTTCATATGCTAGGGACAACACACTGAATGAATCTTTGCATTCTCATATAAATCACCCTGTCTATATACGAATATACATCAACAGTCAATCTGAATTCAAATGAAAGTGTTCGAATTCGGAGAAGGAATTTTGGCTTTGATCTTTGAGTTCACACTTTTTTCTATGAATTCGATTCGAAAAAATTCAAAGAAGGCTAAATTTCAGCAAAATTCCTATCGATAATTTTTACGAAGGATCAACTCATTTACAGAACCCTCATCCGAATGAATTCACTTACATCTCTTATAAGCTGAGCAGGCATCAAATATACAATTCGTTCAGAATAACTTCTTCCCACACGCTTTTTTTTCATTCCACAAATATACAGTGTGTGACAAATCCTCTCTGTAGTGTATTGGGATCTCGTGAACTGTAAGAGACAGTCAGTCGGAGTAAAGGGGTGAAATAGTTGATTCGGAATCATCGTAGGGAAAATTATAAAACTCAATGAATGAATAGAGATTCATGAAGAAAAATAAAATTTGGAGAAAAATTAATATTCATCACATTATACAACTGCGTGCGATTTTACCATATCTCTCCACTAGCAGTCCAATACAGCACTTCCCAATGATTTTAGGTATGATTATGGACAACAAAGGCATTCTGTACTACACCCTCCTAGGCACCAGTAGTATAGCCAAATGGGACTCTCACCTCCCTTTCCAGACCAGTCAGAAACTGATAGCTAGAGACCCGAGATTCCTGGAATGGCCGAACTCCTTTGCTTTCGATCAGAGCGGAAACATCACCGTGCTGGTCAACAGACTGGACAGGTTCCTGTACAGTCAACTGAACATCACTGAAGCTAATTTCAGGCTCATCAACGCGTATACAGGAGACCGAAGCTACTTGTATGACCAAGGATACGATTATACTGTTGACCCTAATGTGACGACGAGTGTAACTACAGAAGGTAATAATGCTACATGGTTTTTAAAATATCTAGGTTATTGCTGATATTGCGAAGCTAGCAGAATCATACTTCTCATACAGTAATGGCATAGATTCTTGGGCACATATGAGAAACAAATTTATTTGTAATGTCTGAAAAATCGAATTCCTTGAATGTTTCTGCATCTGTTTTCAAACTGAAAATATGCCATTCGAACCTCATATGTCCTATTACTTTTTTCTTGAGGAGATAAGGAATTTCGATGATATTGTTCGAAAGTCGTAAATGATGAAAAAATTACCATTTATGAATCCAACACTTCTGCAAAGTTTGGACCTCATACCCTCGGAACTCTGGATATCCTCGCTTGTCTAAAGGAATACGTTGACTCCTGCTACTTTGTACCTTATTTTTTTTTCTAGGTAAAGCTTATCAGTTGAACTGATTATTGAATACGAAAATCCATATGAAACAAGTGCTATATTACTGATTTTTTCCTATTTCCATTGGTATTCTGGTTCTATCTGATGCTCCATATAAGGTGACGATTATATTTCTGAAATTCCGAGTTACTACGAAATTCAAAAATTTCGATCGATATATCATCAGATTTCAAGACACGAGCTGTAATGAGATCTACTTCAATGAAACAAACGTGAGAACCTCGTTTCAATACCAGAAATCGAATTCATCCGTACATTCACCTAGCCAAATTTCATTTTCATATTACTACAGTATACTGTTTCAAGAAATCGAACATCTCTCACCTTCTCTGTTTTTCAATGCATAGGATTTGCAGAACCCGAAATTCTACCAGGGTCAGACAACGATCCTTACCTGATTCCCCAACCTATACCAGAACACAAACCGGAAACAACCGAAGAACCCAAGGCGGAACCAGAATCGACAGCTGAACCAGAGCCCACTTCTTACTTGACAACTTCAAAATCGCACGAGCCTGAGTCAAAACATGAACCAAAATCAGAACCTGAGCCGAAGGCCGAACCAGAGTCAAGAGCGGAACCTGAGCTAATACCTGTACATCATTCAGATGTGGAATCTGATCCCGAAGCTGAACCAGAGCCTACGTCTGAACCTGAACCATCTACAGAACTTGAACCATCTGCGGAACCTGGACCATCGGCAAAACCTGAACCATCAGCAAAACCTGAACCATTTGCACAAACGGAACCGTCTGTAAAACCTGAACCATCAGCAGAACCTGAACCATCTCCAGAGCCTGAACCATCTCCGGAACCTGAACCATCTACCGAGCTGAACAGTGACAACATGGATCATAATCATACGAGTCACGACCATATGAATCATGATCATATGAATCACACCTCTGTAGGTGAAACCGCTAGGGTAGAGCAGTCTAGTGCCTCCAAAGCTTTAGCCACTTCCATTGCAGTTGTTTCCGCATGTCTTGTTTTTATTGTTTGATCCATGAATATAATGAAGCGTATTGTGAACAGGTTGTATCTCCTGTTATGTCGTAGGATTGTTGGTGGTAACTTGCTCAACATGTCGACATATCGTTGGTATAGCACTGTTTCACAGAATATTGTACATATATATGGGTGTATGCGTGCGGTTTTTTAGAAAATCGATAGGGATAGTTCAACTATCAGATATAATAGGATATTTAGTGATAGTCATTGATCCATCGTTGAGAAAATCAAAGGCTATTGTGATACCTATCCATCAATTAGTACCTGCATATCTTCCTTGGATATTCTATTCAGTAATATTGTTACATAATATATTTCTAGTTGAAATGCATTCATATACTGTATAAGACGCCGGGGCTAATCTTCAATTTACGATGATACCAGTGGATAGAGAATACATAGGGAAAATGCAATGGTACAGAATTCCGTTGAGAAAACGCGTCAGTGAAACTAGTTGAATCACTCGCCGGCAGATGTATGGTTATCTGTTCAAAACTAACGTTAGGAGTGTCTGACAACATGATTTGGTACAGTTTCCTTCAGATGGTTGATATCATAATAGGAAAGACTTTCATGAATAATTATTCATTCCGAAAATTACCTTGGGTTGATATATCAAGAATTACAACTGTTATGAATTATAACTCATTATAGGCTTATTTGTTCGAATTTCATAATTTTTCACGAAGAAAAGTTGTTTCTATGCCTACGCATGTATCAAATTTCAACGTTCTATTGTAACTTTCAGTGTCTGACAACGTTTCGATTTTATGAAATTTCAGCATTGTTGAAAAAAATCTCTACTACGGTCTACTCATACTAAATATCGCTGAAATGTTTTCCTTATGAGAATATGGAAATTCTGCTCGAATTATTTTTTACGATCGTGTAAAAAGTAACCATTGAAAATTTGTCTGGTATCGCTACTGATTCGTAGTCATCCAGTGATTGACAGTGATGATTTCTAGAATTCAATTCAGTTGTCAGTTTGAATCTAAATATTTTCAAGAAACGCATCGAATCAATTCGATCGTAGAAAAAATATTGTGTGCAACACGTACAAAAAGTAATCGCTGCACTCAGCATGGTGGCAGCTATCAATTTCTTATCGATTAAGTTCATGAGTCATGCGAGCAAGTCATGAAGCATCATCATTTTGGTACTGGAAAAATCTATTTGAAGCATATTTGAAGCGGTATTTTCATTTCATTCATCGATATTCAGTGAGAATCAGTATCATGTTAGAGCTACTTGTATGAAACAGTGTTGTCGGAGTTCATTTTTCTCATAATAAAAAAAAAAGGCAAAATCTGAGAGTTGCAATTAAATATTGAAATTTCAGACATGTGTAGAATTTGAATTGACACAACTTTTCTCTTGTGAGTTTTGACGGTAGCAAAATTCAAAGAGTAGGCCATTTTGTTCTTTCTCAAAGTGAAACCTAATGCCCAAGTTGAATTTGAAAATCATTTCTCAACCACGAGTTTTTTCACTTTCTGGAGGACACCACATAAAGGGTGTACAAATAAAGCCGCGGTCTTCGGTTACTTGATTTTCATTTATTTTCGATTCATTACAATGCCTTTTGTTAGTACACCGAGAGATCACTGAGAGCGCTATATTCACTCCGAATGTCGGCAACACAGGATATTTATTCCCAGACAGCACTTGAAGATATCGCATGTCGAAATTTGCTTGCATTGCCCAGTGTCGAGGACTTTGAGATATTCGCCCATGTTGCGATCTATAAGTGCTCGCTTAAATAGCAAGATTGAGGAGATATTCACAACCAGTGATTCTATTAGAGTCTATTAGAGCTCACATTGATAACCACATTGAGATATTGCAGTTTGTAATGCATATAATAATCCTCCAATGAAACACGATATACATTTGCATCTTCACATACAGAAAAGAAATATTCCTCCTGATTATTCTTTCCCTCTTCTTCTCTGCCCACATTGCCATTCTTGGAAAAGGAACTCAGTTGCCCAGGCTTGTCTCAGTGCATATGAGAAAAATAAACAGAAGTTCGAATAAAGTTCATGACATGGGAATTTTTTTGTTTTGCTATGATGAACGTAGTGTTCGTTCATTACATTGAGTGCGTGAAAATTGTTTTAAGACCCATTCACGAATCTGCGATTAGAGATCTGAAGATGAGAATTTCCATTTTTCTAAAATTACTCCTTCATTGAGTACTCACAGAAGTTTGTTGATTTTCGAATATTTACTATACGGGGTGATTGATTGATACTGTTTGTTATCACTTCGAAAATTTAGTTGTTTGCAATCCAGCTAAAATATTTTCGTCCATCAAATCAATATCTGAACTTGTTAACTAGTAGTGGAATATTGAGAAAGAAGAAAGGTGTTGGAATTCTTCCTGAAAGTTTCAAGGACAAATAAAATTTACGCAGACCTGAAATCTCCGTCACTGGCACACTGAAAAAAACATTGGAATAAATACTAGCGACAAAATTATCAATTCATTTGGCACAACTAGAATGGCAAAAAAAATTGAACTTCCCGCCGATTATTAGTAATCAACTTGTCTCCTGAAAATATCCAATATTCATTATGAGATATGTACAAAAACTGAGCTTTGTATCTCCAACGTCAAAAAAAACATGAGAATATACATAATTTTTATATACATATTTTCATATACATAATACGTATACGAACCTATAATAAAATAAACTTTTTTCTTAGATAATTTATCATATTGCTCTTGAAAAAATTGAACGTAGAGAAAATAGGCTCAATCTATTCACACATAATAAAACTGACAATTTTTAGTTTCATATCTCCTTGGAGTCTCTTCCATTTTTTGTATGAAAAATGCGATATACTTTTCGCCTGCAACTTCGTTTGCGAAGAGTAAAACTGTTAAATGATTATATTCAAGTGTTTTTTTATTATCAAGTAAAAATAAAAAAAGATATACTGTGCTTCTCAATAGTCCGTTGCCCCTTTTATCTTTGGAACGATTATACAAAAACAAGTGATATTTGGAAACTCAATATTGAAGGTTGTAAACTTCCCTACTAGTGATGATACATGACGAAATACCGAAGATGACGTCAGAAGGCCTACTGAATGGAATTTAAATTTTAATGTTGACTGATGAGCCATTAAAACTGCCATAAACACAAACAAAATTAGTATCATCATTGAATAGGTTTTTTCGATACCTTTTGAAAGAGGTGTCGCTTGCCGTAGAGTTCCATTTAAAATTATTGGTCACAATGGCCTTGTGACCTCATCTTTCACGATGTCGTCATCTTTCATCACTAGTAGGGAAGTTTACAACCTTCAATAGTCAGTTTCCAAATTTCACTTGTTTATGAATCGTTCCAAATATAAGAGGGGGAAGGGGAATTTTGATAAGCACTGTATAATAACAATAATAAAATAAAACTCAACCAAAATGAAGTTTCCCCATTTTTTTCTCAAATAGTGCAACTTCACGGGGCTGTAACTCCTGAAATACCTAACATATGTGTGCTACAAGAAAAAAAATCCTCTACAAAATATGTTGTCTTTAACTTTGTATAGAACATTCGTCGTGAGAGCCACCATTTTTTAGTTATTATCAAAAAATCAAATTCTTGTACCTGAAATCCAAGATGGCGGCTCGAGCACATGAGCCTGGAGGTCGAGAATTTGAATTTTTCATTAGGGTCCTAAACCTAACAACATACTAAAAAATCGCTACCACCCCACCTTTTGCACAGAAACCCCCAAGTACTGGACTTAGTTTCAATATACAGACTACTGAGACCAAAATAAGATTATTGAACTTACTCACCTATATACCAAAATGACTCGTTTAGTCGCTACAGGGCATTGAAATCGAGTTTTTTCTTGGATTCATTTAAATATTTCGATATTCTCGATAGATATCGATCTGAAATTTTGTGAGTATACTGAGAGGATTATTATGTATAATAAACATGTCATACCATCCCGATTGACATGAAGGGTGTTACATATTTAGATTACTGTCGATAGAGAAATTTATAGAACTTTTTCTGAGTACGCCACTGACCAGATCTCCATGCTGTTTTATATTATATAGTTCATTACCTCACTTCATGTTCTCTTGAGGGCTTGTGATATCATTTCTCTCAGTTCGTTAGTAAATAATAATAATAATAATAATCTTTATTTGCCACTGTGGTGTAGTTTGTACATATGGTATGTCAATGATTTAAAATAAATATAGAAGATGATAATAATAAGATTAAAAACGAATAAAGTAGATAGATAGGTCGTATTTAGCAATATATGTATATATATATATATACATATAGAAGTTGTGCATGAAAAAAAACTCCGAAATAACAAATTTGAAAATTGGAACATAGATGAATCTAAATACACATAGAATAAAAGAAATCAACAAAACAAAATTTGAGTTCATGGGAAACTATCATCCAGGAATTCATCACAACTATAGTAACATTTCTGCAGCAGAAGTTGCTTTACTCTACCAAGAAACACTTTATCAGAGGTTTTTTGCTTGATCTCGTCTGGTAATTTATTATACAAATTAATTGCATTATACAAAGGGGACTTTTTATATTTTGTTGTTCTGTGATTTGGAATACGCAAAAGATCTCCATGACGGGTGTTGTAGCTGTGCGCCTTTGCATTTGTTACAAGGTTTTGGATGTTTGATCTAGCAAAACCTATGCTTTCGAATATATATATGGAGGGAGCCGATAATAACTTTTACCTAATGAAAACTGGTTCACAGCTGTCTCTGTGTTCCATACTAGAAAATTAATCTAACAATGCGCTTTTGTGCTACGAATACTCTGTTTAATTCACTACTGCAACCCCATGCTATGATATTGAGCGATATATGTCAATATACCATAGCAAAATAAATTTCCAGGAGACCTACTGTGTTCATGCATGATTTCATATGTTTTAAAGCGAAGAACGCCTTGTTCAGTTTGTTGCAGACCTCTTTTATTTGCAGGTCCCATGATAAGCTTTTATCCAAGTATGTTCCTAAAAATTTAACTGCACCACTAACCTCGATTTCATCAATAACATGTAGGTCATCTGGAACATTATTCTTTCTATTATAGAAAATTACTTTTACTGTTTTAGTGGATTTTAATATCAATCTAATTCGCTGACACCAGGAGCTGAAACCGTCTATTATGCATTTTACCTTACTAAGCAGTACATCAATATTCCCCCCTGTAACTGTGATAGTGGTATCGTCCGCAAACATGGTAAGGTGGCAATCTTCCAGATATTCTGGCAAGTCATTTGTATACAGCAAAAAGAGCAGTGGTCCGAGCACTGACCCTTGTGGCACTCCAAGCTTTACGTCATTGTAACTCGATCTAAAGTTTTCACATTTCACTGTCATGGTCCGCCCTTCGAGGTAAGATTTAATCCATTTCAGCACGTTATTTGGGGAACTGAGTTGAGATAGTTTTGCAATTAGAAATTCAGGAATCACAGTGTCGAAAGCTTTCGTTAAATCAAAAAATTTAGATATTACAAAATTGTTTGAATCCACCTCTTGATAGATGAAATTCATTAAATGATATGTTGCAGTTTCAATTGATTTGCTCTTTCTGAATCCATGTTGTTCTTTGCACAGTATATTATTCACCTCCGAATAGTTATTTATCCTGTTTGATACTATCTTTTCAAATAATTTAGCCAGTGAGCAGAGTAAAGAGATTTGCCTATAATTTTCGACATCGGAATGATCCCTTTTTTTAAAAAGAGGTATTACTAGTACTTTTTTGAATCCTTCGAGAAAGTATCCTTGCAAAAACGCCTGATTGAATAGATAAGTCAGAGGGGTAATTATTACATCAATGACTTTTTTGAATGTTTCTATTGACAGCTCATCAATTCCAGTAGACTTTTCATTTTTAGTATCTTCAGTGTGCTTAGTACCTCCGATTCATTAATAGGATCATTTTGGAAAGGATGAATTATATTGTGATTCCTTGATACTATACAAGGTAGTGAGATATTTTGCCCAAAATTATTTTCAATTGCGAGTTTGGCAGCATTTGAGAAATTGTAAGCGAACAATTCTGCTATTTCATTGAGGTCTGTAATTTCTTGATCATTATTTGATATACTACTGATTTTTCCAGATGAACTTTCCCTTCCTGATTCATGATTAATGATATTCCACGTTGCTTTGGTATTATTATCTGCATTTAGGATTTTGTTGTTGAAATAATTAATTTTAGCCTCTTTTTTGTTCTTTTTATGTTCTTCCAAACTTTTTTGATATAGAGTTGATCCGTTATTTTTGCTTCATCGGAGGCTCTAATACGTCTGAACATTTCTCTTAACTCTTCACCTTTCAGGATAATATCATTTATAACCCAGGATTTAGGATGATTTTTAACAGTGATACATTTTTCTGGGCACGAGACATTAAAGCACCAGTAGACAGATTCCAAGAAATACGAAAAGCTGATATCAATCCACATATCACATAATTTTGGAAACCAGTTAATAGTATCTAGCCTTGTTCTGAATTCATTTATATTTTCAGGCTTCAACAGACGCTTGGATATAGTTTGTTTTTTATTTTCTTTTTTAAAGGGCTTATTACTTGTCTGAAACATCAGAATGTGCGTTAAATGGTCTGCTATATTTGGTTGTACTAGCTTGCATTCATAGTAATGATCTGAATAGGAAGATGTCATGTAGTCAATGCATGTACGGCTTGTGTGTCCATTTACATTTGAAAAAATCCTAGTGGGGCCTAGATAGTTTAAATCGAATTGAAAAGACTTGAAAAGGTCACTGAGTAATATAGTGTTATTATCCTGTGGTGCTAGGTAATTTATATTAAAATCTCCACATAGGATAGTCAAATTAGATCTACTCTCCGCTATTTCTAATGCCTGCGACAGGCAATTCAAGAAAACTTGAGGATCCCCTCTTGGTGGTCTGTATCTCCACAGATCTCCACATGACATTCAACAGATAGCTTTTTTATAGACTCGAGTTCATTACATTTAGTGTTATCTTTCACTAAAATAAGTACTCCCCCATGAATTTGATTTTCCTGACAATGATCTTTTTTGTTGGTCCCCTCAACAATTGAATTTTTTACTAAACTATCACTAGAGATAGTGTCGTTTACTAAATTACTACTATTACTAATACAAGGTTTTTGTTGTTTGTTTCTGCATGTGGTCTAGAGTACTTTTGTAATATTTCATTTTCTTCAGGTACACACAGGTCTCCGTAGAATTGTTATTTTGAGTAATGTTCTTACCTATATGGCGAAGTAGAGATTTCACTAGATACCACTTTCCAGTCCTATTTATTGTGAACCCATCTGGATGATAATTTTTCTTACTTAGTGCAGAATTACATTCAAAAACAAGCCCGGGTTTATTGTTCTATTAAACACAGACTTGACAAATGCTAAGTTTTCCATATATATTTCATAGTTTTCATGTATTAGGTCGTATCTGTATGGTCTAGTGATAATTATAGGGTTTTTATTCACTAATTTCTCAATAAGTTGAAGATGAGGAATTTTTGTCCATATGAGCACGATATCGTTTTTGGTAAAACTAGTAGAATAGTAGATAGCAATTTTATGAGTTCATCATCGGGCGCATTGGGCTTTATTATTGCTTGTACGGCGTACTTTTCCGTTTGCTTCAATAGAATATTTGCTAACTCCTTCCCATTTGAGCCTGCAACTATCAACATCCTGAGTTTTGTTTGTTCAACGACAAAAAGGCTTTTTAAAAATTGGTTTATTTTCTCAAAGCAACTGCTCATTACAAAAGCTAGCTCAAGATTGATTCGGTTTAATAATTATACAATGCAAATAATATCTGTCCGTAGTGGGGTTTATCTACTGCAAGCTCAGCTATTTTCTTATGCTGTGGACATTTTCCATGCATATAACTCCTCCCTTCCTAAGATGAGAAAATCACGGAGTGATTTTTCGAAGTTTCCTGCAACTCCAAATCTTGGATGTTTCTTCCTTCTTCCTTGCTGAATATCTTCTTGAATGAGGGCCTTTCCCACATTCTTGTTTTCCATGCAATTACCGAAGGAATTATTGTGATAATTGCAACGATAATCCATAAAATTATACTATACTGTATGTTTGGATTTTCTCGCAGTTTCACTGGTACTAACTGTTGAGCCATTTCGTTCATTTTGTAGATTTCTTCCATGTTGATTTTTGTGAAGTTTGGCATCTGGTAGTCTTCAACTTGTTGTTTTTCATTTATATTTATTCTCGGAAGGATTAGTGGTTTTCCTTCTCGAAGATTTCTTTCGTTGACATACTTCTTATTTTTGACTACGATACTACAGAATTCTTGAATTTTCACTAGAGTTGGAAGCTTGATTTCGATGTATCGGTCGGTTTTACATTTGGAAAATATTCTTTCTTCATTAGCAGGGACAATCAGGACTTCTTCGTTTGTTACTTGTTCGACGATGGATTCTTGTAGATGGATTTCTATCACATGGCAATGTTGTGGAAAATTGTTCTCTAGTAGTTCGAGAGTACAATTATCTTCAGGGTAGAAGTTTTCTTGGCAATAATGTTTTTCTTCTAGTATGGGACATGCTGTATCTTCGAATTGGTATTTCGGTATAGCTTGTGCCAAATATAGGTATTTCGGGATAAATATTTGGTTATTTTGGATAATAGGATACAAGTGATGAAATATAAAGACTTCAGGTCTTAAAATTGGTATATGTATAGCAAATAATAATCTTGTTTCTTGGAAAGTTACTTGTGTTCCTAAAAATTGATAATACGTTAAAATATTTTTGAAATATGGAATTCCCTCTTTTTTATATATTTTGGCAACATAAATTAACATTTCCTCAAGTTCATTACTTGAAATGATCGAATTATGTAATGTATTCAATTTTGCAAACATTATAGCATCTTCTACGTTATCAAGGAATGTTATCATGTTTTGACAATCAAGATTTATTTGTGTTATTATTCCTTGAAAACTTATATAATCAGACATAGTTTGAATAGTGTTCTGAACGGATATCTGAAATATTTTCAATCCATGCTCAAGATTCTTTTGATTTCCACTTATAACTTCAATTGTTTTGTTATAATTACTTATGAGCTTTCTTGATAGAGAAATTTGTAAGTTCACCTCTTGAACTATATTTTTCTGATTTTGTTCTAAAATTAATATAGATTGATCGTATCTTTTTCCATCTTCAGCATCGAAAGTACCAAAAAGCCATTTATTTACTTTTCCTACTCCATCAATCATTCCTCTTTTATGACGAATGTGTGGATACAGATTTCTGAGCTTTTTCTGAGTAATTTCAATTAAATATTCTGTTCTTGATAATAAGTTTTGGGACAGACCATGATATGATATAGGGTTAGTTATATTCTCATTCTTGAGATTATTTCGTATAGTATTGAAATATTCCATTAAATTATTAAGTTGATTAATTATTGGCTCTAAATCTAAATAATGCAAAAACGTATGCTTAGTATATATAAGCTTTGCGTTTCCTAGCTGTATAGGAAGCATAAAATTATTCAAAGTGGTCATTTGTATATCTTCATCACTAGTATATACTATACTGAGTGTTTGAAATAGAAGAATTATGTTAATCAACAATATCTTCATGTTGTTTCCTCTTGGGTGTCTTGTCATGATCGTGTTTTGTGTCCTGTAACAATGGATTTTTATTAGTATTCCTTTTAGGTTTTTTCACAATATTTTTATGATAAGTTCCTTTATTTGTTTTCAGTTTAATGTCACTTTGATCGATTATTTCCGCTTTTTTATATTCTGATTTATCTTTACTTCTGAATTTATTTTTTATATACACTGGTATATCTTCGGGATATTCCATGGGTGGATCACGTTTTTCATTACGTTTCTCAATTATTTTCTCTTTTGTAAGTTGATTGTTTTCTTGAATTTTTTTCATATAATTTCTTTGTAACTTCTTTGTGATTTTGAACATAATCTGAAATTATTAATCGATCATTTAGATCAAAAGGATCGTTATGATTTATATGACCTTTTATTACTTCAAATGGGGTAAACTTTGTTACACTGTGTATTGAGTTGTTATACGCTAAAATTGATCGTTTCATCAATTGTTCAGTTGTATAATTGCTGTTTTCATTTTTTAAACATCGAAAATGTTCTATTATAGTTGAATGAAATCTTTCAACTGGTGAATTTGAGTTACTATTTTTCGGTGTCGTATAATGTAGTTCTATACGATGTAACTTGCAAAAGTTTTCTAAGTCTTTATTCTTAAATTCACTTCCTGAATCGGTTGTTATTTTTTGTGGTAATCCATGATGTGATATATATATTAGAAGATTGTCAAGAACTGAAGTTCCTGTTACACTTTTCAAATTATACGCTTGTCCATATCGTGAAAATGTATCTATAATCGTCAAATAGTTTTCATTACATATAGTAAAAGTATCTATGTGAATATGATCGAATGGTTTCGAAGTTGTTGGGGTTAGATTAAATCTTATGACTGGTGGATTTCTGTCATATTTATTCTTTTGACATGTTTCACAGTTGTTTACATAGTTTTCAATATCCATAACCATTGTTGGCCAGTAATATCTAGATTTTAGTGATGTTGTCATTTCATTGATTCCTCTATGTCCGCTTTTATAAATATGATAATATTCAAGTTTTTGTTTTTTCTCATCCGAGGTTTCTACATCGGTTAGGAATTTGGGACATTCTAAAAATTTGAAAGCTGAGTTCTTAAAGTACTTCTGTGTGACGAGTGTAAAAAATCTTGATAGTTCTTGATTTTTAAAATGAATTGCGTACAGTTGTTTTGGGTCGATGAAATCTTTAATGAATTTCATTATATGCAATTCCAAATTATTTTTTGGAATGGTAACATTCGTTCTTATGTGATCAAAGATGTTTTCGATTTTACATTGTATTTTATCCATGTCACTATCTCGTATTATTAATTGATTTTTATACGTATTCAGTGAACGTTCTGATATTGGAATTTTAAAGATAGGGTCTTCAATAGAAGTATGTGTCGTTTCTAGGTCAATTTGTTCATCAATATTATGCATTTGCTTTGCAGGTTTCTTTATCTGAATGTTCGAGATAATTTTAATTCTTTCGTTACTATCATCTGGTCTTAATAAATCGAGTATTTGTTCGTCTAACTCGGGTAGTTGTTCAGGATTTTGTATATAGTCTGCAATTATCTTATCTACATCACCAGGATTGTTGATGAGTGATTCTGTTTCGATTGCATTTAAATCTAGGTCTTTCGTTATATAATTATTTCGTAAGCGTGATAAACAATCAGCTGCTTGGTTATTTTCGCCTTTTTTATATTCAATATTATAATCGAATTCTTCGAGTTTTAATCGCCATCTGACTAATCTCGAATTTGGTTCTTTTAATGAGAATAACCATTGTAAGGGTTTATGATCTGTTAAAATTGTGAATTTACGTCCAAATAAGTAGGGTCTGAAGTATTTACAACTCCATACTATAGCTAATAACTCTTTTTCAATCGTTGAGTAATTTATTTCAGGTGGATTTAATGTTCGTGATGCGTAACTTATAGGGTGTCCATTTTGAGAAAGTATTGCGCCTATTGCGTAATTTGAGGCATCAGTTGTTAATTCAAATTTCTTCGTAAAATCTGGGTATGCTAATACTGGTTCTGATGTTAAAATATTTTTACAAACATTGAAACCTGAAACGAATTCTTTATTATGTTCCACTTTTTCATTTTTCTTAAGACATTGTGTTAGAGGTTTCGTTATTTCAGCAAAGTTTTTTATAAATTTTCTATAATAACCTACCAATCCTAGGAAAGATTTTATTTCCTTTTGTGTTTTTGGAATGGGGAATTTTTTTATTACTTCAATTTTCTTTGCATTTGGTTCAATTCCTTCAGGTGTTACTACATGCCCTAAAAATTCTACTTCTTTTCTGAGGAATTCAGATTTATCCAGTTCTACCTTCATTTGAGCTTCACGTAATTTTGAAAATACTTGTTTAAGATTTTGAATGTGTTCTTGTAAACCTGTACTGAAAATTATGATATCGTCCATGTATACCATACAGATTTTGTTTTGTAAATCTTTTAAGATTTCATCCATTACTCTCTGAAATGTAGATGGTGCATTCTTCAATCCGAAAGGCATTCTGAGGTACTCATAGTGCCCATTTTCTACTGTGAATGATGTTTTTTCGACTGAATTTTTATTCATTTCAATTTGATGGAATCCACTAGCTAAATCAAGTGTTGAAAAGTATTGTGCTCTTCCTAGCTTGTCTAGTATGTCAGTAATATTTGGTATTGGATATCTATCATCAATGGTTTTTTCATTAATTTTGCGGTAATCTACTACGATTCTCCATTTTTATTTATTTGATGCGTCCATTTTCTTTGGTACTATCCAGATTGGTGATGACCAAGGACTATGTGATGGTCTTATTATATTTTTATCAAGCATATCATTGATTTGTCTCTGAATTTCTTGTTTGTGAACATATGGATATCTATAAGATTTTGTATAGACTGGTATCTCATCTTTTGTTTTTATTTCATGTTTAACTTTAGATGTAAATGTTAATTTTTCGTTCGGATTACAGAATATGTCCGAATATTCTTTGCATAATTTCAAAATTTCTGATTTTTCTTCTGAATTCATGTGACTAGTTCTTATTTTATCTCGTAAATTGAAAGTTCTTAAGTTCTCATTGTTTTTTGAATCCATGAAATTTTCTATCGTGAATATTTCATACTGATTTGAATCGAAAGATTGTACTGGTATAGTTTCATTCAAAGTTATAGAAACTGTTCTATCTGTTGGGCTGAAAATTTCTAAAGGAGCAAAACCTTTATTTGAGGTGGTTAATATTTGAGGAATAATTAGATCGTCTATTGTTCCTTCAATTGTCAGAATTTCTCCTTGATAAATACTCACTGGAATATTTTTTATTAATTTTTCTTGGGGATTTACAGAAAATGAAAAACTTGCATCAGTTGGTATTTCAACATAATTTTCTATCAATCGTTGATTGATGAGATCAATATTTAATTCCATTTTCATTAAATCATTTAATCCTATAACTCCATCGAAAAAATCATGAAAATCAAAAAGTATAAAATTTATTTCGTGGTTTGTTTTAAATTCTGGAAATGCTGGTATTATCGCTTGAAATCTTGCAATTTTACTACTTGTAGCAGTTTTAATTTGAGAATTAGAATGAAAAATTTTATTTGGATAATATTGTTCTGCAATAGATGGTTTTAATATTGACTTGGTGCTTCCTGTGTCTATTAGGAAACTCAATTTTGGATGTTTTATTTCTACATAGGGTAGAGCGTTATTTGAAGAAATATTAATTTCTACTAAGTCATTGCTTTCATACGGCTGGTTGACTGAAAATTTTCATTCGTATTGTCAAGTTTTTCAATTGGTTGTTCGTCAATTGATTGTTCGTCATAATAGGGTTGTTCATTTTCTTGATAATTATTTTCAGAAAATAGATTTGGATCAAAATAATTATTTTCTTGGTAATAATCTGAATCATCATAATCGTTACAATATGAATTAATTTCATTCTCGTTAGTGAATAATTCTTCTGATTGGAAATTTGGTCTTTGATTATAATTTTGAAAATGATTTTGATAAGGTCTTCCAAAATTTTGCATTGATGGTCTAGTTGACATCATCGTGGGGTTTCTTGATGTAGTTGACATCGGTTCTGGTTTAGGAAATTGTTGACTCGATGTATTTTTTGGTTTAAATACATTTTGTGGCAGTCCAAAGACTTCTCTATTTGATGGAAATCGTCTTTGTTGAATTTGTCGAGGTTGTATGTTAATTGGCTGGCTGGGCCATACTGGTTTTTGATTAAATTGTTGATTGAAACGTTGTTGTGGTCTCTGAAATTGATTTTGGCCCATTTGTGGTTTTTGGAATTGATTTTGACTTGGAAATCCGAGAAATGGTCTGTTAGAAGACATTCTAGGATTCTGCAATGAATTTTGTTTATGATTGTCATTCAAATTACCATAAAGTTTCTCGAAATTTTCATACTCGTTAACATATGCCATAGCATCTTCAAGAGACGCTGGGTGTTTAAGATGTAAATTATTTTTTAATGTGCCTGTACATCCTGCAATGAATGTATTTAATGCTGTTTTATCGTAATGTGATATTTGACACATTTTTTCTTGTTGACTTAATGTCGTACTATTGCTAATTCTTTGAGCAACATTACTTCTGACTAGTTGTTCTCCTTTGTATGGTCGAATTCTGGTTAATTCTTGAACTAAACAATCTAAATCTCTGCGATCTGAAAAACATTGTATCAGTGCATCTTTGAGACTTGCCCAATTATTCAATTCTGCACGGTTTCCTACCATCAATTCGGCTTTACCTACTAATTTCTCTTGGATACATTCAAAAATATGTGAATTCAATTGATCGTCATTGAGATGTCGATAACTTGCTATGAGGCTCTCACATCTTGTAATGAATTTATTCAATGAATTATTATCTCCGTCGAATGGTTTTATATTCTGGAGCTTGGATTTGAGAAGATCCCATGTCATTCTAGGTGGAGGGTTGTTTTCCGTCATGTTTAAATTTTGATTCGAATTTGGATTGTCAGAAAATGATAAATTTTGTAGCCTATCATATATTGTCTCTAATATCTCGTTTATTTCACTCTGCATTCACTCAACTTGTTTGCTTTTTTGAAAAACTGCTGTGTTTTTCTGTTTGTTTCGTTTTCTTGTTTTGTTCGCGGTGCTTTTGTTCTAACTATCTCTTCTGAAGTCCTTATACATAGGGTTCAAAAAAGGCAAAAAGGAAATTTGGCACTTACAGTTCCGAGTTCTTCGAATTTCTGTAGTCTCCGGTTATCCTTCTTCTGGTTGTTGAATCTTCGCCTTGTGTTGTAAAGACAGCTTCTTCTTTCCGACGTTTGGTCTGTGTTGGATTCTGTGCTCACGAGGTTGAAACTTCGCTGAACAGGCGGGTTTTTCACTTCACGACTACACTTTACCCTTTCGATAATGTTCAGACTTCTAACTGTTCGTTACTGGATCCGATATTCGCTCGAATAAAGTCTTTCACTACCGTTTTTGTTTTCGTATTCCCGATTAATCGTTGGTACGAAAAATTGCTCGTTCGATACGGTCAATTTTCGGGAATCCTACCGACTGCGCCAGTTTTGTTTGTTCAACGACGAAAAGGCTTTTTAAAAATTGGTTTATTTTCTCAAAGCAACTGCTCATTACAAAAGCTAGCTCAAGATTGATTCGGTTTAATAATTATACAATGCAAATAATATCTGATCGTAGTGGGGTTTATCTACTGCAAGCTCAGCTATGTTCTTATGCTGTGGACATGTTCCATGCATATAACTCCTGCTGCGTCTCATTACAGGAACGTCGCTTTGTATGCTTGGGGTACTGTGAGCTTTGTGATTTGAGAATATTTCGTCTGCCAATGAATTTGTAGCTCTGTCCTGTTTTTCTGTTTGTATTTGTTCCGTTTGATATGCTGTTTGTTTCCTGTTTTGGAGGATTGTCTGACACCCAATATTTATCATCTGTATACCATTCGCAGAATCAATAACTTCCTGTAATTTTGCATTTTCATTTTGAACATCATCTAGTTTATTTTTTAGTTGTTTTATTTGTTCTTTTGCTTCAGAAATATGTTCTTCCTGCTTCCCTAACAGGTCGCTCAGTTCTCTTTCATTTTTTTAAATCCATATAAAATTTGGCATCATTTTTTAGCTTTTGTATATATCTGTTTTGTTCTTCTTGTTCCTGTGTCAACTGTAATATACTTTCCTCCAACAGTGACTTTTCTTCCAAGATCTCATCCTTATATGCAAGATTTTCAGTTTCACAGCATATAATTGTATGATTTTCGATGAAGCACACTTTTCCACTATTTCTCAGTGCACATGCCTTGTGGAATATAGAAATGCATTTGATGCAAACATAATACGATGGGGCGGGTTTTTGTTTGCAGCATTTGAAATTTGCCATAATTATTTATTACTCTTTACCTCCACTCAAGGTTTACCAAGTTTTTATTCTCAAATATTCTTGAAGCCGGTCCTGGCCACTCTTTTTATCACCAGCAGAAATTAAAAGAAGATTAGTTTTCGCACCAAGAGTTCTTGAACTTTTTTGGCTGCAGGTAGTGAAACTGATTTTACGTTTTTTGCACCATATAGAGGTTTACCGGCAAGGGATTGCATAGTCCATAAAAACGTTTTCCCTAACCAAACAAACACCATCTCAAAGAGGACACTTCAGCGAAACTATTGATATAAATTTCATAATTCAAAAACACTCCTATGCCACTCAAAAAGCTCACAAAGCAGGATCTCAATCTGTCCGAAATCGAGACGAAACTCACATTGACAAAATTGACAAAAATTGACAAAATTGACAAAATCCAATCTGATGCAATTAAAAATTTCAATCTCTGAATTATTCAATAATTATGGCATTATGGAATATTAAATGAATAGCGGTTGGCAGTGTTCACGGATGCTCGCACCAGCAATGACTCGCATTGCCAACTTCTGTAAACGGAATACCTCAACAGCATTTGCAGCATTACCCCAAAGAATAATTCCATAACTCAAATGCGAGTGGATTAGGGAAAAATATACTGACAGAAGAGTATTTTCATTAACACATTTCTTAAGTTGTCTCAGTAGAAAAATATACGAGGAAACTTTGTTACTAATATGATGACTGTGAGTCGACCAATTCAGAGAATCTTCAAGGTAAATGCCCAAGAGCTCAGCACTGCCACCCTCGCATCGATTCCTGTTGCTTGAGAAAATCATTCTGTGTGTTTTGTCCCTGTTCAATTTTAATTTATTAGCAGTGAACCAGTGAAGATTTTCAGTGTTATTGATAGCTATCTGTAAATTGGTAATACTGCTGTCGCGATTGATCAAAGTAGAATCGTCTGCGAACATGACCAGTCTGTCAGGAAATAAATAATGAAAAAAATCGTTTACATAGATGATGAAAAGTAACGGTCCAAGTACTGAACCTTGGGGTATACCGTGTTCGATTAATTTCAAGTCAGATGTATTATTATCTATCACAGCACATTGCTTTCTGTTCGTCAAGTATGACCTCATCAAATTCAGAGGAGTACCTCTGACTCCATAAAAACTGAGTTTCTCAAGGAGAATAATTTCATGATTGACACAGTCGAAAGCCTTGCTGAGTAACGCCGTGTGTTTGCCCTCCTCAAAGCCTTCCACTATGTCTGCTACGATTTTACATACGGCATCAATGGTTGAGCACCCCTGCCTGAAGCCAAATTGACTCCTGTGCAGTAAGTTGAATCTTCCAAAATATTTGGTCGAACGTTTTTTTAGGATAATTTCGATTAGTTTGCCAAGTATAGGTATGATGGAAATAGGTCGATAATTATCGGGTAGTTCAACATTTCCTTTTTTGAATATTGGGATGATATTCGTGACTTTGAAAAGTTCCGGGAAAGTTCCCTGTTCGAAACATAAGTTGATGAGGTAAACTAATGGCTCAACAAGTATGTCCACAGATTCTTTTAGGATTTTGCTCGTCAGATCATATATATCTGCGCTGCTAGTATTCCTGAGAAGTTTTATAGCATCAGAGATTTCAAAATTTGTGACTGGCCCTGAGAAAAAATTTGCATCATGTTTTGGTATGAAATCTAAGTACCTAGCTTTTTGCTTCACAGTTCGATACAGGTAAAGTTCTTGTTATCTTGTCAGCTATAGTAGCAAAGAAATCTATGAATATATCTGATGGGTGTATCGAAGCTTGGTTCATATCATGATTTTTTCGGTTGCCCTCAAAGTTTGCTATTTTCCAACTGTATCGGCTTTTATTCTTGGAGTGATTGAGATATTTTTCATATGCGTATTTTTTTTTCTTGAGCTAATGCAGTTTTGTAGTCTTTTAATGATTCCTTGAGAGAAATTTTCGCCAGTGGGTCTTTTGTTGATTCGTAAATGAGTTTGATACTCGAAACCATATTCCGCATTTCTCGTAGTTCATCATTGTACCAGTTTACCGGAGGTTGTTCCTGTTTCGAGATTTTCTTCAGAGGGAAAATTTCATCAAGAAGAGATTAGGTATTGAGGATTGAAAACTCAGAGAGATAGTCAATATCTTTGTTCAGTTATTCTCCGTTTCCAAGTTTTTATATGATGGGAATCGCCTGCTTCCGCTTTGCCTTTAATGCTAATAAATATTCCATAATGATCAGATAAACAACATTTCACAACCCCTGATGCACAATAACTCTTATCAATATTCGTCAAGATATTGTCAATACCTGTCGATGATACATCACTGACCCTTGTGTATTCAGGTATAGAAATCTCAAGTCCATACGATGATACCAGACAGACCAGGTTGGCCAATGTACTGGATGAACTCAAGAAATTTATATTATAATCACCAAGCGAAACAATTTCTTTGTATGTATCAGATACCTCATTGAGAAGCTCCTCTATTTTTTGCATGAAAATTTCAATGTCACCCAAGCATGACCTATATAGGATGATTAGAACAGTTTTTGCTGAATAAAGTTCAATTGCGCAGAATTCCGCGTTGATTTCCGAACAAAATTGTTTGATATCTGAAGGCTTGAATTTGAGTGAACTCCTCCATGTTCGCTTCTGACCCTACAAAAATGACTGCTAAGTGTATATCCATTTATATTTATTTGTTGTATCTGATTTTCAGTCAACCAATGTTCGGAGACACATGATGCAGAATAATTATTGTTAATCGCATCCAGGAAGTGAGATAGCTCGTCTATTTTGTTGGAGAGACATTGAATATTAACGTGGAACATACTTACATTACGTTTTCTTGGATAATTCCTAGTCCGTCATGTCTTCTCGCAATGGTTCTGTAAAATTTGTCTTTTTATAGAACTTGAATCTTCTGATTTCTGCTCCTGCTGGCCATATTTTGGGATCATAGGCTTCATTCAAATTGTTCAGTGGAAACGTAACTTTGAAAGACGAGGATCTATCTGTTCGGTTCCAGTCTTCACAATGGAAATCTACAATGGATGCCGTGATTTTCAATAGTTCTAGCAGTTCAGTATTCATAGTATTCGGGCCCAGCCGACATACATGTATATGACCCATTTTTCGAACCGTTTGAACTGTTACATTTTTATTAGATCCAATAGTTGGTTTTGAACGGCTGCTCTTGTTGTTTCCATATTGGGAATTCCCAGTAAGGTAGTTGGCTGATGATTCAGCCTGCCTCTGTTTTTGGTCAGGTTTTTTTGCAGTTTGAGGAATTCCAGTTCGAGTCAAGATATACGAGTATGTTTTTTGCGGTCTCGATGTTTTTTGCTGGTTCGAGGATTCCAAAGCATTCGTCTTGTTGGATTGAACAGATTCATGGTTAACACTAACAGATGGCGCACTATATGCTAATTTAGATTCCGATGTATCAACAGCAGTGTAATTAATTGATTGTTTTAATAAGATTATGAGCTCTTGAGTTTGTTTCTCGAGGTTTTATGTCAATTTACTCACAGTTTCTATTTCTTGCTTGAGGGATTTCACTTCCACTTTCATTTTATCATTTTCAAATGTCACTAGACGATTGTCGATGTCAACAGCATCATGACTATCATGAACAGTCTCGTTTTCATCAATTGAGGCACTTTTTTGGCGCAGTTTTGTTACATATTTCACAAGCAATTCACTAGTGACATCATTCGCAAATCTAATAATCTGCAGGTATACCTCAGGTAGGTATAAGCTGTGTTTCAGTCATGCCAGTTCACTGATTATTGATCTATCAATATGGAACAGATTATGAAGATTCGAAAATGTATTTTCTGCTCTCTGAATGATGGAGACATTGTAACGACGAGTTAACGACTCATCTCTGTATATATTATGATTTCTAAAACAGAACGTGACAAAACTCTAAACGGAATTCATACGTGGTCCGTGGTCTGCTCTCGAACCATCGAGCATTCTAGGTCTAGGGCAGAGAATATATACGTGTCGAATTCAACTCGATATTTCGAGTCCTAGTATGTCAAAATTTCGTGTTAGTTAGTCGAAATTTTGAGATGGTAATTTGAAATTTCGTGTAAGTCGAAATTTCGAAATTTCGGGTTAGTAAGTCGAAATTTCGACTTTTTATTTTTTCGCATTCCAGAGCTTTCGTACTTTGACCCTCAAACTTGTCAGATATTTTTTGAATCGAATTAGCTATTTCGTTTCATTACTATGGCTTCACAATATACTAACGCGGAGTTGACAGATAATCTATTAGTTCTTGGGTATTGTCAGGGTAATGGTTGTGAATGTGGGAGGATATACCGTGGAAGATTCCCGAATCGTCGTTCACCACACCATCAAATCTTCTCCTCTGTTGAAAGACGAATTCCTTTACTTGAAGAACATGCCTTGGCAAGAAACATCGTAGATCCGACATTGAGCACCAGACGTTTAGGTCTTGAAGTAAGAAAATCGAAAAGTACCATCAATAGAGTTATGAAAAAACAACTGCTCCATCCTCACCATATTCAACCAGGACAAGATCTTCTACAACTCGATCCTAACTCACGTCTAGTACTCTTTTGTTCTCCAAGCGTCAAATTCTAATTGACGGAAATAAATTTTACAATCACCATAACCGATCATCATTGAGATTTCCATAGGCTCTTTTTCACTGAACCATTCTAAATTGTACAATTTGTAAATTGTACGTTTATTTATTACTATGAATACGAACAACATCAATTAGTTTATCTAAATAGTTCTTTCCTCTGATGCAAAAACTCAAAGGAGGTGGAGTAAACAGCTACGTTCCTCGTTTTCACAATTTGTTTCACACTAAATTCAGTATATATAAATTCAAAATAACAAGCTCTTTCAAAATATGACCCATTTAAATTCCGGTTAAACCGGAATTATATTATTAACAGAAAAATTTACATCGGATGCATTTTGTTCCATTGCACTCACCTGCAAATTTTCATCAATATCGTTCTTTTCGTTCAAAAGATATTCACTTGGTTCCATACTTTATCCCAACCCTGTATACAGGGTGAGTCAAAAATGTGTACCGAGCTTTCTGGGGGTGTACATTGAAAAATTAGTATAATTAATCTATAATTATTTTTTCGAAATCTGGGGATATTCCTTCGGATGAGATCACATGTCCCAGGTATAATATCTGTTTTTTCAAGAATTCGCATTTATAAGGATTCAACTTTAAATTAACTTGTCTCAACCGCTGCAGAATTTTGAGTAAATTTTGATTGTGGCCGGTTAAATTATTACCGAAAACTATCAAATCATCCAAATAAATGAATTATTTTTCATAGTTTAACCCTGACATAGCTATAGTCATCGCTCGCGAGAAAGCGCTAGGGCTAAGTTTCAACCCCATGGGTAGTCTCGTCATTTGATACTGACCCCTATCAGTTGTAAAACTTGTGAAGGGCCTAGACGATTCATCCAATTCTATTTGATAATATCCTTGTGACAAGTCGAGATGTGAAAAGTACATTGCTCCTGACAGTGAGTCCAAGATTTCATCTATACAAGGCAATGGAAATTTATCGTCTTCAATACGCTTGTTTAAGAGGCGATAGTCGATAACTACCCTCCATTTCCTAGTACCATTAATATCAGATTTCTTTGGTACCACCAATAATGGTGCTGACCATTCGGACCTTGTTGGCTCGATAATCCCGTCAGATAGCATTTTTCCAATTTGTTTATTTATTTCAGCTTTTTGTGACTGTGGCAAGCGGTATGGTTTAACATATACCGGAGTCGCGTCGCTCTTCAAATGTATTGTCTGTTTACAAACATTCGTTACCGTTAGTGGGTCATTCTCTAAGCAAAACACATCTGCATATTTTGCACAAATTTTATGAATAGAAGTTTTTTCTTCATTACTGAGACCTTTGACATTTATAGACTCGAGTAAAGTATCTATACGCTCTACTGTGAATTGTGTATTTCCGAAAGTATGAACATCGAATTTTGATATACTTTCTGTCTTTGGCTTGAAATTTTTGAACCTGACTTCCCTTTCAGTAACATTTAAAATTTTCACTGGTATCCTGTAATCACAAGGTTTAGCGATAATTCCCGCAGTATAAACTCCCTCAGCAATTTCTTCTGGAATAACAATACAATCATCTGAATTTTGAGCTTGAAAATATTTAATAATTTCACACCTTGGAGGAATCGTAGTGTAATCATCATATTTGGAATGAAGTGGCATTGAGAACTTCTCGCCATTTATGAAAATCGAAAATGTAAATGTCTCATAGTTTAATATTGCAGAGTATTTAGCAAAGAAATCTGATCCAATAACGCCATTCATATCATTTCCAAAGTCATTCACCACATGGAATTCATGACCTACCTCACCGTTATCTAATTTCAACATGATATTTGCTGAGCCTAGCGTAGACACAGATCCAGCTATACCGTTTATTTTTATTCTATTTGTAGTGTCAACATATTGATTTTCATTCACACTTGATGCAAATAGTACACTCACAGAAGCACCACTATCTAATAAAAATGTTAAGTCATTCATTCCATTTTTCATACATACATATTCATACACAACACCTCGCAATCATCTACACTCTCACTAAAAGGCACGAAAAAACTGATCGGCCTGTTTCGAAGTATCATTTATTTCGGATCCTTGATGGGCATTATCCATGAAAAAGCCTCTTTGAGATGAATTAAAAGTCCGATGATTACTACTATTTAATGGCCCCCTAAAATTTCCACGAACCTGTTCACGGTTTTGTCCTCTGAAATTATTACCGTTCCTAAAATTATTTATGTTAGAGTTACTGAAATTTCTAGAAGCACCCCTTGATCTTCCGCGCCAATTTTGCTGGAGACCTCGACTCGTATTGTTCTGGTGACTGAATCTTGATCTTCCACGCATGTGAAAAACCTGCGACGAAGATGTGAAACCTCTTGAATTTTCCTCATCAGTAGCGCCGCTTATCGCGTCTTTTAACTTGCTATAATTTCTCGCTTTCATAACAGTACGTAAGTCGTGATTTCGTAGTCCATTTGCGAAAGCATTGAGAGCAATTTTTTCATTTGTACCTTTGAGAACTTGCATTGCTTCGTCGTTACCTTCGGACTGTGCTAAAATCAAATTGACTAGTAGTTGTTCAATTGATTTTCCAAATTCATTCACAGATTTATCTTTTTGTTTTGCGTTATGTAATTCAATTGATAAGCTTGTTGCTGAATGTTTAGTCAATAAATGCATTTTGATGTCTTTAATTAAATCAGCATTTGACGGATATGTTGAATCTAACCTCATTTTCGCGCTTTGGGATAATCTAGTTTTGAGAACATATTTGGTTAGCAATGATTTTCCATCGTTATCTAAAAGACTATCGTATAATTCAATAGCATCGATCAATTGTTTTACTGATTCTTCACTATCGTTGATTACTGTTAATAAGCTTGAAGCTGTTCTAAGATCGAATTTTTCGCCCATATTTTCGGTTGAATTGTTAGTATTTGTCGCTATATTTGTAATATTGGATAATCTAGACACTAATGTTTTTCGAGTTTCAGTCAATAGTTTTCTGGATGCTTCCACGTACGACTCTACTTTTTGAATTGAATCTTGATCATATTTCGCTTCATTAAATCCCTTTTTCAAATTTCTGAACTCATTTTCTATCCTATCTAATTCTTCAAGTTTATGATTTATTACCTTTATATCTACACGTCTCTCTTGATTATCTTTCACTAAATTCCTATTAAATACTTTGATCTCCTCAAATAAATATCTAAATAAGTCCACTGTGCTCATTTGTTAGCTAAGCGGATGGGAACAAAAATATCTGCGAAAAGGGAAATACAATAACAATGAAAACCTTAATTGCTAGTTATACCAAGTACGGAATCATGATTCTTCCTCTGTCTTCGATGTCAATTCCACGATTGCTGTAGTTGTAGTTGAACCTCAAGGCAGAGTGCCTGAGCAATACAGATGGTAACACAGCTTTTCAAGAATAAATATCCATTCACTTGTTTCACTGCACTACACCAGCTCCTGGCTTCGTGTTATCTCTCTTCTAATCTTCTTCTCCAATGACTTTTTGCATTTGCGTTTCAGGTATATACAAACTGCCAAGATAATGGTGATGAAGGCTACTATGCCTAGTATTTCAGCTACCGAGAGAGCACCAGTTTTTCATCAGCTGACACACCACCACTGTTCCCTGCTTGGGATATAATAACTGTTTCTTCTTTCGACTGAGTTTTCCCCATTTTGGACGGTTAAGCAATCTTCATCTTAGGTTTCTCAGTCTCTACCAGCTGTTACTGAGTATAGTTAGGACTGGCAGGATCGCCATGTAATAAACTTATAGTTTATTTAGGTTCGTTTTGGTTGATTGGAATAAAACAGAAGATTAAGAACTTCATCTATTTGTTCGACCTTTTTACAAGTCAGAATCGATACTACTTATAATTTCTTCTGTTCTAATTAGTTGTACAATGTTATTATATTACTTGCTAACATAACAATAATAATGTATGCGTCAAGGAGAGAGCTGCGTTGGCTGCTTTTGCAGTGTTCCAGTTTTGATGTTTAAAATATTGAAAGATGTTATTGTTTCGAATTGGATACACATTTGTTATACCATCACATACTGCTTCGGATACAAACATCAAAATATCCTTTGGTCAATAATCAACCCATTAAATTCAACTAGTTACGAAGTGTGTCTATCAACCTATGCTTACTCTGTTCTTACTTCAATGGTATTTGATCTGTATTTCATTCGAACCTTATTTACTCGTCAGGTTCGCTCAGACCATTCAGTTCCATTATTTATCAAGAAAGGTAGAGTTCAACATGTCAATATGACTAGATCGGTTAAGTTATTCTGAAGCGACCTCGATACATATACATAAATATATATATATATATATATATATATATATATATATATATATATATATATATATATATATATATATATATATATAACTTTCTTACACTCCTCCCTAGTGTCACTTTCGTGCGTAGGTCTCATTCGGTCCATGTTTGATGGGGCGGGTGGCGGCTCTATCTCCGCTGTCGTTGGTGCGCCTGATGACATCGTGTGGTCCAGTGTAGGGCCCTTCCAGTGGCTTCACAGATTCTACCTTCTGCACGTATAGAGGTCCTCGAGTAGGAAGAGTTGAGCTTTGGTATGGTGTGCTGTTGGTATCAGTTTGAGGGTGCGGATGTACTCTCTTAACTTCTATATGAAGATCTGTGGATCGGCTGTCTTCAGGAGTGAAGAACTGGCCAGGTAAGGGAAACGGCATCTCGAAGAGTAGTTTCGCAGGAGAGGCTTGAAGGTCGTTTTATTGTTAGTTCCAAAATGAAACCCTGAGGTGGTTATGTTTTCTGCAGATAAAAATTGTTGTAGTGCTACAAATTATGGTGAAAAAATTAGTTTCTTCCTGTTTCCAAAAGGTCCAACTAGGTAATGTTATTTTTCTCTGCTGTTTTTTTTTAGCTACGATCACCAGTTTTTTTTTCCCAAACCACAATTTGGATTTTGCAATTCCTCAAATTCACTCAAATTGAATTTCTCGCGAAATTTACAAGTCACAAAATGTCTGCCTATGTTGAACGGCATTTCAATTGACCTCAAAAACTTCAAATGCGTTGATAGAAATGTCGTTTCAGTTCTCGAAGGGTGAATATTCTGTGCACTAGATATGAGATATACGCAGTGGACATCATTAGAGATAACACATATACGAGGCAAAATCGGATTGAAAATACAAATGATAGACATGAACTAGAAACAAGCACAAGGTAGTCAAGCGTCATACGGCGAACAAAATGGTGGAAACTTCAAAGATCCATGGAACATTGCCTGTCATATCAGTAATGATGAGTACATATGATCAACTTAACCGTCCTGAACTGTAGAAGTTATGATGGATATATCTGAGAACGTAACAGTTATGTTAGTATTTGTAACAAAAACCTCACCAGAAGAACATGAGAGACGATACAATGAATTAAATTGCCTAAACAATTTTGAGCTGTCACAAAACTCTCACGATCTGAAACAAGGTTGTTAAGATTTGCTGTGTGATGTACTTACGAATAATTACGTTGGATCATCACGTCATAACTTGAGGATGTTTTCTGAGAAACGTCGTAATGACATAAAATGACAAAAAAAAGGTGAAGTGTTAGGTCTATCGACCAATTCTTCCACACTCTCCTAAAGAAAACTGAAAAACCAAAAGATGAATAACCAAAAATAGATGACATATATTTCTTTGTTATATAAAAATATGTCGATGCCATGCTTTCTTCTTGAGTTCAAATTATGAATATCAGTTCTATATTTCATTTTTCTAGAGAGATACTCTGGAAGTTTTGTTTTCAGCACCTCATAGTAGAGACAATACGAGTGAAGTCTTCGGCGATTGTACATACTCAACCAACCCATTTCAATTAGTTCATGTGGGATACGCTTTCTTCTTCTCAATCAGAGTATGAACGCAGAGTTTTGGACTTTCTGTACGCGATATGAGTCTGATTTCCGTAGAGAAGGTCCGTAAACTATATGACAATGAATAAAATGAGACAACACCAAAGAATCACAAAACATCTTCTGTGTAAGTGAATTCATGTTTTGTCTATGAGGATACGATAGTTTGAGAAAATCATAGGCAGTACTGATTTTCTCTGTTACATGTTTATCAAACCTCAACTTCGAGTCTGAATGTAGACCTAGATTTTTGACTTGTTCACTAAAGTCAACTTGATCACTTCCAATGACTATTTGCAGCTGGCTCATTGCCGATGTCTTCTGACTTTCACCACCGAATAGAACAGCATGAGATCTCGAAGCATTTATCTTCAAGTGATTTTTCTGAGATAGCGAAGTGTTGATAGATCTTGATTGATCATCACATTTGTATGTAGAATATTTGTCAGACTGAAAGAATAATAAACCTGAGTATCATCAGCATACGAATGGTAGTTACAGTGAGATGAAAGTTAGATTTATAGAGTGTATATGAAAGAGGGCCCAAAATACTGCCTTGTGGTACACCTTGCCGTACAAATAAGCTTCTTGAGAGGTCATTGCCTATTTTGACTTGTTGTTCGCGATCGGAGAGATATGACTCAAGAAATTTCACAGCTTCTGTATAGAAGCCAGTGTAGTGTAAGATTGACAATTTCGTGATTCGAAGTATCAAATGCATGGAAATAATCGATAAGGACCAATGAGCATAATTAATTTTTATCCAAAGAATAACCAATATCGTCAATGACAGCAAGCTTAAGCAGTCGAGCAGCTGTGTCCGCTGCTGAAACCAGATTGATTGAAGGGTATCAGTTTCCACTCTAACACATATTTCATTTATAAGGAAGTTATTATACTCGTCAACGTTTTTCAATGATGCTAGTGAATCTTTATTTCGGGTGATCGTTTCAAATTTCACACTCATGATTACCTCGGTCATTATTATAATATTATAAATAAGAACGAGAAGGATCATACAATGTAAAAACCCCTGGAGGAATCAATTCTGTGTTCAAACTTCGTATATAATCATATATATCATGAAAAATTATTTGGAGCGAAAAATATAATTTCATGAAAAGTGAGTCCTTGTTGAATTATTCGTATCATCCTGAGGAAAGTAGTGAATTTTGACATACTAAAACCGTTCACTTTCGATCGCGCTATTTGTCAAGGATCATAATGCCAGTGAATTTCAAAATGAATTACCAGATATCATGTTGATTATGACCCAAGAGCATTACGTCAAAGAGTAGATGACTACCTTGATTGCAAAGAAACCACTGAAGAAGCTGTTGGAACTATTGAAAACGTAATTGAAGTTCAATGTCGAGGAAGGTTTCAAATGGTGGAATTCACCTGAAATTCTGAAATTCACATGAAGTTCTGAAAGATCTTCCGAGGAGTATTTGTCCAGAAGTATGACTCTAGTGGACTCCAGGTATACTGAGAGGGTCTTTGGTCTTCGTTGGAATACTCGAGAAGATATGCTGACTTGCGATAGAAATTTCAAGACAAGATTCCTCTTCCCATTAGTTATAGAAGGAAAGCTAATTATACAAGAATGTTGGAGTGAGAAAATCGAATTGGATAATATTGTGAGCGAGTTTAAATTTAAGAAACGGAATATTTGGTGTGGCTATTTGAAGAATATCGATAAAATTGAGACTACAAGGTGTTACTTCTCAGTAGTTACTCCTAAAGAAGTTGATTGGCAATTTCCATCGGATTCCAGCGATAAAGCCTGTAGTGCTGTAGCCTATCATACAACGAATCGGAGAGGAACAATCGAATCATCAAAAGTTGCATCGAAGTGTAAACTGGGTCCTCTGGAAAAAGTTACGTCTATTCCACGAATGGAGCTTCAAAGATCAGTACTCGCAGCTCGGCTGAGAAGTATAAGGATTCAAGAGATTGAAGGGCTCACAGAAGTTTCTAACTGGAGATGGGTCCCATCTTGAGATCAATTTCTTGAAACAGTCTGAAGATATTTGGTCAACAAAGAAATTTGAAAATGTTATTGTATCAGAGAAGGAAATAAGACCGGTATCAACAGAGATGAGCCGGCCATTTCCTGATCATCATCATTTTGGAAATTTTCTGAAACTAATAAGATATACAGCTTGGATCAATACATTTTGTGATATAATAAAGACGAAGTTCGATGATCAAATCACTAGAGAGCGTTCAAGTATATATAGAAAATTGTGGAAAAGAGAGGAAGAACAGCTTGAAGTGATATTATCAAACTGCGAATCAAACTGGAAATGAAATAGAAAATGCAGAAAATAGTTGGTTCAGGACAGCATCAGCATTCCGAAGAAGAGATTGGTTCACTGAAAGATGATATTTATCCGAGTGAATCTCCGAGTTTATTTGATTTGTCACTTCCTCTAGAAGATCTCGGTATTTTGAGAATGAACAGTCAATACGCAGATGTTGATTATAATACTAAATGTGCTATCATTTCACCATCTGTCAAGAATAAGATATTCGTCAGACTGACTGACCATTACCACGAAGAATTGAGGCATACTGGACATGAAACGACATTCAATAACCTCAAGTTGAGGTTTTGGATCATCAACACTAGACCAAGCCAAGCTTGTGATAGAAGATTTTTTTGTAGAATCTTGGAGGCCAAAGCTATTCAACCTGAAATGGCACCAATACCACTATCACGACTGAAGTCATATACAAGGCTTTTCAGTTATTGTGACATTGATTATTCCGGACCATTGCTGGTTGAAGTGAAAAGAAGCATTAAAAAGATTGTTATCCATTTGTTTCGACACCAGGGCTCTCCGTATTCAGCTGGCGGCTTCACTTACTATGGATGCTGTATTGATAGCTATACATCGATTCATGGACAGAAGAGGACAACCTCTTGAGTACTCTGACAATGGGATCAATTTTATGGGTACTGGAAATTGAATTAGGCAGATACTCTTGGACATGGATCAGGGAGGTTTATCCAAACTAGAATTGAACAATGTCATGGCCAACCAAAAGTTGGCGCTCTCTATACTATAAAATCGAAACACAGTTGCGTGCGTTAGGAACTTCGGGGATCACAAGTGAAAATTATGCTGCAATGCTTTTCCCATTAATAGAGTATTGCTTGCCAGAGGATTCATTGAGAGTCTGGCAACGATCTCCGATTTTTTCTGTTTTCAACGTACACACTGTTCGACCTGTAACGACGGGTCTCACGTTACAACAAAAAGTAAATTGAATGGCCTCATGCAGTTTTTGAAATTGGAAGTTGAGAGCGAAGAGCGAATATAAGTAGTATACCCGCGGTGGCCAGATTGATAAATTGCGAGGTTGCCAAATGTATTTTTTGTGATAGTAACCTTGATAGTGACCGTTGTTGCAAAAGTTCACTATAGAGCAAAAGAAGAATGCTTTGACTGTGAAAAGAGCTTGTTGCAGGTGCCTACAATGTGGACATCAAGCTAGAAAATGCCGAGAGCGCTTGCTTTGCAGCAAAACACATGTAGCTTTGATGTGCCCTGACTTTCCAGTGGATGAACGAGGAAATGATACACCTGGAAAGGGAAAAGGCGAGGAATCGTCCTCAGATCGAACGTTAGCAAATCACACTGAGACTCATATATTTTTACAAACTTCACGCGTTACTGTATTCACAGAGTATTGCTCACGTAAAGTAAGAGTGATTATAGACAATGGATCGCTGCGATCATACGCTTTGAAGAAAACGGCTGAGTATTTGGGTGGTGCTCCAGAACGTACCGAGACAACTATTCATTCATTGTTTGGAGGAACCAGTGTTGATCAAGGGGATTTTAGCTGTACGCTGGAAGTTTTTCATCAACCGATTATATGTGATGATATCTCCCCTGTATTTCATGGCCCGTGGATGGATGAACTCATGGAACTGGCCCAATCGATCTCCTAATTGGTGCAGATGCTGCGGGAATGTTATATAGGGCGTCAGTACCTTTTGCAGTGTAGTCTGGTTGATGTCGAGACCCATTTAGGTTGGACCTTGATGGAAAATACTACAAATACTGTATTACTAGCCTCTGTGAAAGATGCTTCCATAGCCGATTTATGGGAACTCGATGTTTTGGGATTCAGTGAATCAACAGAAAGTAAATCTCGACAAGAAATGGCCCAGGCAGCAAAAGCACTTCTCCTAGAAACTATTTCAGTTGATGCGGATGGTCGATATGAAGCAAGATTGCCCTGGCTCGAAGGACAAGCCTCCCTTTGCCTGAAAACTACTCAATTTCCAAGAAGAAGCTGACTTACACGTTGAAGAAGTTGAAGAATGACCAACGTCATGAGTCTCACGACCAGACTCTAGGGGAGTAGATACAAGAAGTTTTAGAAGAGGCTTTAGGTACTTACACAGGGCGGGTGCACTATCTGCCCCCGATAGGCCAATCATCATAGTTTGACTACCAAAATCAGGCCGGTTTTTGATGCATCAGCACGAGAAAGCGAGAAACCATCCTTGAACCAGTGTTTGGAGAAAGGACCAAATTTGATAGAACAGATACCTTCCATCTCGATTAAATTCCGGAAAGGAAAAATCAGACATACGTAAAGCTTTTCTGCAGATTGATATTCATGAAGATGACCGAGATCTCTTACGATTCCTTTGGATTGATGTTGAGGGTAACAAGAAGATATATTGGCATCATCGAGTGGTATTTGGTATTACCTGAAGCCCGTTTTCGCGTGGAGCCACGATTGAATATCACCTAACAAGATGTCTGGAGAAATGTTCCACTCCAGATGTTATATACTCTAAGGAGACAATAGAAAAGCTCCTGGCAAGTTTTCATGTAGACAACTGTGTCACCAGCGTGGAAGATGAAAATACCCTTCAAAGCTCCATCCAGGAATCGACAATATTCTCATGGAAGAGGCAAAGTTCGACTTGAGAGGATGGGAGTTCACCCGCAGTTATGAAGACAATTCAATTGTGTCAGTACTTGGTTTGATCTGGGATCCAAACAAAGACGTTTTTGCCACAAACGACGAGAGTTTTGTAATCAGGGATGGAGAACCCATAACCAAGAGGATAATTCTATCGATGGCTCAACGTATTTTCGACCTCGTAGGATTCACTTTTCCAGCCACTTTATGACCGAAATTATTGTTGCAACGAACTTGATAAAAACAATTAGCCTGGCATACACCAGTGGAGGAAGAAATCGCACGAATTTTCAATAATTGGGTTGAAGAATTGCCACATTTGAAATCTATTCAGATGCTTAGGTGGATTGGATATCATCAACAAAATGTGAAGTATTGCAGTGTCCACACCTTCGTAGATGCAAGCAAAGATGCCCACGCAGCAGCAGTCTTTTTGGGAATAGGAAGTGAAACTTTTTTAGTTCATTTACTAGCAGCCAAATCTAGAGTCACTCCTTTGAGAAAGGTGTCATTTCCTAGGTTGGAATTGTTGGCTGCAACTATAGGCGCCAGATTGTATACAACCAATACAGTGAGTGATTCGTCCACTACTCTGTCATGGATCCGTCGTACCGAAGGATGGAACAAAGTAAGAGAAATTAGTTCCCTTACACCCGTAGATAGTTGATGACATATACCAGGAACCCTGAATCCAGCTGATTTGCCATCACGTGAATGTTACCCCAGAAATTTAGCTGAGTGGGAGGGCCCAGAATGGCTATATGGAGCACCCACATCATGGCCACCAGAGAAGGTCGAATATGAGGAAGCAGAGATACACCGCGAAAAAAGAAAAGTATCGGAAACGATCATGCTGAATCATGGCTCATACGAGTGGCACCTCAGTTACTTCTCAAAGTAAAGTAAAATCCTACGGATGATGGCATTCATACGACGTTTCGTCAATAACTTACGATATTCATCTCAGAAACGTCGAAATGCTTTAACGACTCCAGAGATTGAAGGAGCCGAGAAGTTTATATTCGAAATTGTGCAACAAGAAAGTTTTTTCTGACAAAGATGACAATCGACTGACTACCCGCGAACCCTTCAAGGATGAAGATGGTTTGATTCGTCTGACAGCACGGATTTCAAGTAGAAGAGACACAGAAGATTTTCGACACCCCTTCGTTTTGCCTAGGAAGCACATGGTTGTTAACCGATTGATATTCGAATAACATGTCAGCTCATTTCATGTGAGTACAGAATGATCATTGAGTATTTTACGCGATTATTGAGTATTTTCAAGACTTTGGATCATCGGTGGTAGGCGGGCGGTTCGGTCTGCTATTTCGAAGTTCATTGTTTGTAAGAGACATAATGCTAAAAGCTTCGAAAATGAAACGCCTCCACTTCCTTATGATCGCATATGTGATGCTGTTACGTTCGAAGTTAATGGTATCGACTTCGCTGGCCCCCTTGACCCAAAGACTGGGGAAAAGCTATGGGTGTGCTTGCGCGTTCAATCGGTTGGACTGGAATCTCATCACCGAATATGGTTCGGTACAGCGAATTACCTGGCGATTCAATCCACCTACGTGTGGGGCGGTTTTGGTGCTACGAGGATTTATTGACTGTGTGATTGTGAGACCACAATCAATTCAAGACCTCCAACGTACCTCGCCGATAGCCCTTTAGATTTAGCTGCCTTGACACCAGCAATGTTTTTACGGGATCAAGCAGAAATTGGGATGCCCGACAGTGATGCTATCGACCATCAATCTCTCAGCCGTAAGATGAGGTAAAAGCAGAGATTGAGAGAAGATTTGCGCCGCAGATGTCGCAACGAGTATTTTGGACAACTGAAGAATATGACTGCAAAAAAACAATTTCGTCAGATATCCCTAGGAGAAATAGTTTTGATATGCAACGACAACGATAACTTGAAGGTATGGCATATTACAACAACTGGAAATTTGCGATGTAGATGTATCTTATTCATGAAGCGATCAATTAACTGCACTGGGAGTGAGTACGAATAGCTCGGATTGGAATCTCGACTCTAGTGCAACTGGCCACATGTCCATGAAGAGAGATTGGTTTTCAGAATTCGATAATAACTCATGTGGGTTACAAATCACTGTGGCAAATAACGAGAAAATCACTAGTGATGGAATCTGCAACATACCAGTATGTTTGGATGGGTCCAACAAAATCATTCAAAATGTATTGTACGTTCCACAGTTGTCTGCAAATCTTCTATCAGTGTCAAACTTGTGCAGAAAGGATGTATAGCTGTTGTATCATGGAGAAGATTGTACAATTCAAGTTATGATACAAATTATAGCTTGGTGGAATCTTCAAGTACCACAAAAGAGCAAGTTTATGGCGCTCCATCAATTATCGCTGATTCTCATTAAGTATGGCATAGGATACTTAGCCACTCGAACAGAAAATCAATGAATCTACACAGAAATGGATTGGCATCTGGTGTGACATTCAAATCTCCAGATGATCTGTGAGGCATCTGTGAGGCGGCTGAGGTGTCAGATGGCGGACTTGGAGCGCGATATACATCATGTCATAAATTATGATGTGAGTGTGTGCTTCGATGAAGAAAAAATTCAACACCTTCACACAACAGCTGAACAGTATCAATGGGGGCGGATCCTGTGCGAGAGATTCGAATACGGCAGCATTACTTTAGATCAGTTCCTCGAAGCAATGCTTAGAAAAAACTTGAGACAATACCTCCAGGAAATTGCAGAATTCCTACCATACCACCTCATTCAAAAATATAGGCTGAAGGTAGTTCCAGAAGCAGTTTCTGACAAAGAAGAAGAAGAGGGAAGGAAATGAGATAGTTAACATATATAAAATAATCTGTATTCCTATGATAACTCTGATATTATTGATGAGCGATGAAGTAGAAATAATAATAATAATAATAGTACAATAGTAGTATGAAATGTCTTTCATTTATTATGAAACAACTACTACACTCGATGATGATAATAATTATAGATCAAATAATATATTATTGTAGTCGTTGCCGTTTAAGGAATGGTTGGTAATTCATACAGATCCCACACCCTGTATGCAATTTTCACTCTTGCTGCTGCACTCCGATTCACTCGATTCAAAAGTTTCAATTTCTGTTGATCTGACGGTATAACGTGTCTTATCTTCCACTCGATTCTGTTAATTTCTACATTGGCATCAACTTCCCCCATATAGCAGTTCTTGAATGATCGAGATATAATAATTATCAGCTCTTGTTTTATATTCAGAATAGCTTTATTATAATCTTCAGCAAATCCCATCTAATGTTTGAGAGGAAGTTTGCCTCTGAATATGTGACTATTTTTATCCAGAATCACCTGTTTCTTACTGCTGAGGCCCCATCCAACTTTTTCTAGGAATTCAGCATTTGCTTCACCATAAGAGATCATACTTTTCATGGTGGTGGTAATGCCAGGCTTTCGAACCATACATTCTTGTTCTCCACCCATTTCATAACGAATTTATTTGATAGATAGCATTCTTTAGTCACATCATTGGGAATGAAGTTTCCTTCGATATAAATATAGCTTTCAGCAATATCGAGTATCAGATCCTGAAAGTTGATGGCGATTCTTATTTCTCGAATGATGGTGAACCATATGGTTTGTAAGTGTGCTCATGTAGACTTATCAGGGAGTGATCGAAAATTGGTTCATCAAATACTTCCAGTTGTAATCTTGTCGATGTTGAAGCAACCATCGTTTCTTCAGTTTTTGCTTTTTCGTCGCAACTTCAGACCGATTGATTTCAAAAAATCGATGTCGGTCACAAATAATCTACGTCTATTCTGTCTGGATAGGTCTGTTCGAATGAAGCCACCACCTCGTTGCTCCCCCTTCTTATTGATATTCTGGTTGCTGGTATTATTTTCAGCTAGTGTCACACGCTTTGATTGGTACCCAAAGCAGAAACCCATTCTCGATGTAGGTTTATGTGAGCGTTTTGAGTTCTAGTTTCAATATAATTTCTTCCCCTCGAAAATCAACTAGCAGACCGTTATCATCCAAAATTCTAAGCGTGATGTTGTCGGTATACTGACGTCCAGTCGGACTGATTGGTAGATATATAATACTTTTTGGCTCTTTTGATAACTTATACTCAGTTATATCAACATCGAACTCGTATAGTGTATGTACCTCCACACCGTCGAGGTAAGCTCCTGCAGTAATGTTACAGTCGACTCTAATGAGTCTCACCTTGATGATATTCACCGGTAACGTAGATTCGTGTACCACATTCTTTGAGTAATACCTCGTTTCGAATCCCAATAAACTGGCAATGGAATTTGATCCGTAGAAGTTTATGGCGAACACTGACTTCATTATACATTTCAGGGTATCATTATTATCTCGAAGGAGAAACTTTTATCCATACTATTCCCTTCAGCCGGCGGTGTTCTACGAGCTATCGCTTTTTGTATAGCTTTATTTCTTTCTTCTATCTCGTACACACCTGGTGGTATGGTAGTCATTATCAACTCGATATCAGATTCTGACCCAACCCAATAACCGAATGTGTTATTCGCCTCATCTATATTGAGTATGGAATTGTATGGATAGAAACCATGCAATCCTAATCCGTAGTTCTTCTTCGCATCAAGCTCTATGGGTGGATAGAAGTCGACACTCAAAATACTATCATCTCCAGAGATGGTGAACGTTTGTGACATGTTTTTTCGATTGAATGAACAACTGGGAAATGAATGCTAATTCGTCTGTTCCAGTAACAACCTTATTGCTGCTTGCAATAATGAAGACTGCTCCGGTTCTCGGTATGTATATTACTGATATTGAAATCATTATCAGATGCTACGTTCACATCAATCAACTGACAGAAACAGCAGAACATTTTTCTCGGTATCGGCCCATCATTGACATCCCCGATTTGTTGAGCACCCTCTTCACCTTGATGTTCACGACAGAACTGATATTGCGATATATCTGGGTCGTTTCGTAATTCATCCGATAACTTGTCCCATACAAGAGCTATTTCATGTGATGCGCACCCAATCAGAACTCCTTTCGGCATATCTGCAAGTTATTTCTCGCTCATCTTCAACAATGTGCTTAATCTTGAATAGGCTCGTAATGAGTGCCCCATACGTTTGATACTCTGCCTATCCATCATGTAAAGCTACTACTTGTTGAGAGGAATTTCAAACACAAATATCCACACCAGACTGTGCCGTAGGCTTTTTGTCATTCATAATTATACATTATTTTGAGGTCGTTCGACGACTTCACCCCCTTCTCCAAATATCTAACCAACTCCTGGGTGATGGTAAATCTCCAAGACTATCATAATATTCTACTACTCCACCGCACTTTTTATATGCAACCCAATGTGTGTGTGTGGGTGTTATATGCAACCCAAATCTATCGAGATTTATTATGGCAGATTCTATGCGATTTGGGCCGGACTTAGGTAAAGTATCTCTCATGAATATACCTCGGAAGTGTGGCAACTTCATTTTCGCTACGTGGTGTGCGAGATCGATGTTCGTTGAAGCCCTCCGAGGTAATGTTTTTAGTTTTTCGAATGTCGAGGATTCAGATAAATGCTTAGCCCCTTTCGATACGGCTTCAAATAGACTCCTTCGCCAACCTTTCCAAGAGCAATAGCCTTCATGTATTGATTGTGGCGGTTTGCTTCAGAGCGCGCGATATACCAGCGCTACCTGCGGCCAAACTCCCCAATGCTGATAAGCCAGCAAAAATCGGTATGAGAGGGAGAATCCCACCAACCTTAGGAATTGGTATCATTCGAGGTGTTCGGATATTGTTCTTGCCACCAGCCCTCCTTACGAATTTTCGAGCTGCACCGATTGCCATGAGGGAGGTTCTGGTCAAATTTTTGACGAGTTCCTTTTTTTACCCATTTGACGTAGCACATTACGGACTTTGTGTACTATTCCCGAACCAAAATCAATCTTTTTTCCATACGTGGTTGATTTCTTCTTTCTAGAAACTCGACGTTTTTTTGTTCCACCATTCTTACTGAATCCATGCCAAAGCACCTTTTTCCTTTCATTATGCTGGTTACTAACCAAGATGCAGCCCTTTCCCTTACGGTAGCGTCTCGCGATTCAGCTCGCGCCCAGGCAGCTTCCTCCAATTCTTCATCAGTCAAATGCCTAGCAGATAGATCGGTTGGATGCTTGAGATATGATATATCGTGTTCTTTGCAAGCTCTATCCAATTGATTCATTCCCATATCACCACGAGCTAATATTTTCTGTAGTTTTGTTCCAGGTCCACAATATTGATAGCCTCCAGGAATGTGTAATTCAACAGGTAATTTATTGATCAAAGTGTTGACGATTCCTTCACCACTTTTATTTCTTCGAGCGCTCTTGTCCCTTTCATTTTTCGATGTGTAACGTTTCACTTCCGTAATATAAATGAGCAGAACCTTTCTCGTTGTTCATTATATATCATCCAACCATCATACAATGCGGATTGTTCAGCAGAAAGAAACATTCGATGTAGACAATTTCGATGAGAAAGTGGGTTTAGGGAATCAAACTGCTGCAGATCACCATTCACGGTCTCATAATAGGACCCTCTAATTATGGAAAAACGAACGTAATGATATCGCTCCTCACCAACGAGGATGGTTTACGTTTCGCTAATATTTACCTATACTCAAAATCATTATATCAACCGAAGTATGAATATCTGCAAAATGTGTTGGAACCAATAAAAGGATTAGGATTTCATACGTATGATAATAATGTCGATATAGTGGAACCAGCGGACGCGAAACCAGATAGCATCTTCATATTTGACGATGTTATATGCGAAAAACAGGATGTGATCAGATCTTATTTCACTATGGGGCGTCATAAAAATGTGG
Organism: Gastrophysa polygoni; assembly: GCA_963576655.1. Classification (NCBI taxonomy): domain Eukaryota; kingdom Metazoa; phylum Arthropoda; class Insecta; order Coleoptera; family Chrysomelidae; genus Gastrophysa; species Gastrophysa polygoni. The sequence continues at coordinate 33,425,386 of OY755083.1, forward strand.
ATTGTTTCTATCTAGCTCAGACGTATTCCAGAGTCCCCAAACAATTGATTCGTGACAACTCCAATTTCATAGTGATGTTCAAACAGGATGACACCAATCTACATCATATTTTTTCCGATCATGTATCCCCTGATGTGAGATTCAAACAATTCCAAGATATGTGTGCACAGTGTTGGACAGATAAATATGGATTTGTCGTTATCGATAAGGATAGTGAAATACATGTAGGTCGATATAGGGAAGGATTTGACAATTTAATATATCCTAGACATAATGTTCATCTAACGAGAAAATGGGAGAAATAGCCTCTCAAATCCACCCCATACGCGAGCTTATTGCAGCAATGAATGCAGTAAGAAGAAAATTCACAAGTATCAGGAGTGATCGTATGGGTAATCAAACAACGCTCGAAAAGATATATGAACCATTGACAAAACCATTGAAGGCCATGTCAGCAGCGACAGCAGCAGCAGCAGCTGTTGGCAATAATACCTCAGCAGCAGCACAATGGTGGCAAAACACATCACTCCACATCGTTGCATGAAGACAAATCGAATATTATGAAAACCCCTAGTAAAATCAGTGAACCCAACAGTTTTTTCAGAAATTCTTCCCCATCGCTATCATCATCATCATCACTATCATCATCACTACCAGCGAACCATAATTATATAGCTACAATGGATACGTCGCCAACATCGTCACTATCATACATTTCCGCTGATGATATTGCCGATGGCACAATCGGGAGTGATTTAGAACAGCAGTTGACGCAACATTTGCATGATTTGAAATCTGGTAATTGCAATTATGATACAGAATTTGGTGTTAGCATAAATACCGAAACAGGGGCATTCAGAATGGGAAATATGGAAATTTGTTCTCTACCGAACAAAATTGAATTATGGCGCGGTAATAAGCGGAGCATGATGTTTCCGGCTACATCTGAACTATACAATTTGATATTCACGAAACATGTGCCGAAATCAATCAGTGATCAAGATAAGCGGGCATATGCTAGTCTACTAGAAAATACAAGAGCTGCATATAAAAACTACGATATCAGAGAGGGACTGAATGCTAACGCCAAATCGAAAAAAAAATATCAGTGGATCATCAAACCATCAATTGGTACACCCCATGAAATGAGAACTCTGCAACAGCGGCAGCAGCCCAAATCGAAAGGTGGTGAAGGAATACTGCGTACAATACCTTTTGAAAAAATTTCGGAACATATCGCAGGGAATATATATATTGGAATAAAGCTAAAGAGTTGGTCAGTCGCCTCCGACTCTTATGGGGTTCTAGACTGGCCGGCTATACTGGGCATGATAATGAAATGATGTCTATAATAAAAGAATTCCGTGAAGAAGGTATCGTATATTAATCCTCATTCGAAGCATTCATTATGATGTATAATAACGATAAAGTCAACTCATCAGTATGTGAATATTGATTGCGGTGATCACAACAACTATTACTGAGACGTAGAGAGAAAAAACATCATCATGAAAATAAACGCTACCAAGAGACAGATTGTTAATGAATTACATACACCTGCGAAACGCAACTTCAAAAGGAGGAGAACAATTATAAAAGGCTTCGCAGACCTATGGCAAATTGATTTGGCTGAGATGCAAGTTTTTTCTGGAGATAATGGTGGTTACAGATATATTTTATTATTTATATTATTATTTATTCTAAGTATCTTTGGAATGAGCTGATACTTGATAAAACCGGAAGTGACACATGCAATGCTGAGAGTATTGAAAATAGCTGGATACACACCGAAGAATATGCAAAGTGATCAAGGCAAAGAATTCTATAACGGACATTTCAAGAAATTGATGGTGAAATATAATATAAACCATTAATCAACGTTCAGTGTAATGAAGGCGGCAATCGTCGAGAGAATTATAAGAACTTTGAAGAACTGGATATATAAAGAATTCTCTGCAAAGGGTGAATTCAAGTGGCGTGATCCATCTTACCGATGAATACAATAACAAAATACATAGAACGATTAGTATGAGACCCTCTGAAGTTACACCTATCACAATACTAAGCGCCTATAGCCACCCAAAAATAGCACCGAAGGCGAAATATCAAGTCGGTGATATGGTGCGCATAAGTAAATATAAAGGGATCTTCGAAAAAGGGTACACTGCAATTTTTTCTACAGAACTCTTCAAAATATCCGAAGCGAAATTAGCCAATCCCAGAACTTGGAAGGACACCCAATCGAGGGTTGTTTTTATGAATTGGAACTATCGAAAACTAACAATCCTGACGTATACTTGGTGAAGAAGGTTTTGGAGACGAAAACACAATCAGAAGGAAGAACAAGGAGAGGAAGCAGAAGGGTGAAAAGAAAATGTATGTCAAATGGCTTGGATTTTCTGACAAATATAATTCTTGGATCAATGAGTCTGCAATTATTTGAAATCTTGGTGATTATTAATGAAAAGTTGGACATACTGAACCACCCCTTTTCTATCCGTTCCCAAATAGCTGAAACATGTGAAAGAAACAAGACTCAGAAATCATATATATATATATATATATATATATATATATATATATATATATATATAATATTCAGAATAAGTGTGGTCGATGCATAGAAAAGTGCATACAATGATAAAAATGTTCATGACTGGAAAATCGGGCATCATCTTCGTCTGAACTGGCAACATTCCGCACGGAGTACAGCATCTTTAGACTCCTTCTGAACACCCGCCTCTCGTATGGAAGACACCAACATGCTTTGAAATGGTGGTCGGCGTTTGTGAAATGGTGGTCGGCGTTTGTGAACAGGTGGCCCACCACTTCGCAGAAGTAGCTGGTCCACGAACATCCAGCAATCATTTCGGTATTGCGCAGCTATGACACCTTTGGAGCAGCAATCTCTTCATCATGCTACACTCCCTGCAAGTACCTCTGCATATTCCTATATTCGTGTTCCGCAGCAGCTTTGCACATTTCTTGCACCTTGGGCCACCTCCTCGCTCTGAACGGGTGTTCAAACGAGGTGGATCTTTCGATATAATAATAATAATAATAATAATAGCCTTTATTCCAGATTAAACAAAAAAAAAATACATATTACTATCTGGAAAGGGCGGAGTTCAGAGTACGTTCCTCGCTTTCATTGCTGGAAGGAGGGAGCGTTTTCTGATCTTCCACTCAACCCCGTACGTTAATTTAACATCTTGAATGGAGAGGAATTAAAAAAATGTTTTTCAATTATACAGAAAGATATATGAAATAGAATATGGAAAGAAAAATACTAATTATATAATCTGTAACAATCAGGATACTTGAGAAAATAAAAAAAACTGGGTATTCAATCATATATCATCATTGAGATGATATGTGTACATAGAGACTGAAATGTACCATCTAACTTTTTTCGAAATTCAGTTCGTTTCCATCAGGAATGTTTTGTACTTTTTTTTGAAATCTCTTGGTGTCATCATTTTCATATCATCGGGAAGACCATTGTATAGCTTTGCAATGTTATAGGTGTAGCTTCTCTCGAAAATGGTTGTTCTATGAAGGGGGGGAGTTAAAGCTCTTCTGTTGCGCACGTTGATGTTGTGTACGCGAGACCTAAATATAAGTTTGTTGTGGAGATATGACGGCTTACCAAAAATAATTATTTTGTTGTATAAGTATGCTTCATGCAATTTCCTTCTTTCTTCCATGTTCAACCAGCTCATTTCTTTCAGTTTATGAGAGATATGTTTATTTTTTCGAATTCCATGAATAAGCCGCAGGCAGGCATTTTGTAATAGCTGTATTCTACGTTTTTCTGTAGATGTTGAACAGTTTTCATATACTACATCACCATGGTTGAACATGGAAAGGATAAGAGGTTTACATAATAATATTTTCAGTTTTTTATTGAGAAATTTTCTGATATTGTATATAATTTTCAAGCGGTAAAATGCTGAATACAGTTTGAAACATGACTCACGAATATCAGGCTACTATCGAAAATAACTCCCAAGTTTTTAGTATAATTTCTTATCGGTAAAAGTTCCCCATTTAGCTGAATTTCAACTTTTTCCGTGGCATAGTTCAAATTACATTTGGATCCGAAAAGCATAACGGAGCATTTCTTCGGGTTTAGGAGTAGAGAGTGTCCCTCAGACATTTCATTTTCATTTTTTCTAACTCATTGTTTATTAGATCACAACTTTGGTCCAAATCCGTTTTATAAAAAGAGTGATAGATTTGTGTATCGTCCGCATAATATTGAACCTTGCATTTGAGAAAGGTCTTGCTGAAGTTCGAGGTATAAATTGCATAAAGTAAAGGACTCAGAATAGAGCCTTGAGGAGTCCCTCTACATACATTTAGAAAGTTGGATTTTTTTCATTGATTTTGACGCAGTAGTATCGATTACTCAAAAAACTTTCGAAAAGAGAAACAGATTTTTGACTCAGGCCAATGTAGTGTAGTATAGAAAGTAACATAGTTTGGTTCGAGGTGTCGAAAGCTTTGGAAAAGTCTAGTAGAATCAGAGCTGTAATTTTTCCATCATCTGTTGCCCTCAAAATATTATCAGTCACATTGAGTAACGCGGTCGCACAGCTATGATGTTTCCTGAATCCTGACTGAGTAGCTGGTAGTATTTGAGCGTTGTCTATGTATAATATTAGTTGTTCATTCATTATTTTCTCCAAAACTTTCGACAGACATGGCAGAACAGAGATTGGTCTCATGTCCTTGAACTTGCTTGGGTCATTAATTTTTGGAAGTGGAACTACTATAGCGTGTTTCCATTGTTCCGGGAATATCGAATTTGCAATGCAAAAGTTGACGATATGGGTTAAAAATGTCAGTATAAACGGGCAGCACAGAATTATGGTTTTTATACCTAGATCATCGACCCCCTGGCATTTGATTTGATACTTAAAATAATTCTATAGACTCCTACTTCTGTTACTTCTACAAATTTGAATTTTTTTTTCAATTCTTCTTTAATATTATTTTTATGAAATTCAATTAAGTTTCCGTCCACTCCTAACAGCGGATTGGAGGAAATGAAAAAAGGAATTTTCATTTCACTCTCAGTGTTTGCAATGTTCAACAGTCTGAGATCTTTCCAGATATTACTTGAATTTCGGAACTTGCATACAAAAAATGCCTTTTTCTCCTGTCTGATTGTGTTAGTGGTCAGATTCCTCAATCCCTTGTAATAGTCCCAGTGAACTGGATTTCTAGATTTTTTATATCGGGACAGTGCCCTATCCCTAAGACGGATCATGGTTTCGCATGGTTTCGCTCCGCGCATATTCGGCAAACCCCTGTACTAGCGTGTATCTCGACGGCTGGCCAGCACACATCGCAGCTGTGGCAGCTCACGTATTGATCCACGCTAAACGGGTAAACTAGCACTACTGGTTCGGCTTCCCATGATTGCGGATACGTCATTTTTCTCGAACTTTTTTTTGTCTGACTGATATGCACACGATGAAGATTTAAGGAGATTTGTGAATGATGTGAAATACTCAAAATTCTCACTTTTATACACTCGAGTTGGTCCCACTCCAGATGACTGCTATTATTATTGCGCAGACTTGGAGTGGTAGGAACAACTCTGCCTCCACCAATGAGTCCTTCACTATCCAAGGACTTTCTACAATAGAACCGCTAATCTCCAAGGTTGCCTTCACTTCCGCCAATGAGAGCTAATCTCCAAGGTCGCCTCCGCTTCCGCCGATGAGAGCTTGCCATCTGAGGACTACCCACTACCGCTACCCGCCGTTAATCGTCAGAAAACCGCCTACCCCCTCTTTCGAAAAAATATGATAAAAACCGCGAGACAGGCTTCAGAACGTCAGTACTCTCCCCTGCGGATACGACTAAGATAACACGACTGATCTACCAATCGAGATGATGCTGAACTGAATCACACAATCAAGAAGTTAGAACAGCTGTCGTTGATAGATAATTCTGTCGCTGTAAGTATTGATATATTCGTTCACTATTTCATCTACTGTCATCACTATTCTTCAAACATATCGATCAATTCATCATCCGCTGATTTCTTTCAGCACGGAGATGGAGAAAATGAGTTCTGTGGAGTGGAGGAAGAGGATGTCGCGGAGCAGGAGAACTCTGATGAGGATGAGGGATTTGGCGATGTTTGAAGTGAGGCTGGAAGATTTGTTAGACTCCGCACAGAATATCTCGACGCCGAAGTATACAAGAGGAACCACATGGACAGAATGTACTGCACGACGGTGTCGATTTGGTCGGTGGAAACCAGTGAGGGTGACAAATATCTCCGTCACACATGCTTTAGGCGATATGCAATGCTGCCCGCTGTCATCGATTTTCATGCACAATCCTCGGCGCCTACCACATCGGAGTTCTTAGACATTCCACGACATTTCTGCGATGTATGATATTTATACCATGTCCCCACGGCAGAGTTTTGACTGTATTTTTTATTTATTTTTCATTCCAGTATAAATATCGTGGCGATCGCTGCGAAAACAATTCATTTTTCTAAATATCAAACCACCCTTTTCCACGATGGTCTTATAATCGCAGACCGTTAATTGGTCCCCAACGACTGCTTCAGAAACAACCTTCGCTTTTTTCAGTTTTTCACCCAATGATTGAACATAATATGCTTTGGCACCGGTCCCTTTGAAACTAACAATAGGGTCGTTTGGAAATTCATCTTTCATATTGCCCACTACCGATTCTGTGATTGGAATATCAAAATCGTTATCGGCTGAATAATTAGATGTATCGAAATAACTTCTATTCTCCTTCGTAAAATTATGAAAGTTATCTATTTCTATCTTCAATATCAATGAATGTGTATCAGTATACAATAGTTGCGATTGATCACCATATTTTTTCTTGATGCAATCATATAAGAGATTATATATAACGACTTTCGATACATCTCTTCCCAAATGGATTGCGACAAAATTCTCGTGAAATACTTTGCAGGATTTGTAATTGGGGAGAGCTATCAATACATTTGCACCTTTCTTCGATTTGATACTCTCCCAATGAGTAACCAGTTTGATATAGCTCCTTTTATCAACATTTTCCATAGTTTTACCGTAAACTGAATCAACCATATTCCTATATGAACACTTATCTGCTTTACTTTTGCTCTTATTGCGCATTTCTGTATTCAAATCTACATATTTCTTCAGCTACTTAGACTGACTGAATTTCAATACTCTATGAACTTTGATAAAAACTAAACCATTCCGTATGGCTTGTTTTAGGTTTCTATAGTGTACAATATATTTCATTTCATTCGATACATTAGGAATCAGTTTCTTCTGCTTAGATTTTGAACCAGGCGGTGCGATAGATTCCACAAGAGGAGGCAGATCAGGATGTGCATCGTGTAGCTCTTGAGGATAATATACATCCCGTTCGAGGACATATCCACATGAACTATCATCCGCCACACTCATTATATCTAGAGTCACTATTCGATTACTAGTGAGCCACCTAAAATCACATGTGGGAACCGGTTGTGACATGCTATGGCCGTATAAGTTAGTCGCATACAAATATATTATGTATGAAGAGGTCTCAGTTGGATTGATATTCGGTGAGAACTCATTGTTCGCCACATGACTTATCAAGCTGCATTGACTTATCCCACCCCTGATACCTTTTTTAAAAAAATTAATCATGACAATATCTGTTAATAACTCCAATCTGATTACCGTCAACTTCGGCATATCATCCCAGGATGATCCGGGTGCTGTGTAATATTGACATGGATCTAATTTGTACGTTTCCAAACAGACCTTCCGAATTTTCTCGTAAACGTCGCATAGTAAGAGGACATCTGATTTCAAATAAACATCCGAATAGTCGCCGAGTGATTTACATTCGAATAACTTCCATACACGTTCAGCTCTTCGATAATCCTCATCTGAAATATGCTTATAGGCCAGTGAAACGGTGCACAAAAAGGGGTCGAAGTGGAAAGTTTTGGAGTAATTGTTTTTATTGGTTTATTCTATGTTTTTAGGAGTGCTGAACACGAATCCGAAGTTGTCCAACGAAAATTTGCTCGGCAAATAAGAGAAATCATCAAAAAAACACTCAAAATATTGTTTTTTTAGTGGTTTTCAGCTTATAACTTGCAAAGGAAGCTATTTATGAAAAACGTGTTCATGTAGTAAAATAAAGAAGAGAAAATTTCCTACAATTTATGTCTCGAAACATTTTTTCTTATATCGTATGGTTTCCACGCAAAAGAGTGCTGAAATATGGGGCTAATCAGTATTCTTTGGAAAAAATGAAAAACATAATGAATAAATTAATGCAACTTTCCCTTTAAGTGAAACAATTCATTTGCAGCACCCCGCCTTTCGATTTGAAAGCAAAGACAGTTCGGTTCGACTATCCTGACTGGAGGGGGTATCTGTCTAAATCACGTGACTGAAAAAAAGCACATCTTCGGGAGAACTAAGATCATCCTCTGACTTTTGCTACAAAACAGATTGTTTTGTGTGCGGATCACGAATTCCCGAAGGTCACAACAACGACTGCCTCACCATAAACGTAATTTGGTACATCAGGTGATGAAAATAGAGATGAAAGATACAGTTATGAAATACGCTCACCTTCGTGGAGATGATTTCGGTGCATCAGTTATCAAGAGGATCCAACCGATAACAGATATGGTGGCTGCTGATTGTCAGTACCATGATAAATGTTTAAAAAATCTGTACAGTAATCCCAAGGTTGATGGAAAAAAGAAAACTGGCCCTCATTCTGAAGAGATTGACAACGCTATGAATGACATTTTCTCTTTCATGGAAAGTAATGACGAGGAATGTCAATTTTCATTAGACCAGCTAATGACTCAGATAGAGGGCGACTATATTCCCCAAAGAAAAACTGCAATACAACATTTAGTAGAAAGATATGGGGAAGATGTTATCATATCAAAAATCAAACAGAATACAATTGTATGTTTTAAACATACTGGTCATAAGATTTTGACAGATGCTTGGTACATTGAAAAACGTTCATCAGAACGGGAAGAACGTCTTCGAATAGTTGAAACAGCGGCTGATGTGATTCTTGAAGAGATACGATCAGTACCGTATGCGATGGATGACTATCCTCCTCCAGATTCTTTCTTGGACGAAAATGAAAGCCTTATTCCGGAGGTTCTCAAACTGTTCTTGGAAAGACTAATACTAAAAAAAAACGAGGGAATACTGACAAGTGGAAAACAAAAGTTCTAGCCATTTCACATAGTGTTATTAGTGCTGTCAGGCCAAGCTCTTTCCTTTCTCCCCTACAAATAGGGCTATCTGCTTTTTTTATAAGAAGTTTGGATCGCGAAAACTAATTGATGTTGTATCATCTTTGTGATTTTGCGCCTCTTACTCTGAAGCTGTTCGACTTGAAGTGTCAGCAATCATGAGACCATCACTACAAATAGATCCGACAGGTTCCCATCAATTTGTACATGACAACGCCGACTTCAACACTCGTACATTGGATGGATATAATGCAATGGGGGGAATACATTTGATCACCCCAAGAGAAGCCGTTGCTCCAGATCAAAGAATCGCCCGAGTAAAGAAAACAATACCGGCTGAACTAGTTGGTGAGATGGGAGCTGTTTCCTTGAAATATTTTGAGAAAGCAGGTGCTGTTGGCTTGAAGAATATCAACATTGAGGATCTTGAACATCTATTTTTTTTACCTGAGATCATCACACCCTCTTTGAAAGACCTGATTTGGCTTTATGGCAAGTGGAAAGATGTGCCCGGGATACCAGGATGGAGTGGTTTTATGGAGCAGATCACAAGTGGTCTTCCCTTTGACAGAACATATGTTGCTTGTCTGCCATATATAAATTCTTCACCATCTGATTACAATACAGTATATACAGCATTACTGACTTCAATACAGCAGAGCAAATCGATGAATCACCAAGCAACTGTTAACACCTTTGACCAGCCTCTATACCTAAAGGCTAGATTTATAGTGGCTTGCCAAAAAGGAAATCCCGATTTTGATAACGTCATCATTAGAATAGGTGGGTTTCACCTGCTGTTGTCATTCTTGAGGACTATAGGCTACTTAATGGATGGTAGTGGGTTGAAGTACAAGTAAATAGATAAGTACTACTACTTATAAATCGATATTTTTCATATTTATTCAATAAATAAAATTGTTGAATATTTTGCAATTAAGTCGATGATTTTTGTTTCAGACCTAGAAGAACTGGAATGCTGCCCTACTGGAATCCGGTGTCTAAGAGGGCTCGTATTAGGTCATAAATATTTAAGTGTGATGAAATAATTAAATACCTTTGTTTTCTTTTGTTTAATAACCTTTTTTATTGATGTATCAAATAATTAATTGAAACATTTTACAAAACATCAAATAATGTTCACCTACATAGAATAAAAAATATTAACTAATGCCGTATTCTGCTATTTTTTTGCAAATGCTAATTTCTCCCATATTTCACCACTCTTCTGCGTGGAAACCATACGACGTACGAAAAAATACTAGGAAACATAAATTATAGGAAATTTTCTCTCCTTCATTTTATTAAATGAACACTTTTTGCATAAATAGCTTGCTTTGCAAGTTATGAGCCGAAAACCACTAAAAAAAAGATTTTTAGAGTTTTTTTGATGATTTCTCTTATTTGCCGAGCAAATATTTGTTGGACAACTTCAGATTCGTGTTCAGCACCCCAAAAAAAATAGGATAAACCAATAAAAACAATTACTCCAAAACTTTCCACTTCGAACTACCATTTGACTGGACTATTATTTGATAAATTATCATAGAAATCATTTTTTGATGGTGAATCCTTATGATCCAGTTCACTCATGGATGTTATGGAGCTGTATGGAAAAACACCTTCCTGCGTCATATATTCGAATTTCTCATGATCGGGAAAATATCTCGCAGTTTCTGTGAACTGATTTTCATTCAAAATTTCAGCCAATGATTGGAGGGGTTCCGCGAGGAATCTGTAGCTATCTAAGAATCGGAGTTTCAGAAAAATGTCGTGGTGATTGCCATTTCTTCCTAAATATTTGCTGACTAAAATATGTTTCCTGAACGAAATATATTTTTCACTAGTTTGAGCGACACAGTCCACCCTCTATTCACGGTTGAATGATTCTTTTATGAACTTTATAATTTAAATTGCATACTGAATGTGCAGCCCCATATCTGATTTTTCCAGTTAAATGGCAATGATCTCTCACTTCCACATCCCCGCAAACGAAAGGTTTGCCGCAAATGCTGCACTTTGTGGTATTATCAAATGCAGCCTCTTCTACTTCGGTTAATTTTTTCATTGGAATTACATTTTTCCAGTATCTGTTTTATATTTTTCCTGAATCACTAACCAAACTAGAAACAAATTCTTTGGCGAATGAGTAAGGTTCATGTATGAATGTATATGGATTTCCTGGATCTGGCTCACTAGTATGTATCGGTTTCAAAACTGATTCAAAATCTGCGTACACAATAAAAGGTACCTCCAACAGTCTCTCAAAATTCTCATATTTCAAAATATTTTCAGGTACCGATCTCCCAAATTCATCAATTTTTATTTACGTAGATGGTGTTTTAGTGAATGTGTGATTACAATCATTAAGCTGGTGGCGTAACAGTCTAGTTCCATCTGCAAAAGGTATCAAATAATCGTCGCAAAAAAAACGTTCATTGGCAGATATTTGACTAGACACCAGTCTAGATAAATTCTTCACCCAACAATAGTATTACTGGAATCATCTGTGATGAGTAGGAGATTGATATGTTTACTCATTATTTTCTTTTTCGGGAATAATGACTACCTGACATTTCACTTGACGGTTCTCAATCACATTTTCTAATCCGTAAACGTTGATGGAACAATCATGGAGGGTTTCGAACTTTGGAATATTACTCACTTTCATCGGTAACTCTATACCACTCAGATTCAAAAGTGTAGAAAAGTGTGGGTATGAAGACATTTCACAGGGTTTGCTGCTTGCTGGATATAGGGCAGATATCACAGCCCAAGCAAAAAAATGCAGCTACTGATTCACTACGTTCACTACAGCCTTCTTATTTTCGATGAAACTTGGTAGTTTCATATAGGAACATGCTCGTATCGGGCTGCATTTATTGATATTGATTTCAAGAAATAATATTTCTTCTAGAGCCCAACCTGCAACAATGGAAACAATATATATTCACTGTAATATAAACACCTCGTATTCCTCAGATTTTCAATCAATTCTTAGTCTTCAACTCACCGGAATCACGCTCCTCGACGGCGGCTTCTAAATTGAGAGATGAATCTATGATGTGATTTGGTGCCATGAAGATCTTGAGCTTGCAGGACATATCTACCAAATATTTCCATGATGACCTTGATAGAGTGATGAATGGATAATATATTCTCCAACAAGGATAATATCGTCGCCTTATTTTCAGCGAAGGATGTATTATAATCCAATACCCCTGTCGTACATTCCAGTCTATAGCTGATGATGCGACATTTGAATGCAATTTCAATCACGTATACACCATCTCTATATTTGATGTAAGTATTCGTACGGTGTTCTAACGTCCTTTTATGCGACCTCATTTTATCCATTGGGACGTCTTTATTGCAAACCACACATGTTGAGACACCCCTAGACGTGGATGCGTGAGAAGTGATATTGCTTAGGCGCGACTTCTTGTCTCAGGATCGAACACCGAGACAAGTTCAATACTACAACGATTTGAAAAAGAAACTGATGGAACGTCAAGCTAATGGTGAATCGAATATTAGGATCAGATATGTAAGAGGTGTACCTAAAATAATTGAGTTGAATAAGAACAGCGATAATTTAAACATGTAGAGCCCAACAGCACAAAATTCAGTATCTACTATCAAAACGTAAGGGGATTGAACACTAAGGTCAATGATATATTTTGTGCATCATCACTAAAAGAATTTGATATTATTTGTTTTACTGAAACGTGGCTTACCAACAACGTTAGTGACTGTGAGTTGTTCAACAATGAATATATACTATTTCGATGTGACAGAGAAGGCTCACGGGGCGGGGGAGTATTGATTGCAACGAGGAACTCATTCCAGACATCCAACATGGATTTAGCTAATCTCAAACAATTACCTAACATAAATATAGTAGGTTGCAAAACATCTTCGGCAACAGCATTAGTGTATGTTTTTGTTATTTACATACCCCCTGGATCTAACATAGATGTCTATATAACTATATTTGAATATCTGGAGCTTTTAGAAAGTACATATGGTAAAAATATAATTTTAGTTGGGGATTTCAATATACCAAACTTTGAAAACATGAGGACTACCTTGAATGATCACAAAAATGAATTGGTATTCAACTTCATGACTTTTTTAGATATGCAAAAATATAATGCCATACCTAATGCAAATGGAAGGTTTCTTGATTTAGTTATATCAAATTGTGAATGTACTGTGAGTAGAGATCCCCATCCTATGGTAACAGAAGATAGGCATCACCCAGCTCTAAATATAGAGATGAAGGTCAATACTGAGCACACAAAGAGTTTCTCAGCCAATCTTAACAACAGAGCATACAATTTCAAGAAAGCAAATTTTCTAGCATTGTATAATGATATCCTACTGACTAATTGGCAAGAGTTCGACGATATTACAGATTTAGACATACTATGTGATCGTTTCAATCAAGTTCTTTATGACATTTTTGATCGACATGTACCACTATTTAAGAACTCAAGAAAAAAATTCCCAGTTTGGTATACCAGAGGAATTAAAGAAAATTTGAAGAAGAAGAATGAAATGTACAAAAACTATAGAAAAACAAATAACGCCAACCTTCATGAACAGTATTGTAATCTGGTCATTCATACAGCAAAAGCGAAGCACATCCTCAATACCCGGAGAAATGTCACTGAATGGAAATGATTATCAGGATCCCTAGTCTATTGTGCAAGCATTTGCTAATTTCTTCAGTAGTGTCTATAGTAACCAAGATACCAACTTCACAAGTTTGAAATATCAAGGGAGATCAAATAACTCAATAAACTTGCCCCAATTTAAAGAAACTAACATTATCTCCATTACAAAAAAGTTAAAACTCAAGCTCTCCAGTGGACCCGATGAAATTCCGTCATTTATTATTAAAGACTACATAACCATTCTGGCTGGACCTCTATTAAAAATCTTCAATTTGTCTCTAAAACTAGGTTTTTATCCAACATGTTGGAAAAAAGCAAAAATCTGCCCAATATTCAAAAATGGATCAAAAAATGACATAAAGAATTATAGACCTGTATCTCTTATTTGTGGTTTCTCAAAATTATTTGAAATGGTGATGTATGAACATATATACAATAAGATTGAACCGCTTCTTTCACCTGAGCAGCATGGCTTTATGGGGGGTCGGTCGACAACAACTAACCTGGCGTGTTTCACCCAGTATACTTCAAAGGCGCTGGATGAAAGGCGGAAGAAAGGTGGATGTTGTTTTTATCGACTTCTCTAAAGCTTTCGATAAAATTAGTCACCCGATAATCTTAGAGAAAATGAGATTGTTTGACTTTAGTGACACATTAGTAAAATTCTTTGAATCGTACTCAAATGGAAGAAAACAATATGTACAATATAATGGATATAAATCATTAGAATATGGAGCCATTTCAGGTGTGCCACAAGGGTCTAACTTGGGGCCACTTTTGTTTTTAATATTTATTAACGACATAACAAGCGTACTAAATGTTGAATACCAACTATTTGCAGATGATATGAAGCTTTACCTTACCATAAACTCTACAAGAGATTCTCAGGTACTTCAGAATGATTTGAATATCCTACAAGATTGGTGCACTGAGAACCTTCTACTTCTGAATTTATCTAAATTTTCAGTATTGACCATCACTCGGAAACAAGATCCAACACTTTTTGACTATGAGCTGGACAATGCCAGCTTAAACAGATCCGAATGTGTCAGAGACCTAGGAATATTTGTAGATCAAAAACTCACCTTTGATTATCATATTCAAAAAATTACCTCAGCAGCTATGAGGATGTTAGGGTTTATAATAAGGAACTGTAAACAATTTAAAAACACTGAGACTTTCAAAACCATTTATTACTCACTGGTAAGAAGTAAATTAGAATATGCAGCACTGATTTGGTCACCTTACTATAATCATGTGTGTAATTTAATGCGGCCCTATCAATGGACTCTGTCTGTTGGGCTTTGTTTTCAAATAAATAAATAAATAAATAAATGAATAAATGTATACCCGAAACGAGTCGAAAAAAGAAGGGGAATTTTCACACTTTTTTCTGGATTATCTCGAAAAGTATAGGTTCGCGCAAGTTCATATTGTAAAATTCGGATTCCTGGGATCAAAATAAGTGAGTTTGAAAAAAAATTCCGAAAAAAAGAAAAAAAATTCAAGATTACCGATATTTTCATCCAATTCAGGGTCTTCGTAGAAAATCAGAGTTTTCGATTGAAGAATTTTCGGCCAGACAGTGGAACGGAATATATCAACAAAACTTTACAGTTTTATCTCGAGCAAAACGAAATAGGACATCAAACTACTGTCCCGTACACACCACAACAAATTGGTGTGGCAGAACTAATCGAACGATTTGGGAAATGGTAATACTATGCTGAAAGATGCTGAATGCTCTAATGAAATGTGGGCTGAAGCATGTGTAATACAGCACTGTATTTGAAAAACACATCATCACATAGTGCTGTCCAGCACAGAGTACCTGAAGAACTTTGGACAGGTGGAAAAGATAATCTCAGCCACTTACGAATATTTGGTTGTATCGCTTATATGCACATTCCTAGGGAGCTGCGAACCAAATGGGATTCGAAAGGAAAAAGATTAACTTTCGTGGGATATTGTGAGGATACAAAAGGTTATCGTCTTCTTGATATGTCGAATCCAGGTAAAATCATCTAAGCCAAGGATGTTGTTTTTATTCAAAGAGATTTTGAATTGAAAAATAATTCTGAGAATTCCACTGACACTGACACCAGAAAACGGAGTGACAGTTATTGAACTTACCATCCCGACGGCCGAAATACAGATAGAAGATAAACATTTAGTAATATACATCGTGAAGAGAGCGGTCATAATGATTCCAATTCCAATGAAGAAGGAGGTGAAATAGGAAACGTTGCAGTTAGGAAGGTATCCACAAAGAAGACAGTGCTTGAAGAGAGTGCTTGCTGACTTCGAGTTATATCATACCATTCATACCATAAGTACCGCGGAGATCAATTAGTGAAAATCTCAACAATTTTCATCAATTACTAACTGGAGATGATTCGATATCAGCTGAACTGATATGTAACGATGATAAATGGATCATTGCAATGCAAGAAGAGTACGATTCTCTAACTGGAATATGATGTCTTCGATGTAGTAGATTTAGCAGATGATGAAAGATTGGTGGAAACCAAGTGAATCTTCAAAAAGGAACCAACTGTCAACAAGAGTATACGATATAAAACTCGTCTAGTCGCGAAAGGCTTTACACTATTTAGAAAACTTTTCACTCGTTTTGAGAGATTCTAGTGTTCGCTTGTTATTCGCTTTCTCAGCAAATTTGAACCTAGATATAGATCACATAGATGTAGTGACGGCTTTTCTGAATGGACCACTAGAAAAGTAAGTATATATGGCCCAGCCAGATGGTTTTATTATTGATGGACAACAAAAGAAAGTATGCCGTTTAAAGAAAGCTACTTATGGATCGAAGTAGTCCGCTAGGGCCTGGAATAGGGAGGTGAATCAAGTACTTCTTGAAATGGGGTATCAAAGGTCAAAATTTGAGCCATGCATATATGAAGCTGAATGGAAATCTCATCATCATAATTGCACTTTATGTTGATGATTTTCTAGTATTTTCCAATGATGATGAGGAAAAAAAGATCTTCAAGCGAAATCTGAGCCGTAGATTCAAGATTGAAGATCTTGGAAACGTTGAGGAAAGTTTGGGTTTCACAGTTCACCGAAACGCAGATATTTTTATAAACCAGAAGGAATATTTGGAAGTTATCCTTCAAAAATTAGGTATGTCAGATTGCAGATTATCTATGCATTCATTGTTTCATAATCGAACAAAGCACATTGATATCAGGTACCAATACCTACCAACAGAAAATTACACAGCCTATATTTTGACCAAGAACATTAATGGTCAGAAATGTGTACAATGTGTCCAAGATATGGGTGGATCACTATGTATAGTATTGTGTTTTTATAAAGTTGTTGTGTCTCCGTTTTTTTGAAGAATAATAAATAATCCAACCAATACTGTCTTCATATTGAATAAGAATCACCTAATATTTTCAATAAACGAGTTCAAGAATAATCTACTGATCTATCTATAGGTGTAACAATATAATGATAACGTTTATTACAAAACTGAGTTTAAGAAGTGCATGTACTTAAGTAGTTTTTGTCGCAAATCGCAATGATCTCGGCATTATTTTTGCTCGAATATGATAAGGCTATATATAGAATCAAACCAACGCGAAAACTTCTATCGTATCGATCATTATAAGGTGTGAAATGAAAAAGTCACGGGAGAAAAAATATAACATAAAAATAATTATACCTATCTGTCCTGTATCTTATATCTATCAATCGCTTTCCAATAAAATCTTCAAACAAATATAGACTGACGAAGCATTCGAAGAAGCTACTGCATTGAATTCCAAAAACAAGGAAGCGTTGGTAAGAGATTTCGATTACCTTCAAAATGAGGTATCACTTGACCCTTCTTCCCAGTTGAGATTCAAGGGTTGGAGGTTCGAAAACATGCGTAAAATATTCCCCTCTCGGAATAAAAACCGACCAGTTCGAGTGTTTTTTTTCCGAGAACGATAACTATATCAAATCGGCCCCTGTTCCGTTTTCATTGGGCCACTTTGTATGTGGCTAGTCTCTGACCGCCTCAGATGTTCTTAAATCGTGGACCTCTCTCTCCTCTGCTGTTTTCATTGGTTGGATTTCTCCACCTTTCTCTAGGCGCGAACTAGGATCTATTTGAAGTTTCTTCAACATATTATTCACTAACTCACCTATGAAATGATATATTCTCATCTTTTTTTAATTATCTATACATATACATATCTAGTACAGCCAGATGGTAAAAAAGCCATAGATTGAACAGGACAATAACATCTCGAACAAATTCCTAAAATCATTCCTCGACTCAAAATGGGATGAATAGGCTTGAGCAACTAGGATTATTTAACAATTTCTATATCCAAGAAACCAGTGGAACAGAGTCTCTTTTTTTTTAACACTTATGGATCAATAATTTTCGCTAAACGATTTCGAAAGAAAATAACTAACAATGTCGGATTTCTCAATACAATATGGCATGGCACATCAAAATGTTTTGCCAATAATCAGCTGATTACCGATCGCTGCGTCTCTTTTTTATAGTCATTTCAATTCCGCTCTCTTTCTCTCTCTCTCTCTCTCTCTCTCTCTCTCTTTTTCTCTCTCTTTCTCTCTCTCTCTCGCTGAGCCCGATCCAGTAAAAAATTTACCGTTCCTTTACCTTACGCACAGATTCATACATAATGTTCTGAGAGTTAGGTAATAGTTGAGAATAAATTAGACGACAATCGTGTAGAGTAATTTGAACAGAAGTGATTTGAAACTAATCTCTGGATTCATGCACCGAAGGCATTAAAATCGTGTTTCAGTTTCACCATTATCTGTTATCAAAAGATAAAGAAAGCTAGGCCAAAGAGTATATAACAATTATTCTATGGCTAAGCTGACACCTGACACTCGCGTACGCTACAGTCAAGGTCCATATATACAGGGTGTCCTTAAAAGGTCTTTACAAAAAGCTACCACATATTCTTCAGACCAAAACAATTCGATACAAGCAAACTTACCTCAGTAAAAAGTTGCTTAGTTTGGGCGCTAGACGGCTCTGAAGTTGAAATTTTCAAATCGATTTTGCTTCATAACTTTTGAACGGCTCATGAGATTTTTTTCAAATTTGGTACGTTGGCATAGACTCATCGGGCAATGAAACTCATATCATAATCATAATGAATATCATTCCATGGGCGTAGAACTTGATTTTTTCAGTAAATAAACATCTAAAACTCCTACGCCAATGGAAAAAAATTAGTTTCAATATGGAATCTAAATTATTCAACTCATTCACTACAAAAAAGGTACTCTTGACAAAAGTCGATTCCTCTCATGGTTTCGACAAAATTTTAATTTTAGTGATTTAGAGCATAATTAATAATAAAACGATTAACAGATATTTCATAAAAATTGTTCAAAATGTTCACCATTTTCACGTATACAAAGATTTATACGACGCAAAAAGTTGAAATGTACTCTTTGCATAACTTCTTCATCGCCTGTAAGATTATTCGTCGCCTGTTGGATACGTTGCCATAATTGTTCTACAGTATTCACAGGGGTCTTGTAAACCGTAGACTTGAGATAACCCCATACAAAATAATCCATCGGTGTTAAGTCTGGAGAACGTGGTGGCCAATTCACGGGTGCATCATTACCTCTACCTATCCATCTGTCTGGGTACTGTTGGTTTAAAAAATTCCTAACATCCACCGAAAAATGTGGTGGAGCTCCATCGTGCATAAACCACATATCTACCCGATGTTGGAGTGGTAAATCTTCCAACAAATTTGGCAACGTATTTCGTAGATGTTGTAAATACATGTCTCCTGTTAATCTTTGTGGAAGTATGACAGGACCAATTATAAAATTTCCTATTATTCCAGCCCAAACGTTGATTTTGAATTCGTGTTGAAAATGGTTTATTTTAATGGAATGAGGATTTTCAATTGCATAAACGTGTTCATTATGAAAATTAGTTATTCCTCTTCTCGTGAAACAGGCTTCATCAGTGAACAAAATATTCTTTCCAAAGTTCAGATTCATTTCTCTTTGCAAATTAATGAACCTACAAAACATCAGACGACTTTGTGAATCATGGATTAATAAATCTTGAACTGGCGTCTTGTGGTATGGGTATAATAATTGTTCTCTTAGTACTTCATGAACGGCATTCCTAGAAACTTCTAGTTCATTACTTATCCGTCTAGTACTCAATTCTGGATTTTCTTCAATACGGTCTAAAATTTCTACTTCGACTTCGGGAATCCTTACATAACGCTGTCTTCCATAATCACCAGTTCTAGGAGCAAAATGACCGGTCTCCCGAAGACGTCTCTCAACTGCAGCAAAGGTTGGGTGGCTTGGTACGCGACGATTTGGAAACCTTGCCGAATACACCCTCACACTCTCTCGACCATTTCCTTGACAATATCCGAATACCAATAACATATCGGTGTATTCTTCATTGGTGCATTGTACGGCCATGATAAATCAGAAAAGTCCGATATCAACAATCAACGTCAATAAAACTCGACAAATCAACACAGATGAAACTATGGAAACCAAGAATGTGAATATCACTGTTTTCGAGCAGATAATAATAGTCTTCAGAAAAAAAAAACCAGTGCTACCTATTTTCAATAGAAATAACCTATGCAAAAAGTACATCTCAACTTTTTGCGTCGTATAAATCTTTGTATACGTGAAAATGGTGAACATTTTGAACAATTTTTATGAAATATCTGTTAATCGTTTTATTATTAATTATGCTCTAAATCACTAAAATTAGAATTTTGTCGAAACCATGAGAGGAATCGACTTTTGTCAAGAGTACCTTTTTTGTAGTGAATGAGTTGAATAATTTAGATTTCATATTGAAACTAATTTTTTTCCATTGGCGTAGGAGTTTTAGATGTTTATTTACTGAAAAAATCAAGTTCTAAGCCCATGGAATGATATTCATTATGATTATGATATGAGTTTCATTGCCCGATGAGTCTATGCCAACGTACCAAATTTGAAAAAAATCTCATGAGCCGTTCAAAAGTTATGAAGCAAAATCGATTTGAAAATTTCAACTTCAGAGCCGTCTAGCGCCCAAACTAAGCAACTTTTTACTGAGGTAAGTTTGCTTGTATCGAATTGTTTTGGTCTGAAGAATATGTGGTAGCTTTTTGTAAAGACCTTTTAAGGACACCCTGTATAAGGGGGCATTAGGGCGAGGGGTGCGCGGGTAGCGGGGTGTGAAAATATGACGACACTGTTTCCGCATCTTAATAGGATTTGATTTCTGTGGGTCTTGTGTCACAACTGTCATTCATTTATATTCGAATATTTGAATTCGAATTTAGATATCATCAAAATATTTGCTTGGAAATTGATCAATTGTAAGTAATATAATATGATATTTGGTATTCTCTCATCTTCCACGATGCGCTCTCCACTAGTTCTTGGACTGGAATTGGTTTCTACTTTGTCTGCTACTGTTTATTGTTGTGCAGTTCCATTTGAGCATCTACCTTATACCATATCGAATCAATTTCACTGCTCATCATAAAATTACATGATATGATAGGAATACTAGCCTCATGATAAAGGTTGGATTATTCGTTCGCTGGAAATCAACCTAGAATTGGCAATCTGAAGAATCAAATCTTTCCCCAAATAAGGATATCAAAATCAGCAAATAATGTCAAAAGAGATTCCCAATTCTAACCTACAATATTGAACAATGTGTAATTTATAAATAACGATAGCCGCCGTGCAATCGCCAGGCTGCTCCGGGTAAACGAGTGACGTCATCCGAAGGCGCCGCACTGCTATTGGCCAAGAAAAAATGAGACAACCTTTTGTATCATGATACTATAACTGAGAAGGTAAACCCACGCGCATGTTCTATTTCTGTCACTCTTGTACAGTATATATACGAACGGTATACGTCACTCCGTGACAAATCTCTGTTGGCGCTTCGAGGTAAAGCGAACATTTCATTCTTGACCGTTCGCATCTTTCAAGGTTGTACGCATCTCATGATTCTGCGAAGGATATTTGTTTTTGGTATTCTTGACCATTCGCAAGATGTGCGATCATGCGTGTTTTACAACGAGTGGAGTTTGGTGATCGCAAATGCCTTGCGTATGCGAATCTGATATTTAATAGGTTATGTTCCTGAGTTTCGTTATTCATATGTTATTCTTTTGATACCTATTTTGATATTAGAAGCTATATAGACGTGAAATTATCATTATTCTGAAATTCGTAGTCTAAAAGTCACGTAATACTAATTGAGTTCTGATACAGGGTGAGTCAAAAATGTGTACCGAGCTCTCTGGGGGTGATAGAACATTGAAAAATAAGTGTAGTTTGATGATTAAACTCATGGCCCAAAATGCATATTAAGGGAGATATATCCTTCCAAAGTTGATAAAATTAAAATAATTTCTCCGCATAACTTCTGAACGATGAAAGCCACCCGATTGAAATTTTGTGCATGAATGTATGTTGTCAAAATACATTTCTTCGTCACACTTCCACATTTCTGATATTGTTATAAAGGGTTTTTCAGAGGGTGAGTCATGATTTTTTGTAGAAAACTTTTTTCCCTGTATTATTTTCGGTGAAAAAACAGGAGCATTCGATGAAGCGAAGAAAATTACATGAAAAAGGTAGTTTTATTCAAATACAAAAAATTGAGCCGTTCGTGAGATATTTGAGTTTTTGTAGTTACATGATATCAGCAGATTGATTTTATTCATCGCGAGATTCATCGGTAACAATATTTCAGCAGGCCATGATGAATAATTTTGTTCTCAATTTTGACGTTCATGTCATCAACATTCGAGTCAACATTGTTGTAGTCGATTTGTTCGTGTGGTTTTTCTGTGTCATTTATCACTGCGATTATCAACTGAGATTTTAAGAAATATGGCAGGTTATTCGTTCTCTGAACAAACTGATATGCTTCTAATGCTTGGCGAGTGCTTCGGAAATGCAAATGCTGCTGTGAGACGATATGCAGAGATGTTTCCCGCTCGACGCGTTCCAAATTCGAGAACAATTTTGAGGATTGTACAAAGACTGCGTGAAACAGGATGTTTGAAAACCAATAATAGAAATGGTGGCCGACCCAGAAGTGCGAGAACTGTAGAAGTTGAAGAAGAAGTATTAAATACTGTGGAACAGGATCCGGAAATAAGTACAAGGAAATTAGCAAGACGAATAGACACAACACAAGCGAATGTAACCAGGATTCTCAGAGAGCTACAGCTACACCCTTATCATTATTTGCAGGTACAAGAACTGTTACCACGAGACAATGAAATAAGATTGAGATTTTGCGAAGAGTTGCTGGAACGAACTCGAAGATATCCTGAGTTTTTAAACAAAATATTGTTCACAGACGAAGCAACTTTCACTAGAAACGGTGTTTTCAATTCGCGCAACACTCATTTATGGGCTGACGAAAATCCACACGTTGTTAAAGTAACGCATTTTCAATATAATTTCAAAGTGAACGTCTGGGCTGCGACTTTAGGAGACAAATTCGTTGGATACTACATGTTCCCAGGGTCTCTGAATGGTGCAATGTACCTCAACTCCTTAGAAAATGAGTTAGGTACGATATTAGAAGACATTCCTCTCAACATACGTAGGGAAATCTGCTTTATGCATGATGGAGCACCACCTCATTATGTAAGAGTTGTACATCAAACTTTTATTTTTATTCAAACCTTGTTGGGACAGACTTATGCTATGTACTTATTGCTCAGTAACGTGGCACAGGGAGGTGATATTATCGACAAAATTAAAAACAAAATTGTTCATGGCCTGCTGAAATATCGTTATACCGATGAATCTCGCGATGAATAAAAACAATCTGCTGATATCATGTAACTACAAAAACTCAAATATCTCACGAACGGCTCAATTTTTTGTATCTGAATAAGAGTACCTTTTTCATGTAATTTTCTTCGCTCCATCGAATGCTCCTGTTTTTTCTCCGAAAATAATACAGGGAAAAAAGTTTTCTACAAAAAATCATGACTCACCCTCTGAAAACACCCTTTATAACAATATCAGAAATGTGGAAGTGTGACGAAAAAATGTATTTTGACAACATACATTCATGCACAAAACTTCAATCAGGTGGCTTCCATCGTTCAGGAGTTATGCGGAGAAATTATTTTAATTTTATCAACTTTGGAAGAATATATCTCCCTCAATATGCATCTTGGGCCATGAGTTTATTCATCAAACTACACTTTTTTTTCAATGGTCTATCACCCCCAGAAAGCTCGGTACACATTCTTGACTCGCCCTGTATAGCCAATTTGGAGAATTTAGAAAATGAAGATGAACATCAAATCAATAGACACAACCGTTTCGAAAATATCGACCCATTTGAGACATTGACTGAACATCAGTTTTTACAGATCTTCAGGTTATCAAAAATATTATGCAGATATTTGATTGAAACTTCAACTCCTTTCTTGCGGCCTCAAAAAAGGCCTACGGACTTGAGTATTACAACCAGAGTAAGTAATAGGTATAGATTTGTATCCTTCTTTCTAAAATTTTCAATTTAATAGGTTTTGGTAGCTTGTCGATTTTTTGCCTCTGGAAGTTATCAAATGGACATTGGAAGAAATATATTAGTATCATTGTCACAGCCATCTGTCTCCAGATGTATAGAAGAAGTTACCATCGCTTTGAATGAACCAGAAGTATTCAACAGATGGGTACATTTTCCAAAGAATTTTGATGAATTGAATGCTGTAAGACTTAGGTAGGTACCTATTTGTTGAAAAATCTGTTTAGATAAACCTATTTTCTATACTTCATTTTGAAGATTTTATGAAGATTACAATTTTCCTGGGGTTGTTGGCTATGTTGATTGCACACATGTAGCAATATTTCCTCCAAAAGTCGAAGATCAGGATCATCCAGAACATATCTATGTCAATCGTATAGGATATCATTCTATCAATGTTCAGTTGGTAAGTTTACGCAGGCTTGCGTATACGCACAGTTGCGAACGATGTCAAGAATAGCGCCCCAGCGCGTTTATCGTTTTAATAGCTATTTGTGTATTCAGAGCGCAAAGTGATATATTGCCGCTCGATAGAGAGGGGTTACCGCGTCAAGCGAAGCGGAGCGCGGTAATCTTTCGAGAGCGGCAATGACACTTTGTGTTCGAAATACACACATGGTTTTTTCTTCAAACGCACTTTATTCAACAAGAATATATAGACATAATAGTATTATGGTTATTGATTACTTGTATTTTCTGCAGATATTCTCCATCGGGAGCTTCTTGTAGAAATTTGTGTACATCTTCAGCGGTAAATGTCTTGGATTTCTTCGCTTCATATCCAACAGACTGTTTCTTGCGATAAGTTCAGGATACTTATTGATTTGTTATTTTTGACATTCAAGCATGTACGTATCATCGAATATATACAGCAAAGAGTTGGTGACTTCAAATTATTCGATTTTTCCCCAAAATAAGACAGTAACACGTTTTCTGAATACTTACCTTAGTTACCTTCTTGGAGTGGCACCATTTTATGAATTAATCATATTGTAGTTCATATTTCTTCCTTGATTTCTCCGGTAGGAGATTCAGAGTTACAGCTTTTGCACTTTCTGCTATATCAGGAGGCATCATTCAATAATGGGCTCTTCAACAATAGGTGAATACCTACCTATAGGTATATACGGTGCAGCCGTGCAGCAGCGATGAGAGCGTTTTTCAATATTTCCGCTCACGAGCGCAAATGATGTCACAGAATGACATTCCTCGGAAAACGTCACCTTTGTGATGAGATTTGAGAGCGTCAAAGGCTACTTTATCAAGCGGTTGTAGAAAAATTGTGTCTTTTAGTAGTGTCGGTTCGAATAATTTTGCTTAATTTATCAATTCGTTTATTTATATTTCATACTGAGAAACTATGGTTCATTGTGCTGTGGTGGGTTGTTCCAGTAACAATAAAAGATGTAAAACTGCATCGACATGTCATCACTTCACTTTTTCTTCATCGAAGGAAACTTGCGGTTTGTGGGCGAAAAATTGCTTTCAGAAGAACAAGTTCGATGTAAAAACAGCCAGAATATGTTCGAAGCATTTCTCAGTCGACGACTATAGATTGCAAGAAAAACTGTTAGAATTACCTATTCAGAAATGGAAATTAAAAGATAATGCCATACCTTCCTTAAACATTCCAATACCATCAATGAATCCAATTGTTACGCAGGAGAAGCGTGGGAAAAGAATAGAAAAAATGTATTTCAAAATAAGAATATTGAACAAAACTATCAAAGGAACTCCTACAATACAAAAACGCAAGATGACAAAAATAGTGAAATAAAATTTTGAATTCATTACCTTAGATTTTTTGGGATTTTCTCTCTCATTTCAATGACTATTAGCAAGTAAATTCTCTTATAGGTATCATAAGTGATTCAAAATTGTTTTATTTCAAATGCATTGACACCTTGGAACAGATCTGTCCTTACTCCAAATCGGTACATTGAAATATTCATCATATTTCCTATTTTTATTTTTGGAAACGAAAAAAATCTAGAGAAATGAACATATCACACCTCGATTAACCTACACACAGTATTTTTTTCAATTTATTCAATTCGATTTATCTAATTTGATTCAAATTTCTTTTATGGTACCTATCTAAAATGCAATTTGTTGAAAAATTTTGAACCCATTATTCCTTATTAGATTCGTTATGTCTATTCGTACAAATGTATCTACCTTCATGGTTTGATGAGTATTTTGTGAATTATCTAAATACTTGAAAATAATTGCACTGATTATGGTGTAACAACAGTGTTTCAGTGTGTTTACAAATATTTATATTAAATACAACTTTATCTACTTGTGTTTCATTAGACTCATGCCCCAAATGTTCATAATTGTGGCCAATATAATCACCAATTCACGAATAAAACAAATATTCACATACAAAGAATATTTCTCAATAATCTTTCTGCATATATGTATTAACTACGAATATTGATAATAAGGACAGCCTGTCTGATGTCAAAGTAAAAGAGTGCAATTGGCAAGGATTTATTTATGCGCATGCGCCAAAATGAAAGTGGAAGATGACAGACTCTCTTAGTGTTGTTTCCACAGAAATATATATGTTCAGTGGTTGTTTTACTCTTACGCCTGTCGTTGCTACTCAAATTGGGAATGATCGTGCGTCGTGTCTTATACCTAATACTTTTTGTGCAGCGCAATTATTCAAACAACCAGATTCTTTGAACTGTGTCGTCTTGTCTATGTTTAAGAATTGAATATTTTTATTACTCGTAATTAGCGTTATTGTTAGTAATGGTTTTTTTTTCGGTTCTGGATTATTTAGTGTTTGTGTTCAGAAGTTAGTTTATAGTTGTTGTTGTTGTTGTTGTTTGTGGTATTCGTAGTTTAAGTTTGTAACTTTTCACAAAATGTCCGCAAAAAACGTACATATTTGTTTTCTCTGCGACTCCAAGAGCTCCAGTTCATATCATCGGTAAGAAATTTATCACACGGATATGTGTTGCTTCCATGATGAATGTTCATTTACATCATTTCAATACTGAGGATATCTTATATTTCTACCGAGATTTCTACCATTTTTTAAATATTGATTGCTCCATTCTATTCTATCTGAAAAAAACGTACCTGTATAACCAGATCACTCTATATCAAAGCTAAGTATATGTTATGTTGTCTACCATCAATATATATACAAATTCAAATAAATATTTTCCAAATAACATGATTATTTATAGAGAAAATCTTAGATGAGGATGGTCTAAGGAGAAAGTAGATAAGTAGTACAAACATAACCTGTAAACTGAAGAGATTGACACATTACACTTGAAGTTTTAAAATTTGAATTTTGCGCATGCGCCCTTGATCATCGTTGCCAATTAGACAAGGAAAGACGTATATAATGAAGCATCACTTTTCTAACATTGCTTTTATGGCGTTTGGTCAATATTGTAGTTAATACATATATGTCTTTCTGTTTTGGAGAACGTCATGAATGTTACTCCCTCAATACCTACGAATGGATTATTTGAAATTCAGAAGATATCCAGGCGAATAACACATTTTGTTGTGTTCATTTTCATTATTTCATATATTTCGATGATTGGAATTATAATTCGACTAACATCAAAGCTCCAAAAACATTGTTATTCGATAATTCGTCTGATCAAATATATGAAAACCCTTGTTATTCCGGTTGCCGCCAATCATATTTGTCACGTAGTGACGTCATGCGCAAAGCGGTTCAAAAATAGAACCTCGAGTGATCATATCTTTCCTCGATATAGTATCATGACCTTGTATATATACGGACCTTGCTCTACAGTTACAGGCCGCTACAGTTCCGTAGAAACTAATATTTAGTCATGATATTTTACTGTTCTAGTCACAATTATTAAGAAAGCCAATGCTAGTTGTCAACGAAAAAGAAGAGGTATAAGAGAATTTTGTTGGTTAAACATTCTTAAATATGGCGGATGTTATGGATTCTGAAGATGACAGTAAACAAATAATTTCGAAGAATTGTAATAAACAATGGGTCAAATTAAATGTAGGTGGAACATATTTCTTAACAACAAAAACGACATTAGCGAGAGACCCTAATTCATTCTTATACAGACTGATCCAAGATGACAGTGATTTGATATCAGATAAGGTGAAATGAACCACTTCCTGCACTTCATTTACAGTATCCTAAATTATATATTTTTCAGGACGAAACTGGAGCTTATTTAATAGATAGAGATCCCAACTATTTCTCACCTATTCTGAACTACCTTAGGCATGGGAAATTAGTGATTAATAAAGGTTTAGCTGAAGAAGGTGTACTAGAAGAAGCAGAATTTTATAATATTGCTGAGTTGATCACGTTAGTTAAGGAAAGGATTATGCATAGAGATAACAGGCCATCTAAAGATGGCAAGAAACATGTTTATAGAGTGTTACAATGTCATGAGGATGAACTTACACAGGTAATATGAAATTTTCTTAGTTCTGAACATAATTCTTTGTTTTTTTTAAAAAAAATATCAGGATCTTGAATGCTCATAGTCAAACAATCAATTTGATGGACTTTTGATGAAGGAATTCAGAAAAAAACACTCTTTAATTGATTCTATTTCCCTTTCAATCAATTTTAGGATCTGATTATCAAAAATGATGTTATTAAACTATGGAAAAGGATCACAAACTTTTCTTATGTGAAATGAGATGTTAAGGAAAGATCTGTTAATTCAAAAATTTTATTATCTGGTAATGATATACTTTAAAAATATGGGATTCTGAAATGCTTATTTGTATAGGTGTTACTTTCAAGACACTCAAATATAGTAACAGTGATCAATGACTATATACTTGACTATACATGTACATAGGTCTATTTTTATTAATGTGAAGACTTCCGTCTTCATTATTCTTGTTTTCCACTAAATGGAAAAAAATTTAAACTAGTTTTGCATGATATTTCACCTCACTTTACAGTGATATTGCCTCTCAAAGAGCTAGATGATTTATCTGAGTGTGTAACAGAGAAAGGTACTATAGATACTATATTGAATCATATCTTTGGTTAATTTACATCAACCTGGAATGATTATTCAAGTTTATTACATAAAAAAATTTGGAAAATTCATGGGTTGGTGGCAGTTGAAGGACCTATAAACCAAGTGAATATTTCAAATTCACAATAGTGGAATAATGTAGCCACATTTGTGAATTCATTAGTCCTCATTTGATGGAAATGGCCAAGGGGTCTGCTGATTTAGATCAGCCAAACAGCACCATAATACAGAACATCATGCTCTTTTCAATTTCGAAATATACCATAATTCATTGACAAAATATCTAAAATTTTACTTTTCAATAGTAATAAATTCTCGATTGTAGAAAAAAGAAATAAATTCATGATTGAAATATCTAAAAACTTTAGTTCTGGTTCTGATAGAATGACGGGATAGAATGAAGGGATTGGCACAATTTCCTTCAAATAAAAAGTTAATTTTTGGATATTGTGGCAATGAATTACAAATTAGTGATGAATCATTCCCCTATTGTCGTATCTTGGTTTGTTTTAGAGAAAAAAATATTTCTATGAGCGCCCTTGTGATTTGAAACTAACAATGAAGTATTTTGTTTATTATCATTTGTTGATCGGTTTTATCATTATTGTGGAGAACAAATCTCAAGAAAATTAGTTTTGTCACTCAGAAATTGATAATATTTTCTTCTCCTAGAGCTCTATTGAAACCTATCTTTCCCATGTGCATTAGATGCATACTGAACTCCAGCTAATTGTTTCAGATGGTTTCTACTATGTCGGATGGATGGAAATTCGAACAGCTGGTGAACATTGGTTCTCAATACAACTATGGCGCTGATGAACATGCTGAATTCCTCTGTGTCGTCAGCCGTGAGTACGGGGCACCTGAGAGTACGGAGGTCAAAGGGGAGAGAGAGGATAGAGCCAAGGTATTACAACAAAAGGGGTCTAGAATGTAAGATGTAGATTGAGATTAGGTGGAGAAGGATTTCTATTTGAAAGAACCCTTACATGATCGTCGTGTTGTTGTTGTGAATTGATACAATCTAGTGATTTACTCAATTTTTTTCATAGCACTGGAGTGGATATTTGAGCGTCGTTTACTTGGCTGAACTTATTTGTGCAATAGTTAGTTACCAACAGTGCAATAATACACTGGTGGCTAAACTATGGAACAAATTTGTTATGCAAACAATTTATTTTAGAAAAAATTCCTGAAATAGGTCGATTTTCAGTTCCAAATGACGATTTCTTTCAATAATGTGCAAAAATGATGACGTCACCAGTTTTGACTCTGTGGAAAATAAAAAGTGATTCAGCTTAATCAGAAATAATTTCACAATAAACTTTTCAGCTAAATTAAATGCTGTAGCCTCATCAGAAAACATAACATACCACATGTAAAAGAGATCAAAATAAGTTGATTGGGCCCAATTCATTCATATTCCAAAATGTACCGTTTGTCCGTGAGAAGAGTTCAAAGTTCACATAAAAAATACGTTTTTTTATGCTGTTCAGAAATAAGTGAAACGAACTTGATGAAATTTGACAATGGTGTATTTCAGAGGATTACTCTCCTTTTGGTAATCGAAGAGACCTAAAAGAAATTTTAGAGGGTTTAAAACCACCCTCACCCCCTGACATTTTTTTTCAGAACTTTTTTATGGGTAGTAATACGATTATTAAATTTCTCAAGCTTGAAGATGTATCAATTATTTTCATTTCATTACTGTTGTAAAAAATTTCGTATACGGCATAGTTTCGAAGGAAAAAAATTTTCTTTCAGAGAATGCTACCAGATATTCCTAGTACAAGTTTAATGAAACTGTGATATAATACTTAGTTGGCAGTGAAAACGAAGGCAAGTCGTTATTTTGACAGGAAACAAATTCATTATTCAAGTTTGTTGTTAACGTTGTCTGTAAATTCTTCAATTTTGTTATTATTGCAAGTACCATTACCACCGACTTATATGTTCGGTGCCATTACCGACCATTTATTGATATTTAATTGTTGTTGTTATTTTAGCTGCTATCAAATATGGATTCCTCTTGATAAATTCAAAAATCGTATAACTACCCCTGAAAAAGTTCTGAAAAAAATGTCAGGGGGTGAGGGTGGTTTTAATCCCTCTACAATTTCTTTTAGGTTTCTTCGATCACCAAAAGGAGAGTAATCCTCTCCAATACACTATTGTCAAATTTCATCAAATTTGTTTCAATTATTTCTGAACAGTGTATAAAAATGTGTTTTTTTATGTGAACTTTTCTCACGGACAAACGGTACAATTCGGAACATAAATAAATTGGGTCCAATCAACTTATTTTGACCTCTTTCACACGTGGTAGCTCTCAATTTTGGGACACCATGTATTATAATTTTTTTCAAATACTGAATACAGTATTGAAAAACGCTTCAAGTGAGGACAAGTGCCTTCAAGTGAGGCACATTACAATACCCACTTTTCAATTAGAAAAAATCAACGATTACGTCACCGTGTTTAAACTGGTGACGTCATCATATTCGCATATTGATAAATAAATCGGAATTTAAAATTAAGAATCGACCTATTTCAAGATTTTTGTCTAAAATGAATTGATCACATCATAATGAATTTGTTCATTTTTTAGCAGCTCTCTGTATATTGATTTCAATATGCTCATTTCTTAGTGTTAGGATTTCTTATCATCATGGTGGAAATTTAATGGAACGGTCTACTCAGGAGCCTGAAATCAGACCTGTTCTAGACATGAGGTCACTGGGAGTATATCAGAAAAATTTCACGTCGGTCATTATATATATTATAGTAGAAGTAGTTATGTTTTGAATGAAATAAGAGTGGAAAAACCTGATTATTGTGCTATATCTGCTGTCTAGATATGCCTATAGGACTTCAAATGAAAATGATCTAAGATTCATTAGATTCTTAAATAAAGAAGCGATAAATACTGTCAGCTTTCAGAGTGAAACCAATTCGAATTTCCAAAATGTTATTCGAAAATATTCAATATTCATACATGCATTCAGGTGTCACAATCTGTTGAAGCATTTTTCACCTTGTTTGAAAAGCAAATAAATATGTCAATAATTAGTCTGATTGCAGGAGAATGAGGTTACCACTGAATATCTGTGTTTAGTTTTAGTATAAAAAAATCAAGTTGATTTATTTGGGAGATTTTCAAAAATTGATGATTATCTTGTGGGAAATTTCATTTGCTGCTTTATTCTCATATTGATATGCATTGGTGTATTTTAACATCAAAATTAACTAGTGTTAACAGCTGATCTATCTAGCCTTGGACATGATGATACCATATTAGATATTTTGTTTATTAACTTCCTTAACATTTGAGAAATATAAGATATTCAAAGATCAGAAAGTTTATCTTTACAGGAGACGTAGGCAACTTTGAGGCCTACGCTGGAGGCGAGGCCTGAAAGCCTGTTAGTCTTGTAAAGAGCTTTCGTGGATGTGTTATGTACAACGTTTTTTGTCACCTCTGTATTTTGCTTATTATAGTTCTCTCGAATTCAGAGGCGTAATGTTTGAACCTGCTTTCAGTATCATTAGAAAGCAGCAACATAAATCGATAGTTCATATTTAAAATATCTGCCCCTATCATCTCTACATTTTCCTTTTAAGAAGTATTTCATAGCCTGTATAGGCTCAAAAACAGTAATTTTGGGATCCATGATATTAGAAGCATGCAACAATTGAACAAAGGCCATATCTGTTGATGTCATTTCATCCCAATCTAATAGAAATGATATTGAAAATATAATTTCATGAACAATGTTTCTTTAAGTCATAATATATGGGTTTCTGAGCTCTACAACTGCAAGGTATTCTGATAATATTCATATTGGATGATCACTAAAAGACTGAGGATTATGTTATAAGTGGTGTTTTGGCATTATTAGGAGTTTGTGCTCTCAAAACTATCCCATTCGGGTGTATCATGATTATTATGCTGTCTGTACATACACATCTTCTCCAAAGCTCTCTAATCATCATCACATAACATTCATATCTTATTCTGTTAATTTCAGTATTTGACTCATGACAAAGTAATGGGAAATTATTATAATTTCATTCTCAAGAAATTCTTTCAGGTAATCCTTCTCTTACCTACTCCGGTAGGTGTACAGTGATTTTTGTATTGAATGTATACGCTCGGTTTTGTATAGTATGATTTAAGTAAATAATTCTCCTTGATATTTCAATGAAATGTCCCAGTTTGTGCTATTTTCTGCTTCCTTTCTCATAATGAGCAATACAATCTTCCCTAGCACAGCAACCTCAAATTTGTTAGTATATGCTCAAATACAGTTTTGATACAGAATTACGAATAATCTTAACTGAAAGGAATTCTCCTTAATTTCTTTACGAATACGATTCTCATCGACATCCTGGGTTTACTCAAAGTTAGATGAATAAAAAAAAATTTGATTATAATTGTGTTTATTTTCACACTTTCTCGCATATAAAAATACAAGTCTTATAGAGGAGAGTCTTAATGAGCCGCTAAAAATCCGAACGTCGCCTGATCGTACAGGATTTTTGACCCCTGCTTAGGTTTGGTGTCGAGTGTCTCTCAAAATTCCACCGCTGGCTAACACGATGTTCCCAGAACATTATAGGTTTTCCTTTCGTGTTGTCTACAGATAAAAAAAAATTCTATCCTGGAGCAATTACTAGCATCTGCGCTCACGTGCTGAGGGTCGTGAGTTCGTATTCTGTAGTGGACTGCCTTTTTTTTGTTGGAACATATTTCTTTCAATTCATTCCGTGTCTAGAAACCAGCGTTGACATATGTCTTGGTGTAATTTTTTTGTTCATTTGAATCGTTCATTAAAATATACAAAACTGGTAACGGTTACGTTTATTAACGCCTACAAATGCGGTCGCTACTGGTACCGTCAGAATGCAGCATAACATAATAATAATAATAATAATGATATCCATTACGATAATAATAATCATTGATACACTTCCTGCAGAGCAAAATGCAAAGTTAGCTCTTTCTCCGGGTAGTTTCCTACCGAAAGAAGGTGCGCTCTTCCACTTAGCCATGATAGGTATGGGTTTACATGTGCATAATGCAAAGCATCACACATGTAGACTCACCACAGAAATATATATAGAACAGAGTTCAGTGAGACTCACTCAACTATAAATATATACAGGGTGGGCCACCAGTAAAGCCTCGGCCTGTAGTAGGGTAACCACACATCTAGAATTTCTCTCTCCAGGAAGTTGAATGTCTATATGGGCTACACTTTTAGAATATTTCGAAATGTACAGGGTGTCTCGAAAAAGCGCAGTATACCAAAGTTTATATACCCATTTTTCGATTCCTTATCGAAAATGAGACCTACTTCTTCGAATGTTCCCTTCACCTATTTCATTGTTTCCGAGTTTTTGTTTTGAAAATGCAGGGTTCTAATAATATTTGTATATTTACTGAACCTATCAATTATGATGACAGAGTTTTGAATTATCCCTTAAGGATCTTCATAGCTATTTGGTCAAAATCATATCATACAGGGTGCTCAAAATTCAGCTCGAAATTCTCCAAACTTCAAAAACTTCGTTATTTCAAATGGGATACCGTGTATATTTCAACGTGAGACATTCGAATATTTTTCAAACAGTGTATGCATCCCCTATAACTATCTCTGATGGTGTGGAAGAAATCAACGTATTTCCAAATGTATCTACAGAATTATCTACAATCATCTTTCAACATTCAAACTGTTCTATCTAGATGGCTGATGCATTGAGCTCCTGCTGTCTATCTTGCCATGAGTTCAATCAAGGCGTCTGGTGTCATTCTGTTATATGAAAA
Organism: Gastrophysa polygoni; assembly: GCA_963576655.1. Taxonomy (NCBI): domain Eukaryota; kingdom Metazoa; phylum Arthropoda; class Insecta; order Coleoptera; family Chrysomelidae; genus Gastrophysa; species Gastrophysa polygoni. The sequence continues at coordinate 33,460,763 of OY755083.1, forward strand.
CGTCTCGTTCTTTCGAGAGTAGGATTGTTTGTGTTGAACAAAGAAAAATGAAAGAATATTCATTCCAAGAAGGAATCAATATGATGATGATCATTGGCGGATGCCATGAAAATTGTGCCCTTTTCTAGATTGTCGGTAATGTATTATTCGATAGAAATTATAGATATTTATTTATTTATTTATTTATTTAATGGAGATGGGATACAAACAGGCAGAAGCCCAAAACTGTATCCACTGGTTACACATAATACTCTGATGCTTACACAATAATATTAAATATTCAATACCTGAAGATAAAACAAAAATAAATTCCGAATTTGGATCGATCAAACAAAAATATGATTTCTAATAAGTGTCCTGAACTGACTCAATGATGTACAATGTATATCTACGTTGCTACAATATTTATTAAAATTATCACTCATCCTACTCATTGGCGAGTTCAGTCCCAAATTGGTGTGACAAAAATTGACATTCAAAAATATTTTAAGTCTTGTGGGTCTTGACGGTACATGGAATGATATGAAAGATAACAACATAGAAGAACTAAAATGATTCCTCATTATTTTATAGATGAATAATAGATCTGACATAATTCTACGTTGCTCCAAGGTTATAAGTCCAAAAGAACGTCTGGTTTAGTTAATACTCTCTACAACAAATGAATTGTTCACTCTGAAGTTCAGGAATCTCACAAAATTATTTTGAACTCTCTCCAATCGAACTTTGTGGTTGATATAATAAGGACTCCAAATGACACTTGCAGAACATAATCGGCTATATACGTAGGCATAATATAATGTTTTTATGGAATTTTGAGATTGAAAATATTTGCAAGTTCTTTTAATAAAACCCAACATTCTATTGCATTTGTTAGTGACATAATCAATATGCATTGCAAAACTCAATATGGAATCGAAAATAACTCCAAGGTCTTTATTATGAGATACTTTTTCCAAATGAGAATCATTCAAATTGTAGTCAAATGTAATAGGGTTCTGACTCCTAGTAAAGCTAATACTGCAACATTTCCTTGAGTTCAAAAATAATCTGTTCTTTTTACAATACACGTCTAACCTATCGAGATCGTTCTGGAGTTTCATACAATCGTCCAACGACACAATTCTTGTGAAAAGTTTCAGATCATCGGCATACAATAGAAATTTAGAATCATGGAAGCATTGATCGATGTCATTAATGAAAATAATAAATAATAAAGGTCCAAGATTTGACCCTTGGGGCATCCCAGAGGTAACTATAATTGGGTTAGAGTTAAATCCATCAATACTTATGATCTGAGACCTATTGAATATGTAAGATGAGAACCATCGTAATATATCACCATGCATACCAATTTCCGCAAGTTTCATCAACAAAATATTATGATCAATCTTGTCGAATGCCTTGCTGAAATCTGTATAGATAGAGTCAGTTTGAATACGATTATCGAGTGAATCTGATATAAACTGATTATAAATCATGAGATTGGTTTCTATGGATCTTTTAGAAAAGAATCCATGTTGTTCTTCCAGAATTGTGTGTTTGAGGCTGTCGAAGATTAAATCATATAATATGCTCTCGAGGATTTTACTAAAAATACAAAGTTTACTGATACCTCTGTAATTAGTGACATCTCTTTTATCTCCAGAATTCTTGTATATTGGCACAAGAAGCGCAGTTTTCCATAGATCTGGGAATTCACCTTCAGAAATAGATTCATTATATATTAGTGTAAGAGGAGTGCGAAGACTATATGAGCATTGATTTACAAAATAAGCCGGAATATTGTCAATACCACATCCCTTACTATCATCAATGGACGCTTCCTCACCCTCAAAAACGACAGAGGAAGGTATGCCAATATTATGCTTACTATTCGACGCAAATTGCCAAAACTTCTTGACGTCAACCAGTATTGCATTTTCGATTTGAGTAAGGTAGTTTTGATAATCTTGTGAAATTAGTCGTTTACTACGTTGTCTCAACATTCTAAATTCAATATAATCATTATAATATAAGAAACGTTTCCATTTTTTATGTATTTTGACCTTCTCTCTGATGCAATCAATGGTTGTATTTGAAAAATAAATCGGAAATTTCCTGTTTTTCGTAACTACTTTCGGAACAAAATCCTGTATGCATTTTCTCAGAGCTTCGTAAAATTTATCGATAGCACAGTTTAAAGATATGTTAGCAAGAATATCATTCCATATTATATCATTCAAGTGATTGTTGATCTGATGATATGCTCTGTTGATATGTGTCACAATAGGTATTATAATGGGATAACAATGTAAAATCATTCTTGTATTGATCATATCAACACCTACAGCATGCGTTTTAATACTTAGTAATAATTTATAGACATCATTTTCACTTATAGGAGTGGACGAAATGTTAGGGATATCGTTTCTAGCCAAAAAATCCAGAGTATCATTGTCGCACCCATTGTTATCTTCCTGTGTGGCAGAAATGAAGAAATTATTTAGGTCGTCGGAGAAGACAACTGATGAGGTATATAATTCAGATACTACTTTTATAGGACACTGTTTCTGCATCGTACAGAAGTTGGTTTTATTTCAATATGGTGCATAAACGAATCACTCAAATGAGTTTATGAAATGGTGGTTCAGGCCTTAGAATAACGAACCTTTGCGCACCAGTTTCTTGGTGTATGAGGAGCGAAGCTAGAAGAGAACGACTGCGATAATACAGGGTGGCCCAATGAAAACGAAACAAGGTATGCATGCATGGAACTGACATTAAAATAAAAGATTCTTATGATGTTGGATAGGACAGGATTTTAAAAAAAGGCAGTTCTTAGATGAACATCGTTCCAACTACAAAATGAGAAATAGTGATGAAAGGGAAAAAAAGCGTTTCTTTCCATCACTAGACGATTATTTTCATAAACGTGTTTTTTCGAGAACTACTGCATTGCATTCCAAAAACAAGGAAGCGTTGGTAAGAGATTTCGATTACTTGGCCCCTTATCCCAATTGAGATTCAAGGATTGGAGCTCACCCCTCCGAGAAATTTATCCGAGAATAATAATAATATGCCTTTATTCATATTGTTAAATATTCAACATTATAATGAAAATATAATGTTATAAAATCAACAATATGAATGGGCGGAATTCAGTCGCCTCTATCCGAAGATAGTGGAAGTGAAAGTAATAGTGATAGTAAAAGTGAAAAAGAAGTGAAGTTAAAAAGTTGAAAACATGCGCGAAATATTTCCCTCTCGAATTCAAAAAATAGACCGGTTCCAGCGTTTTTTTTCTTTCTGAGAACGATAACTATGTCTAATCGGCCTTGTTTCGTTCTCATCGGGCCACCCACTATATCTTGTAATACATACAGGGTGTCCTTAAAAGGTCTTTACAAAAAGCTACCACATATTCTTCAGACCAAAACAATTCGATACAAGCAAACTTGCCTCAGTAAAAAGTTGCTTAGTTTGGGCGCTAGACGGCTCTGAAGTTGAAATTTTCAAATCGATTTTGCTTCATAGCTTTTGAACGCCTCATGAGATTTTTTTCAAATTTGGTACGTTGGCATAGACTCATCGGGCAATGAAACTCATATCATAATCATAATGAATATCATTCCATGGGCGTAGAACTTGATTTTTTCAGTAAATAAACATCTAAAACTCCTACGCCAATGGAAAAAAATTAGTTTCAATATGAAATCTAAATTATTCAACTCATTCACAACAAAAAAGGTACTCTTGACAAAAGTCGATTCCTCTCATGGTTTCGACAAAATTTTAATTTTAGTGATTCAGAGCATAATTAATAATAAAACGATTAACAGATATTTCATAAAAATTGTTCAAAATGTTCACCATTTTCACGTATACAAAGATTTATACGACGCAAAAAGTTGAAATGTACTCTTTGCATAACTTCTTCATCGCCTGTAAGATTATTCGTCGCCTGTTGGATACGTTGCCATAATTGTTCTACAGTATTCACAGGGGTCTTGTAAACTGTAGACTTGAGATAACCCCATACAAAATAATCCATCGGTGTTAAGTCTGGAGAACGTGGTGGCCAATTCACGGGTGCATCATTACCTCTACCTATCCATCTGTCTGGGTACTGTTGGTTTAAAAAATTCCTAACATCCACCGAAAAATGTGGTGGAGCTCCATCGTGCATAAACCACATATCTACCCGATGTTGGAGTGGTAAATCTTCCAACAAATTTGGCAACGTATTTCGTATTTCCTGTTAATCTTTGTGGAAGTATGACAGGACCAATTATAAAATTTCCTATTATTCCAGCCCAAACGTTGATTTTGAATTCGTGTTGAAAATGGTTTATTTAATGGAATGAGGATTTTCAATTGCATAAACGTGTTCATTATGAAAATTAGTTATTCCTCTTCTCGTGAAACAGGCTTCATCAGTGAACAAAATATTCTTTCCAAAGTTCAGATTCATTTCTCTTTGCAAATTAATGAACCTACAAAACATCAGACGACTTTGTGAATCATGGATTAATAAATCTTGAACTGGCGTCTTGTGGTATGGGTATAATAATTGTTCTCTTAGTACTTCATGAACGGCATTCCTAGAAACTTCTAGTTCATTACTTATCCGTCTAGTACTCAATTCTGGATTTTCTTCAATACGGTCTAAAATTTCTACTTCAACTTCGGGAATCCTTACATAACGCTGTCTTCCATAATCACCAGTTCTAGGAGCAAAATGACCGGTCTCCCGAAGACGTCTCTCAACTGCAGCAAAGGTTGGGTGGCTTGGTACGCGACGATTTGGAAACCTTGCCGAATACACCCTCACACTCTCTCGACCATTTCCTTGACAATATCCGAATACCAATAACATATCGGTGTATTCTTCATTGGTGTATTGTACGGCCATGATAAATCAGAAAAGTCCGATATCAACAATCAACGTCAATAAAACTCGACAAATCAACACAGATGAAACTATGGAAACCAAGAATGTGAATATCACTGTTTTCGAGCAGATAATAATAGTCTTCAGAAAAAAAAACCAGTGCTACTTATTTTCAATAGAAATAACCTATGCAAAAAGTACATCTCAACTTTTTGCGTCGTATAAATCTTTGTATACGTGAAAATGGTGAACATTTTGAACAATTTTTATGAAATATCTGTTAATCGTTTTATTATTAATTATGCTCTAAATCACTAAAATTAAAATTTTGTCGAAACCATGAGAGGAATCGACTTTTGTCAAGAGTACCTTTTTTGTAGTGAATGAGTTGAATAATTTAGATTTCATATTGAAACTAATTTTTTTCCATTGGCGTAGGAGTTTTAGATGTTTATTTACTGAAAAAATCAAGTTCTACGCCCATGGAATGATATTCATCATGATTATGTTATGAGTTTCATTGCCCGATGAGTCTATGCCAACGTACCAAATTTGAAAAAAATCTCATGAGCCGTTCAAAAGTTATGAAGCAAAATCGATTTGAAAATTTCAACTTCAGAGCCGTCTAGCGCCCAAACTAAGCAACTTTTTACTGAGGTAAGTTTGCTTGTATCGAATTGTTTTGGTCTGAAGAATATGTGGTAGCTTTTTGTAAAGACCTTTTAAGGACACCCTGTATATCATATACTATCCTTTCAATTTCGCATTGATTCTTACTAAAAATGATAGATAGTGCTAAATATAATAACAAGAAATATGATAATGATTGGAATTTCGAAATGGCAGTGTCAACCTGTAAACAAAACCAGAGACAAACATTTGCTCTCAGAGAATTACAAGAAATTTTTATTGTGTGTAGAATTTGAATTCTATTATTTCCGAATACATTCATTGAAGGAATGTCAAATTTGTGAATACCAAAGTTGAGAGGTATTTCTACCCCACTTCAAACGATTTTACTTCTAGTTTTCAAGCCAGTCATCTGAATTCGATGGAACTTGTACTGATTGCTTCGAAGAAACATTCTACAGAGGTGATGATAGTTTTTTCCCAAATTAACCACAGAAAAAATATATCCATATTTCATGAAAACAAATATAGGTTTAATGAAATCACCTCTCATTGTCAAATTGCAAATCAAACCTATGAGAAGTAAAATGAAAAATTGATTTACGGCAACCGGTTCCTGGCGCCCTCTAGTCACACGAAACCGAACCACCGATCGCGACGGCCAACCAGTGAGCGAACAAAGAACGTGAGCTACGTTCATTGAGTTATTATTTCATCGAGTTCCCAATTAGTTATTCCCAGTTATTATTCCAATTAATTCAAGTTCCAATCGTTATTATCATCGAGTTAAGACGGGCGTTTCACTAAAATGGTTTGGCAGACCCTTTTTTCAGCATGCTTTCCGGCCTTGTCATGGATTCAATCCCAAAAGTAATTGAATTATTGTAGAGAGGAAGGTTCAAATTAGGGAATGAGTATTTTTTGGAGTCAAAACTTTTCCATTTAAAAAAGTTATGGGTCATTGAAAAATGTAAACATTGTAAAATTTGTGTCTCAGATTCAAATGAAATTACCTCATTCTATGGAACCAAAATTGAGGAATGCTTCACCAAAATATCAGCATCTGAAATGCCTTCCTTCGAACTAAAAGCATGTTTGAATCTGAAATTTGACACAAGGACGCTATTTATGGTTTATTATGTTAGATTCGTTCAAAGATAAAGTAGAAAACATGAATTTGCGAGTTCGGGCCGGTTCGTACCGGTTCGTACCCTACCTAATAGACGGCGGTACACACGTACCTCGCAATCCAGTGCTACCAACTGTGATTTCGTGAGATGTTGTTTCTGTAAACAACCAGCAGATGGCATTCACGTCGACCCGCGTTTTCAATGATACGAAAGATTACAAGTTACACGAATGTGTTCGATTCTCTAATCATATTTATATATTATTACTCATTATGTATAATTTCTTTCTAATTTGTTATGGAGCAAGAATTGTTATAAAATATCGTAAGCTTCATCACCTCTATGAAACTCCTCGTGGAAGTAGAAATATTGATGCCGTGTTGCCAAATACTCGGAATTTTCGCAAATTCGAGGATATCCAATGAAAATCAAATAATATTTGCGTCAAAAAAATTGCTATATCAATTTTTTCACTTCTACTGGACTTCGACAATGTCTGTCTGTCCTGTCGTCCACACAGTTCTTTCCTATCACTTTGCATTTCCTTGTCTTTAGGAAAGCTATAAAACTTTGTACCAGACACAAAGCCCTTGCACTTATTGTCAACATTACAACCATACAATGGGCAGCTCATCTTCAATCAAATTTAAACTTCAAAGTTGATTATTTCGAAGAGATATTTTCTTGATTTGCAACAGTAAACACACGCAAAATATAGCCCAATAACACCAATATGGCGAAATTTCTCACAAGCTGACGTCACACTAGCCACGCCCACGTGCGTGGTAACTATGAGTCAGAATAAAGTGATTAGCCTTGTACATACTATCGGGGTAAAATATTTGAAGCTGGGGTTCAGCAATAGAGCAACAATTGTCAATAAGATGGAAGTCAATAAATATTTACAACTACTGTTTTGCAGTGAATTCAACTGAAATTTTATACCCTTGGCAACACTGGTTGGTACAGAGTTTGCAGATCGTTGTTGCTGGTCTCTGGCTCACTTGAGTCGTTACCTACCCCGCTCCTCTCATACCTCTCGAGTGCATTCGGGTACAGGTCGGTGCCCAGAGTCAACGCTCAAGTGGCGTATTTTTTGCCGTAGATAAATGACTCAGTCATCGTGCGAACTGCTTTGCCTTTTGCCTTCACAATTAGCATGGTCGTGGCATAGCAGTATAAACAAGGTCTAGCATTAGCATTGGGGAAGGCGAGACTAATAATCAGATCAAAAAAATCAATTCGAACTTCTGAAAATGAGTCCTACAATGTATGCTATTGTTGTATTCTTGGGAATTGAAAAGATTCAGTCACTCGATGGCGTGTTAGAAATATCTAGAGAACGGTGAGAAATATATTTTTGAAATTTTGGCTACGCAAATGGGAGCCTTGATATTTCGAATGGACCACCCTATATATTATTAGATTTTCGGATTCTGAAGAAGATTCTGAGCATATTTGCCGTAGCATGTCCTATAGCTATCTTTCACTGTTTTTGACCTAAGAATCAATACTGTCAGAATGTTGCAATTTTCACAGCTGCTTCCTCGAGTGCTTCCTGAAACATAGTCATCTTATCAGGTTTGGCGCATATTGAATTATTATTATACGGGGTATGAAAAAAGGTGCGGGCACGAATAAGATCGAAAAAGTCGATTCTTTTCAAATGTTATATCGATATAAACCAGGATAAAATTGTCATTGTTAGGTTAATCATCATTTGTGTCTGATAAATTTGAGTCATGTGGCCCACTACAATCAAATTTGAACAAATTTCATTCATCAATTTTCTGCATGCCCTTGGTATTATCATGTTAAACTGACCATGAATGGAGAATGGTTTGTAAATTTTTCCTCTCGTATATAAATATATGCCATTCCCATTACTCGAACTTCACCTTTTCAATCCTATAATTCAAAAACTGTTGAAGATAGGCGAAGGGACATATTATATCATTTAGAATGGATGATAGAAATTATTGAAAAAATCGAATTTTTGGAGTTTATTTGTACCCGAGTTTGACGCACCTTTTTTCACACCCTGTATAATATTGATTCAATATGCACGAGAATTCATAAGATACCTGCTCGGATACCTATGTGTTGGGAAGCCGCTGTAGAAATTTCAGCTTTCTGTCGTAACTGGCAAGAAAAATGTCGCAGTTTTCGCCGTGGAAAATCAACAATCAATTCAAATGTCTCAGAATTCGAGAATCTAATGATATATAGGGTGTTCCATTTGAAATTCAAAAGTTGCTCTTAGTAACACTAGATCTGGAAACATTGCAGATGTGAAAATATTTTCAAGAGCTAGATTTTGACATCCCATTTCCGTACCCAAAATTTCAAAAATATATTCTTCTCCGTTCTCTAGATACTTCTAATACGCCATCGAGTTGAAATTACCCTGTATTATGAGATATATATATCACATATGACTAGTATGGAAAGAGACATATTTGGCACGAGAAGATATTCAGTACGAGCCGTGTAGCGACAAGTGCGGAAATGTAACGAGTGCTTGAAATACATTTTCCAACGAGTTCCAACGACCAAGAATATTTCAATTATGAGCATTATGAGTGTTTATGAGACATGTTTCTAGTCAGTTTCGCTCATTGTCGACGGCTATCCAAAATATAGCAGTCTGGAACGAGACGGTGACCCGTTAGAGTGACCGATCTGATGAAAATAGCTATGTCAATTTCATGAGAATAAATCTGTCCGCAGAAAAATTAATTCAAGTTCATCGTATCGAAATGGCTCAACTGTGTTATATGTCTAGGGATTGTCAAATTCATCGATAATTCTCGATGATGTCGATAAAAATTCACACTAACAAAATTATCGTTATTATCGCTATTATCGTTGTTATCGATAATATTGGTATCATCGATATGAAACGATAAAGTCGATAAACTTGATCTTCTTGAATTGTAGTGGATTCATATTTTGAGAGATCAAGATGCGGAATGAATCTAGATATATGATAAGTGGGGGCATAGGCACCGTGTATATGTGATCATATCATCAGTTAAATTCTCAGTTGAAATATCATTACATTCATCATCGCATCGATCATTGATGCGAATGTGCGTTTGTGAAAAATTTCCATACTAGTGCGTTTTACTTTACATTTTCTTGTTGCCATTGTTCGAAATGACATAACAAAAACATTACTTTTTTTGTTTATCGATAGAATGTTCATTTTGCTTACCGCGCATATTATATTATATTATTTTTTATTCGCTTGTTATTCATGTATACACTTGTTACCCATTGTGTTTTTTCTCATTTAGGTGAATAAATTATCATCAATATCATTATCATTATTATTATCACCTCCCTACCTAAAGCGACTATATCACAAGAACACGTGTTCGCGGCTTGGTTCTGAACAAAGCATCTGTCAAACACCCGACGAAGAGAGATCAAATACCTGTTATAATATTGTACTATTCAAAAATACTACATTTCAAATGTCTTCAAATGTCTGACACAAATTTGGTGTTTACTGTGGTAGGTACACAAAGGTGATCGTTGCAACCAGTTTATATACTATCATCCTGGAAGAAGATATCGATATCGATGAAGTAATTCAGAATGGGTTTAGAGCCAATACAAAATAAATATGCGAATAAGGATATTCAATTCTTTTGTTCCGTCGAATTCGATCAGAGCCGTCGCGATATATTATATACATATAGTTCGACAGGCCAGTAGAAACGATTGAAAAACATACCTACACTTCAATCTGTTCGGTTCTGCAATCCCTATACAGGGTGTGTCATCAATGCTGCACGAAAATTCAAGATCAAATTTCATGGGCCAAAATATGAACAAAGTTCAGATAATTAGTGGATTTTTGTTAGGTATACCTAGTTATCCGATTAGTTATCCGATTTTTGTAAGTATACCTAGTTATCCGATTAGTTTGCTGATCGATCGGCTGTAGCTAAATAGATTTCTCGAGTATCACAGATTTTCTTCCAACAGCTATGCATAAGTTTGGTTTTCATTCTGACTTTTCTCATATTTTGACCCAACAAATCTGACCTCGAAGTTTCGTGCAACAATAATAAAACACCATGTAAAAACAGCGGCCGGTCAGGGTGCCAGTTTCCAGTTCTTCATCTTGTTACAACAAATGAAAGCTCGTTTAATTTTTGTTATTTTGTTCATTCATTTAACTTGCATGATATGATTACAGACAGACAGACACTGGGACAGGTGGAACAAAAAAAAATCTCCGACTCCAAAAACCTCCATACTAAGCAATTTAGTTCAGAATTAGACCAAAATCAAAAAAATATCTGCCATTTCGGAGCAGCCATGTTGAAGTTTTGAATTTTGACAAAAAATCACAATCTCCAACCTCGAAAACCCCACAACGAAAATTCCTAATCGAATCTGACCAAAATCACAAAACTGTTTCGCCCTCGGTTCCGCCATTTTGAAGTCAAGTTGAATTTTTGAATTTTGACAACAAATCATAATGTCCGACCCTAAAAACCCCCAAATGAAAACAAACAAACAAAACTGTTCCGCCATTTTGGAGCAGCAGTGATGTTGAATTCTTAATTTCGACAAAAAATTATAATCTCCTCCGAATACCCTAGATACCGAATAGAATGGGATCATTATGACAAAAAAAATGGTCATTTCGGGGCCGCCATGTTGAATTTCGGGATTTTGACAAATAATCATAATATCGATATGACCCCGAAAATCTCAAAATACAAATCTTTAATAGAATCAGACCAAATAAGTGTTCCGCCATTTTGGAGCCGCCATGTTGAATTTTCTATTTTTGACAAAAACTTCTAATTTCCGACTCCAAAGACCACCATTTTGAGTAAAATCTGACGATAACCACAAAACTCGTCCGCCATTTTTTTCATTTCATAATGCCTTGTCGTGAAAATTATGTCCACCTGCCAAATTCCTAATCATTCGGACGATTAGAAGTGGGTCAAATTCAACTTGCAAGATTTGATGAAACTAAATGAGAGCTTGTATTTTTATTTCGATATTAGGGATTCCTGATCTTCGTATTTTTCTTCGCTTACTTATGAAATTGACGTTTCGTGAGTATGTCAACCAATCACCTGTCTGGATTGTATACGAAACGTCAAATTCGAAAACATACGAGGTGGAATACGAGAGATCGGGAATACCCCTCATATTCTTATAGATGAAAATTCAGTGCGAAATACCCGCGTTCTGCCAAAGCAATCAAGACTCATCTCTGACAAAGATAAATATCGTCAAAGTCTCAGATCAACAAAAGATGTTGATCTGAGGTCAAAGTAGTCGGCTCGGTTCTACCTCGCTGCGCGACCCGCAACATAAATAAATACACACATTGTCTGGATCGAGACTCCAGACCTACAAAAACAATATACATATAATTATCTTGCGCGGACAGTAACAGCAACCAAATAATATAAAACTTCTACTTCGATGCGATGCTAGTATACCGACACCTATTGAGAACATGCCAGAACTGACCAAAAAGGAGGAAACTACAATAAGGCACCAGCCTTAGGAAAATAATCATATTTTATTACGATCGGGCATCACATCGCCATCTAGACAGAGTTTCAGAAGTAGGCAGTGAATCCTCGCTCTTAATACAATTCCCGAGAGACAACTGGCTGATCGTCGACTTCATTTTTAGTATGGCCATCGATAAAAACAAGTGGAGTTAAATCTGGTGATCTAGGAGGCCACCTCCCATGGCCAGACAAATACAAATTCTTGTTTACACCGCTTGTGAATATTTGGGAATACAATCAATCAATCATGCAATTCAAATTCTCATTACGTTTTTATAAAGGAAACCTCATAACACGAAAGGAAAACTTTCGGGGCAAGTATTAGAAACTCTATCAGTTGAAGCAGTGAATTCATTCCTATGTTCAGTTATTTGGTGATATACAGGGCTTTTGATTCGAGAAAAGAATAACTTTTAGGACTTCTTAATTTAAAACTTCAAATGACAAGATATTTTTGACCACACTTTGGTAAAATTCTTAATCTCACTTCAAAAATACTAGCTCTGGTAGAGATTTGAAAAGTTCAACTTGTGCAAACTCAAAATTTTCCAATTTTTCAATGCACATATCATACGATTCAGCATATAAAATTAGTAGAGTAATAGAATAATATAATATACAGACACTGATAGATACATACTATGGTTTACAGCTATGAAAATTATAAGTGAAATAGAATGCAAGGATAGCAGTCAGCAGAGTATTATAATAATATATTATATAATCACTGATACATGCAGAAAAATAATGAAATATTATATACTGAAGTATATGAATTTGCAGTGTCCAGTATTGAAACACTAAATATTTCAACTCACTGGGATGAGGAGAGGTTGTAGTTAGATTGAAATTAGACTTGCATATTTAATTAACTTGCCTCGAATTTCATGTACTTGAAGCATCCAAATGGAACAACAAAAATATCACATTCTGAATGGAAACTATTGTAAATTTCACAGATGTTATAAACTGGCGATTTTATTGAAACATTGATTCTTGGTAAAGGCAGATAGAAGAGAATTTCATTTCTACTACGTGGTCTCGGTACGTGAAAATCTAGTTGAGGTAACAAATCTGGGCAGTCTGTCAGATTATGAACTAATTTATATATGAAGATACAGGCATAATATGTTCTTCTGTCTTCTAAGGATAAGAGGGAGAATATATTCAGCAACAATCTATTATCAATTCCTTGGGATGGATATACTCCATCCAGTTTGTAAGCCATGTATTTCATGACAGTTCTTTGACAAGATTCGAGTTGTTGAATATGCACATATGGGTGACCAGATTAGGGAGCCATAATCCAGACGGAATCGGACATATGCATTTAAGAGTGTTATAAAACATTCTTGGTATTGAAAGTCTTTACACGTCCTGAAGATAAGTCCAAGCATTCTTTTTGCGAAGATGTGATTTGATCAATTTGGGATGTGAAGCTGAGTTTCTGATCGAATATGATACCCAAATCTTTAGTTTCTGTACTTTGTTCTAATATTACGTCATTTATTGCATAGTCAAACTGTATATTGGTGTATTCAAGGGTGTATTTCATAAATTTGCATTTTTGAATATTCAGTGGGAGCTTGTTTAGTATGCACTATTCATGTATTGAATTAAGTTCCTTCTGCAGAATAAGACAGTCTTCTGTTGTTTCAATAGTTCTGAAAATCTTCAACTCGTCAGTAAAAAGTAATATGTTACTAGAGATATTTGCATTGATATCAAAGAGAATAGTAGAACAACAGTAGTAGTAGTAGTAGAACAAAGAGAATAGTAGAGGAGCTAGATTACTTCCTCGAGGAGCGCCACTAGTTGGAGTAAATTCGTGTCCTTTGTATTCAACAAATATCGTACGATTCTGAAGATAAGATTGTAATAGATTCAACAGATGTCTATCGAAACCAAAGAAGAAAGTTTATTCGGTAGGATTTGATGGTTCAATTTATCAAAGGCCTTTGAGAAATCTGAATAGATTGTCTCAACCTGTAGCTGTTGATCTAACGCAGTGCTGACAGATTGTGTGAAACACATGAGATTTGTTTGTTGAAGTTTGTTGATAAAGAGTTATATTATTTATCACATTAGGAAAACTGTTGTTATACAGACATATCTCAAAGACTTTTGCGAAGTTGGACAGAATTGTTATGGGTCGCTAGATCAAAATGTTATTTCGAGCCCCTGACTTCAATATTGGACATATTTTTGACATTTTCCATCTATCGGAAAAATATTCAGTCTTTAAGGCTATGTTGAAAATTAATTGAAGTGGCTTTGCAAGAATGTTTGCACAGTCTTTCACTAGAAATTTTGTCATCTCCAGCTGTGAATTTCGGATTCAGTGTTTTGAGTGATTGTAAAACCTCTTTCTTCTTAGACGTTATTGATATTGTTGGAAAATTTGTTGGTTTTTTAGAGGGGTAAGAATTATATTGATATCAGAATGAGCAATCACACTCTCAAAAAAATCAGCAAATGCGTTCACTATTGAAGTCGGGTTTGTTAGTTCTCTATCGTTCGAGGATAAAACATTTGGAATTCTTGAAGTGCCTTTTCTACTATGCATAGGTCCAAAATGTGGAGGGATCAGTTTTGATCCAGTTTTCAGCTTTCTGTTTGTACTCCCTGTAGGCTTGTGATATTTGGATTTTTAGTGACGTACGAAGAATTCTAAATTGATCATGTATGGTTTCTGAATGGATTTCAAACTTTCAAATAATTTATCTTTACGTTTGATCTCGTTGTGATATTTTTGTTGAACCTGGGTGGATAATTACTGGTGAAATTCAGTGTACAAGGAACACATTGATCCATTACTGAATAAAAAGTGTCTACTGCTAAGTTTACTTCGGTATAGTTTTCAATAACTGACCAATCTGTATTCATAAGCAATGAATAGAGAAGTTGGAAATTTGCTTACGAAAATTAAAAAAAAGGCTGTGTCATCGTACGAAATTCCACTTCCCTGTTGAGTTATTAGCAGTTGGTGGTATGTATACAACAAACACCAATAGGATGTAATAATTATATGATTTTTCACAACCAGAGTTTTTGGAATTTCCTTGCTGGTCAATATCAAGATTGGCAGCGGTTAATATTTCGGAGGCAGTAGTTCTATCAACTGTATTATCTGATTGAGGCAAGCGAAATATCATGACATTCTTTTTCCGAGTTTCGCGTTCCGTCATTTCTGCAATTATCTCGTTGAAGTTGATAGCTGGATCCTGCAAAGATAGATTTGCGGGTTCGGGCTTGTGATGCTACAACGTTTCAATTTCGGACTACAGTGCTTCAATGGATTGAACAACAGAGGGAATTTGAAGTTATCCGCTACAGCAGTCCTTGCATAAAAGCCGACATATGCATTTTATTTCAGATGCTGATAGTTCAGAGCAGGCAAACTGACTGTGTATTGGTCTCTTGCAAGAGTCACATTCTGAATAATCATCGTCCAATATCCAATTTGCATTTGCAACAATTCATGGTTGATTTTCGAAGCCGGTGCTGCCTCGAAAATATAAATAACTATAACTATAATACCATAACTATAATAACTATCCTCGATTTTCTGGGAACGCCAAAAAAACAAGATAACACTAGAAATTCACTTATTCAGACAAGTCTCTATAGTAATAAGTAATAACTTAGTTTAGAGTGAACTGTGGTAATAATTAGTGTGAAAGCAGCCACGAGTTATCCACGGATCCGCTGAAATTTTAAGGCGCACGCCCGACCGCGATAGGTCGTTTAAAATTGAAAACCGTGGCTGGCCATGCATTGCTTGTATATTCAGATCTTTTCCCATAAGACGTCTGTATCCAAAAATGAACAAACATTCCTGGTGATGTTGAAAAAGTACCCAGAATTAAACGTAGATTAATATGAATTTGTCAATACTCAACTCCCAAACAGATTTTCGTCAAATCCGATGTATTGAAAATGCACGTGGATGGGATTATTTTCCTGTGAATGTATACTTCAGGAGGTGGTTTTGAATACCTATAGGTCGCCTGATTTCGTCGGGCTAGAATTCACCCTCTATGACCCTTTATATGTGAAAGACTAAAAAAATCATAAGTTCTGAAAAAGAGACTTGGATCGGACTTTTTTCGATGAATGTATACTTCAGAAGGTGCTTTTGAAGACCTATAGGATGCCTGATTTTGTCGGGCAAGAATTCACCCTCTAAAATCCTTTATTTTCACTCTTTTCCACACCACCTTCTGAAGTATACATTCGATCCACATGTCTTTTTTTGAACCCATGATTTTTTTTATGTTTCGCATATAAAGGGTTGTAGAGGGTGAATTAATGCCCGACGAAATCAGGCGACCTATGGGTCTTCGGAAACACCTTCTGAAGTATACATTCATCGAAAAAAAAATCCGATCCACGTCACTTTTTCAGAACTCATGATTTCTTATATGTTTCACATATAAGGGGTCGTAGAGGGCGAATTCTTGCCCGACGAAATCAGGTTTTCAAGAGCACCTCCTGAAAAATACATGCATCAAATAAAAGTCCGATCCACGTCCCTTTTTTAGTACTCATGATTTTTTTTATGTTTCGCATATAATGGGTGGTACAGGGTGAATTCTTGCCCGACAAAATCAGGAGACCTATTCAAAAGCACCTTTTGAAGTATACATTCATCAAAAAGAAGTCCGATCCACGTCCCTTATTTTCCCGTACTCATGATGTTTTTCATGTTTTGCATATAATGGGTGGTACAGGGTGAATTCTAGCCCGACAAAATCAGGAGACCAATAGGTCTTCAAAAGCACCTTCTGAAGTATACATTCATCGAAAAAAGTCCGATCCACGTCACTTTTTCAGAACTTATTATTTTTTATATGTTCCACCTATAAGGGGTCGCAGAGAGTGAATTCTTGCCCGACGATATCAGGCGACCTATAGGTCCTCTAAAAAAGTCCGATCTACGTCTCTTTTTCAGAAATTATGATTTTTTTCTGTGTTTCGCATATATAAGGGGTCGTATAATACAGAATATAGCAAGAACCTATACTTATACCACTGTATGCAGGTTGACGGACAGCAATTCGAACATTCACTTGACTAATAAATTAGTTTTCAAGTACAATTGAATCGATTTTTGCATTTTCCGTCACACATTATCGTTGGAGTTTCAACGCTCCATATTTTCTGAACGAGTGGATCGATTTTGAAAATGTAAGCAGCACTGTGTAGTGAATGACCAGCCCCTTCTAAAAAAGTATCACTTGACCCCCCTTCCCGTTCGAAAAAAATGTTGGGGTGACACCCCTACTTACGGGGTTGAAGGTTTTACTATGCTTGTTACGTCAAAATGTGTCCCCCTGACAAACAAACTTGACCTGTTTACGGATTTTATCAAAAAGTTCTTTCCGAGCCTGTAATGCCTTGTAGTATGTTTTCGATGGGCCAACCTGTATGTCAGGGAAGGACACAACTATAAAACTTTCAGAAAATTTGTTCTTGATAAAATGTACTGGTTTCTTTTCGTCAAGTTGACAATTCATCATGAAACTTGGATAATTGGGTGTCTTCATCGTTCCCCAAGCTCAGATACAACTTGGAAGAATTCAACAATTGGAATGAGGAAATCTTCAGTGAAAGAAATAAATGTCTTCTAGTAGGTAATTTCAATTTAAATCTATTTGATTCTAGTAATAGGCATGTTAAAGACTTCAAGACATCAATTAACCTTATAGGAGTTGAACTGATACAAGAACCAACTCGAATCACTATGAATATCAGTATCAGTATCATTGATTGATTATTTACTATGTAACCAAGGTAATGTGAAGTGTCAAGTACACGATGAGCTAAAAATTACTGACCATTCTGTCATCTCAATAAATAATAATAATATTCTAAGCACTAGGAGCATCAGAAATTCAGAAATTTTAGTAGAGATAAATTAGAGGAATTTAATATCAATTTCATCGACTGCGATTGGCAACTTGATACTATGGATGTTGAGGTAACTTATTCCAATATTATTGATAATCTCACATCAAATGTTGACCTAATTTCACCTCTGAAATCCTTAGTGAATTCATTTCAGCTTCCATGGTATGATTGGGAGATATCAGATTTAACGAAAAACAGAGATAGAGCTTATAAAACTTTCAAGAAATGTACTTCCGAGGATTTGAAACAAATATGGTGGGAAGAATATGATAATTTTATAAATCAAGTTGTTGATAGTTTAAAATGTAAAAAGAAAGAGTACTACATCAATACAATTGACGATCATATAAGCAATCCCAAAAAAATGTTGCGAACACTAAAGCTTCTCTTGGAACCTAAAATCAGCAAGATATCAAATAACATCAAGTTTGTGGTTGACGATATTTCGATAACTGCAAGAAGCGACCTAGAAAAGGTTGATAGATTCAACTCATACTTTATTGAAAGTATTTTGAAATTGTAATCAAATATTCCACCATCATTAGCATGGAACAACACTGATTTGCCTACCATAATTTGCACGTTTTCGAGCGTCGAAAAACTAGGTCTCAGAGAATTGAAAATGATTATCAATGGTTTAGATAACATCTGTAACTCTGATGTTCTTAACAATAAAATTCCGAAAAGTATTTTCGAAATAATGGGACATGTCATATTGAATTTCATAAATAAATCTTCACCAACTGGTGATATACCAGTTCATTTGAAAAAAAGTACTTTTGTTTCAGTACCAAAAAACAATGATACTTAGTAATTATCGTCCTATCAATACGCTACCTTCCTAGGAAAAAATATTAAAAGTTGCTGTTTATGAACAATTTCGGAAATATATTTATGACAAACAATTTGCTAATGGATTATCAATCAGGTTTTAGATCAAACCATTCTTGTGAGACTGCCTTACAACTAACAATATCAAAATGGAAATTATTGATGGACGAAAATAAATTAATATTTGCAGTGTTTTTGGACTTTAAACGAGCTTTCAAAACAATCGATATCAATATACTAATGAATAAACTGCAATATTATGGAATACATGGGACAGTTTTGAAATGGTTTGAAAGTTACCTGAGAGGTCGTTCTCAAGTAACTGAGGTGAACAGTGAAAACTCCAGTGAAAAAAATATAACCACCGGCGTTCCAGTGTCCTAGGGCCCTTGCTTTTTATTCTTAATTTGAATGATTTCAATTATGTATTATTGCGAGTTCATAAATTTGTTTGCAGATAATACTCTTATAGCTTTCAACAGTCTGAACTTGGATGAGGCAATAGATAAAATGAATAGCTGTTTGGAAAATATCACTGAATTTTTGAATGTTAATAAGCTTAAATTGAATACTCTTGAAACAAAGGCCATGATAATAACTTCTAAATTTAAATGACATAAATATATCAATATATAATGAAAACATTGAAATAGTTCAAGAAATAAAATATCTCGGCTTCAAAGTTGATAATTTTCTCAATTTCAAAGTTCATTTCAATTATATCCATAGTAAAATAAGCAGAACAATATTTTTTTTCACGAATATGACAACATCTATCATTTTCAACATCTTTAAGGGTCTATAGAACTATAATTCAACCTCACTTTGAATATTGCCCAAGTTTATTATCCTTACTAGATTCCAACTGTCTTGCAGCATTACAAAAACTCCCATTGAAATGATGCTAGATGTTTTGAACTGGATTCCATTAAAAACACGATTATGTTATTGATCAATGATTTTCATCCATAAAATGTTGACAGTTACCTACTCATTTTGATCAATTCATCAAATTCAATAACCAAGTTCACAATTATCAGACTCGAGGAAGTTTAAATTTCCATGTTAACAGAACCACTTCAAAAAAAACACACACAAAGGCTTGATCCAATATAACAATCTACCCATTCAGTTCATTCAAATCCAATCTTCTGGGGTACATCAAGGAAAACTGACCTTTATTGTTGTTATGTATATGTATTGCTGTTTGAAAAATATATATATAATTATATTTTTTTGATACCACCAGATATTTATTAATATTATTAATTTTATTTCATTTTGGTTATTTTCCTTTTTTATTCCATTGAATTATCATATAATAATTATTGAAAAATTTTGTATATTAGGATTCCTATTTAAATAAAGTATATAATTATCATTATTATTCTTCACAAAATCATACTACATTTAGAAACAATGGGTATGGATACAGTCAGAGTTTCATGGTAAGCAGAAAAAAATAAAGAATATATTTCACAATAAATAACCTAAACATAACAGAAGGAATAAAGTATGATGTTACTATCAGTTATTTCATCTCTCAGATGATGACACAATTTGCTTCAAGGGTCCTTCCAAATATAAAGCCAATGCATTTGCTTTCTGTTTGAGCATACCGAAACCAACAATATTTCGGGCGTATAAACAAAGAAGAACATTGGCAACTTGTGTGATAGCTATTCTACCTTCTAGACACTCCATTAGTATAACTTGTGGATGGTCTTCTCTAAAAGCAGTGCGACCATTCTTCTCATATGCACTCCAAATATTACTAGCTATTGCTGCTGTGACTGTTGCATCTTTATCAGCATAACCGCTGTATGCCAGGAGTGATCCTTCTGTATTCAGAAGTCTGAAATATAGCAAAATGGTGATTTCTTATCAAGGGTGTGATTTGTGGTACATCGCATGGATTATTCAATTCAAACTTCATAGCTCATGACTAAAAGTAGTTTTTTTTTTTTTAATTTTCAAAGGAAAGAACAAAAAACTCGAAATAGGTATTGCAAAAATAATAAAAATGGTATAGAACTCACAATGTGGTTTCTACACCGCCTGTATTAGCCTGGCTCAAAACTTGTGTTAAGGCTTTAGGTTTCAACATTTTTCAATCGAGAAGTACCTAATCTAACAACAAATATTTTGACAAAAACGTTTGTTCAGAAAATTTCCCTCTTTCTGTCAATCGTCAGTTTCAACTCAACACAAAAACAAGTGACATGCAACCGCACATGCGCATAAAAATTTGGTTCTGGCGGGAGGCCGAGCTTTCGTATCTGTGTAGATAGGTAATCTGATCTGTGGTTCTAGTTCTATATATTTCTGTGTGAGTAATATACTGTGCCTCTGTTGAGTACATACAGACAGTGAGACAAGTGGATCTGTTTTGAGATGGTTAACCATCTCAATCTGTTTTATACAACAAAACAGTACCGTCGTAGAGAATAGATCATACATACTCTTTGGTAATACTTCACTACGGTGACAGTATATATATAGTCTCTGATTATACTGTGTTCAATCTCATAGGATTGATGTACTAAACTAGCTAGTTTATTACATCAATCTCATAGGTTATAAGAACGATAAACAAAACACTAGTGCAGTCACTGATCGTGTTTTGTATCGTCAAAAACGCTAATAGTTATGAAACTCCTCAGGAGATGGTGACATTTTTACAGATTTCTGTACAAATAGTTGATGTTTTGAGATTGTAATTATGTAGTTCTATCATTATTTGGGAAGTAACCTAAATTACTACTTCTGAATCAACATTTTCATAACACTGATTGTGCACTTATCAATAATTCTGATTTCGTTTTCATTCTTGTGTCGCCATCTGACAACTGACATTTGAGTGATTTTCGGCTATGAGGAATAAAATGCTGTTATCAAGTTAGCTGTACGATGGAGTTCTGGTTGAAGAATAGGCAGATAGCTCCACCAGTGTTCTGTACATCGTTGTTATAAGCATGATGTAAGGAAGATGGCACTATTGTGCATCAGGTATAAGCCATATATGTAATAATCATATATGTAATAATAACTATATGGGTAACAAGGGTCTCCACGGTGAATCCAAAAAAAGAAAACAAATGACCGTCTACCGGTCTATATGCATTACAGCGCATGCGCCATCTAAAATAAGAATACACATCAGTTCGCATCAGTCCTGTCTGCATCTAATAGCTTTGTGATGAACGTAGGACTATTATTGAAAATCCCAGGAAATGTACGACATAACCTAACATTTAGTGTTTATGTTTATATTTGTGCTGAAACAGCTGAAACCAATTCAGAAAATCTCTCGCCAGTCCGGGAGTGGATACTTGCTTGTATTTTAGCTTATTTCGATGAAGGAAACAGACTGAGTATCAATCTGTTAAATACTGTCTGTAAGTTCTTCGAGGAGGTAGTACATTCATTTTTCAGCTTTTGATGGGATTTTCTCTCCTCGTTTCTAAAAAATAGAGTAGAAGTTATTAAAAATTATTGCAATATATTTGTAGTAAGGACAGATTTAGGATCTGTCCCAAAATGTCACTGCGCTTGAAATTAAACCTTTAGATACCTAAAAGAGAAGTTCTCTATTGGTCAGTGACACCTTGTTTTTGAAAAAATTTGGAAATACAAATATATTTAATAAGAATAAAACCCCTACTTATCTTGGTGGACGTTTCGGGAACGAATCTGCTCCCGTTCTCAACACAATTGAAATATTTTTCTTCATAAATTTTTTTCGATGTTTCCGATTTTGATACTGAAAAGTGACAATTTGGCAGACGGAGGAATTCTGGTTACAAGGTGTTTTCATTAATTGATATTGAATTTTCCATTTTCATATTCAAGTTTCAGAAGTGGATGCCAAGTTCTATCTATATCAACTGAACAAGAAGCAATATTATTGTCTCCGTTCAGGAGAATGCAAGCAGACTCTTTGATTTTCCGTTTTTTGGAGTAATGTTAAGATCATAGGAAAAGAAGACAACAACCAAAAACGGAAAATCAAAGAGTCTGCTTGCATTCTCCTGAACGGAGACAATAATATTGCTTCTTGTTCAGTTGATATAGATAGAACTTGGCATCCACTTCTGAAACTTGAATATGAAAATGGAAAATTCAATATCAATTAATGAAAACACCTTGTAACCAGAATTCCTCCGTCTGCCAAATTGTCACTTTTCAGTGTCAAAATCGGAAACATCGAAAAAAGTTTACGAAGAAAAATATTTCAATTGTGTTGAGAACGGGAGCAGATTCGTTCCCGAAACGTCCACCAAGATAAGTAGAGGTTTTATTATTATTAAATATATTTGTATTTCCAAATTTTTTCAAAAACAAGGTGTCACTGACCAATAGAGAATTTCTCTTTTAGGTATCTAAAGGTTTAATTTCAAGCTCAGTGACATTTTGGGACAGATCCTAAATCTGTCCTTACTACAAATATATTGCAATAATTTTTAATAACTTCTACTCTATTTTTTAGAAACGAGGAGAGAAAATCCCATCAAAAGCTGAAAAATGAATCAATCTCACAACAAATAAAAAGGATGAGTATATTTTTCCAATATTCATCAAACGATAATATCTTATTTCAGATGAAGATCATAGCTTGTGATGTCAAATAAGGAAAATCGCAAAAGAATGCAGATTCGCTCATTTTGATGAAGGAATCAGACAAAACCAATTTAAAACAAAAAAGGAGGATGAGTATATTTCTATATTTTATCAATCCATAACTTATTTTATATGAAGGTCATAGCTAAAATGCCTATATATTGTAAAAATCTCAATCATACCTATCAAGGCATGTTATTATTTCTGATGTTCAATTTTTTCTGTAAACTCAAGAAATTATTTTTCAAATATGTTGCCCTTTCAGAAAAAATGTTTTCTTTGTGGTGAAAAATCCTCAGTTTTTCACAAGTAAGTGTCACATTTCCAAATACCCTGGGAGTAAATATCAAAAAATTCACATTATATTCTACAGGTGCCCTAAAGACCCCAGTGTGAAGCAGAAATGGATGAAAGTTTGTGAGCTAAACAGCAGATTTGACAATGTTTCAAATCTTGTCCTGTGTACGAATCATTTTGCAAAAACTGATTATGTTCGAGGAATAAATATGCCACAAAAAGGATATATGATCAGATTGAATCAAGGTGCAGTGCCATCCTTGAATATCTCATCATCTGGCCTCTTACCAAGATATACTGGACTCTCAATTCCTTCCACTCATCCTCAGGGTAAGTACCTACCCAATATATCTATTATTATTGTTTGAACAAGTTGTTGAGGAAATTGTGTACCTACATCAGAAATTGATTCAGAAAATCACAGTTTTCAAGGGAGTTCTGGGTTGCGACTGAAGAATTCCTCAAAATATTCCCCAAGCATTTCAAGGGAAAACAATATTTCCCAAATTAATTAATAATACATGGTACTCACTCTTTGTACACTATCATTATTATGAGAAAATCCTGTATTTATATATTTGTATTTGACGTGATGTTCTATGATATTGAAAGAATAGGAACATTAGTCAGTTTTTTAATAAACAGAAGGAAAAATTGTAAAAACTGATGAGTGGAATCATAAAGGTATTCAAGACAAACACATCCTTAATTCTAGACTAGACAGTATCAAAGAATTCTGTGGATATCACAGTTCTGAAAGGAGTTCTATGTAGGCCCCAAAGAGTTCCAAGATATTCTCCAAGCAATACAAAATATTGAATTATTTAGGGTGCTCACTATTTTAATATATTATTAGAAATTCTGAGAATATCACAGTAGTTCTGAAAAAAGTTCTGATGTTTTTTTTTATTTGTTTGGCAGAGTTCTAGAATTCTTGATCAATTTCAAAATCAAAGAACTAAGTTTCATTAGAAATAATTGAAAAATCAAAGTTTTGAATGAAGTTCTTGGTACCGCCTGAAGAGTACTTCAAATTAGTCCCCAAGTCTTTCAAGAAATGAACAGTATTTCTCAAATTATTCAATAATATAGGATGTGGCATTTTTATATACTATCATTTTCAAATTAAAAATTCTGAGAATCACACTTCTGTAAATATATTCACCTGGCAGAAAGCAGGTTTATGAGCCTGATGAATTGAAATCTTGATATTTTTGAGTGAGAAATATTTGTATACAATATTTTTTTGTGATTTCATGATATCCACTCTTTTGTCTTGTTTTATCAATGGGTCATTTGCCAACTGTATTTCTTTTCTCATTTTCGAAGTTTGCTTTTTGACGGTCACACAGATTTTTTATATTCGATTATGTATCATTACCTCTATTTTTTCAAAAGAAATATTGGAACCAATAATTGACACACCAGGTAGCCGCAAAAGAACATACAAGGAAACATTTGGCCACTCTTCAAAATCTGATGGTGAGCAATTTTAACAACAAAATGATATGTCTCAAGAATAAAACAATGCAATTATTCTATTTTGACTAGACATGTTTGATTACATTTTTGGAATCTGCGGAAGAAAGCTTATCTAATGTATTCAATTATCAAATGGGACAAAATAGTCCTCCAGCATTTTATAGTCATTTTACTTAGAGTTCTAGTTGCATCTTCGAATTTCCATTCCATATGTATTGAAGTCCAACAAGGTACCTCATGAATTATATATAGTTTTTTTTAAAATTAGAAATATTTTCAATATGCTGAGACAGAGCTGGATATTATGTTATGTTGAGAAGCTGTCCTCAATATATGATTTTAAATACTGAACTTGATATGAAGATGAATGGGAAACTAAGGGATATTTGAATTTTCACAATCATAAGTCATAATCTACAAAATTCAAATCACCTAGAATTTCACATTTGACTTCATATCAACTTCAGTTACATAATATATGTACTCATTTGATTTCGGCAAGAAATTTCACCAATTGAAATCAGAGATCAAATCATTGAACAATTTGGGTTTTTCCTAATTTTTCTGAACTTGTCTCTATTTTTCAGGGACAACAGAAGGTACTAAAATTGAAAAAAAATCAAACGAACCCAGTGGACCTTTAACCCTGCTCAGTGGTAAGATTTTTCAATATATCTATGTACCATATCCTGAAATTTTCATGCTACTTTTTTGATGGTGCAATTTTATAAACATATAACTAAGTTATCATTGGTTTACAGAACACACCAGTACAACTACTGAAAGAAAAGTTGATGGTTCAGAGAGAAAATCGAAGACACAACATCAAAAAATAGAAAAGCAAAAGAAGAAGATCAGAATACTGCAACAGAAAAATCGACGATTGATTAAGAAGGTTTCTTCACTCCAGCAACTGTTGGGACATTTGAAATCACAACATTTGATTCCTGAAGAGGCTCACAATAACTTACTGGTATTCAATTTATTTATTTATTCATTCACTTTAAATTTCAATATTTCAAAGATCAATATTTTTCTAATTGAGAGTTTTTGTATTAGTGGACTGTATTTTCTTAGGAATTTGAAGTTTGCAGCAATCACAGAGCGTTCTAAATAAAATGCCACTTACCAATGATATATTCTCAATCTCGCTGATTTCAGAAATTTGAATATACCTCTACATTACAATCATTTTCATATGTGTTATTGTATATCAAATGAATTAGGATTCATTCATTTAGAAAAAAAAACAAAAAAAAACAAAAAATAGTTTGGATATCAATGCAATTCCACTTCAATAATGCTAACAATCAGATTACCTCATATTTAATCATTTTGATTGGAAATTACTTGGGATATCACCTAACTTCATTTGATCACCAATGTACAGGACACGGCAGATATAACACATTAATTTTTAAACAGTTTAAATCATTGAAAAGTTGTAACATCAAAAATGGGTCCTCCATTATGAAAAAATACCTAATGAAATTAATTATTCATAGGCCAATGTTCCTGAAAACCTGAAATCCCTTATACAGACCAAATTGAGGAAGAAGAAGTTGAAACAATATCCCCCAGAACTGAGGAAATTCGCTGTGACATTACAGTTTTACTCAACAAGAGCATATAACTATGTGAGAAAAACATGGGGAAATGTGCTGCCTCATACCAGTACTATTAAGAAGTGGTATAGTACTGAAAACGGAAATCCTGGTTTTTCAAGTGAGGCTTTATCAGCTATATAAATGAAGAACCAAGATAGACCAATTTTACTTAATATTATAATAGATGAAATGTCAATAAGGAGCCAGTCTCTATATAATAATGATAGACTTGTTGGGGGTGTAGATTTGGGGACAGATTTTCATAAAGATTCTGACAACAACATCAAAGCAACTCATGCTCTAGTTTTTATGGCAGTTGCGTTGAATTCATCCTGGAAAGTTCCACTTGGGTACTTTTTTATCCACAGCCTCAACGCGTCTGAGAGAGCAAATATTTTAAGGAAATGTCTTGAATTACTACATGAAACAGGCAGTAGAGTACTATCAGTAACATTTGATGGAGCATCAGTGTACATAGGAATGTGCACTAAACTTGGTGCAGATTTTGATATTAATGGGTGTTTCAAATTATATTTAATCAATCCATTTTCTCAACAGAAAATATTTATTTTTTGGGATGCCTGTCACATGCTCAAGCTAGTCAGAAATAAAGTGGTTATCAAAAAATAAAGTGGTTTCATATTGAAAAGTTACATGAGCTACAGATCAAAGAGAGATTACATCTTGCAAACAAACTGACAAGGAAACACGTGAATTTTGAGAACAATATAATGAATGTTTGTTTAGCATATATCTATTATCTACGAATATGGATAATAAGGACAGCCTATGTGAAGCCAAAAAAAATGAACATCGACCTCGAGAAACGGGCTGAGCGGAATTAAAGCGCATGCGTCAAGAAATTCTTGTTCAGGTAAAAAAATATGTAGGGATCACTAAATTCTTCTTTTTTTCTCATATTTGATTACCAGCCAATATCATGGAGAGTGAAATCGTTCCTTCAATGGTACTTTCCATTATTTGGATTTCAATAAACTTGAGGAATTAATTTGTTCACATATGACTCCCAAATGTTTTTGAAAAATATCTTCAAGAAGGTATCATAAATAACAATTTTTTCTCACTTTTCTTCATGAATGTATCCAACTAAAGACTGCAGGTATATTTGCATCGGATTTTTTTTTCTAGCTCCTGAGAAAAACAAATGTATAATATGAACCCTCCGAACAACAAACCCACATGATCGAAGTATGAACCAAACTTTTATTCAAATGGAGCTGAAACCATATCAATAAAAATTGTCAACTGGATGTTTAGTTTGTTTTTTGAAAGTCACAACTCGCATTCATCGAGATGATTTTTATCGATATTGTTCTCCATTATTCAGCTCTCAAAATTTTGAGTTTTACATTTTTTTTCAACATACCAAAATATCAATCAATGGAATTGATAGAAATTGATCTAAAAATGAATTGGTTGCTGTTTTCATGTAAATTAATGAAAAATATTCAAATAATTACTAATTATTCCGTTTATATCTCTCATAGATAACAATCAAGTTTTGAGCAATTCTCCAAAAAGACATCATGAAACATCTATTGGTAGTGGTGGCCCACAAACAAAAAAAACAAAGAGGGACCTGGAAGAAGTTCTTTGTGAGTAAATATGTATATATAACTGATAATGGAATTGATAATTTGGTTGAGAAATATTGGCAAACTAAATATTTGGTATTTTTCACACTGTATAGTGAACAGATCCATTTCAATAAGCTAGTCAGTTGCACTTTACAGTATTACGAAACCTTTCAGCAAAGCAAGAGTCAAATAAAGTATGTTGAGTGATACAAACAGCTGACTGGGTTGTTCTTATTTTCAATTTACAGATGATTTGAAATTCCTCATTTCAAAATTAGCTGAAAACACCACTTTGTAGAAATAATAAAATAGCAAGTATAGCAAAACAATATGTGCCACAGTTTGTATGTGTTCCAAATTCCAAACTCTTGCTATCAAGTATTTGCTACACTCATGCTCAACAGAAACCATAATCATTCCAAAAACCTTCACTTTTCTAAGCTTTTTGCAAAATATGAATATATTTTTGAAATTTGAAATTATTGATTTTTCAGGTGAAACTAATTCATTATATTCCACACTGGAGGAACAAGAAAATATCGATAATATGGTAATTACAAATGAGAACACAAGTAAGTACCAAAACTTAATTGAATATGTACATGTATGATGTGATCCAAACATATATGTTCAAAATGAAAAACTGAATATCAGTACCTACCCAAAATCACCCAATGTTTATCATCATTCAATTATTTTACCATTTTCATCTTCATCAGAAATAATAAATAGGTATTTTCAAAATAATTTGGTGAATATAAGAAATAGGACTAAAAAACTGTAAAATAAAAAAATTTCACCAACTCTCTAGACCCTAAATCAATATAAAAAAATTGAAGAGCCACCAAAATAAATTGTCACTGAAATCATCAAAATAATTAATGTATTGGAAATCATTGTGAATGCTTGAGAAAAATTGTGAGATTTAATAAAACAATCGAATTTTCGTTGAAACCCAAAGAGAAAGGACACTCACCTAATCGTGATCCAAAATATTGCTGTTTTTTGAACATCATCGGAACATTTTGTAAATAAGTATTTAACTGTATGCATTGTAATTCTGAATTAAAATTCACAAAATCGTTATGCATATTTCATGTCATGAAATAATTGCTTGAAGATTTTCCTAATGAAGAATCTCACTTGATTCTTCAGGAAAACAAAATTTTCTTGCTACCAGTAAAATTCCATCAAGAATTTTTTATGGTTTGAGAATGACTGTGAACTGTGCATCTTGTCAGCAAGTCATTCATCAAGAAATGTTACAAGTAGGTGGCCATTTGAAACGACTGGCCATTTGACCAGTGTTTCTTTCTATAATATAAACCATTTATACGACCCTAAAGTCCACTATAGCCAAATGCACCTAATAAGAATATACAAGTTTATGAAAGAGGAAAATTTGTTGATAAGGTCAGAAGGTGCAAGTGAAATTCAATTAATAACACAAAAAAATTTTTGAATAATTGGTACTGAAGAACTTATTGAAAAACCGAAATTATAAATATCTCCAAAGTACCACAGAGTTATTCAAGTAGGTATTGATGTCCCCTATATACATTTTCTTTCAGTTTGTTTCTTTTGAGAATAAATTATAATTTCCCACTTTCCCAACAAATACCCAATATCCATGATTCTTTTATTCAGATATTTCACCAAACCGACAAATTCTGCAAAGTAAAGTAGAAAAACAGAAGAAACGAATTAGAATCCTTCAACAGAAGAACAGAAGGCAGAAAAATAAGAATGCCAGCCTCAAACAACTTCTGGGGCAACTGAAGTCCAGAAATTTAATATCTAGTGGTGCATATGATCATCTCATGGTAATGTATACTCTTCCAATCAAAGCCCTTTCACATATAATCAACTAATGTTTTATCAGATATATCTTCATTTTGAATTTGCTGTTGAATATAAAGTGCCTTAATCATAAACATAATAACCAAAAACAATAATGTCAAACAATTGAAACTGTAAAGTTGGAAGTTATTTGGAATATTTTACTGGAAAAGAAAGTCAATTGAATCTGAAGGTTTTTGAAAAAAAGGCATGTTACAAATCAATCATTTGCTAATACTTGATAAATATGCTTATTTGTCGAAAAAGCTGATATTAGTGTTAATTGAATTTCCCTAATTTTTAATTTCAAAATCGAAGTAAAGGTAGGCATTTAATGTAGTGTATTTCTATTTCAAGTTGCATTAAGGAACGATTATACGTTGAGAATTAGAATGTAGTAAGTAAACTCAGAAAGTATTGAAGTTCTTAGTGAAATAATTCAGATTTTCTGTCAACAATTGAAGAAAATAAGCCAATACATTCTTCTGTTTTATTTCAAAGAAAGACCCATGAAAATTGTTCAATGTTTGATTGAAAGTGAATCTACACATAATTTCGTTTGGGAGAATACCTTGTGTGTAAAATAGTGAATTGGCGACCAATAGCCAAATTCAAACATATAGCGAGATATAGTTTCTACTTTACCAAAATTGTTACTAATTCCTTAGTTCAGCAATTATCGAAAGTGCGATTTTTTTTTCATTCATTCCAGGGCCTACTATACTTTCATTTCATGAATGAAATAGGAATGTGATTTTGAAAACGCATTAGTAAAATTCATTAAAATAGAGAGTATGAAATGAAAATACTGTGATTTTTGGGATTCGAAAATTATTTATATGCGTATTATGGAGCAAATTTTGGAAAAAGATGAATAATAAAATATAAATAATATAATCTCAGTTAATTCAATCAATATTTTTCAAAATTGGTGTTTTTTTAATTCCGGTAACATTGCGTTATGAAATTTTTGTAAGAGATAAAAACAAAATGGCCGTTTCGAGTTCATGGATGAATTTTGTTATTATGGCCCGATTCCAATCAAAATTTGTATCTATATAGTGGTTTTTGGGGTCGGACATCATGATTCTCTTGTCAAAATTCATTAATTTACGATGGCGACGAGTTTTTAGATTTATAGATTAACTGATGATGATTAATTTTTCACAGGAGAATGTTCCAGAAAATTTGAAATATATTTTTGAAAGAAAGAGTGGCAGGAGAAATATAAGGTATTCCCCAGAGTTACGAAAATTTGCAGTCACTTTGCAGTTTTACTCCACCAGGGCCTACAACTATGTGCGAAAAACGTTCGGAAATTTATTGCCCCATACAAGTACCATCAGAAAATGGTATAGTGTGGTAGATGGTGACCCTGGATTTTCAAGCGAGGCATTAAATTCTCTAACTCTGAGAAATAAAGATGGGCAGATTTTATTAAATATCATCATGGATGAAATGTCAATTAGTTCTCAAATGATATATCACAACAACACATTTGTTGGGGGTGTAGATTTGGGCACGGGATTCCAGAATGAGAATGAATGTGCACAACAAGCAACCAGTACTCTTGTTTTCATGGCTGTTGCTATTAACAGTAATTGGAAGTTGCCGATTGGGTATTGCTTGGTAAATGGTTTAGATGCTAATGAGCGAGCTAATTTACTCAATTTATGTTTGAAATTAATTCACGAAACAGGGAGCATTGTAACATCTTTAACATTTGATGGTACATCAGTTAATTTAAAAATGTGTAAAGTGCTCGGTGCAAATTTCACAATTGGTGAAAATTTCAAACCTTATTTCATGAATCCTATCACCAAAGAAAAAATTTTTATTTTTTGGGACCCATGCCATATGCTAAAGTTGGTTAGGAATACTATTGGAGATAAAAAAATCCTCCTTAATGGGGATAACAGTAAAATTGAATGGCGATATTTTCAAAAACTTCATGATCTCCAAGCACAACAATGGCTCCACATAGCCAATAAACTAACTAAAAAACATATTATGTATGGCAACAGCAGGATGAATGTTCGCCTAGCTGTGCAAACTCTCAGTGAAAGTGTTTGTAATGCATTCATTTATTTGAATAAATCCAGCACGAATGGTTTTGAGAACGTTCAACCTACTGCAGATTTCTGTTACAATATGAATCATATATTCGATTTACTGAATTGTAGGAACAGATTTTCGAAAAAAAAAAAAAATTTAATGTTCCCATTGACAAATCTTCTATTGTTCATCTTGAGAAAAATGCTATTGAGTTTGAGAAGTATATCATGACTATCAAAGATGAATATGGTACTCCGATTTTAAAAACAAAAAGATTTACAGGGTTTTTGGGTATAATAATTTGCCTCAGAAATGTATTTCAATTATTCAGAACTTTTGAATCTCGTGGTCTTTCATATTTATTAACTTTCAAAATATCTCAAGATCCCATTGAAATGTTTTTCAGTGCTGTGAGGAATAGAGGGGGGTTCAATAATAATCCAAATGTAGTTCAGTTCAAGAGTGCTTTTAGGCGGCTTCTGATAAAGAATGAAATCAAGTTCTTCGATGGAAATAGCAATTGTATCAATGATTATTTAGATATATTGAGTGTTTCCTCACGAAAAATATATAATGATCAAATAATTGATGAGGACAATATTATTGATATTGATTCTGAAGATGATTTCTTCATCAGTTCAATTTGGTCACTGAATTTATATGTAGAAGGAGTGATAGAGTATATGTCAGGCTATGTTGTCAGCAAAATTATCAAAACAGATATGTGCAAAATATGCAGGGAACATTTGTTAGGCAAAACATGTCCTCTACTGATTCAAATAAAGAATAGGGGCAAGTTACTAGCTCCTTCGAGAGATGTCATAAAACTTTGTGAAATGACTGAGAAAAGAATTAGGTTTCACCTGGACATATTATTCAAAAACAAGAATATCAAATGTTTAATAATGACAACTGTTATGAACAATGCCATGAAAATATTTGATTCAATCGAAATGACCAATCACATCAAAACTCAGGATATCTTGAACAACCATTGAGTCCAATTGATAAAACTAATCGTAGAATGTTTCATAGATGTCAGATTTCATTATGAGGCGAAATTAAAAACTTTACGGAAGGATGAATTCATAAGACAGAAGTTCACCAAATTGATTCTTTTCAAAAACCAGTGATTTCATATCTTCCCTGAGAAGTTGTAAGTTTGAAGTTTAGAATTATTTTTGTGATGAAAACAACTACCTCTCAGATGCAACAAAATGTATTGTATTTTAGCTAATCATATATTGAAAATAAATCTATTGATCTGTTCTTTCAAAACCACCTGCCAACTGATTTGAAATCATTGAAAATGTTTTGAAAAAGGCAATTTGATGCATTTACAGTTTTCTTTTTTTGAACCTAAAAACTTTTTTGACATTGACACATTATGTTAATTGAGAATAAGCATATTCATGTACTGTAAATATCTGGAGAAAACTCGACCAGAACAATCATGAAATGAGAGCAATATATAATTCTGACAAATGATCCATATTAGCTAACGGAGTCAATTTCAACAATTTTTCACCAGAAAAAACATGAAATAATGAAAAATGTGGCAAATGTGGACCCATAAGCGTTAATTTTACATTACAAGTTACCTTACCGGTTTGGTAAGTTACTGGTAAGGTAACCAACATCCCTATATTATAATAATAATGAATAATAGATTTTAAGGGCTAAAAAAACTTTTCTTTCGTTTTTTTGTGTCAAATTATAATATTTTTCTACATATAGATTTAAAATATATGGTATCTTCAACAAATAAGAAGCAATGGTGGGAACACTGAATATATTTTCACATATGGTTAAATTTCGCCTATTAACGAAATTATGTTAAGTTGTTAGACTGGGTTAATGTATGTGAATATGGTATATTGTTTCAAATAAAAGATCGGACCATCTTGTGCGACATAATCACATTTCAATATATTTTTCAGGTTAAACATGGAGGATGCCAAATCCTCACTATCCATTCTAATCCCAAATTTTACCCCAAAAATTTTCCTATTATCATTTAAAGTCCCTGATAGTCCAATCCAATTTTTTTTTCCCTACAACTGATTTTGGCTGAGACATCAACTGATTATTTGCCAAGCAATCATTAGTCATATACACAAAAGATTCAGGTATGTATATCAATTGAAATTCTTGATATCAGTCATTTCCTAACCTTCATACAGTCAACTATCATTGCACTATATCCCACTGCTCAAATAGCTGACTACCACTATAATATTCTTTTATACTCAATATTCTCTTTGATTTCAAGAATAATTTGAGAACATTCAGCCAAATATCTCCTATAAGGCTTTGAGTCATTTTATCATGTTTGTTTTCTTTTGTATTACACTCAATTGAATTATTTTATGAATTGAGGAGGTGAATCCATGTATTGATTGATCAATTAATTATTTAACCTGTACTGTCAATGTTTTTGGCTTAATGTTACTCATGTATACCTACCTAACTACTATATCTTTTAGTTCCACTGCATGTTATTTTCAACACATATTCCTCAGATAGAAAAAGGATCATTATTTGCAAGTTTTCTTTGTTTGCCTATGATTATCATAATATTTTGAAAATTTTTGGGGGTTATATAAGAATCATGTTCTACTATTTTGACTATGAGTCCGGAAATCAAATTAACTTAAAAAATGCAAAACCTGCAGATGCATTACATTTTTATATCTATGTAGGGTGTTTCCATAGTTCATAAATCCCATTTATGTAGAAGTTGCTTCTGCACTTTTTCTCAACAATAATTGGAATAAAAAAAAACTGAATTTCCAATTGCTATTGAAAAAATAGTTATGATTTGTCCAACCCTTGTTGGATATGACACCCTATTCACTCTCACTCCTTTACCGTTCCTTTATATTTGGACTGAACAATGTGTGATTTAGATCATTTGATTATAATCTTTTCTAATCCTGCTATTTTTGACATTCACTCCACTCAAGCTTTGTAACAAATACCTTGTTGGGACAAGGTGACGATAAATAAATGTTCGACAGGCACCGAATTAAAAGAACTTTATTTAATAAAAACACTCGAGGAGACAATCGCGGGAACACCCCAAAGTGCGTGTCTCCGTTAGAAACTCCAAAAACCGACTGCCTCGACCCAGCGGAATTCGATCCCTCTGTGTCATAAAAATGGGTCATCAAAATTCCATCGACTGAAACTGTCCGTCTGTTTGAAGGGAAAAACCCAGATTTGAAAATACTTAAGAGTCGTAAATCTACCTGCGATAAGAGAAACCCGAGAAGACATTAAGAATGGGTAATTTGATGAAATTCTAAACAGATGGATGGTTCGGTCGATTGCACTTTAAAACCTATTACAAAGGAACTCGAAAAAGACCCAAGACTGAAAATAATCTGAATTTTAACAAGAATGAAATCAAAATTAATTACGGGGAAAATCCCCACAGTACCCCCCTGCTAGTATTTAACGATACAAATATTAGCAAATAAAACTAAAACTAGAACTCGCGGATTATTTCATCTTGCGATTACTGAATAAAATCGTCAAAAATGAAATAATTCCTCGCGAAATTTACAAGCCCGCCTGGAAACGGTCAGGGAAACGGACTTGACGACCGGAGCGAGTCACGTAAGGAGCTGGCGCCTGTGGAGCTGCTGGTGCCACCGGAGCAGGTTGCTGGGGCGGAGGTGGGTTTCCGTCTGGCACAAAGAGCAGGATTCCTTCGTCGTCATCGTCTTCGTCTGGATTTCCAGCACCTGCCGGTGGTATGTCCTCGGAGACGATGTAGGCTGGTTTTAGCCTATCTATCGACACAGGGACGTTGGCGCCGTGGATCCGGAGGGTGAAATGTTTCTCGGTCCGAGAAACCACCTCGAACGGCCCATCGTATGGGTGCTGTAGTGGACGCCGGACGGCGTCGTGCCGAACAAAGACGTGCGACGCGGTGGCGAGATCTCTGAACATGAAGATCTTTCGCTCACCGTGCCTGGTGCCGTTGACTGGTCGGAGCGCCTCGAAGTGCTGGCGAAGCTCTCGAATGAAGTCAGCGGAATTGTCTAGATCCCTGGTGGATGTTGAAACCAGGAACTCAAAAGGTAGACGAAGGGGTTCTCCATATACCAACTCCGCAGCGGTGGATCGAAGATCTTCCTTCCACGCGGCGCGGATCCCCAGGAGTGCCGTCGGGAGCGTATGGGTCCACGTGTTTGACTCCAAGCACTTGATGGAGGCTTTCAGCGGACGGTGGAGGCGCTCGACCATTCCGTTGGCCGCCGGGTGGTAAGCCGTGGTCCGAAGGTGGTCCGTCCCCAGCAGCTTGTTCAAGCAGCGGAACAGGTGGGACTCGAACTGGCGTCCTTGGTCCGTCGTCACTCGGAGCGGGACACCAAACCTGGCGACCCAGTTGGTGTAAAACGCTCGGGCGACGGTTTCCGCAGTCTGGTCCTGGAGCGGTATTGCTTCTGGCCATCGAGAAAATCGATCGACGCAGGTGAGGCAATACTGATATCCTTCGGAAGGTGGCATGACGATCAGGTCGATGTGCACATGTTCGAAGCGTCTCGACGGCGGTGTAAAATTGCCGATCGGAGACGAGACATGGCGCGAGACCTTTGATCGCTGGCACTGGATGCAGACTCGGGACCAAGCTCGACAATCCTTGGAGATGGAGGGCCAGACGTACCGTTCTCTCACCATGTTGGTGGTAACCTTGGCGCCAGGATGGGATTGCCCATGGATGGCATTGAAGGCTGGTCTGCGGAATGCGGCCGTCAGGAAGGGCCGCGCCTTTGTGGTGGAGACATCGCAGAAAACGGCAGCGTTGGATCCCAGGATAGTGACCTGGCGCAGGAGTAAGCCAGACTCGTGCCTCTGGCGAAACTCCTGGAGCTCTGGGTCATCCTGCTGGGATGCTGCCAGGGCCTCGAAGTCGAGTGGCGTTGCGATCGCGTCAACCCTGGAGAGGGCATCTGCGACGACGTTGTTCTTCCCGGAGATGTGGCGAATGTCGGTGGTGAACTGCCCGATGAAGTCCAGGTGGCGGTAACGACGTGACGAACACTGATCGGACTTCTGGCTGAAGGCGAAGGTCAACGGTTTGTGGTCAGTGAGGACGAAGAAGTGGCGTCCTTCAACCATATGCTTGAAGTACTTGACCGCCTTGTAGATGGCCAGAAGTTCCCGATCGTAGGCGCTGTACTTGGTTTCGGCGCCACTCAGCTTCTTCGAGAAGAAACCAAGTGGCTCCCAAACGTCGCCAACCAGCTGCTGCAGAGCGGCTCCGACGGTGTGGTCTGACGCGTCGCAAACCAAGGAGATCTCGGCGCCAACCTTAGGGTGCGCCAGGAGAGTTGCCGCGGCAAGATCCTCTTTGCGGGCGTTAAAAGAGGCATCTGCGGCTTCGTTCCACACCACTGGCGTCTTCCCCTTGATGTTGCCTTGGAGAAGGTCGTTGAGTCGCGTCTGGGTCCGAGCAGTTCTGGGCATAAAACGTCTGTAAAAGTTTATCATACCCAGAAACTGT
The DNA here is from genome assembly GCA_963576655.1 of Gastrophysa polygoni. Classification (NCBI taxonomy): domain Eukaryota; kingdom Metazoa; phylum Arthropoda; class Insecta; order Coleoptera; family Chrysomelidae; genus Gastrophysa; species Gastrophysa polygoni. The sequence goes on from OY755083.1 coordinate 33,498,711, forward strand.
CGGAGCTCTTTTGCTGTCGTCGGCCGGTGATAGTCTTGGATGGCGTAGACCTTCTCGGGAAGCGGTTGCGTTCCGCCGCCAGACACCAGGTAGCACAGGAACTTGACCTCCGTGGCACCGAAACAGCATTTTGCCGTATTGACGACGATTCCATACCGCCGAAGACGTTCACAAAGCAGACGGAGATGCTCCTGGTGCTCTTCCTCGGACGAAGAAGCCACCAGGAGGTCGTCAATATAGGCGTAGACGAAGTCCAAACCGCGCAGGACCTCGTCGATGAACCGCTGGAATGTTTGTGCGGCGTTCCGAAGGCCGAAACTCATCGACGGAAACTCGAACAGGCCGAACGGGGTGATGATCGCGGTCTTCTCCACGTCCTCTGGGGCGACAGGGATGTGGTGGTACGCCCGCACCAGGTCGATGGTAGAAAAGACCTTCTTTCCGCGGAGCGTCTGGGCGAAGTCCTGGATATGGCGCACTGGGTACCGGTCCGGGATCGTCCGTGCGTTGAGACCCCGGTAGTCCCCACAAGGGCGCCACTCGTCGCCCTTCTTCGGCACCATGTGGAGTGGCGAAGCCCAGCTGCTCTTCGATGGGCGACAAATGCCCAATCGCAGCATGGACTCGAACTCCTTCTTGGCGGCGACGTAACGGTCAGCAGCCAAGCGACGTGGTTTCTGGGCGACAGGTGGTCCTGGTGTGGTGTGAATGTGGTGCACCGTCCGGTGTTTCACATCAGCCGCTTTGCAGGCGCCATCGGGGTGCGTCAGCTCCGGGAATTGCTGGAGCAGTTCGTGGTACCGAGTGTTCCCAGCGGACGTCCTAATCCCGGCGACGGTCGAGCACTTGGACTCCTGACCCACGACGCACACACTCGTAGACCGATCGAGCAGCCGCCCGTTACGCAGATCCACGAGGAGATCGAAGTGGGTCAAAAAATCCACCCCGATGATGGCCTTAGCCACGTCCGCGATGACGAAGTTCCACGGGAAGTCGCGACGGAGACCAAGGTTCAGCGTCATCGGAATCAACCCGTAAGTGGCGATGGTGGTTCCGTTCGCCGCGGTTAGCTCGTACCCGGTTTTCACCCGCCGGCCCGACACTAGTCTCCGCGGAAACACGCACAAATCAGCCCCGGTGTCGATGAGAAAGTCAACCGCACTGTTCCGGTCCGTCAAAAATAAGCGGCACGTGTTGGGGCAGTTGTCGCTTGCCGCGTTTAACGACTGCCCGGACCTTTTCCCGACGACGACTCATCGCTGGCGACATAGGTGCACGGTTGTTCGCACCTGTGAGCCTTAGCGCCGAATCGGTGGTGGTAGAAGCATAAACCACCGAACCGGTTTCGCGACCTGGAGCGCGGGCGACGACGCGTATCGGTACCACCGCGGAAATGTTGTCGGCCGCGCACTTCCGCACGAAGTTCGTTCAACTCGCGGCTTTGCTCGTCTAAACGCACTGTCAATCGCTCGAGCACTTCGCACAACCGCGATTCACTATTGGATGACACCGCGGATACTTGTTGGGGTGCGACGGCACCCAGGGCCTCCATCACACAATCGGCGTCTTCGCCAAGTCATCCAAGGTGACGTTTGGTTGCGCGGCTTGAGCGGCGATGCTGGCGCGAGCGAGCGGGTTGATTCGCTCCATCCATAAAGCGCGGACGATGTCTTCGGCGGCGTTGGCTCCCGCCAGCTGCGTCAGGTGTCGCAGGAACTGCGACGGCTTTTGGTCGCCGATTTCCACACGTTCCAGCAGCTGCCGCGTCTTTTGTGCCTGCGATCTCCCCAGGCGCCGTAGCAATTCCTCCTTGAGCGTCTCGTACGGCCTGTCTGTTGGCGGGGTGATAATGAGGTCACGAACCTCCTTCGAGTATTTCCCGTCAAGCGATTTAGCCACTTGACGGAATTTGGCCGCACTCGCTGTCACGCCGACGTCCTCCAGGGCCCACTCGACCTGTTGGAACCAGACCTCTGGGTCGTCTGGGGTGAACGCGGGAATCTTCAATCGCGCGAGGACTTCCGGTTTGGGGGCCTCAGCGTTTTGGTTTGGCATCTTGGTGGCTGTGCGTCGGTTGTTGACGATGGTTTCGTTCACGAGAGTTTCGTCTTACTCACTCGAAGAACTTGCGCCACTTCTTGAAGATTTCGGTGTTACCAACGAATCGTCACTGTCACTCATAAACTTCGACGTGCTAATCACGTCGGGGTCACCAATGTTGGGACAAGGTGACGATAAATAAATGTTCGACAGGCACCGAATTAAAAAAACTTTATTTAATAAAAACACTCGAGGAGACAATCGCGGGAACACCCCAAAGTGCGTGTCTCCGTTAGAAACTCCAAAAACCGACTGCCTCGACCCAGCGGAATTCGATCCCTCTGTGTCATAAAAATGGGCCATCAAAATTCCATCGACTGAAACTGTCCGTCTGTTTGAAGGGAAAAACCCAGATTTGAAAATACTTAAGAGTCGTAAATCTACCTGCGATAAGAGAAACCCGAGAAGACATTAAGAATGGGTAATTTGATGAAATTCTAAACAGATGGATGGTTCGGTCGATTGCACTTTAAAACCTATTACAAAGGAACTCGAAAAAGACCCAAGACTGAAAATAATCTGAATTTTAACAAGAATGAAATCAAAATTAATTACGGGGAAAATCCCCACAACCTAATTTGAATAGTATTCACTTGTATTTATATTTATTCTGTTCAATCCTTTGACAATAAATGTTTAATTATTTCTTGTTTTATTCATGATTTAAACCATCCCAATGTTAATGGTATATTATCAATGGCATTCATCCCTTGAATACACTCCTTGAGCATCATGAAAATTCCTTCAGAAGTTTGGAAGGATCGTAAGCAGAACAGGCTATGGCAGAAGTGAGAGTATGCATATCCGCTTACAGTATTTCAGAAGTCATTTGAATATGCTTAATTTTGTTGCTGCAATCTCCCTGGGATCAAGTTTCATATGGAAAGTAATAGAAGTATCCATTATGAATATTCAAGTAAATCGATTCATCTCCGCCCATAGTCAGTGTGAGATCAAAATGGCAGATTTAATTATGTTTATTCTCTCAGTAGTGTCAAAGAAGAGGAGAGGAGCCTGCCTGCTTTTAATTTTCTTTTGTGTTATCATTCATTGAATTAAAAAATAATTATCATATATAAAAGTTCTGATCGAAACCTTCTCCAAAAAAATTGTGCAATTTCCATTCTAATGACAGGAAAGACAATGGTTGATGTATAAGCTCTTGTCTGTTCTCAATTCAGTAAACGTCATCCAATAGACTCATAACTTCTGAGAAACTGGAGTTTTTTGCCTCTTGAATGAAGTCAAAACTTGGCACCCTCGAATACTTGGTGAAGTAACTAATTTTCGGATTGTAATTTCATCGTAACAATACCTACTCAATAAGATAAACCAGTTTTTTTTTCAAATGAAGATTAACCTACCTGAAGTGGTATATAATATATACTAACCAATGACGAATTTCGCCCCAGAGGAGTATATTTTTTAACCATTTCCCTTGGGGAAAGGTTGAATTTTTCATTTCAAAATATCGGAATTAGTAGATTATCAGAGGGCGGCATTATAACTTATTCCTGAGAAAATAGGTCATTTAAGAAATTTCTAGATTCTTGCTACAATTCTGAGAGTATTTGAGATAACCGCGTTTTGACTTCGGATTCGTAATCAGGATGCATAAATATGTAATAAGTACCACCACCAAACTATTTTTTTTCTCGGCAGTTATTAGGCCAATATGGGACGAGATTTACCTTGTTGAGAATTAGTTGTCCATCATATATCCACATTTTCTCGAGTTCAATGAGTTTTTATCCGGTTGTAGACAAACAATTCGTATCTTATAACCATCTTATAACAGCTTCTAATGGTGAAACTATGGTGGTAGGTAACCAAACAGACGATATATTATTGTTACAAAGAATGAAACAATAAATTGTTGAGACTATTAATTCCATTAACCGTCTGCATAATGTTTACTCTTCATTTTATACACATTGTGTACGTTAGACAAGCTCCAGTGACTCTTAAATAACACAACCTTAAAAACTCTGACATTTGTCACGTTTCAGAATTCGCACATTCGCAGTACTTTCCCACAGCCCAGGAGAGAAAAGGAGAGACTGATATTCCAGGCTTCAATTTTATTACATTGCGTCTTATGGCGTGTTATCCATATTCGTAGATAATAGGTATATGTTGTTTAGCAGTGCAAACTCTCAGTGAGAGTGTGTACAATTCACTGAGATACCTTATTGATACCAAAAGTGAAGGTTTTGAAGATGCACTGGCAACAGCAGATTTTTGTTTAATGTTCAATAACATTTTTGACTTACTCAACTGCCGCAATAAATTTTCAAAGAGAAATAAATTCAACATTCCAATAGATGCAAATTCGGAGGAATTTTTGGCTAATGAAGCTCTAACATTTGTAAATTATATCAAGGGTTTGAAGGATCAATTTGGCACGCCAATCCTGGAAACTAGAAGAAAGACTGGCTTTCTTGGATTGATCATTTGTTTGACAAACGTTTACAAAGTTTATAAAGAATCTAAAGATCTCGGAGTGGAATATTTCCTGACATTCAAAGTATCACAAGACCCAATACAGATATTTTTCAGTGCTATGCGAAGCAGAGGCGGATTCAATGATAATCCAAATGTTATTCAATTCAAAAGTGCTTTCAAACGCCTATTGATAAAAAATGAGTTGAAATTCTTTGATGGTAACAGCAATTGCATCAGTGATGCTTTGGACATTTTGGGTGTGTCATCACGAAACAAAACCAATACGATAATTGACGAAACAGATGAACCTGAAATGTATAATTCAATTGATCATGATTATATCAACACTATCTGGACGCTCAATGCATATGCTGAAGATGTTATAGAATATATATCTGGATATGTAGTTGGAAAAATTCAGAAAAAAATTGTTTGTGCAATTTGTTCCCAACAATTAATCGGCTGAATCGACTCCTTTGTTGATAAAACTGAAAAATCGGGGTAAATTATTGGTACCTTCAAGAGTCTTCCATTGTCTTCCATAACAGAACGAGTTATTAGGCAACACATAGGCGTATTCCCAAAAAAAACTAACATCAAAAATTTTATCATGGTTTTAGTGTTGAATGACAGTAGTCACCTATTTAGTAACGAACAAATGCTATCGCATATTAAAAACCATGATATATTAGATAACCATAGGACTCAGTTGATCAAATTAGTAGTAGACTGTTTCGTTGATTTAAGAATGCACCGTGAAACAAAATTGAAAAATCAGAAAGATGAATATATTCGACAGAAATATACAAAGCTGATCTTATTCAAGAATCAATAGAAATTTTTATGATGAAACAAAATGCAATTGAGATGAATTGAATAAACTGGAACGTAACGATAGATAAATGATTCAATAAAAATAATATCAATAAGCATAATAATTCTCTAAAAGTCATTGTTTCAAGGAAAGCAAAAACAATTTTTGATACTTTCCTCTTCCCGTGGCTCAAGTCAATTCTTCATATTATCATTTCATATTATATTGGTATTTGTTTTGACCGATTCGATTTTCAACTCAGTCAATTATGTACTGGAATGATACTTTAGACACTCCTGATTGTTGATGTGGTGTTTTCAGAGTAGATTTCAATTCGAGTCTCTAACCAGTCTCCTACTCTTCACTCATTCGACTTGAATAACATTTGGATTGCAATTGGAATGAACGTTATTATAAATATATAAAGAATAAGGATATGATGGGGGCCGTAGCGTAGTGGTAACGTGTCTGTTCCATAGCCCAGCGGTTGTTAGTTTGAATCCAGTCAGCGGCTGAAATTTTTCTGTTGAAAACTGGTTCATGATTTCAATCCTGACGTCCGCTTCGGCAATCTCGGTCCCCCAGAAGTGGTTCCGGAGTCCACTATTAAAAACTGTCCCGCTCTTCTCAACCCTCACAAGCTTCGGCTTATTGGGACGTTGATATGCAACGTTGAAGTGGCGATTAATAAATGTACTGCACCACAGTTCGATAGTCGAGCGGTCGTGCGTTCGAACCCAGCCAGCGGTTGGGTACTTGATGATACTTTATTTCAATCCTGTCAGGTTGTTGATCTTCACTAAAGTTGGTTCATGATTTCAATCCCGAAATCGCTTCAGCAGTCCCCTTAAAAGTGTTTCTGATGCCACTTTAAATGTAGGTCCCGCTTTTCTCAACCCGCAAAAGTTTCGATTCGATTCAGATTATTTTCATTATTCTTATATGTACATTAGGAATATTTCATTATTATCACTGCTATTATATTGGCATCATTATTTTCAATATTCAACTTATATTCACTATTTTCTTGTAACTATTATTATTTTCACTATGATCATGAGACTTTTCCTCTTTATTTGTTCTAATATTGAATTGATCTGTTGAATATATTCTGAGCAATAGAAAAAGTCCTTCTACCTGGTTAAGTTGAAAAACAGACTAGGCTGAACTTCGCCCTTCATCTATGCATTATCAAACACTCCCAATCTTGATGCAATTTGTAGTTTGTAATTTGTAATCGATGAATAAAGACCATTATTATTATTATTATTATTATCATTATTATGTTAGCTGACTTGAGACGTTCAGACGTTACTCCTCTGACTAGCCTTTTCATACGTATACCTTTCATAAGTAGGTACCGAGCTTATATTGTTCTGATACTGAGAGCATATTTTCAGCAAATATACAATCACAGAATGAGATTAAAATAGCAGTAGTTTTTACCAAATGATTGGAAATGTTAGAAGCAATGTTAGCAATTCACACCCTACAGTAAATTTGCGACCATTCGAACAAAGTCATATAAAAGTTTGAAAATGCAATGTATGCACCAAAATACTGTTTCTGAGAATTACTTGCAACCCTCTCGCTCCTTCGGAATATGCATATTCGTACGAAGTCGTTATTTTTTTTAACGAAGTATATGTAATAAATATAAAAGTTCATACTGACTGTTTCAAGTGAAGGTGATCAATGTTTTCGTTCATTTGCAGTCTTGCTTGCAGTAGAAGAATGTGTGTAAATTTAATTCAATCATTATTTGTGAATAAATGAGGGACCCGTTTTGCGTATGAGGTCGCGAAAACTCTCATGTGCCATTAAAAAAAATTTTACGCACTTAATAAAAAAAAATAACTTTTTTGTTGCATTCATCCAATTGGTAGACAACATAATTCAAAACATTATTACTAATATTCAGTTTGCAGAACTTGTAATTTTCATTTCAAAAATAGAATGTTGAAACGGTTTTCAACCAATATTGAAATTTGAAAATCTGGTCTGATATACAGTGAGGTAACAACTAATGGGCTTTTGAATCCACAGCCCCTCATTTGAACCTTATGTCTCTTATGTATTATGAGGCAAGATTCATCTTCGTAGATTTTTTGGGATTTTCTCTCCTCGTTTCTGAAATCCCAAAAAATCCTGGAAGATGAATACACTACCTTTTCGACTAACCTAACAACAGTATGAGGCAAGAATTTGTAAATCCTGTACCTTATGGAATTTAGACTTATGCTTAGTGAAATTATAATGCACATGACAGACAATGTAACTTTGCAAGCATTTTCTCATGATACGCCCTATTTTCTTCGTTATAATCATTTATTAATTTTTATTACTTGTACTTATTATCCGAGACTTCCTGAATTGAATTATTCATTTCGTTTTCATTCTTCTCTTCAATATTTCATAAATCAAATAAATTTCTTATAGTATCAGTTTGTTTGTATTCTGAATAGACGATAAGAATTATTCTGATGGATTATAAATCTTAAATATGAATAATCTAAAACAAAAGGGGGTGGAACTTTACAAACATTCAAATGTGCAATATAACTGAGAGTTGTTGCGAGTTCTAGAAAATTCTGTGAATATTTGAGAAGCATTCTATGAAGCTATGGTTCCTTTCTGAATAACAGAAAATTATGTACCTACTTGAAGGTGCATTTTAGGTAGTCTTATGTGTCTACTCAAATACAATTACTTCAAGTCGCATCATCTTTCGCCATCTACTTTCAGTAGCATCAGTAGTTACAAAGATGTTTTGTTAAAAATTAGAATCAAGCAGCATACATTAAAATACATTCACTTCGACGATTCCAATAAATAACTGGAAAGCAATAAGACGTGAAACGTCACGAAATAACATAACCAATAAATTATGTACGTCAATTTCGTCCGTCAGTTTGACAAAACTTGCGCATGCGCATATATCTGTTTAGACCGGTAGACTGTCATTTGTTTCATCGAAAAGTAAAAGTGGCTTCGCCGATCATTAAGGAAAACAGTGGATGTTATCATTGATGTAATAAACTAGTTTATTACATCAATATGTTATCCGTATAGTTATCATTACATATATGGTATAAGCACAGAAGAGGGTTGCAAGTTTCAAACGTCAGCTGTTTGTTAGGTTAGTTTGTTTTGCCAGGGAAAGATTTGAAATACAAGGTATTTTTAAAATTATTTCACAAACAATGGCATTCACATTATGGAATCTATTTCAAGCTACTGTGCAATGCCTGAATGCAGTTCGTATTCTGAACGAAGGACGGTTTCTAAGTAAAAGTATGTTATGATCCTAAAATGAACAATTCAGGATCTTCCCATTTTAATTTTTTTCAGTTGGATGGAGCTCAAGAAGTCCCAGTAATCAGGGATTTGGAGAAAATCCTTCTGCCAAATCACAGATTTTCATTCTCATTCATTACATCAGGACTGTGTCAAGAAGTGAGTTCTGCAATTATTTCAGTTGAATGTTAATTTTGATGCTTACTTTTGTTTTCTAGTTCCGCTGATATTCCTCAACATAATAGTGATAGTGGTGAAACTTATACTGGGATGAGTATAAAAATTAATGTATCCTGCGTGTATGTTTATTCTGATGATTAAACCATTTTGATATTCTACTGTGATTCATCACCAACAAAGGTATATTCGATAGGAAAATTTTCGCCTTCTTTCATATTATATAGAGGAGTTTTTATCAATCATCTTATGACAAATCTTGAGATAGAAGTTGAACAAAAAACTCCTCATGATATATCATAAACCACACTAGAAGTGAAATGATGAATAACATTCTGCTAAAAACATAAACGAGATAAATAATAATTTCATAGTAGAGGACCCTGAATTGCTTTGGCAATCAGTATCAAGATCACTAAAAAAAAAAAAAAATATCCTTATGAAAAAAAGAACAGCAAAATTTGGTATTTGAATTTCAAATCAACTAGATATAAACTTTTCAACAAGATTAAGAATAACATCTTTGCTGTCAATTGAATTGAAGGATTTAGCAAGAAACAATTCTTCCTTCGTTCAGTTTTTGGTTTAAGTATCGAAAATCGAAGAAATATATATAAAAATCATGTTTTTCGTGTGTAGAATCTTCTGAGGGATTTAGCAAGAAACAATTCTTCCTCAGCTGGATTCTGGAGTTGAAAAGCTACTCCCTCGACCTATTGGAATCCGTTCAGTTTTTGGTTTGAGTATCGAAAATCGAAGAAATATATATAAAAATCATGTTTTTCGTGTGTAGAATCTTCTGAGGGATTTAGCAAGAAACAATTCTTCCTCAGCTGGATTCTGGAGTTGAAAAGCTACTTCCCTCGACCTATTGGAGTTCGTTCAGTTTTTGGTTTAAGTATCGAAAATCGAAGAAATATATAAAAATCATGTTTTTCCTGTGTAGAATCTTCTGAGGGATTTAGCAAGGAACAGTTCTTTCTCAGCTGGATTCTGGAGTTGAAAAGCTACTTCCCTGACCTATTGGAGTTCGTTCAGTTCTTGGTTTAAGTATCGAAAATCGAAGAAATATATATAAAAATCATGTTTTTCGTGTGTAGAATCTTCTGAGGGATTTAGCAAGGAACAATTCTTCCTCAGCTGGATTCTGGAGTTGAAAAGCTACTCCCTCGACCTATTGGAGTCCGTTCAGTTTTTGGTTTGAGTATCGAAAATCGAAGAAATATATATAAAAATCATGTTTTTCGTGTGTAGAATCTCCTGAGGAATTTGGCAAGAAACAATTCTTCCTCAGCTGGATTCTGGAGTTGGAAAGCTACTTCCTCGACTTATTGGAGTTCGTTCAGTTTTTGGTTTAAGTATCGAAAATCGAAGAAATATATATAAAAATCATGTTTTTCGTGTGTAGAATCTTCTGAGGGATTTAGCAAGAAACAATTCTTCCTCAGCTGGATTCTGGAGTTGAAAAGCTACTTCCCTGTCCTATTGGAGTTCGTTCAGTTTTTGGTTTGAGTATCGAAAATCGAAGAAATATATATAAAAATCATGTTTTTCGTGTGTAGAATCTTCTGAGGGATTTATCAAGAAACAATTATTTCTCAGCTGGATTTTGGAGTTGGAAAGCTACTTCCCTGACCTATTGGAGATCGTTCAATTTTTGGTTTAAGTATCGAAAATCGAAGAAATATATATAAAAATCATGTTTTTCGTGTGTAGAATCTTCTGAGGGATTCAGCAAGAAACAATTATTCCTCAACTGGATTCTGGAGTTAAAGAGCTACTCCCCTGACCTATTGGAGATCGTTCAGTTTTTGGTTTAAGTATCGAAAATCGAAGAAATATATATAAAAATCATGTTTTTCGTGTGTAGAATCTTCTTAGGGATTTAGCAAGAAACAATTCTTCCTCAGCTGGATTCTGGAGTTGAAAAGCTACTTCCCTGTCCTATTGGAGTTCGTTCAGTTTTTGGTTTGAGTATCGAAAATCGAAGAAATATATATAAAAATCATGTTTTTCGTGTGTAGAATCTTCTGAGGGATTTATCAAGAAACAATTATTTCTCAGCTGGATTCTGGAGTTGGAAAGCTACTTCCCTGACCTATTGGAGATCGTTCAATTTTTGGTTTAAGTATCGAAAATCGAAGAAATATATATAAAAATCATGTTTTTCGTGTGTAGAATCTTCTGAGGGATTCAGCAAGAAACAATTATTCCTCAACTGGATTCTGGAGTTAAAGAGCTACTCCCCTGACCTATTGGAGATCGTTCAGTTTTTGGTTTAAGTATCGAAAATCGAAGAAATATATATAAAAATCATGTTTTTCGTGTGTAGAATCTTCTTAGGGATTTAGCAAGAAACAATTCTTCCTCAGCTGGATTCTGGAGTTGAAAAGCTACTTCCGCGACCTATTGGAGTTCGTTTAGTTTTTGGTTTAAGTATCGAAAATCGAAGGAATATATATAAAAATCATGTTTTTCGTGTGTAGAATCCTCTGAGGGATTTAGCAAGAAACAAGTCTTCCTCAGCTGGATTCTGGAGTTGAAAAGCTACTTCCCTGACCTATTGGAGATCGTTCAGTTTTTGGTTTAAGTATCGAAAATCGAAGAAATATATATAAAAATCATGTTTTTCGTGTGTAGAATCTTCTGAGGGATTCAGCAAGGAACAATTCTTCCTCAGCTGGATTCTGGAGTTGAAAAGCTACTTCCCTGACCTATTGGAGTTCGTTCAGTTTTTGGTTTGAGTATCGAAAATCGAAGAAATATATATTAAAATCATGTTTTTCGTGTGTAGAATCTTCTGAGGGATTTATCAAGAAACAATTCTTTCTCAGCTGGATTCTACAGTTGAAAAGCTACCTCCCTGACCTAGTGAAGTTCGATCAGTTTCTGGTTCAAATATAGAAAATCGAAGAAATATATATAAAAATCATGTATTTCGTGTGTAGAATCTTCTTAGGGATTCAACAAGAAACAATTCTTCCTCAGCTGGATTCTGGAGTTGAAAAGCTACTCCCTCGACCTATTGGAGTTCGTTCAGTTTTTGGTTTAAGTATCGAAAATCGAAGAAATATATATTAAAATCATGTTTTTCGTGTGTAGAATCTTCTGAGGGATTTATCAAGAAACAATTCTTTCTCAGCTGGATTCTACAGTTGAAAAGCTACCTCCCTGACCTAGTGAAGTTCGATCAGTTTCTGGTTTAAATATAGAAAATCGATGAAAGTTTTTTTTGAGTGTATAATTCTTTGTGGGATCTATTAGGGGATCCTCCTCTGGCTGCTGTATCATAGACACATATTTGTGCCCCAAACTATATATTCAAACATCAGTTCTGCCCTCCCCAATTACTTCAATGTCTGTATAAAAGTATATGTCGTGCATTTCATGATTGCGATACCACAAATGGGTTCAAATCAATGTATATCCTTCTTCGATTGAAGACAGCTTCCTCAATAATTTTTCAGTCGAGTCAAAATCAATCTGCAATCGATTCTTGTGCCTAATCTGAAACATTCCAATTGAAATAAAAGCATCACGTTACCCTAAAAGGGGGGAAACTAGCGCGAGCCACTGACGAGCGCATTCGGAAGTATTCGGAAATTTGGCCGCTCACTCCTGGTTGCCATTTTCACATAGGTTCACTAGGCAACCAGTGCGAAGGTGGTGAAAGTGGTACGAAAAATTCGTAAGAAATTGTTAAGTGTCATGCGCAATAAACAGTTGTATATTCAAAATAAAACATTTTATAATAATTTCGTGTTGTAATATACATTTGAATTGAAGTAGTTAATCCACTTGGTCAGATGCTAAATGTTTATTCATAAATATAATTTAATGAAACCACAAAATTTTAGGATAAAACATGGATATTATATACTGTGGATATTGTAAGAGGGAATTAGGAATGCTTAATGAAATCATAGCTAATGATGTTTCAGCTAGGGCATATGTGCTTTTCAAAATTTCAAAATGTTACAATTGACACAGACAATAAAATGTATGGTGTTGACAAAGTCCACATGAACAATCCGGTAAACACAGGAAGTAGACTCCCTGAATCTACACCCATAATGAAAGACTATCACTCTAGACCAAGTACAAGCTATATGGTTCCGTTCACCAGTCCCAAAGAAAGTAGGATCGATCTATGCGAATAGCTAACACCCAAGTTAGAACTCCTGAATCTTCAGTTAGACCAGGTACAAGTTATGGTTTATGTTCACTGACTGACTCCCAAAATTCTTCACAAAATTCCCAAATAAAACAGAGTCAATCTATAAACACAAATGATGATATGGTTCTGAATACTAGTAACAAGTCATGGACTGATGAAGCAGTGAAATCATTAATCCATGCATATAAAAACAGTATTGATATGTTTAGTTCACCTTTATACAACAAAAAGAGAAATTGGGACAAAATCTCAGAATTCTCTGGAAAGAAATGTGACGAAAAATGGCGAAACCTCAAGATGTAACCTGTATGATGAAGTTGTACAAAATAAGAAAACTACTGGAAGGGGGCCAATTCAATGGGCATATTTTGAATAATTTCATGATATTTATTTTCATGATCCAAGGTACAACCCTATATCTCAGTGTCCAGTAGTGGTACAATCAAAAACTGTGTTGAAACTATCAATATGGATTCTGGATCAAATTTTGCAGGGTTCTTTCCATGAGGGTTCTTTCCATGAGGAGAGAATAACCCTCAAAAGAGAAATGTTTGAGTGGCTCAAGCTCAACTACACTAAGTATAAGGAAAGCTCCTCTAAGTTATTTTATCCAGTGATGAGGATTCAACATGAAAAGGTTGTTATTCATTATATTCATACTGCAGAAGAATCTGTGATTTTGTGTCATTTTTTTTAATATTCATTCGTTTTGAGACTCATGTATTCATTACACATAGTTGTAAGTTCGGTGTGTATCTGTGATAGTTATTGTTATTCGACCTAATTTCACTGTACTACCACACAGGTGCCAAGAGTCCGTCTCTACTTTTTTTATATTGTCATGGTCTCTGGCCTCCGCATGTGTTTTTGGAAAACAAAATAAAGTCCATCGAGGACCTATCCAACGGAAGTCAACCAGAACCAACCGAAGAGAGGAAGGACACGAATCGTCTTTCTCTGCGAAGCAGTGGACCAGGTGAAGATCCAAAAATCGGCAGAACCAGCTACTTCTTCATAAGTTAGGTGAACGATGAGCAAAGTTATCTTCATATTGTGAGTACAATTCATGTCTTTAGAATCACTATTTGAGAATCTATCTTTGGCACCGTCTTCTTCTGACTCAGAACGACCAAGAAAATATCCCAATAATAAATAATACTAGTCATATCGAAAGAAATAATCGAGTGATAACTGTTTCTTCAAATATGGCCCCTCAAGATGTCAAACCTGATTATTTGAAATGCGTCCCTGAATTTGATGGAAATCCCAATGAATTAAATAGATTTCTCATAACTTGCGAGAGTATAATTCAAAATTTTTACGATGTTACGAATGCTAACAATTTCTTGATTACCTTTTTGCTTCACTCATTAATCGGATAATCAACCGGTAATGCACGCTTAATGATGAATATTCAAAACGTTACGAATTGGCAAGAGCTTAAAGATACTTTGTATCGTAATTTCGCTGACCAAAGAGACGAGGCCTGCCTCAACAGAGATCTAGTTATGCTTAAACAATGTCCGAACGAGCGACCTCAGCAGTTTTTCCATCGTGTTATTCAGCTTTTGAATCTCTTGTGCTCGTATATAGATGTTCACGAAGCTCCAGGTCCCGGAATTCTAATGAAAAGAAATCTTTATAATAATTTAGCCTTGAAATCATTTTTGAGTGGATTGAGAGAACCACTTGGAAATACAATTAGATGTATGCGTCCCGTTGATTTGAACCAAGCACTTCAATTTATCACCCAAGAAGAAAATAATCAATATTATCAGACTCATTCTCATCAGAATCATTCACAAATGAATAACCGACCAGTTAATAGACAACCAAATAATTTGAAAACCAGGCCAAATTACAGACCACAGCAAAATTCATACCAGAGAAATCGAAACTATTAAAATTTTAGCCAGCGATCAAATTTCAACCCTAGACCAACATCCAATCAAGCGAATAATCAGTTCTCATCGCAACAAATAATTTTCAAACAAGGCCGAGTCAACCTCAGTGATCTTTCGGAGATTCTCAAGACTTCAAATCACAACAAAATCGCGGTACAAATGTTTTCACGTCCAACCCGAATTTTAAACCATCATATAACCAGACGCCAATGTCAGTCAATACCAGACAAACCTATCGTCACAATAATCAAGCAGGTCCCTCTCAATACAGGCAACCACAGAAGAATTTTAGTTCAGAAGAACTTTACAATACTCAAGTTGAGGAATCCATACCTCAACCGCAGTATGAACAAAATATCGAAAATAATCAATCGAAGCCATATGACAAGGAAAACGAATATTTTTATGATGAAAATTTTTGCGTAGATCAAACAACAAGCAACCCGAGGTAAATCAACCAATAATATCATTCAATAATACGGATTCTAGTGAATTACCGTATATAACCTCCCCAGAACATAATCACAAGATATTAATAGACACAGGATCTACAAAATCCTTCATAGATCCTGACATTGCATTCAAATATTTTCCAAATTCAATTGAAAACGACCCATTTATAGTCTCTACAGTGTTCCAAAGATCTGCACATAAGTATAGTGCACATTTACCTACTTCTAGGATTTTCAATATGCCAAAACCGGTAAAATTGAAATTCTATTTATTCAAGTTTCACGATTCATTTCATGGTTTAATAGGTCTAGATAATTTGAAGCTACTGCAAGCTAACTTGAATTTTGATAAATCGATACTGATCACACCTTTTGCTGAAATAAATTTATCCTATCATAGGACTAGAACAAAGTTGAATCTTTCCTTGAAGATTTCCCCACGGACTGAACAGATTATAAAAGTAAAAACTTCTATCGAAAACGGAGAAATCATAATACCCCATCAGAAAATTCATAACTGTGAAATACCAGAATGTCTTACTGTTGCAAGAAATGGCGAGCCATAACTTCAATCTTAAATAATACAACAAAGTCGATTACTTTAGATTTTTCTGCTCCACTAGATGTTGAAGAGTTTAATAGACATGATATCCAAGAATTCAATTTCAATAATTTTGATGATACTCCTAAACGAAAATTAGACATTTCCAAATTGAGAACCGATCATCTAAATATTGAAGAAAAATCAAATATCCTGAATCTGTGCAAGGAATATTCAGATATCTTTTATAACGAGAATACACCTTTGAGTTTTACTAATCAAGTTAAACATAAGATCAAAACAAACGACGAAATTCATATTTACACAAAAACATAACGCTACCCTTCCATTCATAAAGAGGAAGTTAATAAACAAATAGATAGTATGCTGAAACAGAAAATCATTAGGCCTAGTAATTCTCCTCGGTCATCACCAATTTGGGTGGTCCCAAAGAAGTTGGACGCCTCCGGTAGACAAAAATGGCGCGTAGTCGTTGACTACCGTAAACTGAACGAAAAGACGGTAGACGATAAGTATCCTTTACCTAATATAACTGATCTTTTGGACAAATTAGGAAAGTGTCAATATTTTTCAACCCTTGATTTGGCGAGTGGCTTCCACCAAATCGAGATGGACGAAAACGACATTGCAAAAACTGCTTTCAATTCAGAATACGGGCTATTTGAATACCTTAGGATGCCTTTTGGTCTGAAGAATGCCCCTGCCACGTTTCAGCGTGTCATGGATAACATTCTGCGTGGTATCCAGAATGAAAAATGTCTTGTCTACCTCGACGACATAATCATTTTTTCAACATCATTGCAAGAACACATGGGACGTTTTAGGAATGTATTCCAAAGGCTACGAGACTCTAATTTCAAAGTACAGTTGGACAAATCAGAGTTTTTAAGGAATGAAGTCGCGTACCTTGGCCATGTTGTTACCCTTGATGGCGTCAAGCCAAACCTAGACAAAATTATTGCAATAAAGAATTTTCCACTTCCTAAAACCACGTAACAAATTAAAGGATTCTTAGGTCTTCTAGGCCATTACCGAAGATTCATCAATAATTTCGCCAAGCTTACGAAACCACTAACCAAGTGTTTGAAAAAGGGTGCTCAAATCATTCACGATGCAGAATTCATCGAATGTTTCGAAACTTGCAAAAACTTACTAATGAATGAATGAACCAATCTTACAATATCCGGATTTTTCCAAAAAAATTAGTTTGACTACCGACGCAAGCAATGTTGCGGTAGGTGCAGTCCTCTCTCAAGATCATTCCGGATTCGATAAACCAGTAGCGTACGCTTCACGTACTTTGAATGACTCCGAAAGAAATTACAGTACGATAGAAAAAGAATTGGTAGCTATCGTGTGGGCGACCAAATACTTCAGGCCGTACCTGTACGGAAGACATTTCAATATCGTCACTGATCACAAACCACTTCAGTGGTTATTTTCTCTAAAAGACCCTAATTCGAAATTATTGAGATGGCGTATTAAATTAGACGAATTTGACTATAGTATAACTTATAAACGAGGCAAATTGAATTCCAACGCTGACACTTTGTCGAGAATCGAAATCCATACTAAAGAGACCGAAGACGTTGATCAATTGATCGAAAATCTAATGAAAACACAAGCGAACAACTTTCCAGACCCAGAATTGAATGAAATTTTCGGCGAAACATCACATAATAATATTCCGAATCAATCTTCCGAATTAGACAATATATCAATGCAAGTTCAACCAGACGAAAATAAAAATTACGATGATATTGATCAAAATAATGACTATGATATTACCATTCATACAAATTTCGAACAGAACCCAATAGTCGATATTCCCATTTCGGAATCTCTTGTCAATCACGGTCAAAACCAAATTATATTTCAATCTGTATTACATTCACCAGCTAAGATAAAACACATCATTCTATTCGAGAAAAAACAAAAATTTCACTTTCAAAATTCAGAAAATCAATTCGAACATGATGTCGTAAATTTCATGAAGAATTACGTTGTTCCAAAAGTTTCTTACCATTTACATTTTAGCGAACCAAACATGTATGAAAAATTTGCGGCCCTCATTTATTTTGAAGCGTTGTCTAAGGAAACTAATAGATGTTACCAATAAAGACGATATTGCGGAAATAATAAAGAACTACCACGAAAGTAAAACCAATCATCGCGGCATTGACAAAACGGAAAATAGAATCAAAATCAAATACTATTGGCCAGATCTTGAGAAATGATTGCGAGATTTGCCAACAGAGCAAATACGAGAGAAAACCAGTGAAAATGCAAATGAACATAACCCCCACGGTTTGCGAACCATTTGAAATTATCCACTTAGATACGTTTACCCTAGAACAAACTAAATTCTTAACAATCATCGACACCTTTTTGTAAATATGCACAAGCATATAAACTGCAAACTTTAAGTTCAACCGAAGTCACCAACAATCTAATAACTTTCTTTTCACACCACGGTGTTCCGAAGCAAATCACAGTCGACAACGGAACTGAATTCAAAAACAGCGTCATAACCGAACTTTTGGCCCTCCACAAAATAAAACTTTATTTCTGCTCACCAAATCTTCCTCAATCAAATGGTGTTATAGAAAGATTACATTCTACATTAATAGAGCATATAAGATTGTTAAATACTCAAGGATTTCAGAGAACTCCGATCAATTTGAAAATGACATATGCGATATTAGCCTATAATCATTCAATACATTCAGCTACAAAATTCAAGCCAATAGATGTTGTGAACGGACATATAAGTAACGAAAATCCTTTTGATATAAACATCGATAGAATTTCAGTCAATGATTACGTAAATAATCACAAACAAAAGACCAAAATACTGTATTCAAAAATCAATCAGACCCTCAGAGATAATAAGGAAAAAGTTATATCAAAATTGAACGAAACCCGTGATAGTCCCAAATTATTCAAGCAAACCGATAAAACCTATTTGAAAAAATTCATTCGACAGAAAGACGCTAATAAATTCAATAAGCCCACTGAAATAGAAAAAGTAAACGAAAAACGCAAAACAGTCACAACAACCTCTCAAGCTAAAGTCCATATGGATAATCTAAAACGTCCTCTAAGAAATACTTATAGTTTCGATTAGTTAGAATTAACAATATTTCAGATTCCCCCTCGTGATGGGATACCAGGAAACAATCCAAATGAAAAGCTTGGAATCCAACCCTGGTCTCTTACCAGTTAAGTTAGGAACAGCCAAAGTGCAAGAGAACATGCATACATTCATACATTTTTTCGACTTGAACCCCATAGTTGACGATATCGATAGACTTGATAAACAATATGGAAGATTGCTGGAGACTCTCAGTGTAAATAAAAATTATTCAGACGATGCTTCAGAAAATCTAGGGATTTTAACTCTCACAAAAGAAAGAACTGAAATTAAGATACAAGAAATCATTCCACAGCCGAAACGTACCAAAAGAGGTTTGATTAATGGCCTTGGATCATTTTTCAAAGCAGTATCCTGAAATTCAGATGCCAGTGACGGCAAACGTTATGATCAACTAATGAAAGAAAACCAAAACAGATTGGCAAGTAACATAGTCAAACAGAATTCAATTTCCACCGATATTATAAACAAATTCAACAACACAATTCGAAAAATCACTCACAATGAGAAATGGCCTTATACATAGGACTCAGTCAAAACCTCAGTCATTCACTCATGATGAAAGATCTAATGAACCATATGGTGAACGTTTACGAAGTAATCAATTCTCTTCTCCAAGATATAGAAAATTCAATGACCTCTTCAAAATTGAACACCATGCATCCAAGTATAATACGAATCCCTGATTTATACAATGAGCTTTTGAAACTCAAAAACTCAATCAGTGCAGCACAACTACCGTTCGAAATAACACCAGAAAATATTTTATTGATTGAAAAAATTATAGACATTGATTGTTATATCAAAAATAATAAAATCACTTATCTATTACATTTACCTATCACCTTTAGAGAAACATTCAACTTTTATCAATTATATTCGATGCCTATACCTAGTCTGAGTGAGTTCAAGACTATTTTACCAAACGATAGATTTCTCTTGAAGAGTGATTTGTACTTCGCTTTTTCGGATGACCTTTGCACCAAAATCGTCCCCAACTACTTCGTATGCAAGAAGATAGACTTAACAGAATCTGAATCCAATGGCCCATGCGAAATCCAACTTCTAAATAGGAGAGATCCTTCAAGCTGTCGATAAGTTCCTGTCAGGATTTCAAAGCCCATCATCAGACAACTAGAATCGAAACAATGGATAGCAGTCTTTCCACAAGAACAGACGGTTAGCCTCAAATGCCGAAAACAAGAAGAAATCATTCGGTTACGTGGTTCATACCTGATGGAAATCCCCATCGGATGCCAAGTTATAACTCATACCGAGCTGATTGCCAATGAAGAGGAATCAATGAACTATCGTCAATTGATCCTTTTTCCGCAACTGAATCAGAGTCTAACAAAACAGCAAAATTGGACCATTCACTTAGAAGATACCGATTTAGACGATCTTCATCTCATAACGAAGAAAATCATCGAAAACCAGCCGAACTTGCAGCACACCAGTATATCCCATTTTCCTTCTATGTGGACCATCATCCTATATATTTTGGCAGCATCTGGTGTAGCATACTCAACCATCAGAAATCTGAAGATCATCGGACGAACGAAGAATACGAGTAACCTAGCCCAGGACATAAACTTGGTAGAGGTTCAACTTCCTCGCTCCACTGCATAAGTTGAATCTTCAGGGGGAGGAATTATATCACCGGTTCCCATAAGCTTCCCAAGAACTGGAATCCTGCATCGGCATTCCCATGGACCGATCACATTTCGCTGACGCTTTGAGAATATTCTTGTTTCATTTTGTTAATTCCCAAGTTCAGTCATAATCATAACTTCACGCAACGAACATCTCATATAATTGTACTCTTGTCGAAATGAATTGTTCTTAAAAAGAGACTTTGTCAGTTCAAAAATAAAATTAGTTAAAAACATATATTTCCATTTAACAATACATCCAAGACATTTGAAATATTCATATATTTACAGATACAGATTTATCAACTCTGTAGAAACTCTTCCACAGAGTAAAATACTCTTCTTAATGAAAATGTGTATGAAAGAGATTTGAAGTTTTAGGTATCTTCGAAATTTATTTCATCACCCATTTTTGTTGTGATATGGTTATGAAATAATTATGAATAATTCTTTTGTGCATATAGGAGTTTTGGCATATGGTTAGTTTTGAGAATGGTTGATATAAGTTTTCTGCTCCTCTTGTACTGTAATTATGGTGAGAGCTGTTTTTAGGTAACTCTTTTAATTGTTTTTGTACATTTAAAGTGATTAGGAATATGTACAATGACGGCAGTGTTAAGATAGATAGTTCAATAAATATTTGCCTGCATGGCGTTCTTCGGTTGACCCCTTTGATGCATCTGACAATTTTCTTTTGAGTGATGAATATTTTGTCACTATGACTTGAGCCTCCCCAGAATATCAAGCCATATGACAGATTCGACTGAACGAGACCATAGTATACCAGCATAAGTATGTCCCTAGATACCGTGCCCTTCAGTTGCCTTAGTACAAAGCAGTTTTCACTCAGTTCATTGTTTAATATTTTGATATGACTTTCCCAGCTCATTTTGTGATCAAGAGTGAACCTAGGAATTTAGTTGTTTCGACTTGTTCGAAGTTATGAGTAACATTTCTCGAAATGAAAGAAAAGGATTTTTTTTTCTATATTGATACATAGACCATTGGTAGTACACCATTCGTAAAAGTGTTGTGCGACATTGTTTTTTTTCAGATTTCTGTCTGATATTATCATTGTTAAATACTGTCTGTAAGTTTTTCGAGGAGGAGGTACATTCATTTTCCAGCTTTTTGTGGGATTTTCTCTAGAAGTTATTAAAAATTTTTTCAATAAATTTGTATCAAAATGTCACTGCGCTTGAAATTAAACCTTTAGATACCTAAAAGAGAAATTTTTTATTTTTCAGTGACACCTTGTTTTTCAAAAGTTTGTTAATACTGCCACCTTCTCTATTCCCAAAGAATGAATAGGCGGACTATTTTCAACTATTAGGCCCCTGGCCCAGTGAAGAAGGGGTGGGTGGTGATAAGTGGTACCTTAGAGTGAAGAAGAGAAGTGCTGTAGTTGACAAAGTGTTTATTGGCACGGTGAAAAGAGAAGAAGAGGAAGAAATGAAGATATACAGATGGTTATATACAAAGAAACAGAAGAAGACGAATTGTGGACGGTCTCTGTTATGGGTCGAGCTAACCTGATTTCGCTACCAGCTGTCAAATAATTGTGAATTGGTTATGTTATATAACAGGAATGACTACCTATTGGGAACTTCTAATAATGATTTTTTTATCTGAATTCCTCAATTACACTGAACAACGGTACTTCTACGACTCAGTTATCAAAATATTCCACTCTTCCGACAGTAAGTATTCTCAATGCCCCTTCAGTATATATACTTAGAGTTCACATGAATTTGTAGGAGATGTCATATAATATACCTTTGTGAGACCAAGTCCTAACTTACGAATAGTGGTTTTTGGTGCAAGTATGAGTCTGAAGGATATTAACAGTGAAAGTAGTAACAGATCACATATAGTAGTTATAAACTTAGTCAAAGTATGGAGCTAAGTACCCCCAATCAATGTCCAGTATTCAGATTATTAGTCACCAAAAAAAAAGTAGGTAGTACTGCAATAGGTATGCTTATCTGGTTGGTTGGCTACCATACAGCCACCGCGAGCAGGTGTAGTTCAGCCTCGTCCGGGATTCGATGTGCCCAAATGCAATAATAGGACCTTGGTGTTTCCTCCAAAATAATGTACAGGGTAGGTAGTACTTGGTAACACAACTACCAGGTGGTAACCGAAGAAGAAGAGGCCTGAAGATGTTGTGGAAAAAAAAGGAAGAAAACTGTATCATTGGAAGACCTGCTGAAGTCCTGGAAGTCACTTAGGAAAATCAAGAGACATACCTGAAGATGTTGAGCGGCCTCGTACTGGTTAGTGGTGAAGATCAAACTTGGAAAATTAGAGCAAGATTTTATCCACTGCAGTGAGCAATTGTTTAGAACAACTCAATTGCTAACTATCTTCCAGAAATTTCCAAGAATAAATATTAAATTCCGTTAAATCACGAAGTCCTTCTCTAGATCCACATGGATACTCAAGAAAAGATCTTTTTTGTGTTTCTTTTTTTTTTAACCACCAGAAGTGATTGCCCTGATAACAACACCAGAAACGACAGCTGCCAACCATCAGAAGATGACATTGATGATGGTCATTTGTCAAATGATAAAGTTACTGACAATGGACAAGAACACGTTATGTTTTGAACACCATTTTCCTGAATTCCTCAGATATTTAACTATAGTAAATTCCTCAGATTCATTTGGGGTACCCTGGATAATCCCCTAAAACTGACAGAAGTTCCAAATATGAGGCCATAATTCAGGTTGGATAGTAACCAAATCAGAATTAAATGTAAATAAGAGCTCGACTTCGTTGAAATTGTCTGCCAAATAATATAGGTAATGGTACAAGATATCTTAGGTAGGATCTCTTGATAGCTATTTGTTTTTATTTTCAGAAAGGCTCTGCTCGACCAAATTTGGCACAGAAAGTCTTGAACGTAAGACCCAAAAGCATCTTGATGATATGCCTGATTTTAAAGATAGTAGGAAGGGAGGAGCTGTATGAGATGTTCAGTGAATGAAGTACATATGACGATACTCAAGTTTTTGTCTGAATCATCTTCATAACAATCATTCTTTTCCAGATATTTCGAGAGAAACTGATATGTAGCACATAACTAATAAATAAATTATTCGATCCTGTAACAATACAAATATATTTAATAAGAATAAAACCTCTACTTATCTTGGTGGACGTTTCGGGAACGAATCTGCTCCCGTTCTCAACACAATTAAAATATTTTTCTAGTCGCAAAATAATTCAATATGTTGTCGATTTTTACCCTGAAAAGTTTTTGGTTGTTGTCTTCTGTTCCTATGACCTTAATATTACCCCAATCGGCCATATGTTGTCCATTTTCAGTAAGGATATGTTCAGCTAATTTTGATTTGTCAGTATATTTTTTCTTTATATTGTTCTTATGCTCTTTCGTCCTAACTGATAGAGGCCTGCTGGTTTCACCGGTATAATATTTTCCACAAACACATGGTATACTGTAAATACAATTTTTTGATGATTATTCTTCATTTTTCGGTTTTGTATGAGTCAAAATCGATCTCACTGTATTTTCTGCCTTGAATACTGTTTTCACACAAAGATAACCAACACTGATAACAAATGTAATCCTATACATTCCCGGAATATCTGAAAAAATTGAATTGTTGGTGACAAGTTTCGAGTGAGTGATATATTAAAATATGTTAAACTTGGATATTTCGAAACATTGCATTTGGCCTCCTCCATATTAGTGAAAACCAAGTGCATAATTGACCACCCTTGATGCTTGGGCCTAGTTATTTCAGCTACTTATCTGCTTCAAATGTATTTCATTCGCAAAATTCTTCAATCTACTCAAGGAAGTAGCATTCTGAGACCAATTGATATTGAAATCAAGGAAGATGGCATCACTACTTGATGGTGAGTGGTAAAGACCTGTAATATTTATTTTCCTGTTGTTTCCAGTAATTTTTCCGAAAGTTGATGCTTTTACAATTTCAAATCTTTACCCTATCATGAATATACATAACAACTCCACCAGTATGCCTGCTGAAATTATTCAACCTTAATAATTCATACCCATCCATTGCAATTTCCAAATCACAAACATGTTTCTGACAAGCACACAATTGAAGGTTTTTTTTATGCAGTACTTATGCATACAACTCTTCGAAGTGCGTAATCAAACTATTCACATTTAAATATAACAGATTTTCAAAATTTACATTTTTAATTATTCTACTTCTATTACTTCCAGAGGAGGTTCTAAAAAATCATTAGCATTTTCATTCGAGATATTTTCTAACACTAAATCACTTCTACCATTTCTATTTTTATTGATGTAATGTATATCAATAATTGTTTATATCAGTTTGTATTCATTCAGAGTCCATTTCTGCCATTCAAATCTAAGTAGAAAATATTTGCAGCAGCAGCATACATATCAAGTCGCATAACATATTTCTTCAGTTTTGAATTGAACTTGAAAATATACCTATTATTATTGTTCTGAATGTATAACCTCCTGTGAGGTACTGAAGCAAAAGTGATATTAGTATGTGTACAGTATTTGATATTCGCATTACTTCAAAAAATCATTGCAATCTGCTATTATTATAATGTGATCATTTAGTGTGAAATCTTGTGCCAAACTAATTAAATTCTCTATGATAACATCAAAACATGCATTTAGCTTGATAATAGTTTGAATTTGTTTGTTAGGTAAATTAACTTTCAAACTTTTACCAATATCACATCCATTTTGATGACACAATATCAATATTCTGCTGGTAATATTAGTTTTTGGGAATTTTGCTGGTTCTCAATATCATTGCTTTTTCTTCTTATGTATCCTTTGAACAGTTCACATTTAAGTTTTTCAAGCTTATTTTCAAATATCTGATTTGCTTCTGTTAGAGTTTCAATTGATACTAACATGTTTCCATTCATATATAGATAGATAGATAGATAGATAGATAGATAGATAGATAGATAGATAGATAGATACACAGATAACCCCAAGTTAAACTTTAAGACGGGCGTTTCACCAAAATGGTTTGGCAGACCCTTTTTTCAGCATGCTTTCCGGCCTTGTCATGGATTCAAACCCAAAAGTAATTGAATTAGTGTAAAGAGGAAGGTTCAAATTAGGGAATGAGTATTTTTTGGAGTCAAAACTCTTCCATTTAAAAAAGTTATGGGTCATTGAAAAATGTAAACATTGTAAAATTTGTGTCTCAGAATCAAATGAAATTACCTCATTCTATGGAACCAAAATTGAGGAATGCTTCACCAAAATATCAGCATCTGAAATGCCTTCCTTCGAACTAAAAACATGTTTGAATCTGAAATTTGACACAAGGACGCTATTTATGGTTTATTATGTTAGATTCTGAAGGAATTTCGTTCAAAGATGAAGTAGAAAACATTAATTTGCGAGTTCGGACCGGTTCGTACTGGTTCGTACCCTACCTAATAGACGGCGGTACACACGTAAACAACCAGCAGATGGCATTCACGTCGACCCGCGTTTTCAATGATACGAAAGGTTACAAGTTACACGAATGTGTTCGATTCTTGAATCATATTTATATATTACTCATTATGTATAATTCTTTTCCAATTTGTTATGGAGCAAGAATTGGTATAAAATATCGTAAGTTTCATCACCTCTATGAAACTCCTCGTGGAAGTAGAAATATTGATGCCGTGTTGCCAAATACTCGAAATTTTCGCAAGTTCGAGGATATCCAATGAAAATTAAATAATATTTGCGTCAAAAAAAATTGCTATATCAATTTTTTCACTTCTACTGGACTTCGACAATGTCTGTCCTGTCGTCCACACAGTTCTTTCCTATCACTTTGCATTTCCTTGTCTTTAGGAAAGCTATAAAACTTTGTACCAGACACAAAGCCCTTGCACTTATTGTCAACATTACAACCATACACTGGGCAGCTCATCTTCAATCAAATTCAAACTTCAAAGTTGATTATTTCGAAGAGATATTTTCTTGATTTGCAACAGTAAACACACGCAAAATATAGCCCAATAACACCAATATTCTGAAATTTCTCACAAGCTGACGTCACACTAGCCACGCCCACGTGCGTGGTAACTATGAGTCAGAATATAGTGATGATCCTTGTACATACTATCGGGGTAAAATATTTGATGCTGGGGTTCAGCAATAGAGCAACAATTGTCAATAAGATGGAAGTCAATAATTATTTACAACTACTGTTTTGCTGTGAAATATTTTATACCCTTGGCAACACTGGTTGGTACAGAGTCGTTACCTACCCCGCTCCTCTCATACCTCTCGGGTGAATTCGGGTACAGGTCGGTGCCCAGAGTCAACGCTCAAGTGGCGTATTTTTTGCCGTAGGTAAATGACTCAGTCATTGTGCGAACTGCTTTGCCTTTTGCCTTCACAATTAGCATGGTCGTGGCATAGCAGTATAAACAAGGTCTAGCATTAGCATTGGGGAAGGCGAGACTTATAATCAGATCAAAAAAATATATGAGAAATATATTTTTAAAATTTTGACTACGCAAATGGGAGCCTTGATATTTCGAATGGAACACCATATATATTGTTAGATTTTCGGATTCTGAAGAAGATTCTGAGCATATTTGCTGTAGGATGTCCTATAGCTATCTTTCACTGTTTTTGACCTAAGAATCAATACTATCAGAATGTTGCAATTTTCACTGCTGCTTCCTCGAGTGCTTCTTGAAACATAGTCATCTTATTAGGTTTGGCGCATATTGAATTATTATTATACGGGGTATGAAAAAAGGTGCGTCAAACTCGGGCACGAATAAGATCGAAAAAGTCGATTCTTTTCAAATGTTATATCGATATAAACCAGGATAAAATTGTCATTGTTAGGTTGATCATCATTTGTGTTTGATAAATTTGAGTCATGTGGCCCACTACAATCAAATTTGAACAAATTTTATTTTCCTTCCGAAATATCTCATAAAATATCTTCATCAATTTTCCGCATGCCCTTGGTATTATCATGGTAAACTGACCATGAATGGAGTATGGTTTCTAAATCTTTCCTCTCGTATATAAATATGCCATTCCCATTACTTGAACTTCACCATTTCAATCCTATAATTCAAAAACTGTTGAAGATAGGCGAAGGGACATATTATATCATTCGGAAGGTAATGGATGATAGAAATTATTGAAAAAATCGAATTTTTGGAGTTTATTTGTACCCGAGTTTGACGCACCTTTTTTCACACCCTGTATAATATTGATTCAATATGCACGAGAATTCATAAGATACCTGCTCAGATACCTGTGTGTTGGGAAGCCGCTGTGGAAATTTCAGCTTTCTGTCGTAACTGGCAAGAAAAATGTCGCATTTTCGCCGTGGAAAATCAACAATCAATTCAAATGTCTCAGAATTCGAGAATCTAATGATATATAGGGTGTTCCATTTGAAATTCAAAAGTTGCTCTTAGTAACACTAGATCTGGCAACATTGCACATGTGAAAATATTTTCAAGAGCTAGATTTTGACATCCCATTTCCGTACCCAAAATTTCAAAAATATATTCTGCTCCGTTCTCTAGATACTTCTAATACGCCATCGAGAAGATATTCAGTACGAGCCGTGTAGCGACAAGTGCGGAAATGTAACGAGTGCTTGAAATACACTTTCCAACGAGTTCCAACGACCAAGAATATTTCAATTATGAGCATTATGAGTGTTTATGAGACATGTTTCTAGTCAGTTTCGCTCATTGTCGACGGCTATCCAAAATATAGCAGTCTGGAACGAGAATACCCAAGCGGTGACCCGTTAGAGTGACCGATCTGATGAAAATACCTATGTCAATTTCATGATAATAAATCTGTGCGCAGAAAAATTAATTCGAGTTCATCGTATCGAAATGACTCAACTGTGTTATGTCTAGGGATTGTCAAATTCATCGATAATTCTCGATGATGTCGTTGTTATCGATATTATTGGTATCATCGATATGAAACGATAAAGTCGATAAACTTGATCTTCTTGAATTGTAGTGGATTCATATTTTGAGAGATCGGGATGCGGAATGAACCTAGATATATGATAAGTGGGGGCATAGGCACCATGTATATGTGATCATATCATCAGTTAAATTCTCAATTGAAATATCAGTACATTCATCATCGCATCGATCATTGATGCGAATGTGCGTTTGTGAAAAATTTTCATACTAGTGCGTTTTACTTTACATTTTCTTGTTGCGATAGTTCGAAATGACATAACAAAAACATTACTTTTTTTGTTTATCGATAGAATGTTCATTTTGCTTACCGCGCATATTATTTTATATTATTTTTTATTCGCTCTTGTTATTTATTTGTTAGTTACATTTGTTATTTGTTACTTGTTAGTTACCCATTGTGTTGTTTCTCATATAGGTGAATAAATTATCAATAATATCATTATCATTATTATTATCACCTCCCTACCTACAGCGACTTTGTCACAAGAACACGTGTTCGAGATCAAATACCTGTTATAATATTGTACTATTCAAAAATACTATATTTCAAACTCTTCAAATGCCTGACACAAATTTGGTGTTTACTGTGGTAGGTACACAAAGGTGATCGTTGCAACCATGTTTATATACTATCATCCTGGAAGCAGATATCGATATCGATGAAGTAATTCAGAATGGGTTTAGAGCCAATACAAAATAAATATGCGAATAAAGATATTCAATTCTTTTGTTCCGTCGAATTCGATCAGAGCCGTCGCGATATATTATATACATATAGTTCGACAGGCCAGTAGAAACGATTGAAAAACATACCTACACTTCAATCTGTTCGGTTCTGCAATGCCTATACAGGGTGTGTCATCAATGCTGCACGAAAATTCAAGATCGATTCGTTTCAGAAATGTTTCAAGTGGATTTTTGTTAGGTATACCTAGTTATCCGATAAGTTATCCGATTTTTGTAAGTATACCTAGTTATCCGATTAGTTTGCTGATCGATCGGCTGTAGCTAAATAGCTTCCTCGAGTATCACAGATTTTCTTCCAACAGCTATGCATGAGTTTGGTTTTCATTCTGACTTTTCTCATATTTTGACCCAACAAATCTGACCTCGAAGTTTCGTGCAACAATAATAAAACACCATGTATAAACAGCGGGCGGTCGGGGTGCCAGTTTCCAGTTCTTCATCTTGTTACAACAAATGAAAGCTTGTTTAATTTTTGTTATTTTGTTCATTCATTTAACTTGCATGATATGATTACAGACAGACAGACAATGGGACAGGTGGAACAAAAAAAATCTCCGGCCCCAAAAACCTCCATACTAAGCAATTTAGTTTAGAATTAGACCAAAATCAAAAAAATATCTGCCATTTTGGAGCCGCCATGTTGAAGTTTCGAATTTTGACATAAAATCACAATCTCCGACCTCGAAAACCCCACAACGAAAATTCCTAATCTAATCTGACCAAAATCACAAAACTGTTTCGCCCTCGGTTCCGCCATTTTGAAGTCATGTTGAATTTTGATTTTTGACAAGTAATAATAATGTCCGACCCTAAAAACCCCCAAATGAAAATTTCGAAAAGAATCTTACGATATAATCACAAAACTGTTCCGATATTTTGGAGCAGTCATGTTGAATTCTTAATTTTGACAAAAAATTATAATCTCTTCCGAATACCCCAGATACCGAATAGACTGGGATCATTATGAAAAAAAATGGTCATTTCGGGGCCGCCATGTTGAATTTCGGGATTTTGACAAATAATCATAATATCGATATGACCCCGAAAATCTCAAAATACAAATCTTCAATAGAATCAGACCAAAATAAGTGTTCCGACATTTTGGAGCCGCCATGTTGAATTTTCTATTTTTGACAAAAACTTCTAATTTCCGACTCCAAAGACCACCAGACATCGATTTTGAGTAAAATCTGACGATAACCACAAAACTCGTCCGCAATTTTTTTCATTTCATAATGCCTTGTCGTAAAAATTATGTCCACCTGCCAAATTCCTAATCATTCGGACGATTAGAAGTGGGTCAAATTCAACTCGCAAGATTTGATGAAACTAAATAATGAGAGCTTGTATTTTTATTTCGATATTAGGGATTCCTGATCTTCGTATTTTTCTTCTTATACTTACGAAATTGACGTTTCGTATGTCAACCAATCACCTGTCTGGATTGTATACGAAACGTCAAATTCGTAAAAATACGAGGTGGAATACGAGAGATCGGGAATACCCCTCTTATTCTTATAGATGAAAATTCAGTGCGAAATACCCGCGTTCTGCCAAAGCCATCAAGATTTATCTCTGAGAAAGATAAATATCGTCAAAGTAGTCGGCTCGGTTCTACCACACTGCGCGACCCGCGACATAAATAAATACTCACATTGTCTGGATCGAGACTCCAGACCTATAAAAACAACATACATATAATTATCTTGCGCGGACAGTAACAGCAACCAAATAATATAAAACTTCTACTTCGATGCGACGCTAGTATACCGACACCTATTGAGAACATGACAGAACTGACCAAAAAGGAGGAAACTACAATAAGGCACCAGCCTTAGGAAAATAATCATATTTTATTACGATCGGGCATCGCATCGCCATCTAGACAGAGTTTCAGAAGTAGGCAGTGAATCCCCGCTCTTAATAGTGGCAGGTAAAAACTTGAATACTATATGATACAAGGAAACAAGTTAATTACCACAGAAATATTTGTTTTCTTGAAAATGTACACTTGCCACTATTAATCTGTTGCATTAAATTACAGATAAATACCCATTAGTAAACACATCACTTGCCGAACATCATCCAACTCACTAATGGCAAGTGAACTGAGTAACTATCATTAGTATATACGTTGATCACCACTATTAAACTAATCAATAGCACCAAGTGTACTGATTGTATAAATCAACCTCGTATTACTTTCCTATAACCTATCAGAGGTATACTGTTCATCACCAATAATATAGCAGTTCACTTACCATTAGCTAGTTATTCACTTGTCATTAGTGACTGATTCACTTGTCATTGGCTACTTACTCACTTGCCACTAGCATGTTATTCACTTGTCATCAGCGAGTTATTCACTTGCAACTAGCGAGATATACACTTGTCAGTAGCGAGATATATATCTGTCACTAGCGAGCTATTCACTTGTCATAAGTGAGTTATTCACTTGTCAGAAGCGAGTAATTCAGTTGTTATCGGCGATTTATTCACTTTTCACTAGCGTTAGCGAGTTATTCGCTTGTGATAAGTCAATCGTTTGCTGCTGAAAGTAGTCAACGCAGTTCTGCAGAAAGCAAAAACCTATACTATATAGAATCATAATACTTTTTGAACTATGAACACAACTAATCATTTTGCAGAAGCTTACCAACTAACATCTCTTAATTCGAATAAATGAAGCTGATATATGTTGGGATAGTTTCTTCAAAATGAAGATTGAGTTATGGCCTCAGTGTTCAAAAAGTAGTTTGAACCCATATGGTAAATGGTGACTTTCTGCAGAGCTGCATTAAATTGTTGATACTGCCTGTAAAAATAATTGTTATTTTAAGACCAATAACTAATGATATTGAAATCACGAAAATCAAGACATTTTTCATAATGTAGATGGAAGTCCATTTGATGCATCATTATTTTCACAGACAGTATTCAACGAATAATCATGTCGAATATAATTCTCTGAAAATGAAAAAAATGGGATTCGAAAATTAGTAAATATATAGGAAAAGTCATAAATATAAAACATTTATTATTCAACATTTATAACTGGTTATATAAGGAACATTGAGTTTCATAAACTCATAATGAATGCACATGGGTAATTTACCACCGCAACTAAATAACTTTCAATAATTGAGTACTAACAAGGAACATAACGATTCGAACATAACTATGACCATACATCCCAGACAGCACAGAATATTCTATGAATATTCTCACAACGTTCACAACATACCTCCTTCAGAATATTCTACAGAATATCCTTAGAATGTAATTAGAATATTTTGAATATTCATAGAATGTTCTCCATGAATATTCTTTGAATATTTGATCCGAATATTCTAAGAACGTTCTATTTATATTCCATAATATACCATGAACGTTCTCCTGGGAATATCCATGGAATGTTTCACTAGAATATTCTAAGAACCTTCTGGAATATTTCATAATATACCATGAAAGTTCTCCTGGGAATATCCATGGAATGTTTCACTAGAATATTTTGAGAACGTTCTAGAATATTTCATAATATACCATGAACGTTATCCTGGGAATATCTATAGAATATTTCACTAGAATATTCTAAGAACGTTCTAGAATATTTCATAATATACCATGAACGTTATCCTGGGAATATCTATAGAATATTTCACTAGAAAATTCTAAGAACGTTCTAGAATATTTCATAATATACCATGAACGTTATCATGGGAATATCTATAGAATATTTCACTAGAATATTCTAAGAACGTTCTAGAATATTCCATAATATACTATGAACGTTCTTCTGGGAATATCCATAGTATGTTTCACTAGAATATTCTAAGAACGTTTTAGAATATATCAGCTGTATACTTTGTCCCCATTGCATCTAGATGCACAACCAGTGCACCCCTCCATGCAAATTTTAACGAAACAAACTAATTACCAATAACTGAATTTGACTGTGTGTCGGTACCATGGTCGGTACCGGTACAGGAAGAAAAGAATAAGAAGAGATTGAGGTTATGTGAAATTTGTGTTTCCCTCTGAGATAAGAAAGATAAAAGAGTTTATTACCTCGATTAATGCCGCCGATTTGTGGTTTTACTTTGCTGTTGATACAAAACTGTTGGTCTGAATAATGTAAGTATTTAATCATTTCTCAACACCTATTATTATAGAATAGTAGATTCTCGATCGAGCTATGAAAATGTTTCTTCACAGTCATAGTATACTGTGATAGGACCGAGATAAAGAAAGACTCACATATATTTTGCCAACAATCACGAATTGTTATAGAAGTTAATAGAATATTTCCATCCAGATACAACAATTTGCTACAGCTCTGGCTCGGTTAGGGATGGTATATGGGAGAGTTTAGGTCTTACCACCGATCCTCCCTAATTCAACACCTCCCCCACTGGAGATGACTATACCTCAGAGCCAGATCTGCAACATACCTCGACCAACTCAGCCTCTCAGGGTCTACTAGATTTAATTTGGTGTAGAGTGGTTACTTGTGACTATAGATATACCTGAGGGAAGAAAAACTCGTGAATATCTTCTCAATGGTTACATTTTTATTTAAATCTAAACAATATCAGCCCACTAGTACTCTTGGATGAAATCACTATAAACAATTTCTATTGAAGAGAACCTATAATTTTTGCATGAAGGGTGCACTGTTCATTCAATACAAGAGGATTAAATAAACATTGAACTGTTCATTGAGATCTATGAATTCTTACACATAAGTAATATTTCAGATGTCACAGCCTAGGTAGCTAGCTAGTTACCGCACTACAATTATACATGAATACAGGACCTCTGCATCCTAAACATTGAATATAAAAAAAAATTCATAAGAAGACCACTCCTCTGCTGGTCATCCTATATATATTCCCCAATGAAATAAACCCAAAAAAAAAATACTCGCTATACAGTATAGAGAGCTGTAACCATTTAGAAAAAAAAATCTTCTCTCTTTTTTTTTTTTTTTTTTTTTTTTTTTTTTTTATACAATTATAATTATACTCATCTTATATTATGACGAGCTAATCGAAGGGTGCCCCAAGATCCTTCCGGGGACAATCCATCTCCAGGAGGGCAGCAATAAACCATCTCAGATTTGGAAAATAAGACGGGGATAGCTCAGGGAATTGGTAACAGCGCACATACCACAGCCCACACTCAGACAGACCAAGATGGCGGAACTTAAGCCAGGAAAGAAACCAGAAATTAAGTCGTCGGAATCAACCTCATCAATCAGAGTTATCCCATATGATATGATACTATATCATATCAGATAAAAAACCTGTAAGAATCAAACAATTCTACAATCATCCCATTTATAATCGTGTTAAATACCTTACCTTCGAGTCCACGAAGGTTTTTTTTTTTTTTTTTAAACGTGCTTTTTAATTAGCCGGACCACGCCGAGAAGAAAAAAATATTTATCCAAATATTAATATCTTACGAACTTTCCTTTTCCTCACAGATCCCCATACACAGGGTAGTTTCCCAGATTTCGAAAACACAGCAAAAGAATAAGGAATGCAATTTTTTTTTAAAACACTTTCATTTGATGGTTGATAACCTCACAAGCCCACACTTAATGGTCTAACAGGTCGTCGAATAATGGAAGATTTTTGACAGAGAACACGAGAATCATGCGTGAATTCGATTTCCTCGGAATTCAGCCAATCAGTAGTGTCTATCTCTTCGGGAATCCGAACGATGATGCGTGAACATGGACGCCAACATATTGCTTCCAAAGAGTACTCAACACCAGTGACGTGCACTTATTATCTGCCTGCCTGTTTTCCAAGAATGATCAATTTGAACGGAATATACCTCGAACAAAGATCTGCCATATCACAAAGTAATAATTACTTTCCCTATACCTACTAAAACTTATGCTGCAAAAATCTACCGAAATCAACGTAACAATTGAGAAGATGATTTTCTGCAGTTTGTGACTCAAGAACTATCCACAATAAGAGTTCTGTTATGGGCATGATAATGAGTTTTGCAAATAGACATTCATCCTATACAGGGCATTGGATATATCTCATCTTTGAGGTGATTTATTGAATATTATTATTTTGTTAAACGAAAATCATGACCGTAACATACTCCCCTTTCTTCCGAGAAAAAAAAAATCGACAGATATTTTTTTTTTCATTTATATACACAAATATACACTATCTACACATACGTACATTCATCCAGGAATGAAAAGAATTCTCAAGCATACCTGTTACCATTTTTCATCAGGATCTAAGGTTTCATCAGGTTTTAAATCCTTTATGTGCCATTTGCCTTTGGAATTTCCATTTCTATCTATCAACTTATAGGTATTTATACCACATTTTTCAATAATTTTAAACGGACCCGAAAATTTCTTCCCTAATTTAGCCGTGAAACTTTTCGAGGCGTCTGATAATAAATAATTTTTCTTCCAAACAAAATCACCTTCATTCAATTGTACGGGTCTATGTCTCAAATTGTAATGATTTTTTGCCTTAAGATGTGCTTGTTTTAATTTCTTGACTACAAAATCTCGAATTTTTGCCAATTTTTCTGATTTTTTACTTTGTTCTGATAGTGTACTATTCTGTTGTTCTATCCCCATATCACTCATAACTACGGACTTATCTCTTTCCTCCTTATACTGTCTACCATCAGTGATCATTTCAACTCCAAAATTTACAAAATAGGGTGTATTATCGATAACTTCGGACCTCGCAGTTCTCAATGCACAAGAAAGCTTTGGTAAATTCTTATCCCATACTTTTTGGTTATCTTTTATAAATGATGCTATCATTGTTTTGATGATTCTGTTATATCGTTCAGAAAAATTACATTCAGGGTGATATAATGGATTTGTCAAAATTTTTACTCTATATTCTTCTGCAAAATTTGTAAATTCTTTACTTCTATATTGTACTCCATTATCTGTCCTGATATATTCCGGTGTTCCAAATAAGAGAAATACATTGTCTTCTAATAATTTTATGACTGTTTTTGAATTCGCTGTTCTCATAGGAAAAAATAGTGTGAATTTACTGAAATAATCACAAACCGTAAGGATATATCTATTACGTTGGGAACTCTGTACTAATGGACCAATTATATCTGTAGAAATATATTGCCAACATCTATTTATTTTAGGTTTTGAACCCATCTGTCCTGCTTTCATACGTTGTTCAGGTTTTTGCTCCATACAAATTTTGCATCTTTTAACAAATCTACTACAATCTGCCTTCAGTTTGGACCAATAATAACGAGATAAAATACGATGATATGTTTTAAAAACACCTAAATGTCCTGATTTCTCATCACAATGTGATTGCTTCAATATGTCAGCTCGACATGCTTTGGGCACTACAATTTTCCAATTATCAATATCCTCATTAAATTTATTATCCCGTAAATGTTTATATAATATTCCTTCTTCACTAACTCTCCAATCTGAGAAGTTCAAAGGTTTCTCTTTCACTTTGTTACACATCTTAACATACCATTCGTCTTGTTCACATTTTCTCGTTTCGAATCCAATATTTCCAATTATTTCCGAAATTTCTGCCATTTTTATACATTCACCTCTTTGGCTAGTTTCATCACTTCTCTCTACACATTCATCCGTTTCATACATATTACCTGGTATGGCACGTGATAAGCAGTCTGGTACCAAGTGATATCGTCCTGGTCTGTGAAAAATTTTAAAATTGAAATCCTGTAATCTCAAAACCCAACGTCCTAAGCGACCATTCGGATTTTTCAGATTATGCATCCAGAGCAAACTATGGTGATCTGTGATCAGAGAAAATGGTATTGGATTTTCTAAATAGCATCGAAACTTTTCGCATGCCCATATAGCAGCTAAGCATTCTTTTTCAGTGACTGTATATTTCATTTCACATTTATTCAAAGTTCTAGAAATGTATGCAATGACATGTTCTTTGTTATCATAATATTGACTCAAAACAGCACCTAACCCGTAAGATGACGCATCAGTTTGTAAAATGAATGGATAATCGAAATTAGGACAAGAAAGTATTGGCGATGATATTAAGGCATTTTTGATATCTCTAAAAGCTTTTTCGCATTCTGATGTCCACTTAAACTTCACCTTTTTGCGTGTTAAATTTGTTAACGGAGCTACTATAGTTGACATGTTAGGTATAAATTTTCTGTACCATGAGACCATTCCTATTAACCTTCTAACTTGTTTTGGAGTTTTTGGAGGTGGCATATCGACTATTGCAGACACTTTTTCTGGATCTACGTTGAGACCTGATCTATTCACAATGTAGCCAATGTATTTCAATTCATCCCTGCAAAATTTACATTTTTCTTTGTTCAATGTTAAGCCTGACTCTTCTAATCTTCTGAATACTTCTTTTAGAATTTTAATATGTGTTTCAAAATCGGGTGTTGAAATTATTATGTCATCAAGATATTTGAAAAGATATGGTTCTAGTTCTGGGCCAAATATTTTATCAACTAATGCTTCAAATGTAGCTGGTGCATTTGTCAAACCAAATGGCATACGGGCAAAATGAAATAATCCTCGACCAGGAATTGTGAAAGCTGTATATTTCTTACTAGATTCGCTCATTCTAATCTGCCAATAAGCTGATGCAATATCTAAGCTACTCAAGTATCTGGCATTTCCAAGTTTGTCTAAAATCGAACTGATGTATGGTAATGGATAAGCACATTTTTCTGTTACAGCATTAAGTTTTCGAAAGTCGACACAAAATCGAAATTCACCGTTAGGTTTAAGTACCATCAATATTGGTGAGCTCCATCCTGAGTCACTTCGTTCAATGACCCCAAGGTCCAACATTTTAGAAACTTCTTCATCAATTTTGTCTTGCATGTATTTACTAACAGGATAATATCTAGATTTGATAGGTGGACTATCTGTAATGATTTTATGTTCTATTAAATTTGTACAACCTAGTTTGACATCTTTTATAGATTCAAAGTATTCCTCGATAACATTTTCTAGTTGCATTTTTTGATCAAAAGTCAAATCATCAGCTGTTTGTATTACATTTAATTTCAAATCTTGTTTTTCTGACTTATCATTAAAGTGAAATTCTCCACGTCTTAGATCTGGAACAAGTGACATCTTAATCCAAAATTCAGTTCCTAAAACGATGGCATGTTTCAACTTTGGCACTACTACTGCGTTAAATACTTGTACTTTATCCTTTAGTCTTATTGGAATTGTCATGACACCTATACATTCGATCGATTCGTTATTTGCAACTATACATTCTGTATTTGAAGAAGGCTTCAAATTTATACCTATGTCACGTAAAATTTCATATCCAGAATTTCCTAAAAATACTCTGTTCGCACCACTATCCAGTAACCCATTCAATTCACAACCATACACTGATACTTTCACATGTGGACACTCATTCTCTCCTACTTGAGATAGCATGTAGTCTAAAACAGGCTTATTTTTTGAATTAAAATTATTTATTTCACTTCTGGTGCAGATATGGTTCAAGTCGAAGTTGTCAAAAATATTTAAATTGAGGATTTCTATGTTATTATGAGATGAGTTCGTTACGACCGGTTTCGAATTTCCAGAAGAAGGATGTTCACGATCTGAAAACACCTTCACATCTAGTTTTTTGACCTTTTTAAAGCACAATATTTAGCAATGTGATTTTTTCCCTTACATTTGTAGCAGACAATCTCCTGATCCTTTTCAAAATGTCCTTGGTAACGTCTAGTACTATCATTCCTATTTACATTATTGCCGCTATCCCTATTTACATTATTCCTATCTCTACTGAAATCCCTTTGTACATAAGAACTGTTATTCCTGTTATAATTATTGAAACTATTATTTCTGTTCCTAAATGTACTGTTGTCCCTATTTCTGTATGAACTGTTATCTCTAATTCTGTATGAACTGTTATCTCTATTTCTGTGGGAACTGTTATCTCTAATTCTGTATGAACTGTTATCTCTATTTCCTGTATTATCCCTTCTCACCTGAAAATCATCTCTCCTTGAGAATCGAGAATTTTGTGAATCTCTGGAATACCTGTTTCTATCATTGCTACTATTTCTAGAAAATGTATTTCTGTCGTTACTATAATTTCCTGAATAAGTATTCCTATCTCGACTGTAATCTCTCGAAAATTTGTTTCTATCTTGACTGTAATCTCTTGAGAATTTATTTCTATCTTGACTGTAATCTCTTGAAAATTTATTTCTATCTCTAAGATGATCTCTTGAATTTTTGTCAAACCCTGAATTATTCATTTGTGAACTACCTTCTCCACTACTATCTGTGTCAATCCTACGATCACTTTCTTTATTACCCCAATCTTCTACTAAAGTTACTTGTTTATTACACTCAATGTTATCAATTCTTTTTCGAATTGCACCTTTATTGTAAGCAAGATCTGTTTCAATGGCTGATTTATCATTGGCTGGTGGAACATAGTTAACAACTGAATGTTTAGCTTGGTCTAATTTTCGACATAATTCAATCAAATGTTCTTGAGAATCAATATCTATCAACATGAGTTGACTTTGGTAAAAAGGTAATATATTTCTTCTGATGATTTTAAGTTTCACATCACTATCCACTTGCGTACCTAATCTTTTGAACAAGTTGTTCATATATGCTACGTATATTCCAATAGATTCTTTCTCACCTTGAGTCCTTGATCGTATTTGACTCCATAATTTATCATAATAATCCCTTGGTAAAAATTCATCTCGAAAATATTGACATAAACTGTTCCAATCATTAACTTTTTCTCGAATTGACCTAAAAAATACAAGGGCTTTTCCCTCAAAGAGTTCTATTGCACTTTTAAAAAGTTGATCTTGACTGATTTTTCTTGCTTCACACAGTTCATCAATTCTTTCCAAGAATCCATTTATTCCCATTTCATGTTCTCCATTAAATTTCAAATTCCATTTATTTATTTCGTTGATTTCATTTATACACAATTTTTCAAGAATTTTCGGTAAATCATTCATTGAAGCAATATCTGCTGGGTCATTTTTCTTTGGTGTTGATGTCACTTTTGCATTGGAAAAGTTAGGATTTTGTTGCATTAAATCAAAAGGTAGTGAACTGGGTGCAGTTTTCTTCAAAGTATCTTGTTTAATTTTCAAGTCAGTAACAAATCCGAGAGCAACAGTTAGAAGTTTAGCTTTCTGTTCACAGTAATCCTCATTTTTCTCAGCATCCACTCTCTCTAATCTGTTTAATGTGTGACAAAGTTTAGATTCAACCTTTTTTAATGAGTTTTGACTAACATCTCCACTAAGAAAAGTTTTAATTTCCTCTAACTTCCTCGAAATTATCTCAATTTCCTCTTTTGTATCTGAATTAATCTGTGTTCGAAAAGATTTTCCTTCTCTTTCTAAATTCAACAATTCCCTCAAAATTTTTCTCAGATCATCACAGGTATATGTATCATCTGAATGTCCTCCTCTAGCATTTATTTCAAAAATGAGTTCATCTTTAAGTAACCTATCTACGTACAATTGTAACATTTTGAAATAAGTTTTCAACAGTCGACAAAAAAGGAAAATGGCACACAAAAGACTCAAAATTGATACCAAAAGCTGTAGGTCAAAATTTAACTCCCAAAACAGAATAAGAAAAAAAAACCTAGGCTGGGCGCCAATTTTGCTACAGCTCTGGCTCGGTTAGGGATGGTATATGGGAGAGTTTAGGTCTTACCACCGATCCTCCCTAATTCAACACCTCCCCCACTGGAGATGACTATACCTCAGAGCCAGATCTGCAACATACCTCGACCAACTCAGCCTCTCAGGGTCTACTAGATTTAATTTGGTGTAGAGTGGTTACTTGTGACTATAGATATACCTGAGGGAAGAAAAACTCGTGAATATCTTCTCAATGGTTACATTTTTATTTAAATCTAAACAATATCAGCCCACTAGTACTCTTGGATGAAATCACTATAAACAATTTCTATTGAAGAGAACCTATAATTTTTGCATGAAGGGTGCACTGTTCATTCAATACAAGAGGATTAAATAAACATTGAACTGTTCATTGAGATCTATGAATTCTTACACATAAGTAATATTTCAGATGTCACAGCCTAGGTAGCTAGCTAGTTACCGCACTACAATTATACATGAATACAGGACCTCTGCATCCTAAACATTGAATATAAAAAAAAATTCATAAGAAGACCACTCCTCTGCTGGTCATCCTATATATATTCCCCAATGAAATAAACCCAAAAAAAAAATACTCGCTATACAGTATAGAGAGCTGTAACCATTTAGAAAAAAAAATCTTCTCTCTTTTTTTTTTTTTTTTTTTTTTTTTTTTTTTATACAATTATAATTATACTCATCTTATATTATGACGAGCTAATCGAAGGGTGCCCCAAGATCCTTCCGGGGACAATCCATCTCCAGGAGGGCAGCAATAAACCATCTCAGATTTGGAAAATAAGACGGGGATAGCTCAGGGAATTGGTAACAGCGCACATACCACAGCCCACACTCAGACAGACCAAGATGGCGGAACTTAAGCCAGGAAAGAAACCAGAAATTAAGTCGTCGGAATCAACCTCATCAATCAGAGTTATCCCATATGATATGATACTATATCATATCAGATAAAAAACCTGTAAGAATCAAACAATTCTACAATCATCCCATTTATAATCGTGTTAAATACCTTACCTTCGAGTCCACGAAGGTTTTTTTTTTTTTTTAAACGTGCTTTTTAATTAGCCGGACCACGCCGAGAAGAAAAAAATATTTATCCAAATATTAATATCTTACGAACTTTCCTTTTCCTCACAGATCCCCATACACAGGGTAGTTTCCCAGATTTCGAAAACACAGCAAAAGAATAAGGAATGCAATTTTTTTTTAAAACACTTTCATTTGATGGTTGATAACCTCACAAGCCCACACTTAATGGTCTAACAGGTCGTCAAATAATGGAAGATTTTTGACAGAGAACACGAGAATCATGCGTGAATTCGATTTCCTCGGAATTCAGCCAATCAGTAGTGTCTATCTCTTCGGGAATCCGAACGATGATGCGTGAACATGGACGCCAACATATTGCTTCCAAAGAGTACTCAACACCAGTGACGTGCACTTATTATCTGCCTGCCTGTTTTCCAAGAATGATCAATTTGAACGGAATATACCTCGAACAAAGATCTGCCATATCACAAAGTAATAATTACTTTCCCTATACCTACTAAAACTTATGCTGCAAAAATCTACCGAAATCAACGTAACAATTGAGAAGATGATTTTCTGCAGTTTGTGACTCAAGAACTATCCACAATAAGAGTTCTGTTATGGGCATGATAATGAGTTTTGCAAATAGACATTCATCCTATACAGGGCATTGGATATATCTCATCTTTGAGGTGATTTATTGAATATTATTATTTTGTTAAACGAAAATCATGACCGTAACAAATTGTTGGCAAAAGATGTGTGTGTGTGAGTCTTCTTTGATCTATTTGTTATACCTAACAAGTTATTACAAGATTTTAACAATTTTAGAAGTAATTATGCCTAAAAAGAACTATAAGAAGTTTTCAACTACCTATTATAGAAAGCTTAAAACTCATAAAGAGATGAGTAGTATGGTATATTCTGTAGACTTTAATACTGATACTGCCACTACACCTCAGTCAACAGCCACTAAACAGGAATTGGATACTGAAAATATTGACATTGCAATGGAGTCGGTGGTTACCTCAAATGATAAAATAAATGTTGATACTGTTGAAAATCAACATTACCCACAGACTGCATCGAATAATACTGAAAATATTGTCGAACAAATGAATCAAGCAAGGGCTCATGATGAACTTATAACCATTAACAACGAAATTACTAACAGCAAAGATCAAGGTGAAGCTGTATCCAGTAGAATAACTGCTGACAACTTCAAAACCAATTTGATATCTTGGGCTCTTCGATATCGAATTGAGCATGCTGCCCTCAACAGTTTGTTGAAATTAGTCAAAAATTCTGAAATTGATCCAAATAATATTCCTTCTGATTCTCGAACATTGTTGAATACTCCAAGGCATATTGAATACCGTGCAGTTGCTCCTGGAACA
Organism: Gastrophysa polygoni; assembly: GCA_963576655.1. NCBI lineage: Eukaryota > Metazoa > Arthropoda > Insecta > Coleoptera > Chrysomelidae > Gastrophysa > Gastrophysa polygoni. Next base: position 33,542,295 of record OY755083.1, read on the forward strand.
TATTCACACATTGGTCTGTCCAAAGCCATTGAACATTTATTGAGAGGTAGAACACCAATAGAAAAAATTGATATTCTGGTAAATATAGATGGACTACCTGTCAGTAAAAGTTCAGGCAGTCAGATATGGCCAATCCTTTGTTCCCTTCATAATATGCCATCTGGAGTAGCTTTAATAGGTGTTTATCATGGTTATGGAAAGCCTGCGAATTCAAATGAGTTTTTAGAAGATTTTGTAATTGATGCAATGGCTTTAACTGAATATGGTTTTAATATGAATGGGCACATAATTCCTTTCAAAATTATAGGATTAGTTTGTGATGCACCTGCAAAATCTTTTGTATTGAATATAGTTGGACATGCAGGATATTTTTCATGCACAAGATGTATTCAAAAGGGTGAATATTTGAAGGGCAGGACATGTTTTCCACAAACAAAATGTAGGAAAAGAACTAATTCCAGCTTTCGAATGAAATTACAAAAGGAACACCATGTTGGAACTTCTGTCCTTGAAAACATCCCAGACTTTGATATGGTTTCTAATGTTCCAGTTGAATATATGCATTTGATGTGTCTGGGTGTCATGAAGAAACTTCTTGTGAATATGTGGGTTTATGGAAGACCCCCAAATAAATTTCGCCCTGTTGTCATAGAAACAATCAATGATAGATTAAATTCTTTGAAACATCATATTCCAGTAGAATTTGCTCGAAAACCGAGAACTCTTGCAGAAGTTAAAAGGTGGAAAGCCACAGAATTCAGATTTTTTTTGTTATATTCAGGTCCCTTCATTCTGAATGGATTGGTTGATGCAAATTATTTTTTAAATTTCTTGAGCTTACATATTTCAGCAAGAATATTTTCTGTTAATTCTCCTGATAATTTAGTTGAGTTTGCTTCTTCTCTTCTTGAATACTTCGTGAAATCATTCGAGAGATTATATGGAAGAGAATTTTTATCTCATAATGTTCACAACTTACTTCATGTGCCAGATGATATTAAGACATTTGGACCTCTACATTGTTATAGTGCATTTCCTTTTGAAAATATGTTGCAGTCTTTGAAAAAACTATTGAGAAAACATGAAAAACCAATTTCTCAAATATTGAAGAGGTTGAAGGAAAATGAAAATGAGTATTGTTCTTCACATTCTATATGTCCTGACTTGCTATGTCAAATTCCACACGATTTAGGCCCAACACCAGATGCTGTAGGGTGGTTGCAGTATAAATCAATTACTTTGAGGGGATTCAAATTGAATGTGAACAATGTTGCTGACTCATTTTGCCTTCTGAAAAATAATACAATAATTAGAGTCTACAATATAGTTGAAAAAAACTCTAAAATATGCATTTATGGGAAGCGATTTTGTAATATGGAAAATTTCTTTGAAAAGCCATGTCCAAGTCCTCTGATTTAGATATATGTGTTGTGAGTAATCCAGACAATAAGTTTTCTTTATATAGTATTCAAAACAATGTCTCAAAATTGGTGGCATTTCCATTGGGGAATAAATTTGTTGTTTACCCTCTGTTACATAGATCTGAAGGAGAAATATAACTTTTGAACAGTTCACACTTTGACTTTCAATAATTTCCACCCAGAATAGAATGTTTCATGACATATTTCTGTTTCCATCAAGAGAAAAATTGGTATTCTGATGTGAATTACATATCAAAACCACCTATTGTAGGAATTTGAGTTGATCAAATGTTAATTTTCATCAATTGTTTATCAGTTTTTATTGCATTCATGGTTCTAAGAAACTTCATAGGCATTTTGAATAATGTTCAATGGATTTTTTTTTCACATAAATATTCCAGGAGTCGTAAATACTGGCGAGTTGTTCATTTTATATCAGAGGACTCTGTTGAGGCTATCCCTTTGAACTGGATAATACATGACGTTGAATGTTATTGGCCTCCACCACATCTATTAAAACTTGCTCTACCAAAATGTCTGCCACCTGAAAAGTCATGGCAGATACACAAAATTCGAATTATTGGAGAAATATATGGTGAGTATATCTTTTCATAAAAGTGCACACATCAAAAACATTTTCATTGAAAATAACTATTAATTTAAACTTCGTTTTCGGATATGAGTTTTTTGTTGATTTTACTTGAAATGTGGATCTTTTTGTACCTACCTATTCATATCCAGATGATTTAGTGACTGCTAAACTCAAAGCAAGTCAAGCAATGTACACATCTGACTTGAACTCAGATATAGAAAAAGGAATAGGCCATAGAAAAAAGAAGACAAAACGCAAATATACTCTCGATTTATCTGATTCAGATGAAACCAATATTGATATTGATCCAGATGAAACAAATATAGAACGTTCCATCTTGCAGTCCACTAGGAATGCTAAATCTCATACAATTGTAGGTGAGTATTCATTTATATGTATTGATTTCTTCATTGAATCTTCCATCAATGTTGAGGGTACCTAAGAAATATATATATATATTTGTTTGAATTTCATTTCTTTTTCAGCTGAAAAGGCTGATGATTTGGAGTTGCCCATTTTTAATCCAAAGAAACGGATTTGTAATTATTCAAGGACAACAGGTGTGTTTCAGTTCAATTTCTATTACATGTTAGGTGATATCTGATCTTTTTCAGATGACTCGGAGGAAGTAGTCAGCAATAATATATATGAAGGTAGGTACAACATTTTTAATAACTTCTATAAAGATGCCATTCTTCTTTGTACACTTAAGTAAGCTAAAGAATGATTTTAACTAGTTCCAATACTAGAATACATTATCATAAATCACCTCATCAAATGAGTATTTTTTAGGGGATAGTCATATTACCATATCACCCGAGATATCACCTAGGAATAAAACAAACCCTGACAAAATTGCAGCTGATCACTATCAAAATAATTCAGGAACACCAAAAAAGTCATCAGGTATATACACATTTTGATAAAATAGGTTTTATTCAATTTTATGTTTTTTTTTAATTATAGAGGAAACTGATCTTGAAAAAGGCCTTAGAACTAATATCATGTATATATTTCGGCAATTATCACTGATAAATTTTAAATTAGATGAGCTGATGAAAAACCTGAACTCTAACATGTTGCACAAACCCAATGAAGAAGTACTCATAGTATCTGAGTCATTCTTCACAAAATTTGATTTCCCAATCAATACAATGGAGGAGCTGGCTACATTTGAAACATACCTGAAGAATGAGGAAAATAAAATAAAAGTGGTAAGAGTGTAATGTATTATCTGGTGTATTATCTGAGAGTAATTTTTTTTTTCAGACCAAGGAACTCTCCTTGATAGGAGGAAGTACCCACAGAATAATGGTGAAGAGAATAATGGATAGGATACTGGGTGACAGAGTAGGCCAATCATTCAGCTGGCTTGGATTCAAAAAAAAACAAAATTTCTCCATGCTAATGCTAGCTCAAGTCATAATAGGTGAGAAATAATATCCTCGATCAAGTGAGAAGTTGAAATCAAATTTTATTTCACAGATGCTGTCCTATTATTAAATATGAAGAATATAACCAGATCAGATGTAGAAGTAGCCATTAAATTTTGGCTAGTCAAGTCTAAGGAGCGGCTTGAAAAAAAACAGAAGAATAATGATATTAATCACATTGCATAATATATATTATTCTTTATATTCTGAGAATTTCGTGTTTTATTTTCATTGGAACTGATACCTATTATATACCTTTCACACTAATTCTGAGTATTGTTTTGAGTTTTCATCCCATATACGTTGTGTACGGAATTTTAGCAATTCCTGTTGATTAAGGTTTCCGAAAACGTGTTGGTAATATTTCATAATTTAGTAGAGGAGTTTATTTAGAAATAATTCTGTATAAATGTATGTTCGAACTGTGATATTTACACATGAGGCATTTCATTACTCCTCTATTGATCACTGAAATATTTCCGATGCGTTATCAGACCCTGTATTCTGAGAATATTCCTAGATCATTCTGAGGATATTCTAAGAATATTCTTGAGAAGATTATGGGAACGTTCTCAGAATATTTTGATGAAATTGACATTCTAAGAATGTTCTCATAATATTCTTCAGAATATTCTGAGGATATTCCTAGGACATTTCAGAATGTTCTTATAATATTCCTGGGAATATTCAGAGAACGTTTTTGGAACGTGAGTTTTCGTCCCATTTTCATGTTCTTAGAATATTCTCAGAACATTCAGTGCACCTTGTGAGAACATTCTGAGAATGTTCGAAATGTTCTACTGGAATATTCTGAGAACGTTCTCAGAATCACCTTGTGCTGTCTGGGATCATACATTCTAACATAGTACAGGAAATCCGTTTAGTATGATAACTGAATATTTCCGTTGTATATAAATAATAATAACCCAAAATATACTAGAATCAAGGAGGACTTCACATAAAATCAAAAATATATTCCCTATTCCGAAAGAATGCTAACAATATAGAATAGAATAGAATACTTTATTTGCCCAAAATAACAAAAGATGTTTCAGCATCGTCCTAAAAATTTGGTTTCTTGTTTGCTTATATATAAAAAGTATATGTAGTGAATACCCTTGTACTTATAATGACAATAATATTCAAACTCGAAAGGCACTAAAAAAACAGGTACTCAGTAATACACATGTGGTACATAATGACATCTATAGCATCCTATAGTGTCGTCAAAACCTCTACATGAAATCAATCTGTGATGATAGTGAGTTATGGTGAGTTATGATTATGGTGTTTCGGTTTCAAAGTTAAATTGAATACTCCTTGATATACTGTATGATGCTCAGCAACTAAGTTTTTCAATAAAATCGATTTTTCCTCTGATACATGTGTTGATAATTTTCTTAGTAATACATATACTTCCAAAACTTATTCAATGGAACAAGGTTTCCAAATATCAAGCCAGTATATAAAATCAAACAAGGCCCCAATGTTCCAACAGAGTTTCCATTATATCACCACACAAACAAATAAACGCCACCAGACCCCTCCAATTTTAATAACACACTGGAGTCATGCATGATACTATAACGAGGAATAGTATCATGGCAGTCATGAGTATCATCACCGAACATATAAGATATATGTTCGGTGGTATCATGCACTGGAGTGAACAGTGGACTGTCTGATGGTCGCGCCGCGTTTGATTGGCGCGTTCGACCGTTTTGCTAGCCGACTAGATCGGACATGTCCAAAGATGGTCCGAACCATCCGAACGGAGGAATGATGTATAACTACAGGTGAGTTGTCACCTACCCCAATCGACTCGATATATTGTCCTTATCGATGAGTTCGCTCAGAGCAAGTGATTCCGTCTAAGGAGAATGATTCAATAACAGTAGGTATTCGTATACCTAGCACAAGTTCAGTGTTCACTCATAAATAGCGAACACGAAATACTTATCGATTTGATGAATACCAACAAGTGTCTTGGTCAATTTCAGCAGAAACATTGTTTCAGAAATATGGTTTTGCCTACTGCAAGTACCTCATATTTCTACTGTAGGTGAAAATTTACTTGTCACAATCGACTTTTTTCAAGAAAACAATTTACTTGGCCGAGTTTTCTCAGTGTAGATCTTTATTGAAGTAGGCATCCTAAAAAACAAAATGTTCAGACATAATATGCATAAATATAAAAATAAATAACTTTAGGTATGATATATATAAGACATTACATGAATAAAATGGTAGAACATTTGACTACAAAAGGATATAAACTAGAAATAACAAATAATAATAGATGATATGTAAATAAATATATATGAAGATTTTGATTATGAGACAGACATGGTATATGGGAGTGATATGGTAGGCATCACAAAAATTATGGATCAAAATATAAACGTATATACTCTCAACTAGATACATCTAATTACATATATATAACATACAAAATTAGCAGGACAAATGATGTTAGCAGTTCACTGATTTTTAATGAGGAGTTTGATATTTTCTGAAAGTAGTAAGAGTAGTACTGTTTTTTATTAAATGAGGTAGTTGATTGAACTCCTGGAAACCTTCGAAAAATAGAGAGCTCATGGTACTTTTACAGTTTGTTTGGGATATATGAAAATCATCGCAATTTCTGGTGAGGTAAGGATGGACATCTCTTCGAAAAACCAATAGAGTTTGGAAATAAGATGGTGCTAGATTATTAAGTATTCTGAAGATGAAGACCATAGTGGGATAATGAGACAGTAAACCATTGCAAAGTATTAGTCATAACAAAAATGGACGTATATCAGTTTGCTTTTAAAATTATTCTCATGCCACGATTTTGTAGCTTTTGAAGTTTGTTGAATTTATTTAGGTCCCATGAAAATAATACTGATGCGCAGTGATCAAAATGAGGTTGAATTATTGTGTTGTACACCGTTATTTTCGTTACCATGGAGAGATTTTGTGCTATTCTAGAAAAAAAGTACAATTTATTCCGTATTTTTTTTGTATATATATTCGAAATGATTTTCAAAAGACATGAGGTTATCAAAGTGAAAACCCAAATACTGTTGATACTATGTTAATTGTTTCATTATTTATGGTCAAATCTATTTCACTGATATTCAGAGCTTTATATTTGTGTTTGGTTGTTAAGATCATTCCTTTCGTTTTCGAAACATTCAGTTTGAGTTTATTCATCAATAAATATTCATGAACATCTTTCAACACTGAATTCATTTTTTGAATTGCCCCACCTAAACTGCTATCACTACAAGCTAACAACTTGTCGTCAGCAAAAAGGTTTATAAATTCACATTCAATGAATAGCTTTTGATATCATTCAAATATAAAATGAAAAGTAGTGGGCCTATGACACTTCCTTGAGGAACTCCAACGCATCAACATTCAATTCTTGTGAAAAATATCCATTGAAACGTACTCTCTGACTATGATTACTGAGATAGTTATTCAGCCAATGATATACCCTACCTACGATTCCGTAATTTGATAATTTTTTCAATAATTTACAATCTATGGTCTCAAAGGCTATTTTCAAGTCTAGGAATACACTCACAACATATTTGTTATTATCTAAGTCTTTTTTGAATTTACAAAGCGTGAGTTGTAAGGATGATTCACATGAATATTTTTTCCGAAAACCCGATTGGTCACTTATCAATATGTATTTCATTACCTACAATGTGGTCCATTAATTGATCATATACAGCTAATTCTAAGATTTTTTCCAATGGAGGCAATGTATTTATAGGTCTGAATTCGGAGGCATTAGCGGTATTTCAGGTATCATACCAGTATCAAGTGAAGTATTGACTAAGTTCAATATAACATTACCAATTGTGTCAAAAATATCTTTCAGCATTTTGGCATTGAATATTTCATGTACCGATATCTTAGAATCCAAGGTTCCAAGTATTTTTCGTAGTTCAGACAACGAAAGTAATCTGAGTCTATCCATCAAGGGATACAAATTATAACTAGAATTATACCAAACTCTCGGGGAATCCAAAACTTCAATGATTTCATTAATACATTCAATGAAGTAGTGATTGAAGTGAATAGATATAGTTTCCTTATCTCTAATCATTATTTGATTATTGCCCTCTTTGAAGGTTTTCCACATTTTTTTAGGACTGTTTTTGTATCTATCAATTTTATCAAAATAATACTGTTGTTTTTTAGTTTTCATTAGATTGACCACCTCGTTTCTACGTTTTTTAAACGCTTCCCAATTTTTATCTTCCTCCCCTATATAACAAGATTTGAATATTTTATGAGCTGTCTCTATCTTTCATTTTATCATACACCTCATTGTCAAACCATGGTTGTTTAGATTTATATGGACAATTTACTACAGAGGCAACACCATTTATCACATTCTCATAGGTCGCAAAGAGTTTGCCAACAGAATCGAGATTCCAATTATACATCATCAAATTAATTTTAATGGCATCCATATTTTTAGTACAAAAGGTTTCTGTACATTTTAGTACTATACTCATGATTGTCAACAGTATTGCACATATTGATTGAAATGATGGAGTGATCTGTGATTTTTGGATAATCATGTACTCTTACTGTAATATCATTTTGATTCGATAATACATAGTGAACTAGTGTTGCAGTTATGTTAGTATCATTTCATCCATTTCATCGAGTTCCAGTTTCATTTGTTGTATTTTCGCTTTAAGTATATTATTTTGATCTCTCAGCAAATTGATTTCTACATTTAACTTGTCGACAATGTTATTTGAACTATCACCCTCTTCTTTGAAATCTTATTTTACTTCACTATTTCCAAGTCCATCAATTATTATTTTCAGTTCTTCTATTTCACTATCTTTAGCTTTTTCATTCGCCAACTTCTCTTCACACTTATGGGAACAAAGGATTTTATGGCCAGTCAGTATAACCAATGGAATGAGCATCTGTCAAGATGTCCATTGTCCTTATATGGAGTCAGAAGCTTTGGCAAACAGGGGTATGCGTTGTCCCCAATCAAATGTGTGTTGTTTGGGAATGCTTCCTCATGTCTGTCTTTAATTTTTCCCCATAACTAGCTGCAGCGAAGGAGCATGAAGTAATGTGTGGAACCCACTTCAACTGCATATCAATCTATGAAGTATAAATTATGATCACAAACACCCTGAAGAAAAAGGTAATAGACAATTTTTTTGTATAGGTATTTCTAGTTATATTTGATTCATTACAGAGTTAATTTATTTTTATTTTCCAATTATAATAGTAAATATAAGATGACAAAAAAATATTACATCATCTATCTACTCATAAGATGCTATTTAGGCATATCATTGCCATTTCACATACAGTACAAACTATATGAACAAATTTGAAATAACAGATTCAGGTTTGTACCTGATATTATGTTCTCTCCTAGATAATTTTGTATGGATGCATGTAGGTACTTAGTACCTGTAGTATTACTTACCTGAAGTAGGATGCTACTAAAATTATGTCTAATAATATAAGACATGCCATGCTCTTTAGGCTGAGGTATTTGTATGTGGGTGCCACTTCGACCATAAATGGTCGAAGGGGTGCCATCAATTGCTCCTATAGTATTTGGGAATACCAATTGTTGGAATCCTTCCACCACATCATTTACTGTTGCTCCACTTGGCCATCTGATAATAGTTGGGCTTAATGCACATGATGCATTAACAACTCATCTAACAGTTCTCAACCCACAGTAGCTTTGCCAATGTTAAACCTACCAAACACTGATCTGAAATAATGAAATTCAGAATATTCCAACCAGGAAGTATTTTAGGGCTCTTGAATTACCGATATGAGTCTTGAGTTGCCAAATACCAAAAGTTGGCATTTCACACTTAGAGTATGATTTTTTTTTTATCTGTGGACAACACGAAAGGGAAACCTATAATGTTCGAAGAACATCGTGTTAGCCAGCGGTGGAATTTCGGGAGAGTAGGAAGGTGTTGGAATTTTCCTTGAAAGTTCGGAGGTTGTAAGCATCAGGAAAGACTTCACTAGGCAAAGAATTCCATAAATTTGCCGTTCTATTGATGAATGAAGCTTGGTATAGCGATGTTCGACAGGTCTTGAGCCTGACAGTGTAGGGGTGACCAGCTTGAGCTCGTCTGGTTTGTCTACCAGGAATCGCGAGTGGTGGCATAATAGATGACCTTTCCGTTGAGCACCGACCGTGAAAGTACCTATAAAAAAGGCATAGATCGCCGACCTTTCTACGATGATCTAGAGAGGTCAATGATTTGGTGAGTGTTGTATCATCGACTAGGCGAATAGCTCTCTTCTGAATTGAATCTAAGAGCTTCAGCGTATGTTTGGGGGCTGAGCTCCAAACATGTGAACAGTACTCCAGGACAGGTCGAATTTGTGCTTTGTAGATCATAAGTAGTTGCTGGGATGTGAAGTATCTCTTCGCACGAAATAGAAAACCAAGTTTTTGTGAAGCAGTTCTCGCAATGGACCTCACATGATCGTCCCATGAGAGAGCACTGTTGGTGGTGACACCCAGCATGGATATTGACGACCTCATAGGAACAGTGGTACCCGACATCATCAAATTGGGCATTGTGTGATCAGCCTTCTTGGTGAACATACAAGCTTGAGTTTTAGTTGCATTGAATTGTACTAGATTCTCAGATCCCCATTTCAGAATTCTTGTCAGATCCTCATTTAAAGCATCAACCTGTCTTCGCCTTGCACCTCTGGCCTCGTTGAATGATATAGGGGCTCTCGAGGAAAAGGCGGAATGAAGTGTACTATCATCCGCAAAGCTATGAACTGGGCTGGAGGTCACATTCAACAAATCATTGATGTGGAGCAAGAACAAAGTTGGTGCCAAGACAGAGTCTTGTGGAACACCAGCATTGATCGTCATTGTTTCAGACGAGACCCCGTCTACCACCACATAGAGTGATCTATCTGCAAGAAAACTCGATAGTGAATGACACAGTTGGGGCGGCAAACCATATGACGGAAGTTTCGCTAGGAGGCCTTGGTGCCAAACTCGGTCAAATGCTTTGGAGATATCCAAGGCTACAGCCATGTTTCTCTATTGGCACCTGCCACTTATGTGTCACATAGGCAAGCAGATCTCCAGTTGACCTCTGGTGACGAAAGCCATATTGCCGGTCGTTCACGATTCTTGAGCTCTCTAGATATCGGATGAGCTCAATGTTGATTGCTTTTTCCATTACTTTAGAGATCACAGATAGTAGTGCAATCGGACTATAGTTGTTAGGGAGGGTTTTCTTGCCCTTCTTTGGAATCGGTTGGACCCTAGCTTTCTTCCAGTTAGAAGGAAATACGCCGAGTTTGTACGAAAGGGTGAACAACCTGCAAAGAACTGGTGTTAGTTCTGGGCACATTTCTTGAGAACAATAGGCGGTATTCCGTCAGGCCCCATAGCCTTCTTGACGTTGAGGCTAAGCAGAATGTGTCTGATTGTGCGTTGCCGGAAGACAATTTCTGGCATACGGTTATCGATGGTAGCGATTTTGGGAAGTTCCTGGCCTCGTGGATCCAAGGTAGAATTGTCTGCAAACATTTTGGCGAAGGTGTTAGCTTTTACATGAGGTGTTATAGCCAATGTATTATCATCCTTTGTGAGGGGAGGAAATGAGCTAGAACTGAAATTTCTCCCGATTGCCTTGGCAAAGGTCCAAAATGAACGGGAACCATTTGGACACTCTATGAGCTTTGATTTTATTTTCGTGTTGTATGCCTCTTTAGACTCATATATTGTTCGATTACATGTATTCCTAGTTTCAACATATTCAGCTCTAGTTTGCGGGCTTGCGTTTCTGCGCCAACGACGGTATGCTGCTTGCCTTAAAGCGACGACCCTAGAACAGTTTCTATTGAACCACGGTTCACCAGAGGTTCGTGATATGGTGCTATGTGGCATGTAAGTTTCCATTCCCAGCATGCTGATTTCCGAGATCTCTCCAGCACATTGCGTGGGATCTCCCGATTCAAAACACATTCACCTCCAAGGAAACTCAGAAAAAACCATGCGAAGGCCATCCCAGTCGGCTGAATTGTAATGCCAAACAGTGGATGAGTGTGTGGTCTGAGTTTCCTAGTGGTGCACGGACTTTCACTTCATACGGTTCCGGATTGTTAGTGAGGAACAGGTCGAGCGTATTGGCATAATGATTGCTGATATCAGGGATCCGAGTGGGTTCATTTATCAGTTGCTCAAGACCATAGGTGATAGCGAAAGCCTCGGCCAGACGTCCTGCGTCATCTGTTTTGTTCGAGAATTTGAGCCAGGTGGAGTTGTGGACATTGAAATCCCCCATGATGATGATTTCAGCTGCTGGGTGATTCTGTTGGATGAAATCGAGTTTCAGAGAAAGGAATTCGAAGAGGTCACCAGGAGTTGGTTCGTTTGGTGATAGATATAAAGGCAGCAGATGAACTTTGTTTGTGGTTATCGATCTTGAGCCACATTACATCGAATTCTTTTGGTTCCAGTTCCTCCTCACGATGGCATGAGAGATCATTTCTGGAAAAGAGACATAAACCTCCTCTGAATCTGAAACGGGTATGGAGCTCATATCCAGGGCAGAGCATATAGATCGTATTAGTTGATGAGTTGACCTGCGTCTCAGTTAAAGCCAGTATATCTGGTTTCTCAGCCTGTAGATGGTAATGAACATCGTTTATATTTTTGTTCAGACCTCGGATGTCACAAAGGTCTATTTTTAAATTCACATGTTTCGATGGTGAACCCCCTCGAGAACCTCTCGCCCGGAAATCCGAATGGAGAGGTATTTCACTTCCGGAGTGTTTTATTCTAGGAGAATTCATCATCTAGATTTTTCTTCAGCTGAAATGGGCGGTTTGGGTTGGGAAGAAGGAGATAGGATATGGGGATATAACCGGAAGCATCTACCAAATACTGAAACATGGGAGTTACCCATTTCACAGCACCTCTGTCGATGTGGTGGTGTCGCACCGGGCGATGATGGGAACTACATCTTCCACCTATGGGTATCCATTTAGTCGCCTCTTACGACAGGCAGGATCCACCATGGGGAAATTCTTGATCCGTCCCAATACGGATGATGATGATGATGGTGGCCAATGTACCTCTATTCATACAAAATTTTTCTCTAAATTGATGGTCATCATACTAATCCACTACCCTAGCTACAAAACCTTCTACTCGGGGTCTCAATCTGAAATTATTCATTTTCTTGATTCAGTGATGGGATTAACGTATGATCACAGAACTCCTCTTTGGTATGATACCATGATACTATAACTAAGAAGGTAAACCCACGCGCATGTTTTATTTCTATCTCTCTTGCATAGTATACGTCACTCCGTGACAAATTTCTGTTGGCGCTTCGAGGTTAAGCGAACATTTCAGTGCGTTTATCGTTTTAAATTGTGTTTTTTAGTAGTGTCGGTTCGAATAATTTTGCTTACTTTATTTATATTCCATACCAAGAAACTATGATAGAGAAATGAACATATCACACCTTGATTAACCTACACATAGTATTTTTTTTCAATTCATTCAATTTGATGTATCCAATTAGAATCAATTTCTTTTATGGTACCTATCTGAAATGCAATTTGTTGAAAAATTTTGAACCCATTATTCCTTATTAGATGCGTTATGTCTAATCGTACAAATGTATTTACCTTCGTGGTTTGATGATTATTTCGTAAATTGTCTAAATACTTGAAAATAGTTGCACTGATTATGATGGTGTAACAACAGTGTTTCAGTGTTTCAATTTCCAATGCAAATATTTATGTTAAATACAACTTTATCTACTTGTGTTTCATTAGACTCATGCCCCAAATGTTCATAATTGTGGCCACCATAATTACCACTATTGTAAATGCACTTTATTATAGTATTCACTTCACTTGAAATGATTGATGAAAGTGAGGTGGTTATAAGATGGTGTGATTACTGATGCGCTTTTGTTTCAGAAATTTTTCTAGAGATAAACAAATGAACGTGGGTTCGAGGACAATGTTTCAATGATTATCTGAGAGAGGGCGAGTGTGATGGAGTCAGAATCATTTTGTGATCTGCGATCATGAAATAAGAAATACACAATGTGTATCGTGTTTTGTGTCATTTGTGCGATTGACAAATCTGTCGATCGATTTTCAAATTAATTGGTGCAAATCAAATTACAATTGAGAGATAAATAAGTAATAACATTATATTTCGCATTCAATAAGTCCCATATTTTCTCGTTTCTGTTAGTTCTGATATTAGTACTTTTGATATGGATCCATATCGGTTCTGTCATTTGTGTGGTATTTCAAGGGCTCAAAACTCTAATCTATACATGTTTAGAGCACCAAAAAGTGATTATATGTGAAACATTCGATTCATTATCTCATACAATATACGAAACAAAATATTCGAAGACATTTTTTGCTCATTTTTGGATGAGATCATGCGTCAAAAGTGGATATCATCTACAAAAAAAATATACCACCTAACTTATATATTTGTTCCCAACATTTTCGCAAGAATCGTATTGGCTTGAAAAGATTGATGAAGGGGGCTCTTGCACTGCCCTACTGGTTAGTATAGTTTATCATCTCAAACCTTGAGATGATATAATTCATGAAAATATTTCTAAATACATTATTGAATCACTTCTCACACCGTATTTGGAATTTGCAATGTATGAATTTGTAGTTATTTCGAATGAAAATATCAACGAAAATATCTGACCACCAGACCAGACCACCATTTTGCACTAATTTTCAACGGCTCAATCAAACTTCTGAGGCACTCAAGGCTCAAGCGACAACTAGCGATTCTAGCGGAGGAGTAATCAAGTAGGCGAATTCGAGAGATTCTTCTTAAGTTATTAACACGGCAAAACCACAGAGTGCGTGCACCAGTCTTATAACCATCTCAGATGAATGATATTTATCAACTAGTGGATATTTCATTAATATTATTTATTTCTGAATAAATGCTCACGAATAAAACAATTATTCACACACAAAAAATAGTTCTCAATAATCTATCCGTTCTGAAGAACGTCATGAATGTTACTCCTTCAATACCTACAAATGAATTATTTGAAATTCACAAGATATCCAGATGAATAACACATTTTGCTGTGTTCATTTTTATTATTTTATATATTTCGATGATTGGAATTATAATTCGACTAACATTAAAACTCCAAAAACATTGTTATTTGATAATTCGTCTGATCAAATATATGAGAACCCTTGTGTTTCCGATTGCCGCCAATCGTATTTGTCACGTAGTGACGTCATGCGCAAAGCGGTTCAAAACTAGAACCTCGAGTGATCATATCTTTCCTCGTTATAGCACAGAAGAGATAACCAAAGAGGAGATCAACACTGTAAACCCCTCTTCTGTGGTTATAGTATGTGTTGATCTTCGATCATTGAACAGACTTGTTGTTCGGAGGTGTTGATTAATATAAATATAAGGTTATGGTTGGCTGTTCTTTCACTTCAATCTGTTTTGAAATTTTTAGGAAATAATGGATGATGGAAAACGTGATAATAGTAAACTTAAACGTTCTAAGAGTGAAGTGAAAAATGCACTATCAATTTATTTACAGAAGAGGAATTACTGTAGTCTACAGATATTGGAAAAGACAAAGATTGAATATTTTACAAATTCATCAGTAGAGAGAGCATTTGGACGATCGAATTCTATATTATACAGTTGTTATAATAGTGATCCGGTGACAATAGATCAGAACTTCACAAAATTTTTGATTTGGCTCAGAGAGCACAAGACCCAGAAGGCTCGTTGTTCTGACATAGAGCAAGTTGTTGGACCTTTATTCTGCCACTTGTATCTGGAAATCTTGAGAGGAGGGAATACTGAACGAGCAACTTCTTTCTTCAAGAGTCATTCACCTTCTATTGACAAATTTAAGTGTGATGGTGTGATAAGAAACCTAATTCAACTTTTCGGTAATGATAGTGATATATCCAAATGCAAGGAAAGGTTTCGTAGAAAGAAAACAATTATAGATTTGAGTCCTCAATCATCATATATTCTCAAAAAGTTTGTGCTAGAAAATTGCCACATTGCTTTTCTGCAGGTGCTGCAGACTTGGTTTGATTTTCGTATCACTCATAATATGGAACAAAAAAATGACACTTTGACAGTGACTTCCTTTGAAAAAAAAGATGACTCTACTGTATCTTCTCTTGATCATCATAAAGAGTCTAAGTTCCAGAAGCTGATTAATGCAATTGGAGACTTGAAAAAAGAACCTTCACCTATATTCAATGCCAATTTGAAATTCAACAAACAAAATGTGTCTTGTGGTTTGCTCATGAGATACTCTGGAATGATTGCTTGTGCAGAAAATAATGTCTTACGATTGTTGCCTCTACACACAATGGACTCTTTATTGACTCATGATGATCTTGGGCAAATACAACTCAATAATCATAGTGGTGAAGTATACAGCATAGATATATCATCTACAAGTACTACTTTAGTGAGTGGAAGTTCTGATCACACAATTTGTATTTATGATTTAATGAACATGAAGCTAGTGAGGAAATGCATAGGTCACTTGGGACCAGTGTACTGTGTAAGAATTAGTACAAATGGACAATTGATAGCATCAGGTTCGGTGGATAATACTGCTAGATTGTGGCATACAAGTAGTGGAACAGTTTTGAGAGTATTTTGTGGACATACTCAAGCAGTTACATGTGTGGAGTTCCATCCAAATTCTTCATATTTAGCCACTGGTTCTTCAGATAGGAATATCAGGTTATGGTGTAATAACAAAGGTACACCCTTGAGACTTTTACACATTTCCAGAGGAACTATTTATTCGCTATCATTTAGTCCTTGTGGAAAGCTGTTAGCTAGTGCTGGTGAAGATAAGAAGATCAGGATATGGGATTTATTGATGTCAAGAGTTGTGGTAGAACTCAGGTGTAGAGACTCACCCATTATGAAGGTTATTTGGAATACAGATGGTAGTGAACTGTGTGCAGGGACTGTAGACGGTATGATTTGCATTTGGGATTATGTAAGGACTAGAGAAAATTTTGAAAACAATGAACCTACAGAGCCATTACAAACACAGTCTCTGCATTCAACATTATTGTGTATTGAATATGCATTTGGTACTTATGGAACTTTGACAATATAAATAAAAGCAAGTTCAACATAGAATGCACAGATACTTGTAAATCCAGATCATGTTGATACTCTCCTAATCACTACTAAGGACTGGCACTTGTATTTTCAAATCAAGTTCATTCATGCTACATTCATTTATTTTATTACAATTCTTGAAAACTTGATATTCATTCAGTCTTGATTTTTAAGCCACAGAACTGAAAATAAACTGAAATACTGAAAAAAAATTGAATTTTAGAAAGGTGTAAGTATTGTTCAAACAAAGTTAAAGAAATGTGATGTGATGCCATCCTTTTCATTCCAAGTCTGACTCCTATAACTGGTGATTTGGATGTGTTAGATCCGGGGTGGCTAACCTTTTTGTAAGCTGTGCCACTTTTACCAATTTTATGCTTTATTCGATTTTGAGTGGTTTCATGTGATAATAAATTCCTTACACCAGCCCACACCATTGATTATGGTTTCATATCATAAATACAACTTATCTCGGCGTTCATTTACGATTTGGAATTTATTAAACTGCTCCACACTGTCGAAAGTCAATTTTTATCATTGAAAAAATCGTTTTCGAGTTGTTTTATGGAACTCCTTACACCAGCCCACATTGATTATGGTTTCATATCATACATAAAACATATCTCAGGGTTCATTCACAATTTGGAATTCATTACACTGCTCCACACTGTCGCAAGTCAATTTTTATCAATGAAAAATTCGATTTTGAGTGGTTTCATGTGATAAGGAATTCCTTACACCAGCCCACACCATTGATTATGGTTTCATATCATAGATACAACATATCTCGGCGTTCATTTAAAATTTTGAATTTATTACACTGCTCCACACTGTCGAAAGTCAATTTTTATCAACGAAAAATTCGATTTCGAGTGGTTTTATGTGATAAGGAACTCCTTACACCAGCCCACACCATTGATTATGGTTTCATATCATAGATTAAACATATCTCGGGGTTCATTTACGATTTGGAATTTATCACACTGCTCCACACTGCCGAAAGTCAATTTTTGCCGATTAATCAGGGAAACAACAAGTCTCGTGTTCATCGAGAGTACAGGTTTATTCAACATGAATCGCCTCCTTCTTCAAAATATCAGTTTGTTATGAACCACTCGAAATCGATTTTTTCAATGATAAAAATTGACTTTCGAAAGTGTGGAGCAGTATAATAAATTCCAAATTGTATATGAAACTTTGAGATCTGTTCTTTCTATCATTATACCGAATATTCAATGGTGTGGACTGGTGTAAGAAATTCCTTATGACATAAAACCACTCGAAATACATTTTTTCATTGATAAAAATTGACTTTAAGCAGTGTAGAGCAGTGTAATAAAATCCAAATTTCATATGAAACTTGGGATCTGTTTTATCTATCATTATACCGAATATCCAATGGTGTGGGCTGGTGTGAGAAATTTCTAGTCAGAAAAAACCTCTTGAAACTAAGTTTTTCGACAATGAACATCGATTTTCGGCAGTGTGGAGCAGTGTAATGAATTCCAAATCGTAAATGAACGCCGAGATATGTTGTATCTATGATATGGAACCATAATCAATGGTGTGGGCTGGTGTAAGGAATTCCTTATCGCATGAAACCACTCGAAATCGACTTTTTCAACAGTAAAAACACAAGAGCTTTTTTTTCTATCGGATAAATTTCTTTTTGTAACGAAATAATTTTGCCAATCAGTAAAATTACTGATGGAAAAATTTTGAGTTGAAAAGAAATTTATCCTTAAAAAGAAAAGCTCGAGTGTTTTTTGGCAAGATATGGTTTAGTATCAATTATCAACAATGATCAAATAACTGACAGGGCAGACATTAATGTGACGTAAGCATACTAGATGTGGACACTTAAGAGGAACAGGCGTTTTTATCAAAATGACAAAACAGTCGTCTTTAAATGACACATTTTATACAGGAGTTAATTTATCATTGATAAAAATTGACTTCCGACAGTGTGGAGCAGTGTAATAAATTCCAAATTGTATATGAAACTTGGGATCTGTTTTTTCTGGTGTGAGCTGGTGTGAGAAATTTCTAGTCAGATAAAACCTCTTGAAATTAGGTTTTTCGACTATGAACATCGATTTTCGGCAGTGTAGAGCAGTGTATTGAATTCTAAATTGTAAATGAACCCGGAGATATGTTGTATCTATATTATGAAACCATTATCAATCGTGTGAGCTGGCTTAAGGAAGTCGTATTCGCATTGAACCTGTAGAAATGTGGAAATATCGTATTCCGAGATTCATTTTCTTCAGATAATAATCATTTGGGGGTTGATTTCTTGGTTGATTTTCACCTCAAACAGTTGTAATAAATGTGTAAGAAATTCATGCGTGTGAAATATGTCGATAGTGTGGGTATTTTTAAATATATGAAGGGTGTGGTGCAGCTTTAGGCTAAAGCTGCACCACCACCTCATTTTAGCGAAACTACAACTGTAATAAAATTCGAGTAGGTTGTAATAAATTGTAATTGATGTGTTAGAAATTGTGAGAGTGATTTTTTGAAAGTGGGCCATAAAGGCTGGTGCAGCATTAGGTTCATGAAATTTTTGAAGACGCAAGTAAAATGAGCTGTTTCAAATGACTATCTGGTAACGTTGAGCGATATTTATTTTTTATTATATTCATAATCGAAAATGTCTGCTCGCACACGTATGTCGATCCAAACCGGCAACAGTACCTAAGAGCCAAATCGTGCAATTTTGGAAAATCTGCAGCAGGTACGAATTTGCAGCAGGAACGATTTACAGAACTCAATATATTCTTGATTGGTTGTTGCTGTGAAATAATTTCTTTGTATTCGCCTTTTAAAACCGAATGATTTTGCAAATCAACTATCTCAGTTTGAATTTCAGCAGAATATTCTTTGATTTCCTGAAAAGAAATGCTAAACGGGTTTACAAAAAGCTCAATATTCTTTTTATCTTTTTGGAAGTCACTAAATCTGTTATCAAATTCTTAAATAGGTCATAATTTGGCGTTTCATTGATTTCTTTTGAAAGTCTCTGTATGTGAGGAAAATGAGGTAATCTTTTTTGTTTAAATTCATTACCAAAAAGCGCTAGGTTTGCAACAAAATAGGAGATATGTGAAAATAACGTCGAAGAAATACAAGTTTTGTCCTGGAGACGTGAATTTGAATTATTAAAATGGCCCATGATGTCCGTCAGAAAGGCAAGACTCCACAACCAATCTTCGTATTTAAGAAGTGAGCACTCATTGGGGAGTTCATTGTTGTCTTCTAGGAACTTTAAAACAGTTTCCTTAAGATTCCAAAACCTATTAAGAGCACTGCCTGGTAAGCCAACGCACACACAATGAAGAAGAAGTTCACCATTTTTTTCAATTTCTTCAGAGACTTCGAAATTGTCTCCGATTTAATGCCCGCGCTCGAATTTTATTCACAGTGCACTACCGGGTTCATAACTGACGAAAAGTCCAAACCTTTGGCACAAAGACTTTCTTGGTGTATTATGCAATGAAACTTAAAAATGTCTTTATCCAAATAATTTTTCAAGAAAAGCCTTTTATCTTTCCTATCATTGCCGGTGCCCCATCTGAACAAAAGCTATCAAGTTTGGCCCAATCCAAATTTATAATCTCGGCAACAATTTTTATTTCATTGAAAATATCTCATCCCCTAGTGGTACGTAGTTGTGGCAGATCGAGAAGTTCTTATGTTACGTTTAAATTATCATTTACGTACCGAACAAAAATACTTTATTGAGCATTGTCGGTTAAATCACAACTCTCATGCAAGGCCAAAGAAAAGTATTCGCAAGACGCCACTCCAGAGGTAATTATAATAAATTATAATGAAATTATAATAATAATTAAATTATAATGAAAAAATCATTTCGAGGTAGAGCAATTTGGTCTACCATCATGTTGATTTTTGCATCACCCGCATTGATAAACTCGGTTTCATTATTTCTTCGCAATCAGAATACGGCTTCTTTTTTTTAGCCAATGACAGGGAAATTTCGTTTGAGGCTCTCACCATTGACTTCATCATCTCGTCGCTCCTTTTATAAAGAAATGATTGCTGCCTGCTAAGGATTGTTTCTTTTTACTAATGAAATCCGTTCGTAATTTTGAGCCAGCGGGGTATTTGGAATTGAAATAACTATGTATTTGGTTGAAATTTCGCTCCCGAGGGGTGGCTCACTTGCTCAAATTTTGTACACTGTGGTACAGTTTGTACATATGGTATGTCAATGATTTAAAATAAGTATAGAAGATGATAATAACAAGATAAAAAAAGAATAAAGTAAATAGATAGGTCGTATTTAGCAATATTTGTGTATATACATATATATATATATATACATATAAAAGTTGTGCATAAAAAAACTCCAAAATAACAAAATTAAAAATTAGAACATAGATAAAATAGGAAAATACGTGTAAACAAAGTGTATATAGGACAAGGAAGATTTATTCAGCCCAAACGACAGGTTATGGGCCCAGGGATGGAATTCGTTTCCGAGGAAGTCAGTGAAAATGTGTACAGGGTACGCCAAACTTTCTTTCCCATATTTTGGGTACGGAATAGGATGCTGGGACCTAGCGTTCGAAAATATTTCACATCTGCACTGTTGACAGATTCAGTCCTACTAAAAACTTTGAAATTTCAGATCACCCCATATCATTGGATTTTCGGAATCTGCCTCGGATTCTTCAGAAGATTCTTAGCCTATTTGCTATGGCATACCCTATAACTGTCTCTCACTGTTGTTGACATAAATAATTGTTTTTATTTTAGACAGCAAAAACAGCGTTATTATGAATTGCTTTATTTTTCTGGCAAGTACTGACAGCAAGCTGTAATTTTTACAGCGACTTCCTAAAACATAGGTCATCTAATACATTTCGATGTATAATAAATTGATATTATACAGGGTGTGAAAAAGGTGGATCAAACCCCGGTACAAATGAACTCAAAAAAGTCGATTTTTTCAAGTGGAATACCCTGTATTACCTATTATTTATGAATTGAAAACTTGATTACACTTCGGATGATATGATATATTCCTGTGCCTATCTTCAAAGGTTTTCAAAATATTTTAAATGAAAAATGGAATATATAATTAATCTGCGTCAAGAGATTTGAAAACCTTAAATATGAGTTTTGAGGATGTCAAATTCATATACAGAAAAACAAATTTTGAATTCATTCTCCATTTTTCATTGTCATTGTAACAAAATAACGACAAAAT
Organism: Gastrophysa polygoni; assembly: GCA_963576655.1. NCBI lineage: Eukaryota > Metazoa > Arthropoda > Insecta > Coleoptera > Chrysomelidae > Gastrophysa > Gastrophysa polygoni. The sequence goes on from OY755083.1 coordinate 33,564,166, forward strand.
AATATCAAAGACATGCAGAGAAGTTGATAGTTTTCAATAAATTCTTTTACGCCACTGCCTGTTTTATTCAAGTGCCTTCTTGCGTGTGTTTTCGTGTGTCGGTGCAATAAACAATACCTACTACTCATAGGTATACTGTGATCATATATTTACCTCACCTTACCATATTTATTACCTCTTTTGTTTTTTTGAATAGGACAAAAATGTTGAAACTTAAGTTATAACTACTGGATAATCAAAATTATTCGCATGATATATTATCTATAAATATATACGAAGGGCGTTGCATGAATGAGTGACAAATTACTTATATTTTTCAAATGGAACACTTTGAATGTGTTTTTTTTTTATGACTTCAGGTAGAGTTTCAAATGCCCTATATCTGAATACATATGATAGATTTCGGAATATTCGCATTTCAACTAGATATCGTAGTGAAAAATTGATAATTTTCCTATGGCTGTTATGAAATATGACTTCGTAACTTCATACTGAATAGCAATAAATGTAACACGTTGCACATGAATTCCTCACTTATTGTCGTGGAAACCATTGAGAAATAAGCTCAGAGCACAAGTGTTTCAGAATAGAAAACAATCGGATGATAGAAACAAGTGGATCTTCACGTCATCTTGACTAAAATATAAACAATGCAGGTACAACATTAATTATACAGGGTGTCCTGTAACAAGCCAAAATCTCATTAAAGCTCCACACGAGCATTCAGTATTAATTTGAAAATATAATGAATATAATGAAAATTTATCAAAACAACAATAGTTGGTACCTCATTTTATTATATTCATATAGTAACACTACAAAATCATAACACGCTGTATATCGAAATCGAGACTATTACACTCTGTACTTCTTCACAACTACTGTTTTCAGCATCGATTCGCACTTGGTTCATTACCCCACAGTATTCAATATCAGAAAGAACCTGAAAATAGATGGATCGTAGATCAATCTCTATATAAACAAAAGGGTAATCTAGGCAATGCGAGTTGACACACAAAATAAAACTGACCATGATGTAAATAAAGACTGGTGTCTCAACTCCCTATACCCAGCCACTAGAAAAAGTTGTAGACCTTCGCCTACTTGATTTTGTCGGATTTCAATACCTTACTAAGGCTTCCCAAGATCGAAACTAGGTGGCGTCACCTATGCCGATCTCGAAAGTTATCTTGGAAATGCTGGAAACACGATGTGGATTTGAAATTCAACATAAATGTAAAAACTGAACTGTTAGCTATCCATCACTGTCAGGTATCCGTCATTATCAGTAAAAGCGGATTTGACTTCACCGGATCGACGATCGAATCGCCATCTATACTCAAGTGGTGCGGCCTTAGTGAGGTCGTTTGACAGGTCTACATGTTTTGGAAAGAAACAATTGAAGAGTTATTTCACCATCCTATATCCACCTTGAAACTGACCAAATCAACTGACACTTACCTGGTTATGTTCCTGTATTCAGTATTCATGTAGTTTTTCTCGATTATTATTGATTGGGTACATTATCGAACCATTCTTCTAGTTGTTCGGCAGTTTTCCAGTTTTGTTTATAGTACGATCGAGCCATTGTGTCGAATCAATTGTCACTTGCCTTGTACGTCAAAAACTGTCATCGCTATCGTGCGCGACTTGACCGATGTTCAATCTTCGATCTTCGCTATCGTATATGAGGAAGACAGAGATACGAGAGTAATTTACGTATCTCTACATATATCATGTTTGTTCAGCGAACGATGATTTACCAACTGCGGAAATATCAAATTCTGCGTCCCTGTTGTTTTTATGAATATGCCGAAAACATACAAATTTTGCCGCGATCTCTTTCTCAGGGAATTTTGACGATAACGAGTTGTCGGTATCTGGAATCTTCGTCCGAGACTGTGAAACTGAAGAAGACATACAGATTTTGATAACGACCACGCCATTTTGTGATTTGCGTTGAATTTGAGGATTTGGCTAATTTCTGTAAAGAAAATTGAGAAATTTAGTATAAAAGTATCTGTTATTACTTTCCTCTATACATCGGTGTGAATAAAATCAAGAATCTTGTTGGAGATTCACTGTCCTCTCGGTAAGAAGTCACTTCATCATTTTTTTCTATATTCGTATCGTGACTGTTACTTTCTTTCAGACATACTTTGTAATCATAGAATCTGAAGAAAATTGGAAATTGAGTACCTGAGTAATCATATGACTTTTGGACCCTCCCTTTTGATTTCAAGGAGGTGAGAGATTTATTCATATAAAATGACGTTCTTCTTAAAATTATAATATAATAATATAACTATCATACAGATACAGGAACTATAATATTTTTAGGGTTCTGTTCTGAGACACGAATTTCTCATTACTCACCAGATTCGAGTACCTATTGTAATTTCCGATCAGTATTTGCTGAGTGTTGCGGAGTTCCGAGTATTTCGGTTGGAGACTCGTTTGTCGGAATACTTCATGAGGACGGTCCATTTTCCCCCGATGAGAAAGAGACTTCGCCCAAAATTTGGATGAGTACCTACCGACTAATATATATATATATATGTGTCTTTTTTTTGCTATGTTCTACCAAGTGTTGCGCAATACATATACCTGAATAATGCGTTCATAATAATTGCCCTTTTCGTATTTGAATTATTGCTGTACCAGTCAGCCCTGTACATGAAGATTTCAATATCTTTATTATAATATTCAGCTGAATGTGCGCCTTATATAGCTATATTCGGACTTAGTTTTTGATCATTGTTCAATACTGAACTCATAATCAATCATACATCAGTTAGGTAATACCTATACTGATTTTCATTTTGTGATTTCGATTATAAAGTAATAAAACTCATATATTTTCGGAATATCTCTGGTTACTTTGGTTTCCCGTTTTTACTGTTGGCTTTCTACTTTACTGGCGGCACAGAGGTAATCTCAAACGGGTGGCGTCCTAATTATATTTTTTTTTCTGTGTTCAGTTGAACCCGCTCCCCCACCACTGAGCAAACCGGCAACCTCTGGCCAGAAAGCTAGGTAGTCATAGCTATTCTGTGAAATATCGTCCAATTATTACGCAAGTTATCCCCGTTACAGTCCCAACGAAAACTTTCCACCCGGATTTACTGGGAAATGACAAATTATTTTCGGAAACGCTATAACAGGTCGATTTCAATTTCTAGGGGGACACATGTTAGTAATGGATTTAGTCGAGCAACTTCATCCCCCGGACGGGGGCGGCAACCCCCTTGCGAATCATCATAGGGAACGTGGGTCGAGTGATACATCAACTGAAAGCTCTCTTTATTCTCTATCCAAACGTGTATAATTTTTTCAAAATCGAATGAATGGTAATTGAAATTAGTGTTGTTGACAGGTTCAATGTAATCAGTCAATATCTTACCTGTTTTTATTCAAATTCAATTTATTAACTATTTTAAGACTCAATGAGTGGACAGATAGACAATGGCAACATTCCATCCGGTCAGGGAACCCAGTTACCCCACGAAAAACGAAAACAAATTAGTCAGACCAAAGTAAGTAGCCAGGCTGGGACTATTAATTGCGAAGATCAACCCGTTGGATTATTTTTTATGAGGGCATCTCAAAAGCAAAGTTTTTGCCACTCCGCCAGAGTCACTAGAGGATCTACGTGGTCGAATTGTAAACGAGTGCGGCAGCATAACTCCAGAAGTATTGGAAAACGTTCGCAATAGTTTCGAAAGTAGATTTTATCATTGTATGGAGGTAGGAGGGGCTCATTTCGAGCAATTAATAAATTGAATTTCGATAAGAACAGGTTTTTGCCACTCCGCCAGAGTCACTAGAGGATCTACGTGGTCGAATTGTAAACGAGTGCGGCAGCATAACTCCAGAAGTATTGGAAAACGTTCGTAATAGTTTCGAAAGTAGATTTTATCATTGTATGGAGGAAGGAGGGGCTCATTTCGAGCAATTAATAAATTGAATTTCGATAAGAACAGGTACGATATTGATTATTTAAATCAAACCTATTACCACACCAAGTACCAGTCATTCGATTTTGAAAAAATAAACGTTTGGATAGAGAATAAAGAGAGCTTTCAGATGATGTATCACTCGACCCAAGTTCTCTATGATGATTCGCAATGGGGTAGCCGCCCCTGTCAGGGGGATGAAGTTGCGTGACTAAATTCATCACTGACATGTGTCCCCCTAGAAATCAAAATCGACGTGTTTCAGCGTTTCCGAAAATAATTTGTCATTTCCCAGTAAATCCGTGTGGAAAGTTTTCGTTTGGACACCCTGTAGATCGGCGCCTCGTCCGCAGAGATCACTTTGGTAGTATCGCTTGGCGATGTAGTAAGGTCACGTATTATTAAAGAAGAAGAAGAAGAAAAGTTGATCTATGTTCCAACCTTTTCCCATTTTGTCTTCATTACGCTTTTACGTGTACCAGGGTCACCACACGTTCCCTGCAGAACAGGTGAAAATTTGATAATTTTAAGAAACTAACGAAACTCTAAGGATAAGAGAAGGATAAGAGAAAACGATCCAGATCCAGGGGTCGATCTAGATCCTTGGAAAAAGGATTAAAAACCTGGAAAAGCCTCTGAAGGAGAGAGACCGCCATGTTGGCAGTAAAAGATCTAATTCAACTCTCAGAGAGACGCGTAGTCCGCACAGAACTAGTTCGAAAGCACGTTGCTCTCGTTCTAGATGCTCTTCACCAACCAGAGCCAAAAGATCGGACACAGAATTTAGTTCATCCAGAGCAAGTAGTTCTAGGATGTTTACCAGCTCATCAAGAGCATATGTAGCTCTAATAAATCGACAAGAACATTTGATACAAACGAAATCTCAGTTTCATCAGACTCAGATGCAATCAGTATTGAGGAACCCATGTTGGGTTCGAACAATCCACCAAGAACTAACACTGAAAATGAACCACCTACAACCCAGTTTACAGATACAAACCTGGATGAAGAAACAATCAAATGTCTTGGTGAAGATCTTGCGAAAACTGATGAAAATGTTATTCATCTACATGGGAACACATACTTAGTTCATGACTTGGTAAAGAAGCTCAAGCAGAACTTATCAATAAGTACCCTTTTCCATCAAATGGTGGAAGATTAAAAGCTCCTCTGTTAAATGATCAAGGTTCTAAAAAAGACAAGAGGTTAAGCTCGGCCCAGGATATCTTAGCAAGAGGCATTAGTGCTTTTGGCGCAGTTATGAATATTATTCTGAAGGAAGAACCCTCAGATCTGAGGAATAAGATTCTAGCTCCTCCAAGTGATGCAGGGAGAATTCTGTCTGATGTTCACTATGGACAGGAGAGCAAATGTGAACTTTTTCTTATCAAAATCAGCTAAGGAAATAGTATACAATAGCCCAGTAGACGAATACCTTCTGGGAAAAGAGTTTGGAGAAAAATATGAAAATGGGAAGAGGTTGGAACATAGAACAGCAGAAGACTTTTCTTCTTCTTTAATAATACGTGACCTTAGTACATCGTCAAACGATACGATACGATATACGATACGAAGAATTCCGATTGAACTTCACAGGTAAGGTCGTTTAATCGGTAAATAAGAAACCCAGCACTAAGATCAGTCAGATGAGCACATTTATTCACTTGCTAGAGGTCCGTTGACAGTTGCCTATTCTGTAATGTCCACGCCGTATTATATAAGTTCGATAGGTCCTATAGAAACAGCTGCGTCGTTATGAAACTCAGTAAGAACTGACAACAGCAATAAGCAGTGACAGATCTGCCATTGAATTTGAAATTCAAGTGTTTGCTGTTGTGCAATGATTTGACTATTGAATATTATTGCCTTGAAAATGGTTATTTGTTTTACTAGGCATAAAAGCACAAGATTTAATGACGCGGCCAAGGCATTAAATCTGCTTTTCTGCCGTGTGAAACATATAATTTTTTCTTCAAATTTGTTCGAATTCCACGCAAAATCGACTTTTTTATATTTGAATTGTATTTCATTATCAATATCCAAATAACTAAATTATTTTATCAAAGGTAACTGGGCCCTGCGTTACTATGTTTACCGCTGATGACGTTTGTTGAATATGTTTGTTTACTGTTCACTTTGTCATTGTCAATTTTGAAAAGTTGTCATGTTAGATATGGATTTACTGGAAAGTGAGGATGAATTGATGCAATTAACACCACCTGAGATAAGAGACCAGACGCCAGATGTGGAATTTAACCTTAACCTTTACAACCTTAACATTTAACCTTTTACTTTTATATGAACTCGCATACAGCAGATTCATGGAATATAGACAGAAGAAAAATATAGGATCTTTCTCTGAAAATGTGCTGATTGTCTATTTTTCCGATCTTTTGAAGAAAATGAAGCCTTCAACAATGTTGAAAGCTACCCTGAACATAAAAAATAACATTGATTTGGCAAAATACTTGAAGTTACGGGTTTTTTTGAAACGCCAGTCAGACGGTTTCCATGCAAAAAAATCCCGAGTTTTTCAAAGAGAAGAAATCGAGAAATTTTTATCAGATGCCCCAGATGAACTGTATTTGTGTACGAAGGAAGGAATGATCTATTATGGATTAAAGAACTAATTTTCAATTTATATTTTAGGTTGTACTTAATGTTGCAGTCGCTGGGGCTTGTAGATGTGATGAGCTTTTGCAAATGAAAACAGATGATATTAATGATATGGGCGACAAATTGCTAATTATGCTACCAAATATCTTTTGTAGTAACGGAATATTCAAGCGTTTACAGCCTCCAGACCCTCGAATTTAAATAATCGGCGTGTCTTCTATAAGTATGCGAACGGTAAAGCACATCATCAATATTCATTGGCATTCACAAATTCGGTAAAATGCCACAAGAAGTTGCTACTTTTCTGGGACTATCCCATGCGAAAGAGTATACCGGGCACTGCTTTCGCAGAACTTCGGCCACGTTGCTGGTGCATTCTGGTGGGGACATAACAAATGTTGAAGCAACATGAAGGATGGAAGTCTTCCGCTGTCGCGGAGGACTCGCTAGCCAATAAGTCGAACGTCGCAATAAAATATTTTCTGGCGTTTCCGGAGTATCAAGTGTGGATACTAAAGTTGTTAATTTCACTGGAAAAGAGGGAAGTGGACAGAGTTCAATTGTATTAAATAATTGTTCACAATTCACCATAAATATATCTAATAAATAAAAATTTCGTGTTGTAGTTTGTAGTTTTAATGCAATAAAACCAGTTTATTATCATCAGCATCATTTTGAGTTTTCCGAATGTCATTGTCAATTTCAATAACCAGTTTGATTTAAATTATTACTTGGAAGGTTGCCTAGCAACGAACTTTTTCTGCCTAGGCAGTAAAAGTCGACTTTTTCTGCCTAGGCATCAAAAGTACAATTTCTAAGCTTGCCAGGTGTCATTAAAAGGCCGCTTTTAATGTCATTCGGAGAAAGAAGTATATTGTTAAAGTTATACGGAATGCTGATCGTATGAATTTTGCTGCCAAGGCTCGTGATCGAATCATTTCATAATCGAGAATAAAAATTAGCCTTCCGGACTCGTTGTGCAACATAGTATTCTAGGACTGTCTATGAATGACTAATCAATTTTGTTCGGTATGAATCTATCACATTGTGTTACTTTTCATTGTGCATTGTGCACTAGTTGCCTATCGAAGTTGGTAAATACAAAATAGAAAACAATTAGAAGTCAATTATTATGTCGGAATCTTGGGTTAGCGGTCGACCAAAATATAACAATCATTTGTACCCTCTCGAGTGAGAGAATTTATTCACTTGAATCCAAGTCGTAGTAGCGCGTCGCCATAGCAACCACTGCGTCGATATGACACACAATAAAAACTAATAACAACAGCAATAAGTAGTGATAGCTATAAAATTTAAATTATATCTGATGTGATATCATTTCGCTCAGCGAAATGCTCAGTTAGTACCCAGATATTTCGAAAACTTCACATTTGGGTATAGGAAATGGTTTACGAAGAAATATTCAGAATTTTTCGGATATTATAAAAGGTAAACAGCATACAGTACATTGGTAGTGGTGATATATTTGAAATATATTACTTCAGTCTAGCACACATTTCTGCATCGCCCACTATACAGGGTGTCCGGAAATTATGCGCAAAAAATCAAGGGGGTGATTCTGCATGATAAAATAAAAACTTATTTCATATGTAGTACGGTCCGGAAATGCATACAGTGCACTGAACTTTTTGAAAAAAATCGGTTTTTCTTAGATTTCATATTATTCTCTTGTATTATGCCCTGGTATTCTAAGCTAGGTAAAATGAGTCATTGTATTTTGGTTACTTGTCCAGCTATACCAACGTATTTATATTGTGTTAATGCTTTTTTAGCGTGTATATACACCCAACGAGTATTTTCGTTTTTGTAATATTGATTATCTGTCACTACTGTGCACTTTCCTACAAACTTAATTGTTTTCTATGGAAATAAATATCTATTTTATTGTATTCTATTCTATTCTATTATCTCAAATATCCAATATCACCAATTTTCTTGGAATTTGGCATTTGGTTATTTTTTGTTATGGGGGGCCATTACTGAATTGGAATTATGAAATCCCGTGGCGTCCCGGAGGCAAACTATCGTATATTATTGTCAATAAAATGTGCGCAAATGATTTTTTTGAATTTTCCATCTTTATATCCCATTGACCAACTAAAAATATAACATTTTGGTCTCTTGAATTATTTTGATATTTGGCTTCGTTTCCGTGAAAAAAAAATAAATACAAATTCATTGTTTGGTGTTTTGGTGTATATTTATGGGTCTGTATATCGCCCAATATACACACACACCTATTATTTGTTTTTGTGAGGTATTCTGTGGTTGTTGTGGCAAAGCCGAACACTGTAGAGTTGTTTCAGTTCTTTGGTATATTCACGATGTACTAAAATATATCGAGATGTCTGTAGCGTGAAGTGAAATAGGCAAGTACTTGTGACGCACGGAGTAGCTGTGTGCTTTCGAGTGCACGGAGTTGTTCTTACAGACTAGCTGAACTAAAAACTGTTTTGCAAGAAGGGTATCAATCTACCGTTAGAACGTTCCCTGAGCGGCTGAGCCATTTGGGTTTTTTGGGAACTTTTACTGTTAGGTGATAAAAGTTACCTTGCTTCGGATATTGAACGTGCCTCTATGAATGAAAATAATTTTACTTTATTGGACCCAATTGGTGGGTTTTACTGCTAGACAGACATTTCGTATACGATGCGAAAATCAATTTCACAACAATATACATCTTAAATCCAAATTGGTAGTTCCAACAGCTACGAGGATGAAATTTACAATGTGGGGAAAACCCCCACAGCACCCCCCTGCCAGTGATGAAGTTACGATAAACCAGCCTGCAACCGATCAGGAAATCTAACTCGTCTTCCTGATCTGGTGGTCCGTGGTTCATTGTTAGGTCCGGGAGGCGCCACGTCCGGGCCTGCTGTACATGGTGTAGGTGGGTCTACAGTAGGGGCGGTTCGGTGGGGGTGGTGTCATGATGATCCTTTGTTCTTGGATCTGCACTGGTTCAGCGTCGTATTGAAGTTCTGGTGATAGCATAAATGCTGGTTTGAGACGATCTATTGTGACAGTGACGTCGCGCCCACGTATATGTATCACGAACGTTTTATCAGACCTTCTCACGACTCTGAATGGGCCATCGTAGGGCTGATGCAGCGGAGATTTTAGGCCATCATGGCGCAGGAACACGTACTCTGTGGTAGCAAGGTCCTTGTATATGAAAGTCCTCTTACAACCGTGCTGAGTACTTGGTGTTGGTCTTCCGATGAATTCAGGAACGCTGTTGTTGGATGGAGAGTTCTTGGCGTTGAGAAATTCTCCTGGAATCCTGATCGTCTGTCCGTATAGCATGTCTGCAACGGTGGACTGAAGGTCTTCCTTCCAGGCAGAGCTAATGCCAAGGAGAACTGTTGGTAGGGTGTCCATCCATTGCTTGCGGTGGTGGCATCTGATAGCTGCCTTCAGCTGAAGATGGAATCTCTCAACCATGCCATTTGCTGCTGGGTGGTATGCCGTGGTTTGTAAGTGAGTTGTACCAGTCAAGCGGTTCAAGTGCTTGAACAATTTCAAGGTTATTTTGAATAATTCACCCTTCTATCGAAATTTTCGGTTCCACCAGGAATAATCATGCAACTCTCTAGACACAGGGCATTTTCTTCATGGAAAAACGTTGAGGGAACTGTAACAATATTTATTTATTTATAAATTTAATGAGGAATGCAAACAGAACCAACCCGAAGAAAATAATCACAGAATTATTCATGAGGTGAATGAATATTGAGCGGGTTTTTGAATAAGTATTATCACTTTCAGTGTGTTCGACTATCTATATATCTGTTCAGCATGTCTCAAAATGAAGAACAAATAATATGATTTACACATTGAAAATATGTTTGATCTGAAGATCTCACAAGTGATATCCATGTTGTGACTCGAATTGGCGGCCTTGGTCAGTTGTAACTCTGAGAGGCGTGCCGAACCGACAAATCCAGTTACTATAAAATGTTTCTGCCACAGTTGCTGCTTCTTGATTTTGCATAGGTATTGCTTCGGGCCAGCGAGAGAATCGATCGATCATCGTGAGGCAGTAACGATACCCGTTACACAATGGCATTATCACAATATCCATGTGCACATGCTCGAACCTGGATGAAGGTGGCACGAACGAACCGACAGGTGTTGCGACATGTCGACTCACTTTCGATTGTTGACACTCCAAGCAACTCTTTGCCCAGGCTCTGCAATCCTTATTGACTGACGGCCACACGAAACGTTGTGTAACCATATTCAGCGTTGCATTGGCTCCGGGATGTGAAAGACGGTGTACTGTTGCGTGATAAACGGTCGAACAGATGCAGTTGAGACATCTCATACAACCATGGAATTTGTTCCAGGGATCTGCATGCGTTTGAGTTGCAGGGAATGGTTCTCCTGTTGAAGGTTCGCGAATTCGACGTCATCTGATGCGCGGCAGCAAGAGCTTCGAAGTCTAGAGTGGCTTCTAATTCTTCGATGCGCGACATAGCGTCCGCTTCCACGTTGTCTTCACTGGGAATGTGTCGAATGTCCGTTGTGAATTGTCCAATAAAATCTAAATATCGGAATTGTCGTGGCGAGCTCTGATTGGCTCTTTGGCGGAAGGCAAATGTAATGGGCTTGTGGTCCGTATACACTGTGAACTGCCTTGCCTCCACCATATGACGGAAGTGTCGAATAGCCAAGTATATGGCCAAAAGTTCGCGGTCGAACGCACTGTACTTTCGTTATGCGGAGCTGAGTTTCTTCGAAAAAAAACTGAGGGGTTCCCAAGCATCATTGTTCCACTGTTGTAGCGCGGCACCGACCGAAAAATCTGATGCGTCACAAAAAATCGCGAGATTTGCTTCGAATTTCGGATGAGCCAACAAAGTCGCCTGAGCAAGGCTCTCTTTGCACGACTCAAACGCCGCGGTTGTCACAGGAGTCCAGTTCACCGGTACTTTACCTTTCACGTTATTTTTCAATAACTCGTTGAGTGGGGCTTGCGTGATGGCAGCTCTAGGTAGAAATCTACGGTAGAAATTTATCATACCAAGAAACTGTCGAAGCTGTTTCACCGTGTCCGGCCGTGGAAAGGTTCGAATTGCATCAACTTCATGAGGTAAAGGACGTGTACCTTCCTCGGATATCAAGTAGCCCAAGAAGGTTACTTCTGGTTGACCGAAGAAGCACTTTGAGGGATTCATCACGACACCGTACTTCGCTAATCGCTCAAACAAAATTTTCAAATGATCCATGTGTTCTTCCGCGGATTCTGAGGCAACTAGAATATCGTCTATATATGCGTAGCAGAAATCCAGACCATGAAGTACTTCGTCAATGAAACGTTGAAATGTTTGAGCGGCGTTCCGCAAGCCGAAGGTCATGAACCGGTATTCTAATAATCCGAACGGTGTAGTTATCGCGGTTTTCGGAATGTCCTCTTGTGCGACTGGAATTTGATTGAATGCACGCATTTGATTGAATGCAAGTCCACAGTCGAAAAAATTGTCTTACCACGGAGACACTGAGATAAGTCCTCAATGTGTCGTACCGGATAGCAATCGGGAATTGTCCTTGCATTAAGCATACGATAATCGCCACACGGTCTCCACTCATCAACCTTATTGGGCACCAAGTGTAATGGTGCTGCCCAACAGCTTTCTGAAGGTCGAGCAATTCCTAGTTTGAGAAGTGCGTCTAATTCCTTCTTGGCAACTCGAAATTTGTCTGGAGCGAGACGACGTGGTTTCTGACCGACTGGTGGTCCAGAAGTGGTCACAATATGGTGCACTGTTTCGTGATGAATCTCTTTGGGAGTTCCATCTGGCCGTGTGATGTCTGGAAACTGGCTAAGGAGGCCATGGTATGGAGAAGAACCAACGACAGTCTTCACTTACGGTACATCGAGATCCACTACTTCTCCTGGAAAGGTGAGTGTAGTGGTAGAATCAACCAGGCGGCTTTTGTGTAGGTCGGGGAGCAGTCCGAAGTGCGCTAGGAAATCTGCTCCTAGGATGGGTTTGGAAATGTCTGCGATGACAAACCTCCACGTGAAGTCCCTCCGTAGGCCTAAGTCCAGGGTGAATGTACAGGTACCATATGTCGCAATGTCAGTTCCATTGGCCGCGGCAAGTACGTACGATGACCTTTCACGTGGCTCTTGAAGTAGACGACGAGGGTAAACGCAAAGATCTGCTCCTGTATCCACCAAAAATTGTGAGTTTGTTGTGCGATCGCGAACAAACAGACGGCGGGATTGAATAGGGCAATAGCTACCCGCTACTGACGATTGCCCGATTGGTTTTCCGAAACCCAATTGCACGGTGAGTTGCAACTTCTTGCTCCATTGCCGAATGTCTGATGGTACCAACACAGTCCCGATTGAGAACGTCCTGGTGTACGCGAGCGCCGCGGGCGGGAACCGGATCGCGATCTCGTTCGCTCCAAATCGCTCAACCGCGTTTCGATGGCATCTAAACGTTCTATCACACGCTCAAGTCAATAGCAATCCTTTGTAGGTCACTGGATTGGTTGTTGGTTGCGTCTACACGGTTGGCTTCGATATTTGGCATGATTGATTGTCACTTATTTCACGGGAATATCACTCACAAAAAAAAAACGATCACGTCGGGGTCACCACTTTGGTGTTTTGGTGTATATTTATCGGTCTGTATATGGCCCAATATACACACACACCTATTATTAGAGATTAAAGGACTTACCTGTAAGGAAGTTCAATCTCAATTATACGAGGAGCCAGGTTCTCATAGACCAAAATGGTCGTCACGCATTCCCGTGCTACTAGCCACTACTTTATGAAAACAAACACCGTGCTGATTCCGACCCACACGTGCCTGGTCAGCTCATTACGTTTATCTGGTGAAGCTTAGAAATTTGTTCATGGGGGTGGGTAAGTATGTGTGGTGGGATTGTCTGGTCTATGAGAACGTGGCTCCTCGTATAATTGAGATTGAACTTCCTTACAGGAAAGTCCTTTAATCTCTAATTATACTTCGGGCCACGTTCTCATAGACCAAAATGGTAGTCACGCATTCCCGTGCTACTAGCCACTACTTTATCAAAACAAACCGTGCTGATTCCGACCCAAACGTGCCTGGTCAGCTCATTACGTTTTCTAGTGCGCTAGCAGCTACGTCGTTAAAAGATAAAAGTGTTTTGTGTGTGTGAAAAAATGCCGAAAAGAAAACCGAAATACGACAAGATCAGGCGAAAATTGAGGAAATTAGAGAGGATGATTGAGGAAACCTCTTCATCGGGGACAGACAGTGAGTTTCGGAGTCATTAGCAAATGTTTACGTTTACTTTGTGGTATGCGAACAAAATCTCATTTTTATCATCCGAGGCAAAGAAACCGGTTTGTGCAGTTTTTTACCTTTGCAAAACACGAAAAATGTTCACGTTTGTAATATGTCACTTTCGTATATCTCTTACCTAATGAGATATTCCTTTGTTATCAATAGGTATGCAGAGATTCATTCTTTATTATAGGTGAATATGAATCGAATAACAGAAAAAGGGCGAGGAACCGATATAGATCCCCCATTTCTGATTCTAGTGATAGCGAAGGGGCGTCTGATCATAGACAAGATGCACCGGAAGAATGTTTATCGGTCACGGGGGAACCTCGTTTGAAGGATATTTCTTCCCTCCTAGGAGAGAACCCATCGCGGGCGAATACCGCAGGCCCCCCGTTAGACCCAGAGATTATCTCAAGGTGGTCTGATTACCTATCAGCGGGGTTGGATAGAGACACGAGAGACAGATTAGCACAGTTACAATTCCCAGAAAATGGAACAAACTTGAAAGGGCCGCCTCTCAACTCTGAATTGGAAAATTCATCGTCTCCTATCGATAAGAAGAAAGATGTCATTCTCTCCAACATTCAAGATAGAATTGGAAGGGGTCTGTCGGTGTTAGGTAGGTTGGGTAATACGTCTAAAATGTGGAGGAGCCCCATCTTGTTGAAACCGTATTTGTTCTGCCGGCAAATTGGGATTGTTATTATTCGGGAATAATCGTCTAAGCTCTGGAATAATATGCTGTTGTAAGAGTGATAAATATCGTTCAGAGTTTAAATTTCCGTTTATAAAACAGGGTCCTATGACGAGTCCACCAATAATGCCACACCAGACATTCACTTTTTGTGGCCGTTGAGTGTGAACTTCCTCCATCCAATGTGGATTTTGGTCTGACCAATATCTACAGTTGTGTCGATTTACGTGCCCGTTTAAACAAAATGTAGATTCGTCAGAAAACAATATGTGGTTGACAAAGTTGACATTTTCGCTTAATTTATCCATAATAACTTCACAGAACTCGATTCTACGATCAAAATCGTCTTCACTCAATTCTTGTACCAAATGAATTTCATATGGATGGAATTTTTGCAGTTTGCAAATTTTTTGAATGGAATATCGACTCATGTTATGATTCAAAGCCCTCTGTTGTGCCGAATTTATTGGATTTTCCACCACATCTAACATGACATTCAAAGCATTTTCTTCATTTGTAACGCTTACTGGTCTTCCACTTTTTGGTCGATCTTTGACATCTCCAGTTTCATGAAAACGCTGCAATGTTTTTGAAACGGTTGATTTAGAAATTGGTTCCCGATTTGGATGCAATTCATTGAAAATATTCACTACTTGGTCACAACTTCGTCTTCTATCACCGAATCCTATGATTATTAAAATTTCAATACGCTCAGTATTAGTTAAACGTGCCATTTTTGCGCGAAACTTATTTACACTAAATGTATTTTTGACATGTGTTGTCAAGATCATCACTGTTAGACAAAAGAACGACGCGGCGTTGTTATGGAGCTGGAAACTTTCAAAGGTAACTTGATGGACTATGAACTTAACGGACTAACATTTTTGGATAATTTATTATAAGTTATTTTCAAAATTCGATATCTCGAAATCAGTTGAATTTAGGAAATGATGCGCTTCATCAATTTTGTTCAGAATTTCGAGCAGAATTGAAATGTGGAATAATATACAGGGTGTCCCATTAGAGAAAAAGCAACTTTGTTTCGTCCTGACTTTTTGACTCGTCCTGTATACTTAATTTTTCATTAGCTTAATGGATTTTGAAAAACCCTACAACTTTTGTAACCTAACATTTTTCGCAAGCTATCTTACTTCAGGAAATAATCGACCGTTTCCATACATATCAGCGACCCTGTATATAGATACTAATGTTAACACATTGAAATCTTCAAAGAGTGGTTCACAAGACTCTCTAAGACTACTAAGACCAAGACTACTCCAAAAACAGACACCATACCTAAGTCTGGACTTTACCTGAGAGTAGTAAATATTAAGCAGCTGAGTACTATTTGAAACTGAGCGCAAATTCATAAAAAGAAACTTCAGGGAATTAAGCTTAGAAGTTAAGTGTTGACAGTGGACATTCCAGTTCAGAAACTTGTTAAGGAAAATACCTAGAAACTTAACACTTCCGTTGGTCTCCAGATATGTCACATTGTCAACCATGAAACTAAATCTTTCTATTTTATTTTGTCTATTATGTATGCGGATAATCTCTGTTTTACCTGGATTAAAATATAAATCATGATTATTAAAGAAATTTGATATCTGAATAACTGCACTGATACATTTATTTTCCAAAATTTTGGTATCTGACGCAGAAATAATCAAAGATAAATCATCAGCATAGGCCGTATAATGACACCCTGCTATTACAGAGTCAATATTATTGACATACAAAATAAACAGAATGGGTCCCAAAATGGATCCCTCAGGTACACCCATCCCTATATTCAATCAATATATTCTGAATCAATTCTTCCAATTTCATTATTTATGGTTGCCTGAAAGAACACATGCTGGCTCCGATTTTTGAGAAATGAGGATATCCAGCTGATCGAGACACCTCTAAGTCTGCATATGTGTAAAAATAAATGTGTTGATCCAAAAAGGAATTGAGACGATCCAGGAATGCATACTCAAATACTTTTGAAAGTCCATATGGGACAGTTACTGGACGATAGTTTTCTATCATAGCTGGTGATTTCTTTTTGATAATATATAGACATAGACTTTGATGGACTTTTAGGACCTGACTCTCTTGAACACTACAAATGTAAATGTAAACAACTCATCATCAATTTCGAAACTATTCAAAGTTACTGATTCTGAATCTGACGACAAAATTCCACAAAATTGCAAATTTGATAACAAAATTACACTCGAACCTCGAACCGAACAGATTGTTAAACTGAATTGTAACTTATGTGACACTGATGATATACTGATAGCTCAAGAAAAACACAAAGTTAGACTTTCTAATGCTCTAGTCGAAATCAACGAGAAAGGTGAATTTTTCACGTCAGTACTAAACGCAAACCCGATGAAAATTTCAATCAATCTCAACGACCTCCAGTTAGAACCGAAAATTTCAATTGAAGAATCTGAACTGATCACGAACCTCTGTTTGGATTTTTCAGAAATATTTTATTTGGAAGGTGACAACTTGAGCAACGAAGTTAAGCACTCTATTGATACTAAAGATTCAAAACCTGTATTTACCCGATCCTATAGATTTCCGCAAATCCACAAAGATGAAGTGAAGAACCAGAAGTCAAAAATGCTTGAGCAAGGCATCATACGTCCTTCAATTTCACCTTGGTCATCCCCTGTTTGGGTGGTGCCGAGAAAACTCGACGCTTCTGGACAACAGAAGCGGCGTGTCGTTGTGGACTACAGGAAGCTGAATGTGCTCACTGTAGACGACAAATATCTCCTTCCCATGATTTCAGACCTCCTTCATCAACTTGGCAAACGCCAATACTTCACGACCCTTAACTTAGCCTCCGGATTCCATCAAATTGAGATCGAATCGAAAGATATTCCCAAAACTGCTTTCACAGTCGAAAATGGACACTATGAGTTTATCCGAATGCCTTTTGGACTTGAAAATGCTCCTTCTACGTTTCAAAGGGTGATGGACAACATTCTCCTGGGCATTCAGAACGAAAGATGTCTTGTCTACATGGACGATATCATCGTTTACTCCCCTACGATACACGATCATATTTCCCGACTAACCGATGTATTCAAACGTCTCCGAAACGCAAACCTGAAATCCAACCTGATAAATGCGATTTTTTTGGAAAGGAAGTAGCGTATCTTGGACACTCAATCACTAGTGACGGAGTCAACCGAACCCATCAAAAGTCGATTGTAAGTCAATGTCCCTGAACCTAAGAATCAAAAAGAAATCAAATCATTCTTAGGCCTCGCTGGATACTATAGCGCTGATTCATTTCCAACTTCGCCAAAATTCCCAAACCCCTCACTAGACTGCTTCAGAAAGATATTCCTTCCAACTTTGATTCCGATTGCAAAAATGCATTCGAAAATTTGAAACAAACCCTCATTTCTACACCCATTCTCATTTACCCAAACTTCGAAGACACTTTTCTTCTCACCACGGATGCCAGTGCATTCGCTATTGGCGCTGTGCTTTCTCAAGGTCCCACACTATGTGTAGCAAAATCAAAGTATTCTAAAATAGAACACGAAATACTTGCAATAGTATGGGCAGTCAAACACTTCCGACCATATCTCTTCGGCTGAATTGTGATGCCAAACAGTGCGTGGAGGTGTCGGACTGGTTGGCGGAGTGATGTAAGGACATATCGTGACATGTGTGAATAATAGTTCAGATGTATAGTTGACTGCGTGTAAACAGTTGACTGCGAGTAACAGTCCCAACACGAACAACAGGAGTCTCTTATATCAGGGCAACTACCAATAATCCAAATCCACTGAGTATTGTCAATTGTATGAGAGACCTCTTACCCAAGTTCGAGACACCCAAATTTGTCTAAACGTTTGAAAAATATCAGCAGTGAACGCAACACGAAGTGTTACACGAAGTGTAACAAAATGACGACAAGATTTCACTGTAATTTAGGACCAGGGAGCAGCGATTGATTCAAAGATTTTCCATTAGCGGAGGCGGTAGCCGCATCAAGAACGACTCCTAATTCAGTACTTGGGCTATCAGGTTTGATAACCGGATGGTGAGGAATATAAAAACAATCTGTAGGATTCGCAGGTGGGGGCTGATGACATATGGCATGAATCTAAGTGATTTCTCATGAATGTTGAGTATGCTTCAAACCAAAGCTGGATCTCTAATGAAACGACATTCTAACGACCCAAGACGACGAAGGGCTACCGAACGACTTTCAGCAAAACGCAGAAACGATCTTCGGCTGAAGAAACTGAAGCATTCGGAATTTCTTATGATTCCCAAAACCTTTTCAGAGAATCATCTAGCGTCATAGTGCAAAATGAAGTCGTTGTCATGGCATTATGATTTATTTTACCAATCTAAATCCATCCAAATATCGTTTCCAAGGCCATTGGTTGGCATTCAGGACCTTCTCTTTGGTCTCCTAGCAAAACTTCAGGTCTGAACCAATCAAACAATCAATATTCGTCGGTATGTTGAATGATGGATCAGCCAACGTAACATTGGAAAGATGCGGCAACTCATGCCTGGGTACAATCGAAGAAGGTATACAACAAATTTCGGGAACGACAACGGCTTCTGTTTCCACCAATGGGATCGATTTGCCTCATACGTCAGGTTTCCGAGGCCATAATCGAAAACGACGAAGAGCTAGTCGATTGCAACAAGATTCAGATATGTAACTATTCTGACTGGCACTGTTCAACAAAACTTAAATCACTTTGAAAGTGCCATATGCAGCACCAACCTAAACCAACGCAGTACCTAACAAAACTATTACACTTTGCGAATGAATGCTAGTTGAAGAGGTGGTTTGACTTGGTCCAGAACAAGAATTCTGCGGATTGTCAATACTGGAGTGGAGTTTTTTTTTTTGGAAATGAGGACACTTTACCAAAGTTTTGTCCAAATTACTCTGGCTCGAATTCTTAGAAGTACCTGAAGGACTAAAATATTTTGACTGCCTTTGAGTATTTCCAACTGACTAATGCAGTACACTGCGATTTCAAGAAACGAATCAATTCATCATAAGTAGGTAAGTTTGTTTTTGCAAACTGTAACTCAAAACGCTTCACAGTCTCTATGTCTAGTTTTTTATCAAAATCTGAAACATGAAACTCCAAGAATCCATTGGCAAGTTCAGGTTCTTCAAAGCATTAAGGTTTTCTGAAAAGCAATCCAATAATTTCCGAAGTTGGTCGGGTGCATCAAAATTCAACTTTGGAAAATCCATCATATCTCGCCCTTAGGTCGATTCTAGTAATCTGTGGTTTTGATATCTATCTAACAATGCGAAATAAGCAACCTCCTAATAATTCTCTGTAAGTGGCAAAGATTTTACGGTAGACAATGCACTTCCAGAAAGTGTAGAAATTAAATATTGGAATTTTTCAGACTTAGACAATGACTAATTGTCACGTATTAGAGCACGATACTAGTCAAAAAAACATTGCCAATTCCTATAATCCTCCACTACCGATGAATGAATTCTTTTCACTCCATAATACATATTATCAAACTCGATTCTAATCAATTCTTCTGCTGTGAGATCCCCTCCATCAATATTAGCTAATTGCGTAACGACTGCTGAATGATGTAGCTGAAATTCATCTGCTATATCATCAATAGAACTGTACCTCACTTTTGAATAAGCAGAATTTTTTTTATCAGTAACAACGGAGTCCACAATATTTTTTACTTCTTCAATTCGATTACGAGATTGTTTATGTTCAGCATTCAAGCGGCACGATACTTCATAATCCAATGTTATAAGTTCCTATTACCATATACCATTCGCTGCTATCCAGCGGCGATATAGTTTGAACTCTATACCGATATGCGCGATTTGTAACAAAAAAACTCGAAACTCGACAAAAACGTTCCAAACTCGAATGTTAGAAACTGGATTTCCAGAAATATTTATTATTTTAACCGAATATTTCGAACAAACGAACTACCAATGGATTTATTAACGAAGCGACAATTTCAAATGAGATAATTTCCTGTTCAACGATGATTATGCGAATTTGCTAATATACTGTAGCAAAAATAATTTTGTTATTGGAAAAATCGATAGAACGAAAACGAACTAATTCGGCTCGTGAGTGACCATTTTATGTTGGTAATAACGCACGAACTGAAAATCTTCCGATACGAGGGAAGATTGATGGTAGACTCACTGGAGTGGACTGTTATGGTGGACCTGGATTTTCGGGTCCGATGTAGATGCGGTAGGCTTATTCTACAACTCATCTTTTCGGACAAGACTATGATACACTATCGGGTACGCTGACGATGATGATAGTTAATGGAAGGCACGACGAATAATAAAATTTTTTCTTCTTTTTTTCGCGTGAGTACTACCCCAGCAACCATCTCAGACACGCGCTTTACTATGATTCGAAAACGCGCATTTTTGATCCTATACTATAGGCAACCCACAAAACTCAATGATTGAATCGACTTCAATATTCAAGACTACATACACCTATCACACTAAAGAAAACTATAGTTATTATTATACGCTACAGAACACAAACAATAATGACAAAACAAAAACATCATTAATTAGATTCCTAGTAAAAAGAAGAGTATAAAATAGAGATAATATTTTTGTATTCGAACTTCTCAATGGAATGTTTTGTTGCCCAGATATTCTGAAAAATATTACCTTGATTGTTCCAAGCAGAACATAGCATGTACATTTCACATAGCGCACCGCTCAACCAACTAGACAGAACATTGAAAATAATTAAATGAAATGTTTTTCGATGTATTTGGTTGATCTGTTCTGAGGCTCAAGAATTCATTGAAGCTATCATTATTGTAAATATGTATTTATGCATCATGGATATAGAGGCACATTACACATTACCTTTTAGTAATTAGTATCCTTACTACTATTATATATATATATATATATATATATATATATATAAATATATATATCATCTGCACTTACTATTAGTACCTACTATTATTACTATTAGTAGTACTATCATACCTGTCTCACTGAACCAATTATTATTACATGTAAATTCTTAGAGTTTTTTTGTCCATAATTTTAATCTTAGTTTTAGTAAAATCACCACTTCTAATACTTCGTTGTGAATGATTTCATTGTAGTAATTGGGACTTCCCGTGTTTGTATAAAATAAAAAAAATTAGAACCAAAATGAAAACATTATTCAATTTGCTGCAGCACAAATTGCATTCTCAACTAACATTCCTATTTCTCATGATCCAGAGGGTGGTCAGAATAGCTCTTCTTCTTCGAATGGACATGATAATTTCACGCCAATCAACAGGGGTTTTGATAAGCTTCTCATTGGTATGTGGTTTGGTGTACCACTCTGAAAACATTATTCAGTCGTTGAATTGAATTATAAGACATAACTGATGTTTTTTTTTTATCAAATTTCAACACTCTCACTAGTCAAAATGCGTGAAGTGAAATTCATAGTTTTTTGTCAATTCAAACCTCTTTTCATATATCACAATTTTATTCAATAGTTTCTATTTTCACAATATCAGAATAGACTTTCTGTGACTAGTTTATACACTCTCGTGTGTAAGCAAGTGCACCAGGCACTGTTTAATGTACCTACTTATTTTTTAGGCTTCTGGTATATAAAGTTCTGTACCTTACGATATCATGTCCTCCTTTCGTGAATTCAACAGTTTATATAAAGTCTCCTACCAGGCGTTCCAAGGAGGAAAGCAGTCTCTGTCAACACTCCAGTATTCATTCAATCTTTGATAAATCTTTGGACCTTTATCATTATAGTTGAGCGCTTGGCATATGCGACAATAGTGGAAGGAATCGCTCTTGAAGTAGCCATGCTCATTCACCACATCAAAATATTTTTTCCACCGATAGTAGTCTTTGTATTCGTTTGTCTCGTTTAATCTATGGAGAAACTGAGCCAGAACGGCCGGGCTAGCAAAATCATCTATGTTTATATAGGAATCGGGTGGCAACAGTTTCTGATAGTTCACAGAGGTGGAGCCCATCACGATGGGAATGGTGTTCTTATGGTAGGCATTCCACCATAGTTTCTCGGTTATGTAGTCGTTACAATTAGAGTTCTCGAACGAGAGGTAGAAAAGGTATTTTTCTAAATCAGGACAGTCTTCTTTGAAGTGACCCGGGCACCTGAAGAAAAAAATAGGTTCAATATAGGTCATGGCATACACACTATAGAAAACTTATAGAGTTACAACAAAATATCAAATAATAAAAAAGTTTTTCAATTGTATGAAATTCCTTTCATAGAACCGTTATCTCCACATGGTGATCCATGATCCTGTGGCACACAAAACATTCACCTACTTTCTTTCAAATGGAACATGAAATGAATTCTTTCAATTTTGAATAAAGCTTGAATAACTAAGTATTATGATGCATAATGATATTGTTCAGAGCGTTCCCCCATTTCCATCCGATAGTCCAATGGCGATGTACTCTAAATTTTATTTCGAGTACAAACTCAATAGTATGAAGTCAGGTACCACTATTCTCATCGAGTCGTCAATATCCTCGCTCTGTATCACCAAGAAAAGAGAGCTATGAGACTACCATGTAAGATCTATTGCGAGAACTGCCTCACAAAAACTTGGGTTTCTGTTCCGTGCATGGAAGAAGAGAGAGAGAGAGAGAGAGAGAAGAGAGCTATAGTCGCCTAGTCGGTGATACTACACTCACGAATTCTTTAACTTTTCTAGAACATTGCAGGAAAAATGACAGTCTTTCCCTATCTTCTATCTGAAATTTCATCTATTATTCCTCCACGAGAGATTTCAGGTAGACAAACTAGACGAACTCATTGGCCTGAGAGAGAGAGGTATTGACTTCGTTCATGTTATAATACATTTGTAGCAAGTCATTCAGATACAAGTAAGCGTGTATGACTTCGGTCTTATAAGAAATTAACATTACAGAATAAAAAAAGTAGTTGTAAAGTAATATGAATATGGTCTCACAACAAATTAACAGCACGGAATAAAATGAGTTCCACTCGAAACACTTTCACTTTGACACTTTCACCACCCTGTTATCAAAGAATTAGAAGATATGATGAGACTTTGATTTCTTGCAGAATTGCTCATTGGAGCTTATTGGAGTAGAACCACTCATTATCCAATTTCACGGTGAGTTCGGAATACTCCATCAATTCTTCTAAGCTGTTATTTCGCTCTATCAGAGTGGTATCATCAGCAAAAAAGATGCATTTATTTGGTAATATATGATAATTGATGTACAAAATGATTAGGGTGGGTTCCAAAACAAATCCTTGAGGAACACCATGAACGTTTTTCATCAGTGCTGATTCAACCAAAACACATTGAGATCTTCCATGTAAATACGAATACCATAACAGAAAAGTTTCTCAATTGAAATATCATGGGATACACAATCAAGAGCTTTCGATAGGTCACACAGCGTTGAAAAATAGTGCTCCCCTTTCTCGAGTCCCTCAACTACATTAGAAACTACACTCAAAATGGCTTTCGTGGTTGATTTGTTTTATCTGAATCCAAATTGCTCAGGACACAGCGAAGAGTTCGAATCATTATGTAAAGCAGTTCGGGTCACTGTTGTTTTGATTATATATCCATAGCTCAATTTTTCGATTAGAAAATAAGGTATCATGATTCAGTGAATCTCACAAAATCTCTCTTTTCAAACTATGATTGAGGAATATCTCAAAATAATGGGTTACCTCAACATTGATTGAAATGCTGGAGGTCGATTCAAATTTTCTATAAATTGGCCATTTTCTGAAAACGTATTACTTAGTTACTTATTTCAACCAGTTCAATAGTATTCGTTACTGCTGACCAAAGATTTTGGATTACACTGGATATAATGATTAAATTCCTAGCCTCTTCGAAGAGCATCGTCTATATAAGCAGTGGTGGAAATTTGCAATATTTAGGATTGGAATTTGTCATGATTTTCAAAGATACTAGTACAAACTTAAAATTTTTCAGAAAAATCGTTATAACTTCAGAACTAGGTTCTATAGGGTTATACATATGAATAGTTTCAAAATAATGTAGATTTCAAAAATATAACACAGGATGTGCTAATTGAAATATGGAGGTCAGTGTGAACTTCCGGTTTAAAGGAAGTGATTCTCCACTTGAGATACTTCTTTTCAGAATTGAATTCGAAAGGGAACATCGCAAACTTCTAATGAACAAGTTACCTAATAATATCTTCCATTCACGTAGGTAACAAACATTCGGACTGAAAAACTGGCAATCATTTCATAGCCGCCTCGAAAATATCTGAATGGAGATGAACTTACAACATAAAAGTCTGAAGAATAAGTTGGAACTCACGTCTTAATCGGTCCACATTTGCCGTAAACATCGATCTTCATATGTTTCTGCAGCTCCCTAACGTAATCCCATCGGTGATTCTTACCGCCACAGTTGGATCCTAATATAGCCACCAGCACGTCTCTTCTTTTCTTCAAATTCAGCTCGACACTTTCTGGTCTCTTCTTCAATATAGTCCTGCCATATGGCACTGGAATGTCTGAATCTGACCTGGAGTACAGACAATTGTTGGAACGGGGTCATAAAATAATAGTTATTTATGGTACTAGTGTGTTATGTTGAAAATGAATCACGTGAGAAAGATTTATACCACGAGGCCGTCAGGCCGAGTGGTATGAATTCCCAAGTGACTTAGGAAACATAACACACGAGTGGCATACAATGTTTTATCCAACAAGTGGAAGAAATCATTTTTTTATGAGATAATAATTAATAAGTTTTGTGATCAAATCAAAGCTACTTGCGTCTCAATACCCTGTATATGTCAGAATGACTTGACAGTGACTTTTTTACATTTTGGTCAAGGTAGGTTGTTTGTTTAGTTGCCACGGGCATAACACATTGTTGCAAATGTTTAAATAAATGTTGACACTTGTCATTTCCCCTGCAGTAAAAGAAACCTTTTTTGAAGAAAAAAAACGTATGGAAAATGGAGTTCAAAATGTTTGAGTCTTGGATGAATTCACGGAAAATAAAA
The DNA here is from genome assembly GCA_963576655.1 of Gastrophysa polygoni. Classification (NCBI taxonomy): domain Eukaryota; kingdom Metazoa; phylum Arthropoda; class Insecta; order Coleoptera; family Chrysomelidae; genus Gastrophysa; species Gastrophysa polygoni. Next base: position 33,589,807 of record OY755083.1, read on the forward strand.
GGTATCGACGAAAATGTTCTATTGGCTCATTTTTTACATTTGCAAAAAAAATTAGCCCCATCGATGCTTCGCTCGACTATTCACCTTTATAAAGAAATCGACATTTCGAAATATGGCACACTAACGAGCTTTTTGAAAAGCAAATCACAGGGATACAAACCAAAGAAGTCCAAGACATTAGAACGACCTGAAATAGAGAAGTTTTTGAACGAAGCTCCCGATGACGAAAACTTGTTGATGAAAGTGGCTTTGATAATGGGGATTAGCGGTGCATGTAGATGCGATGAATTAGTCAATTTGAAAATAGAAAATATTCAAGACAAAGGGAAATATTTTCACATAGTTTTGCCAGACACTGAAACCAAGAAATCGAGAAGTTTCACCATACTTGAAGAAGGATTTCCAGTCAACCCGATCAATTTGTGTAAAAAATACATGTCTTTGAGACCAAAGAATACTAAGAAAAGAATTCTAGCCGCTTTTTTGTTTTTTACAAGGATGGGAGGTGTACCAGCCAGTGTGTGGGAATAAATACGTTGTCGAAGATACCTTCAAGAATTGCAATGTTCTTGAAATTGGAGGAACCAGCGCTCTACACCGGTCACTGTCTGAGAAGGTCTTCGGCGACTCTTTTGGCCAATGCAGGGGCTAACATGACTACTTTGAAGCGTCACGGAGGATGGAAGTCCTCGACGGTAGCAGAAGGATGCCTGGAAGAATCGGTGCATAACAAAATACAAATTGCAGAAAAAATACAAGGTTCCAATGTGTCGGCGTCTTCCAGCACTATCAGCAGCTGTACCGATATGGGAGCGTCTGGTTCCAATGAACCAACCAATTTTACAATAACTTCAAATTCGAATAAACCGTTAGCTTTTTCCTTTAATTTCAATATCAATGTGAATTCTGCTTGAAATGGTAATAAATAAATAAAATTCTACTTTAAATATGAACGTGAGTTATAATCCATAACTCACTAGTGAGTTATGGATTATAACACACTAGTGCGTTATTTGATAGTTTACTTATCTAAAATGACATCAATAATGACATTCATAACTGTCATGTGTTGGATAAAAAAATTAAATGTCATATTCTCCATAACAAAACCCAAGGCCGCATCTGATTGATTACGATTTAAATTCAATGAATATTATATTTTGTTGTGTGTGTTCAAATTGAGATGAATTTTATTTGTACAATTGAGCGCTTATGCAACAAAAGTTATGAGGAATGACTCCCCCCTCCGGTTTCTTCCCCAGCGAGAGTTCCAACTTTGAAGAATTCCGCTTGATAAAATTGCCGACTAACCCCCACTCCTCCAGGAATGGTCCTCAGGTCATATTTCTCATTATGATATTATATATCTCTACTAGATGCACCTTTGCCCCATCGACTGAGAGAGCATTGTAACGAACATAAGAAATATAAATAGCTATCGATTCATCTGGATGTGCAACAAAGAAAGGAACAATCTGCTAAAAGTCAGCTGATCATTCATTCATTGGTTGGGTTCGTCCACCTTTCTGTTAGCGCGAACTAGGGTCTACATTATTCAATAACTCACCTATGGAATGATATATTCTAATCTTTTACAACAACTTGAATAAAGTATCAAAATCCTTCCTTGACTTGATGGGATGAACCGGCTGAACGAACTAGGATATTTACCAAATTTCAATATTCAAACAACAAGCTAAACAATAGATTCGAGTGAATAATCTGACACATATCAAGCTGTTTTGACAATGCCAACAGTCATGTGATTTTTCATCGCTGCGTCTCTTTCTTATGGTCGTTTCAATTCCTCTCTCTCTCTCTCTCTCTCTCTCTCTCTCTCTCTCTCTAAGCTCCATTGTATATTCACTCCTTTTAGTACGAATGGTTGGAAAATTAGGTGGCACCTTTTCAACTATTCATCAGGAGCAACATTAGCCATTAGCTCCAGAAAATTAACGTCAATAAGTAGTTCACTAGTGAAGTTTTGATAGTTGTTTATTTGTTATCGCTGAAATTCCACAGATGGACACTTTCTTGCTACTTTGGCTTGAAAAACTTAGTTTGTCAAGTGAAAAGGTGTCTTCCTTGAAAATAAAATTGACCTGTCATTTTGATATTCCATATTATCTACTGGAAGGGAATTTTTGAGGGTGGGAAGTTTCATAAATGTCACCCTGTATATATATGATTCATTCAGTTTCATTACTACGATATAGTGCTGGCGTATAGGAATGACTAGAATTAGAATGAGTATAAGTACCTGTACGACATCGACCAGTTGAAAACTCCGTCAAACGTTTTCAGTTTCCCTTCGGACGATAGGAAAGTGTGATGCGGGCTCTCATCGGTGAGGAAAGCCCAAATTTGATCGGATCTCCGATTTTGTTGCGGAAGGTCTTTCTCGTCCTTCATACGGTGCAAATGGAAAATAACTATATCGGCAGTATCCACAGATGAACCATTGTACGTTATCTCACAGTTTTTCACGGGACAATGGCGAAAAGGATCTACGCTGAAAATAATTTTATAGAAAAAAGATCAAATTTTCCAAGAGAAATTCAAACACTCCAAAAATCTTTCTATTAACAAAAATTATCTAATGAGAGCTCAACAACTCTCTGGGAAATATCTACTTTCTGGTCTACTTTTTCGAGAAAGTATATCTTGTTAGTCTTGGAGAAAGTACCTGAAGTGCCTGCTTTGATCTTTGACCTAATGTGGAGTGCTCCTTTGAATGTGCATACATAGGCAAGTGAATATTGTCAACTGGAATTTGAAATTATTATCTGAATATTCCACTCATCTCAAAATTAGCCGAGCATCATCCAAAATGGTATTTTGAGGTTGTGAACCCTATACCTATATGTTTTTGGATGAATAATTGTCAATCATAATCATTAATACATAATCAGAAAGAGTTTAAGTCAATCATGGAGTACCGGCCCAACTTCGGACTCATCATTCATTACTCACATAAATGACATTAAGAAATACTTATCAGAAAATACTTTATCGAAATTTTTCGCATCAGTAAGTTAGGACGAAGTTATTGAAAAGATGCGAACTGAATTGAGAAATCTTGAGACTTGGTTGACAAAAAATAGTTTATTTTTGAACCATCTACAAAACTGAGGCAATATTAATGGGAAAAGTAGGCACACCCACACTAGCAAAATTGAATTAATTGGATAGCTCATAGTACATTAAGGGTATGAAATATTTAGGTATTATTATTGACGGAGAACTAAACTTCAAAAACCATACTGTTTTTTTTCTTTTGATGAAGGAATTGGAAAAGAAATTATTTCACTTTGAAAGAATTAGCAAAAATTTATCAATAATGATAAGAGTTGCTATCTACAAAACAATTGTGGCCCCTCTTTTTGGATATTGCCTGATGATACTGTAATAAATTCGACAGAATTATTGATGTTAGATTGTCTGAGATATCTGACTATGAACCACATATAAGTTGAGTAAAATATTGTTTTATTCATAAAATGTTGATTACTTTCGTCCGAAATATTCGTGAATATAGCACTTGACACCTATGTTCCAACAGTCAAAATGAGTAAAACTCAGAATTTATCATTTATAGAGGACTTATATTATGTAATAGTTTGCCATATTTGATTGAATTCTGCACTACCGTTCTGAAATTAGACTTAGTGAATTTGTTGAAAATAACTACTAATAAGTATTACTAACAGTAATATGTTTATTAATTAATGTGTTAATGTGTGAGTAACGGAGTATTCTAAATTTTTGTACTTATTCAAGGACTTTTGGGTTATTCGGAATTTTCTCTCATTTTAAAATATATTCAAGGGCATACTATATCCGCTTGAACCGGATGTTGCCATCAACTTTCTCATTTTAAATAGAATACTGGGTACATAATAATTCACATAATGGTAAGTCAGTATTATGAACTGATATTCTTCACAAATTGAGTTCACCTGATCTCAGGATAAGATCGTTTTGTGCCTGGATAGTACTAATTAACTGAAATAATATAATAGATATAATGAAGAAAATAATCTGAAATTATCAGAAGCTGAGAGAACAAATTAAAAGTATAAGAAATTATGGAACTGAGAGAATAGCAGACAGGTTTAACAACATTAGTTATGAGAGATTATAGTATAGATTGACATTCAATGTATGAGTACAAAAGAGTTCTAGATTTGATGAAAATGAAGGACACCAGCTTCTTGCAGAACAATTTGTGACTATAAATATTTTTGATGTACTATGGGATGTAATTGTAAATTTTAGGGCCATTGAATGCTATTGACTTCTAATAGAGGGTAGAATTAGGACGAGGAATAATTACATTTTTGAGACCTTTTTGTCTTGTACTCTAATTGTGGGAAATTTCGAATCCATTTCTGTGTGACTTTCAAACAATTCATCTGATTGTTATACTCAGCTCCCCATACTATTATTCCATAGGACATTACAGATTCTACTAAGGATTCATAGGCTATAAGTGTTTTGAATTGTCTTCTAACAATCACAGTTGGTCAGATCAGATCTCTCATGAAAATCAATTGAATACAACTTGGGTTGCACTTTTGGGCTGTTTGTGAAACTTATGAATTCGGTCATGCTCTCATTTGAGCTCAGGAGATTACAGTCCATCCAACATTTGACTTGATATAAACCTTTTTCTGCGTTTTTCGTCACTTCTTGCCCATTTGTTCCACGGAATAGGAGATCCGCATCGTCCGCATATGAGATGATATCTCCACCTATCTCCATATTCAACATTTCTTTGATATAGAGAAGGAATAACTTAGTGCCGTGGACTGTTCCCTCACACATATTTTATTTCCGAAGGTTCGTCAAACTTATTTTAATGACGGTTTTTCTATTCGATAAGTAACTTCTAAATAATGATAGCAAATAATGATAGCGGTAAGCATCTGATCCCGTACTTTTCAAGTTTTTTCAATAGTTTATCGTGTGAAAGGCTGCCGAAAGCTTTAGCTAAATCCAATCATTATATCATTTTTATTGAGGTGCTGGTAAATTTCATTCGTAAAATGATGCAGTGCATCCACAGTGGAGCTTCCTGCCTTGAAACCGAATTGCTTAGGAGAAATTAGTTGATGGTGATCGACATGATTTTGTAACCTGCTGGCTAAACTTTTTTCAAACAATTTTGCAATACTACCAATGAGAGATATTGGTAGGTAATCATTGACAAATTGTGGTGATAACAGCGTCTTTCAAACTATTTGAAAAACGCCACTATGGAACATCGAATTTATAAGGTGAACTAAAATGTCAACAATAATCGTTATTGACATTTTGATAGTTTTTGCTGATATTCTGTCTATTCCTCAAGCGGCATCAGTTTCAAGGTTGTCAGTTATTCTCAATATCTCTGGAGTCGTAACAGGTGTCAAGAATAGGGAGTTACTCACCGGTTTATCTTTTAGGTTAGGTAGTGATTCATAATATGAGAGTGTATTAGATCTAATCATTATCGCAATATTTTCTCCAGCTTTTGAGGAATTATTCATGAATATATTAGATATTTTATAAACATCAGACTCATATTCTTCATTTTCATTACAAATAGGAGATGGTCGATGGATTCGTTATTTGAGATAGAATTTTTCTCAACTCGCCAAATTTCTTTCGTATTTTTATTGGCTACCAGAATTTTGTTAGAGTAATGGTTTTGTTTAGTTTTTCTAAGTAATTTAAGGAGGCAATTCCTATATTCCCTGTAGTCTTGCCAAAGTGTTTCGTTAGGTTTATCAGCCGAGCATTTTTTTCGAAGTATCCTTTTTTTAATTGATTGTATTAATCCATTTGTTATCCATGGTTTCAGTTTTTCAATGACTTTGATATTATTATAATGGGTACATTTCTCTAGATGATACATCAATCGTTTGTAGAAATTATCGAAAGCCTGGTCAATATCATTTTCATTAAACACGTTACTTCAGCTTGTAACCTTATATTGAGTGCTTTATGATCATTTTTGGTGATTTTTATGAAATCATCAGGTTCTTCCACTTATTTATTACATTTTTCTGCGATGTACAATCTTTTGCATCTACAGAATTGTCTATTTTCAAGAGAATATGATCTAGACAAGTTTGGCTAACTTTAGAAACCCTGCTATTTGCATTTATATAAGAAGTATTGATATATGTATTTGGGATTCATTCATTTTGATCAGTTGAATTTATGTTGATAATACCCATCAGAATGTTGAATTCAGATTTCTCATGATCCCTCATTATAAAGTCAACGGGATTTGTTGAAGCTGATCTATATAAGTTGCAAATATATTATATTCTCTGTTCTTCTGTTGAAATTTTATGTTTTTTAGAGTAACTTCTGCAACTTTATACTGTCACTGAATTCTTGATATAAATGATGATTCGATCACTTCTATTTCTTCACTCCAAGGCTCCAAGTTAATCGTGAACTCTCTTGTAGACTACGAATATTCATATGAAATATATTGAGTCCATTTGGGAGTACCTTTTCATTAGTTTCATTAGTTTCAATTGTTCAATGTATATATCACTATAGTCATCCATTGAGATTTTATATATCTAGAGGTACTGAAGTATTGAAACGGTACTCAAAGTGAATTGAAAGGTTAATAAACAATAAATATATCAGAGTATCAGAGATAGTGATTATGATGACTCGAATCTATGGTGCCCGTAATTATAGAAAATTATAGTTTTAACATGATCAACATTGAGGAAAAAAACAATTTCATTCGCATATGATAAGTGAATATTTTTATGAGATAACTGATACCTAACTAATGATATCTTGCTTCTTTATGTTTTTCTTATTCCTATTCTAACTATATAGTAAAAATATTTCCATTCATTGTCCATACATTTTTGTTACCAAATTTTAGTAACCAAGATCTTGCACTAGTTGAATCCTCTTTCATGAATATTTTAGTACTTTTCATCCCTTATCATTTCAGGTTATGGAATTTCACATAGATCGGTCGAGGTATATCATTTGTGCCATTGTTAGGTTTTTCTATTCTATATTATTCCATGATATTTTTGTTTTGTATATTCGTTTTCTAATGAACCTCTTCTTCTTGCTCATTTTCCGTTAGTCTTGAGTTCTTCTTCTAGTTTCATGATTTTTTCCTCGTATTCACCTGTACAATCCTTCATTTTTTTCTCTATTATATCATCCATACTTTCCATTAGAATCGACATGAATTCTTTGTCTCGAGCAAGTTCATTCATTGAAGTTTTCATTACAATCTTTATTTCTTGTAGCTGGTCTCTTGTGAGTGGCATTTTTTTCATAAGTAAATATCCACAACAGTTCCAGTCAGTATTCTCTTATTCGATAAGGTTCTTGAATACTTCGTTTTTTAGCCATTTTCGACTGGTGGTTATAACTTCTGGGTTGAACGGAAACACAGGAATGATACGTTCGAAATCCACATCACCAATTATTGATTTATAGCATACAGGGTATCCAAAATTGACCAGTTACAGCCTTTTCAAAGTTGAAAAATTTCGTTCTTCCGAAAGTGATACCCTTTATTTATTGGATGATCGGTTGCAGAATTTGATTCTGCATCGATTTACAATGATTAACTATTATAATATACAGGGTATGTCACGACGAGCTTGATTTTGATTCTGCATCGATTTACCATGATCAACCGTTATTATATACAGGGTATATGTCACGACGTGTTCAGTTTTATATGTAAAGTTCTCAGATAGCTGTGTTTCGATATTATGGATACTAAAAAAAATGAGATAAATATAAAAACTAATATAGAAAGTACTGCCTGTAAGAATGACATGTTCGAATCACTCATTGTATTCTGAACACATTCATGAAAATTTTAATAAAAACAAATGGTCCCATCGAGACGGATGTGTTAGAAGAATACCGCTGAAGTGCTGAAAAAGTCATTGAAAGAAAAAGGTCACTCGAGCTGTCAGTGCTTGTCAAGAAATCCGCCGTATCTGCAAGAGCAAGAAAAAGAGTCGTATAGCTGAGCCGATTTGTTCCGCATCAGTATCAAGAATCTATGAGAAGAACTTGAACTTACTGTGAGTCCTTTCCATTATATAAAGAAAAGTTTATGAAGACAAATATTATAGTCTAATCACAAAAGCAAAACAAATACACATCAGTGAGTCTTCTGGTTCAGGTTCAGGAAATTTAGGAAAACAATCGGAAAGATCAATACCAGAAACAGGAACGTACCAACATTTGGGAACTCCAGGATCATCTCAAAACGTCAGAATAGGATCAGGGCAAGCTCATAGTATGAGAACTACGGGTCAATCACAAAATGTGTGCTTACCAAAAATTTCTTTGCTAACATTTTCAGGTGATGAAAATTGTTGGTCAACATTTCATGGTTGGTTCAAATCATTAATACAGGATGATGAAAAGTATTTTTATTTGCAATCAGCCTTGAAGGGTGATGCAGCAAAGTTGATAAAAGAACTCGAAAGTACAGATTCTAGTTATGGAGTATGGGGGTCTTCTACAAGAAAGATACGAAGATACCAAATCATTGATGAAATATCATTTGAGAAATATTTTTAAAATTCCAAAAATAGTCCGAGAAAATTTTGACAAATTAGGAATTTTTTTTGGATATCTTGCAGATGAATTATAGAGCTTTGAAACGATTGAAAAAACCTGTAGATGCATGGGGTACGACCTAATTATTTTTACTAGAAGAAAAACTAGATGAATCCGCTAGAAGAGAGTGGAAAACAAAAGTTCATAAAATTAAAACTCCTTCAATAAATTCTACCTTAGATTTCTTAAAGGAAAGATGTAGTATAAATGAGAATCTATATAACAATAATAATAATCATTATCACAATAATAATTAGATTCAGAGTCATTCTGCTGTATGATATAATAATAATGAAGCTTGTTATATCGCGTTGTACAAATTTTCTAAACTTGATAATGTTTCTAGAATGAACAATATGAAGAAATTGAAGGCATGTGTTAACTGTCGTAAAGGCCATTCCATAATTGGATGTTCTATGCAAGTTATTCCAGAGCCTTCGGTTCCAGACACCAATAAAATTCAAATATCAAGCATTTTCGGACCAGGTGGTCTAATGACTACTTGAATTTCCTTCAACAAAAACAGAAGTGTTTTACAGAAAAACCAAACTCTGTAGAGGTTTGTTCAATGGTAATTTTGCGTGAAGATGGCGTACCACTGATGAACTAGAAGATAGGACGAATTATAGAAGTTCATCGTAGTCTTGAGTAGTGACCGTGAAAACTGTGAGTAACTAAGCGCGCTATCAACAGAATATGTATTCTGCCCATAAACTCAGATAGTAAACACTCGAAGAAATGTTGAAAATTATCTTAATATATCATATTGTAATGATGTTGAAAGCCGAGTTCTTTCATGGCCGGCACTATGTTCAGTTTTATATGTAAAGTTCTCAGATAGCTGTGTTTCGATGTCATTGATACTAAAAAAATGAAAAGAATAAAAACTAATATAGAAAAAAAGACATGTTCCAATTACTCATTGTATTCTGCACTCATTCATACAAATTCTAATGAAAACAAATATAGAAATACAGTCTACTCAAATGAAGATAACCCAACACGACGAGCTTACACTATCTGTATCGAGAATCAGTCGAGAGAAATCCTTGAAAATGTGAGATTACGCTCTTCATTTGAAATATTTTCGACAATGCAGCGTTGCCGCTTCTACTAGAAAGTAGTAGCAACATTGATATTTCAAATGGAACACCCGGTATATGATATGATTTTCAGAATCCTCATAAAATTCTTGATATGCCTACCTATTACTTTGTACTTATCTCTGACCGTTTTAGAGATATTGAATATTCCCATTTTTTTTGCGTGAAATAGCACTTCCTAAAAATGATATTTCATAGGACATTTACAAATAAATGCTTGTAAGTCAAGATCTTTACTAGTTAGGTATAGGTATAGCAATAGCAAATTTTCTCAGCATTCAAAATCAATAATCATATACAGGGTGTTCCATTTGGTCGTCGATATTTTTTGACCACCCTGTACTGTAGTAGTTCTGATTTGGCTATTGAGTTGGTAGTTCCCACTTATTATCTAACCACAAACCAAATTTCAATGTCCCTATACCTCGGTGTCCAAAAATATAAGCATTCATAGAAAGTGCTGTTTTCCGCAAGAAAAATTGAAAATTTTCAATATCTCAAAAACGGTCAGGGATAAGTACAAGGTAACAGGTGGGAATTTCAAGAATTTGATGAGGATTTTGAAAATCATATCATTAACTAGGTGTTCCATTTGAAATATCAATGTTGCTATAACTTTCTAGTAGAAGCGGCAACACTGCATTGTCGAAAATATTCTGAATGAAGAGAGCGTATTTTATTATATTATTAACTTATTATTCCTAGCGGTTTTCTCATGAAACTATATTTTCTTTTTCGAAAATGAGACGAAAACAGGAACATAACAAAATTGTGAATTCAATAATGAATGAACAATATGATGAAAATTGGAACATGATGACGAGAGATATTGAATGAATCTAAAATCACAATGTTCATTGTGCCATTTTGGGTCAAAATGGTGAAACACTGAATGATATACTGTAATATACTCCTCGCAAAACACACCTGAGAAGACCATCTGGGCTGAGATTGGTATACGCATCGTGGACACGGTTCACTAGTTCCTCAATATATTTTGAACCAAACCGGCGGTTATATCACAGTTTAGAAAATATTCTCTATCAGTTCCGGCACTCTCCGCGGTTGCCACATGCTACCTCACGAGTGTTTAATTCGCTCATTATAATGTTCGAGATACCTGTAACTTGTTGTGTTGTGGAAAGTTGCAAATGTTGACTGAGAAGAGGATTATCATTTTTTGATGTCCTCTAGATGCAGACAGGTCCGAAAACGTTTCAATTTGAGGAACATTTCATAACATTGCAACACAACCATGAACGCGTAGAAGGGCCAAGATTTCTTATTTTTTCTCTCTCTGAAATTCCGACTTACAGCCCGAAAATCTATTATTTGAGTAATTCCACTTATTCCATTCCTTCGAAAAGGAATTTTAGTCGACAAAATGATTATCAGTGCAGGGTGATCGTTGTAAACATAGACTTATTATCCTGAGGAGACGGAACATCTCATTCATAAAACTGCTTTTGTTTTGAAGCAATGATTGAAAATGAACTGCACAAGTATGAGAAAGACTACCGATCGAACCTTTTTGTCTTCACCAACTTGTTGGCAACGCTGTTATGTTTATGTGTCTTGTTTCCCTGATTTCAGCCAGTGGCGTACCGTCCTAATGGTTCCATGACTTGGAAATATATTTTATCTATAACTTTATTATTAAATATTGTTCTGTACGGAGTGGAAGCGTCGTGTTTGTTAGTTAGGAAGACAAACAAATTCCTTTTGATTATTAACAAGCTACGAATGTACTCTCAATGGAAACATGTAATTTCTCTCTGTATTTGTCAATCAACATTCTGAAAAATGAAACATCATTGGAAATATATAACCAGATTCTTGTCAGTACCTGTAATTCTCGATATTATGTTCAACTGAAACAAGTGCAATATCATATGCATTCAGACAGTTGTATAAAATTGAATTTCCTTATAATTTGCACACAGATTTCTCCGCTTTGATAAAAACAAAAAACACAGCTTTCGTACTTTTAATATTCATATAATACAACAAATTTATTCGGATAATGATGACACATTTTGATTCATTACTGGAAAGAAGGTGTTGGTTCAAATTGAACTGCAAATAATTTTTGGATTTTTATACAAAACAATATATCATTAAATACAAGGACAATTCACAAAGAAAATAAATGATGTCGCTCGTGAACATAGTTTGTTGTTTTTCTGTACTGTATTGGAAAAATGTGATGTTGAAACAATGGAGTATTAACTGCAAATTACCTATCAGATGCGAACTGAAACGCTGAATGGCATGGTAGTGGATTTGCATCTGGCCTCAAGTATTTGTTACCACTTTTCTTTGTTATGACATCCTCGAATCGAGATGATCAGAACATACATAAAGATATTTGCTCAGACGATTCTCCTGCCAGCCAAGAAGAGATGCCCAAATTTTCCTTTTTCCACTATCAGCGGGAAACCTGAAGTAATAGAGAAATAGGTTAACAGGAATAAGTTGCTTAGAATTTTTGATGCAATGAACAAGAAAGTCTATGCCATGGAAACATGAAAACTACCTAAATCATTAACAATCATGAATAAACAGTACCTAATCATCATATATTCACGCCACTGGAATAACAAACAAATTTGGAGGTTAGGTATTCCAACTTACTTGTGAAAAGAAACATCAGGGCTGGAAATGTCAAGTTTTTTGCACACTCGGCAGTGACGGACCATATTGTCCAAAAATTCACTCTGAATTCCACAATATCTATTCAAAGTCACTAAAAACAACACTTCAAAACACAAGATCACTCGTCTACAACACCGCAACGAGAAATGGGCAGATCGTAGTTTCGTAGTAAAAATCATTCATACAATAGGCGTGGCCTGGACGCGCCGATGTCGCTTTGCGGGTAACAAATCCTATGATGCTACAATGTGATAGTTCACAAAATGAATATTCGGTAATTCCAACGTGTACATTTCAGGTTTTCATTATGTATAAAAATACCGTTCAGAAAAATGTTCCATCGAGACTGTATTACTTGCAATACAATGAAAAAATGATATGAACGTGTCAATAATTATTGCAAATCTCGTTCTCAATCTGGAAATATGGCAACGACACTTTCCAATCGGTCACAATAGTATCCTACAGTGGACCAGATATTGGCAATGTCTGATCTTCTTTAAATGTAAATAGTTCCGTCTCCTCAGGATAATAAGTCTATGGTTGTAAATTATACACGTGATATTATCTCGGTCTTTATTTTGGCTTGAATTGAAAACGAAAAGGATCAGACAACGTAACGGATGATTCAAATCAAGATTTGTACACGGGGTATTATAAAATATAGTTTCCATCGGAAATATACTTTTGAGAAAAAAATCAGCTTGTATTTTATCACGTCAATTGCTTCGGTGAACAAACATCAGTTTATATTTGTTGGAAAACCACCGTATCCATGATGTTTGTTTTCTTGTTTCCGATCATAACAACAGTCAACAAGGCGGGATGTTTTTGAAGTCGAAGTTCAAACGCGATTCTGAGGAGTGCAGGAACTGGTTTAGTATTTTCTATACTATTTATTACAAAATATAGACCAACGAGAATAGAATAGAATAGAATATTTATTTTTCACCAAGTTACAAAAGTTGTTTTTGGCAGGTCAGGTACAGCAGCCATTAATATAAGTGAACATAGACGAACACGTAGTAAAAGACGTTGAAAGACGATGGTAATAGGCATAGGAAAGTTATAGCGATTATCGAATTCTGCATTCGACCGTTGAATAAATACATGGTGTCACATTTCGGTTTCTGCAAAAAATCACATCAGAATATAAAATAATGGATATAGAACTGAATTCTGCATCCGGCCATCCAATAAATATAGGGTGTCACGTTCGACAGAACTAACTTTTTCAACTATGGGAATGATGTATTTGGTCATCAAACTTCTGAATACCCCGTATGCGATAAATTAACTGGTGATGTGAATTCATCAGTATCATTCCTGTGTTTCCGTTTACCCCAGAAACACTTACTTAAAAAAATTCAAAATATTCAAGATATGTAAGAAACAGTTGAAAATAGGTTAAGTCAAACTTGATGGAACTCATCATAAAATTCTCTCAGCAATCTAAACATGCAATAATATACTAGGCATTCCATTTGAAATAAGGAAGTTAATGACGACATCCGGTATTACCGGAAATGTTACGACCTTGAGAATATTTTGAATTGAAAGAGAATGTTGAGTGACCATAAAGTCCCTGAACTCTGGATTCAGAATTATAAGTTTTTCCTAACCATGAAACCTTCTGACGAACGTCTAACATGAGAAACCTTGTATAGCAAACTTATGCTAATAAACGGTACTGTGCCGGGGAAAGTGTGTTATTTGTCGACTCACGTTTTGTTTGAAAAGTTTTTTAGATGTCTAGCTTCTATTGTGGAACCATATTTCCATACAAGAATTTGGTATATTTTGTTGGTCGAAACGGTTGGTTCTTGCTCGTCCAAAAATAATATCCTGCCTAACTTTGATAAATTTTTCTGAAAAGAAGAGAATGAACGATGAGTAACTAACCATCTAAGAATTCTAGGTGCCAAAAAGTATGTATGCTAGATGTATCAGTGTAAATATTGCAGTGTTTTTTCAAAAGGTAGAGAAACCATCAAGACAGCATAGGAGACGAATAACAGCTATTGGATATGCCAGATATTTATGAACGTTATTTTTACTGCGAAACTAGCAGTCCCGATGGTTTCACTGACAGATAAGACAGAGATGTTCCAAAATGAGGTATCGTAGGTATGACTCCCTATAAGGGTACGTTTTAGGTGTAAGACATCCCACACAAAGTTGAAAACTTCTACCATGGTTCTATAAAATTTCACACTCCCATCATCACCATCTAAGAGATATGGTTACTTGACGTCGAATTGAACGAAAAAAAGAAAAAACGAAATTTGTTGATTTCAGGTAATTATTGGAAACACCTGAAGTGACCCTGAACATGTATATGTATCTTTCGGTTCACCCACAGTATATCCATAAATCCACAATATACATAACACAACTTACATAACTGCTTTTCCGTTCCAACCAATTTTTCACATACGTTGGTCTAGTCGTGTTTTCTCCTTCATCATCTAGAAAAATGTATTCGACATTTTCCGAAAATGGTTCAGAAGTTGATAAAATGAAGCATATTGATAATACCATACATAATGCTATCAAGATGTATGCCCTCCTTTTGATTCCGATCCTTCTCATGATGTCATTATCTGTAAAAAAAAAAGTTTTCAACTCAGGACGGAAAGGATTACGATATTTCCGCCCTTTCAATCAGGTATCTCTCAAAATAGGCCTATTATTGGTTCGAATTTAATTTTTTTTCTATTCCAATTTTGCAACTGTTTAATGCGAACATCATGTCGCTCAAACTTTTGTCATATTTTACTTCACATTCAAGTTGGATTTCAAAACTAATTATGTATACAAGTTTCTCCTTTATTATGCCAGCTTTCTGAAGGGCACTGTATGGAAGTGCAAATTCTCATAGGAGATTTCTACATTAAATGAATTAATATGTGTGGCCTGTTGAGATTGGAATGAGAACAGGTCCGAGCACACATTATTGATGAGGAGTGAGGGTCTTTATTCTTCAACCGTCAGATAATGAATAATAAATAGGGTGTTCCGTTGATCATGTTACAAACTTCTAGGGTAGATAAAACACACGAAAATAAGAAAAAAAGTTCATGTGAACATGGGTCCGGGAACGCTTCTTCAGGGAGCTAGGGCCCTTCGAAGATGACCTCCAAAAACTACTTTTCGTTTTATAGCTTCGGTACTACTGCAGCTATCGCAACCAATTTTGGGACATGAAATCTAGTTCGTAAGTTCATCAATTTGAGCCTTCCGGATTTTGTCACCTTTAACCAGGGGCGTACAAACCAGGGGGGTATTTGGGTAAATTTGACCCTACTCCTCTTAGGCTTTAATTTCTTACCATTTTTATATCTGATTATGATTTTCCAATGCCTTTTACATAAAAAAGGTACTCTTGTAAAAATCGCTATCTGTCACCGTTTCCTCCGAAAATGGCTAAATCCAATCAATAATATATTATTGGTCTTAAACCAATTATTACGTTGAAATATGAAAATGAGGTTCAGTACAGATAGTTGTCAAAAATCTGTCAATAAAATATTGTGTCGCCAGTGAAAGTGAATTTATTTTGGTACGTACAGGGTCAGTCAACGACAACGTTGGTAAATTCATCTTCAAGACAAGAATTTACTCTGCCTTATCCTCGACTCACTCGTTAAACCTGTTTGTGTTACTTGTTTATTTTGTACTTTTGAAACTTCAAAACTTCAAGTTCTTCATTGGTGCTCGTGGATGATTTATTGCAAATTCATTATTAGTTTTGCTTGTGTAGGTTTAATTGTTTTTTTTAAATATTTTGTATACGTTCCCTTTTACTTTTTATACCCCCAATTTCGAAAAGGCAATAAATTTCTCTAATCTAATTTATTTTCATTAAAGAAGAAGATTTGACTAACTAATAATGCTCACTATCTGTACTGAACCTCATTTTCATATTTCAACGTAATAATTGGTTTGAGGCCAATAATTTATTATTGATTGAATTTAGCCATTTTCGGAGGAAACGGTGACAGATAGCGATTTTTACAAGAGTACCTTTTTTATGTAATAGGCATTGGAGAATCATAATCAGATATAAAAATGGTAAGAAATTGAAGCCTAAGAGGAGTAGGGTCAAATTTGCCCAAATACCCCCCTGGTTTGTACGCCCCTGGTTAAAGGTGACAAAATCCGGAAGGCTCAAATTGATGAACCTACGAACTAGATTTTATGTCCCAAAATTAGTTGCGATAGCTGCAGTAGTACCGAAGCTATAAAACGAAAAGTAGTTTTTGAAGGTCATCTACGAAGGGCCCTAGCTCCCTGAAGAAGCGTTTCCGGACCCATGTTCACATGAACTTTTTTTCTTATTTTCGTGTGTTTTATCTACCCTAGAAGTTTGTAACATGATCACCGGAACACCCTGTATATGTGCCATCAACAAGTCTCAATAATTTGTGTGTATCAGCAAGCGAGACGGCAAGTGAGTGAGTGATTCCGAAACACCTAAGAAGAGGCTACCTAATTAAAAATTTATATTTGTATCATGAATGAAGATTCAGATTTTTATTTTTAGTGTACCTACTAGATTGTATGGCCAGAGCCACAGTTTACAGAATGAAAGAATGAAATATATCATATTCTGTGAACATTGATCTGTACTGTGATCTGAACTGTGATCAGAGTAACAACGTGGTAATAATTATGGAGAGTTAATTCTAGTGGGCCGTGAAAACCAAATCATACGAAACAACTTTTCAATCAGCATTCACTTAATTCCTGTGATATCGAATGGTTGATGAATTGCTTGATTTATTTAAGTGAGTTGACATTGATGAAATGAATTCATTGTTGATTGAAAGTAAATCCAATTGTTTTTGTATAGTTTCCTATAAAAATGAGAAACGAAACCACAATTTTCTCTAACAAACGTCAGCGTATCTGCTCATTGACTGAATACTTTCGGAAAATCCTTGATTTCGTCTGGTAAAATATAGATATCTTCACAGAATTTGGTGGGAAACAACTCAATTGTATTGTGACTACTTGAATGCAAACACCCAAAGATATCCCCTAATTTTGATGGTTCGGTATTTTTTTGACTCCTCTAATCATCCAAAGATGGCTTCAAATCTGGAAAAATGACGATTACGGTCATACAGTTTGGAGACAAAAACCTTTTGAAGAATATTCATTTTTCGATTTGAAGTCCGTCGGATTCACTTCAATTTACCTGATGAACAAGAATGATGGAATGTTGATTAATATTCCAATCATTGAATCATAGCTTTTTTAGAGAATACGTTGATACTGAGTATATATTTCCTGAATCAGAAAAGAGCTTTTTCGTATAAAATATGAGATTATATACAGGGTGTCCCGATAAGATACCTACAAACTCCAAGAGGTGATATGGGACATCATAACAAGCATTTTTGTTCATACAAACATATGTCCGTATGGGCTGTAGAGCATAAAAAAATGTTTGATACTCATTACACTATACGCAATAACTGAAGGAAATATAGAGAGAAATTAGAGAAATTATTTGGCATTTGAAATGTGAATACTATCGCAACTAATCACGACGATCTCAAGGTAGGAATTTTCGAGATGTTAATGAGAAGGAAATGTTTTTGTAGCTTGTGGTCAACTAGATGGAGAACCGAATGAAACACTCCTTCAATTATTTGCGTATGACGCAAATAGTTTCTTCTGCTCTACAGCCCAAAGGGCTCATTCGCGGACATATGTTTATATAAACAGAAATGCTTGTTCTGAAGTTTGTCGGTATATTTTCGAGACACTGACTTCCATTAAAACAATTGGTGGAAACTTTACATTTGCCGGAGTGATTTTGCATTTTGAAGTCATTATTCTTTGATCTTCTTCCGACAGGATTTTGGCAAGGGATCCATGGAAATTCAAATAGGAAATCGATATTACCTCTCAGCCATCATGGTGATCAGATAAAATAAAAATGCGGTTCATATGACCAATGATTGGACCAATGCAGTTCATGTTTTTTTTAATTTTGTGGACCAGTTAATCGAAATTGGTGATATTTCATTGTATAGTGCGTGAAACACAATATAAACAGTAGATTTAGACTAGATCTAGACTATCAATACCAAGCAACTCTTATTGATTTCTCACTAAAGAATATAAACTTACCTTATCTAAAAGGAAAAGTTTGGAGATAAAGGTATCAACCAGAGTTATTGTAGCATGAAAGAATTTTCAAAGATATTTTGATGAATTGATTTAGGTATAGATTGAAATCAGTTCTAGCCTTTAGAAAGGTAAACGAAATTCCAGAGAAATAAATCGTCTGTTGGCTCTGCATTATTATCGAAAACATGAAAACTTTACCTTATCGATTGCGTTTTCGTGAAGTTTGGAGTATCATTCGGAAATAACATCGTCGTCATCATTAAAAATCACTCGAACTCGGTGGAAAAGGAAAATCAGCACAACACTATACTAAGATCCCCGCGAAATGAATCATCGTTTGGGGCGAATGTTTCAACACATTTTTTTCGACTGCACTCTATTTAGTACGTAGTACATAATTTAATATACAAATAATCGACTTGCTGTAGAAACTGGTTTGTGTGGTAATATCATCAACTGTTGGATGTTGATTAATAATTATCACGATACCTCGAGCGTAGCATTCGGGGTTTTAAGGACAACGCGATTGTGAATGCAGAGATACTAACTACATTATTTCATTGCTAATGGAAAGGTTGCAGTAATATGTCACAGGGTCCTAATCAATATAGTTGGCGTAATGAGTTCGAAAGGTCGATGACAAGTCATTTGAACGTCATGATCTTAATGAATTAATTTATGATGGGAATAGGACAAGGCATCAAGAAATCTCAGTTTGTACCTATAATACATTCGATTTATTCGATATATAGTGTATCAATTTGAAAAATTATGAAATTTTGGACATTGGTGGAGCCAATCCGAAGTTTCGAAATGATTGAACTTTTTTCTATCAAAAGCCATAGAATCTCCTTTCGAATATTTCACGACCGAAGTAGTTCTTCACATTTTATAAATTACTAGTCGATAAACACAAAGACTTATCATTATTAACCTGAATCTTTGATTATATACACATATATTATTGTATACATATTATTTGAATACTCAAGGCCTGAATTCACTATTCTGATGAGAGATTAGCACTCGAATTTAATGGGAACAGGCATATTGCTGCAGAATTCAAATAAGTAATTAATATAATAATTAAGTATTAGGAGACACAACTAGGGCAAATAGTAGATATATAGGAAAACAGCATTGATTCAACTGCTATTTCGGAAATATTCAGTGAGAATTATTGTGGATTGTTTTTCAGTAGTGACTGTCATGTGTTGCCGAAGTCATCGCTCTAGACTTTCATGAGTAGAGAAAAGAATACTTTTTTCAAAAAAACACTTTTTTTTCGTGCTAAATGTTTACTCGTGCGAAATAAGTCAATTTCCACAATAGTTACATATTATTCTATTTTCCACGGCTATTATGGAACTGCACTCTTCCTCAAGCTTCCTTGAATAGTACTGTTTATACGAACTTTTTTCTCTCACTTGTTGACATGACGACCAGGGAGGAATAAACTCATGAAAGTTGATCGGTACGTCGGAATCTTAAGTAATAACCTGAACAGCTCGAAATAAAATCTGAAGTTATCGTTGTTTTACCAGTATTTGACTATTGAATATTATATGACTGTAGAAAAAGTATAGTCTCAAACTCACTCATACGAAAGTTTGAAAAATGCAACGATGTTATCGCACACAATGGATCGAGATTTTATCTCACGAAAATTCTCCCTAATTCAACAGATTTTCTATCTTTCACCACTGAACATGAATGAATATACAGGCTATGATATGAAATAGGAAGATTGTAGAACTTCGCAATATATATATATTAAGAATCATTTATACAATTCTAAAAATTTTATCTGTCACGAAAATTTTATACTGAACTCCAGATACAACAGAAGCAACTGATCAATCGTTTTCATAGCTCACATCGGTGAAATGTCTACAATTTCAATCAAAAAGTGTTATATTCTGGGCAATCGAGAATATCTGAATTTTTTTGAGATTGTGTAAGGAATATATAGATTGTCGTTTGGAAATCGAAAGTTGATATTCTTCCTGTGAAACCGGAAGTAGAATTTTTCATTCGAAGTTGTCAAAGAGTACCACTTTTGATATTCATTCGGTCGTGAGAATTTTGTTGCCAATGATGGCAATGATTGTGAAAATAGGTGCAACTGTTTTCAAAGAAGAGAGAGTTGCAACATTGCATATGTATTCAGGAGACGACACACACACAGAGAAGTTACTTTTCTCGTTACTTTTGTATATCTAATGCAATGCATTATATTGAATGAGGACATCATTATTACGTAATATACAATCAACCTAAATTTCTTTCGATGCACTTATATGAGAAATTAACACCATTCTGAAAATTGGTAAACATTATCATAAAATCATTAACATATACAGAGTGGCTCATTAGTATGTGGAAGTGCAATAACTACTCACTTAGGATGAAAAATACATAGATATGATTTGGATAAAGTTGTTGTATTCACGCCGATTCACATTTCTGAAATATTTTGGGATATACTGGGCGTTCAGTCTGGGCGAGACAAAATGAAGTTAACTATTTTTAAATAGGAGACGCTATTGAAAAAATCAACTTGGCAACGTCGCAATTCATTGAAAATAAAAATATATCTCATATTTTTATATGTAATAATATATACGGAAAGATATCTCAGGGTATACTTCAAGTTCAAGGAGCCCTCCGAGGAGTCCTTTGAAATTTATGAAAATTTTGATGTACGGCACTGAAACTCAAAATTGCCGACACAATCTGTGTTGATTTTCAACAATACCCATTATAACAATAATATATGATTACAAATATAGATGCAAAATTTTACGCTGGATTCGATGGTGAAAAAATAAAGGGTGTCCTATTGACAAAAGTGAATTTCATGTTGTCTCGCTTAGGCCGAACACCCAGTATATCTCAAAATATTTCAGGAATGTTTATCGGCGTGAATACAACAACTTACGTTCAAAACATTTCCTTGTATTTTCTATCCATACTAAGTTATTGCACTTCAACACACTAATGGGTCAACCTATAGATTTGTATTATTCAGACTGGTGATAATGCAGGCTTTTTCATATGAAACGCCGCAAACTGTGACTCCGCCATTACCATTATTTACCGGAAACCTATTATTTTTATTTTCATTTCTGATTTTTCCTTACAAACAATTTACATTTCATACACAAAATGTTAACTCAATTTTAAACTTGTGGTACATCGTTGAATTCAGAGAAATGCTGCCTTCTAAAAGGCATTATACCATTACATTAAAAAAGGTAATGAAAGTTATAGTATTTTATGAAGTATCGATTTTTCTTCATTTTCTGAAATTGGATGACTGGCATAGTCGCAGCTTGCAGCGTTTTCTCAAGACAAGTCTGTATAATGTGATAAATGTCACATGGATATCACTTGCTTTTCCTTCATTTCATTCCCACTACGTTTTGAAGTAACTTCAATGCCCAATTATGATAATTTGAACATGTTATTATGGTATCAAATTGACTAAAAAAAGCTACTTTAGACATCCACAATTCATGCATGAAGAATAATAACAGTTAGTCCAACTGAATAATAATATCAAATTATATAATAACAATTTAATTTCTTATTTACTTGAAGGGAAACATACGAAGACGCTGACCAGACATACAATAACAATCATTCCGACCTTTTTAATGTATTGCAAAAATTCTGCCAATTTCTGTCAGTTGAGCTGATTGCTATCTTGCAGCAATCTTGCAGGCTATCTTACAAATATGGCTCAACCTAATCGTAAGATTTATTTTGCAATTAGAGCTCAATTGATAGATTTATGTAGAATTTGAACTAATTTCTTGATAAATCTCGCGATTGGCTCAATTGACTGAGTAATACTGCATCATGCAAGATGAATCTGTCAATTGAGTGCAATTGCAATTAGCTTAGAGAACATGAGATGAAACTGTTGATTGAGCTGTAGTTGCAAGATGAATCTTGCAATCATCTCAATTGCCAGAAAGATCCTATGCGAGTATAATATTGAAACGCCGAAGACAAATTTTCCTTGGTGTCTACCAATATCCGTTCACCGTCTTGTAGAAACATGCGATATTGATTGTTAGCAATTATGCTTCATAGCATAGGATATAACGTTATTTTTCAGACTATTTCCACTATCTAGTTTTCACAGAAAATAAATCGTCAACACTAAAATGCGATCTTTTCGAACCAAAGACTAAAGAATCAGTCGAACTGATAATTTTATGATGGTTGAGTATGAATATTTCAGAGTGAAGCAGTCAAAGAAGAATGTATGAATCTGAATATCATACAACATGCGAATCTTGATGCTTACTAGGTTCCAAATATGAAGTCGGCCTTGCTATCATTTTTGTCTTGTGTCATAGATTCACACAATAATCAAATTTATGAATAAATTACGTGTATAAGGAACCGTTGTTCTCACAGATTGAAGTGTCTCTATCAGGGAGGTGGCTTTGTGAAATTACCGTTACCTGGCGGATAAAA
This sequence comes from Gastrophysa polygoni, assembly GCA_963576655.1. NCBI lineage: Eukaryota > Metazoa > Arthropoda > Insecta > Coleoptera > Chrysomelidae > Gastrophysa > Gastrophysa polygoni. Next base: position 33,612,822 of record OY755083.1, read on the forward strand.
CTACCAAATTTGGTATGGAAAGATATCAGGGTATACTACAAGGTCAAGGAACCCTCCGAGAAGTCCTTTAAAATTTATTAGAATTTTGATGTACGGCACTTGAACTCAAAATTGTCGTCAAAATATCACTTTCAATACAATCTGTGTCAATTTCCAACAATATCCATTATAACAATAATATATGAGTACAAATATAACACTAATTGATTATTATTGAAAGTTCTGGAAGGAAAAACTTCATTAGTAATCATTCAATGGGATTTAGTGTGCATAACAAGATAATAAATTACTCTCACAAACTACACTTGCACTCACAGAGTGGTTAGCAGACCAGATTGACTTTTTCATTTGCAGTTGCTGCAGTCTCCTTTGCTGGAACATTTGATCAAATCCTGCATGATCGGAAAACTCCTGCAATTAATGCAAAATCTTCTGGAGATGGAATTACTTGCTGTGTTTGTGTGCTGGTCATCTGAATACCTGCTTGATAAACTACTGAAAGGAGTGGTTCTATTATAAAGGCCAAGTCAGTAGCTCTAGCTCATGAAGTGTTCAGAGCCTGCTTCAATCAGTTGGAATTGATAAGTGGCCAAATACATAAATGAATCACGTGATGCCATGCTTCCCAAAAGTACTTTTTGCTCTCTCTTTTGGAGGCGAATATTGTGTCGCAACCAGACAATAAGTGGGGCTCATGATTTGATTTTTTTCCTTCAGGGATGTTCGACAGGTATCGAGCTTGACAGCGTAGGGGTGACCAGCCCGAACTCGTCTGATTGGGCACCGACCGTGGGAGTATCTATAAAAATGGTAGATTGCCCACCTTTTTACGATGTTCTAGAGAGGTCAAACTGCTGTGATATAAACATATTTGCCTGCTGGACAGTTGAACTCCACAGCTGCTTTTGAAATAAACTAGGAATACCATATCAGCATACCAATGGGAGTATCTATAAAAATGGTAGATTGCCCACCTTTTTACGATGTTCTAGAGAGGTCAAACTGCTGTGATATAAACATATTTGCCTGCTGGACAGTTGAACTCCACAGCTGCTTTTGAAATAAACTAGGAATACCATATCAGCATACCAATGGAGGTGTCGATACTAGTATTCGACAAACAGTTGACGATATCGGAACCGTCCAGACATTCGGAGTCATAGGTTGAAGGAGGATCTGGATCGATCTGGCTGCTCAAGACATTGCAGTATCCTGTTGGTTAGCATATGAAGCTTACGAAAGTCTGAAATCATCCAAATCAGTTGTTCTGCATAGTTACATTAATATAGTTAGATAGTGCGAGAATCTCTTGAATATCATTATTGCATTCATCATTTCCATTGGGTCATGTATTGAAAGGGTGAACTCATTCTGGATAAAGCCCTTATACTGCCGTTTGCCTATGTCCGTCAAGGTACGTAAGATTACAACCACTTGCGCAGTTATGCCTGTGAAGACTATCGGTAGGCAGTCATCTCGAGTGGTTTAAATGATGCAAGAAAGTGAGTTATCAAGGTGGAATATTGATACCATCTCATATAACCTCAACTAATATCATAAACATCTATAACACAACATCATGAATCCCATTAACAAGAAAAAGAGCTACAAGTACAAGTGTGATTCATTAAATCTGGTGGATACTAAATTACATTCATAATAATGACAATAACGTTCATTTGTCACAATAATATTAAGTTACAATGATGCGTTGCTATAAGTATAGTGCTAACAAATAGAAAGATAAAGATGAAGTTTTCCGTGGTAATTCTGCATTCTTATATTATTATTCTAAAAATGATATAATCAACCAATGGTAATAGATGGACATGTGTCCCCCTAGAAATCAAAATCGACGTGTTACAGCGTTTCCGAAAATAATTTGTCATTTCCCAGTAAATCCGTGTGGAAAGTTTTCGTTGGGACACCCTGTATAATTTATGACTATATAGGAAATATCGAGGGAAATACCAAATTCATCAATAAAACGACCAGACACTCTATGGAGTTTTCAAAACTGGAAGATAACAAACAATGAACGAATTCATAAACAGATGAATGAAAGTCTGCCATTACTCAACCACAAAACATACAGAGCGATCTATAAACAACTCACAATCCTGTAGAAGATCTTATTTTCAGAATTCCAGTCAAGATGGGTGCATGAGAAATATGTATTGAGAGATTTGATCATCGATCATTCATATTTGATTTATCGTAATATTCGATCGATTACCATCATTTGACCTTGGTATAGTGTTTTTTATCATTGGAAAAACCATGAAGAATGACCATTCAGACGAATTACGAATTATATTGTTTGTATCAGAGTATGTTCCAAGTATCACGATGAAATAAGTACTTGCGTGTCATATAGTGGTTTGATTATTCCTTTCTTTATACTTGAATAGTGATTTGATTGAAAGTTGAGGTATCAGTCGGTAAATGTGTTGTCAAAATGTCATCTGATTTTTTGATAAGGACATCTAAAAATTGTAACTTATTATCAGATTCGATTTCTGATTTCGTCCGCAAACATGTCACTTTTCAGTGTAAAACAACGTAACAAAGAAAAATTTTGCGAAAAAAAAAATATATGAATTGTGTGACGTTTTGGGGCCTGGGGGATCGTGACGCGTAAGGTCAGTGACGAAGATGAGGTAGCTCATCTCGTCTGAAACCTAGCCCAACTGTCATGTCGTGGTCAAGGGCCTGCACTAGGTTTTACAACGGCGTCGGACAGAGCCTGGCTCTTCCGTCGTACCATGCATTCTCTCTGCAGTCGTGGTCATGTCTCGCGGGCAGAAGAGTGCGGGGGGTCTCGGCTTAATCTCCCGGACCAAAGTGGACGAGGACCACAATACGAACTTTTCCAACCCAAGACAGAGGTGCACTGATATTGGGTTCACTCGTACTTGGCGGGAGGGTGGTCCCGTTGTTCACTCGTGGGACTATGGATAATAAAAATTCAAAGACACCAAAACCAAATGAGGCAGGAGGAGAAGAAGATCCACCTTCGAAGAACAAACTTCCAGCCCTGTCGGAAGCTGCCAGGCGGAAGCTGAAGCGGCGGCAAGGAGGAGATACGGGGACCATCTTGGGACCCGGCACCTACAAAGATACTATACCGGGATGTAGCCCCGGGAAGGAAGAAACAGGAAAGTGTGCAGAAACGCCATCGCTCAGCAGATAATTCTACCTTGGATCCACGAGGCCAGGAACTTCCCAAAAACGCTACCATCGATAACCGTATACCAGAAATTGTCTTCCGGCAACGCACAAACAGACACATTCTGCTTAGCCTCAACGTCAAGAAGGCTAGACGGATTACCGCCTATTGTTCTCAAGAAATGTGCTCCAGAACTAACACCAGTTCTTTGCAGGTTGTTCACCCTCTCGTACAAACTCGGCGTATTTCCTTCTAACTGGAAGAAAGCTAGGGTCTAACCGATTCCAAAGAAGGGCAAGAAAACCCTCCCTAACAACTATAGACCGATTGCACTACTATCTGTGATCTCTGAAGTAATGGAAAAAGCAATCAACATCGAGCTCATCCGATATCTAGAGAGCTCAAGAATCGTGAACGACCGGCAATATGGCTTTCGTCACCAGAGGTCAACTGGAGATCTGCTTGCCTATGTGACACATAAGTGGCAGGTGTCAATAGAGAAACATGGGGAGTCTCTGGCTGTAGCCTTGGATATCTCCAAAGCATTTGCGGATGATAGTACACTTCATTCCGCCTTTTCCTCTAGAGCCTCTATATCATCCAACGAGGCCAGAGGTGCAAGGCGAAGACAGGTTGATGCTTTAAATGAGGATCTGACAAGAATTCTGAAATGGGGATCTGAGAATCTAGTACAGTTCAATGCAACGAAAACTCAAGCTTGTATGTTCACCAAGGAGGCTGATCACACAATGCCCAATTTGATGATGTGGGGTACCACTGTTCCTATGAGGTCGTCAATATCCATACTGGGTGTCACCACCAACACTGCTCTTTCAAAAAAAACATATTTTTTTTATCTGTGGACAACACGAAAAGGAAACCTATGATGTTCGAGGAACATCGTGTTAATTAGCGGTGGAATTTTGGGAGAGTAGGAAGGTGTTGTAATTTTTCAGAATTCTTGTCAGATCCTCATTTAAAGCATCAACCTGTCTTCGCCTTGCACCTCTGGCCTCGTTGGATGATAAAGGGGCTCTAGAGGAAAAGGCGGAATGAAGTGTACTATTATCCGCAAAGCTATGAACTGGGCTGGAGGTCACATTCAACAAATCATTGATGTGGAGCAAGAATAAAGTTGGTGCCAAGACAGAGCCTTGTGGAACACCACCATTGATCGTCATTGTATCAGACGAGACCCCGTCTACCACCACGTAGAGTGATCTATCTACAAGAAAACTCGATAGTAAAAGACACAGTTGGGGCGGCAAACCATATGACGGAAGTTTCGCTAGGAGGCCTTGGTGCTAAACTCGGTCAAATGCTTTGGAGATATCCAAGGCTACAGCCAGAGACTCCCCATGTTTCTCTATTGACACCTGCCACTCATGTGTCACATAGGCAAGCAGATCTCCAGTTGACCTCTGGTGACGAAAGCCATATTGCCGGTCGTTCACGATTCTTGAGCTCTCTAGATATCGGATGAGCTCGATGTTGATTGCTTTTTCCATTACTTTAGAGATCACAGATAGTAGTGCAATCGGTCTATAGTTGTTAGGGAGGGTTTTCTTGCCCTTCTTTGGAATCGGTTGGACCCTAGCTTTCTTCCAGTTGGAAGGAAATACGCCGAGTTTGTACGAAAGGGTGAACAACCTGCAAAGAACTGGTGTTAGTTCTGGGGCACATTTTTTGAGAACAATAGGCGGTATTCCGTCAGGCCCCATAGCCTTCTTGGCGTTGAGGCTAAGCAGAATGCTTCTGATTGTGCGTTACCGGAAGTCAATTTCTGGGATACGGTTATCGATGGTAGCGATTTTGGGAAGTTCCTGGCCTCGTGAATCCAAATTAGAATTGTCTGCAAACATTTTGACGAATGTGTTGGCTATTCATGAGGTGTTATAGCCAATGTATTATCATCCTTTGTGAGGGGGAGAAATGAGCTAGAAGTGAAATTTCTCCCGATTGTCTCGGCAAAGGTCCAAAATGAACGGGAACCATTTGGACACTCTATGAGCTTTGACCTTATTTTCGTGTTGTATGCCTCTTTAGACTCATCTATTGTTCGATTACATGTATTCCTAGCTTCAACATATTCAGCTCTAGTTTGCGAGCTTGGGTTTCTGAGCCAACGACGGTATGCTGCTTGCTTCAGAGCGACGACCCTAGAACAGGTTCTATTGAACCATGGTTCACCAGTGGTTTGTGATTTGGTGCTATGTGGTATGTAAGTTTCCATTCCCAGCATTATGATTTCTGAAATCCCTTCAGCACATTGCGTAGGATCTCCCGATTCAAAACACATTCTCCTCCAAGGAAACTCAGAAAAAAACATGCGAAGGCCATCCCAGTCCGCTGAATTGTAATGCCAAACAGTGCGGGGGGGTGTTGGACTGGTTCGCGGAGTGATGTAAGGACATATCGTGGAGATGAGTGTGTGGTCTGAGTTTCCTAGTGGTGCACGGACTTTCACTTCATACGGTTCCGGATTGTTAGTGAGGAACAGGTCGAGCGTATTGGCATAATGATTGCTGATATCAGGGATCCGAGTGGGTTCATTTATCAGTTGCTCAAGACCGTAGGTGATAGCGAAAGCCTCGGCCAGACGTCCTGCGTCATCTGTTTAGTTCGAGAATTTGAGCCAGGTGGAGTTGTGGACATTGAAATCCCCTATGATGATGATTTCAGTTGCTGGGTGATTCTGTTGGATGAAATCGAGTTCCAGAGAAAGGAATTCGAAGAGGTCACCAGGAGTTGGTTCGATTGGTGATGCAGCAGATGAACTTTTTCTGTTTGTGGTTATCGATCTTCTGTTCTCTTCTGTTCTCTTCCCAATACTCATAAGTGAAAAAAAACTCTTTTTCACCTCAATTTCAGTTGGAAATATGTTCTTTTCTTTTTTCATCGTGGCAGAATTCGGGGAGATTCACGAAATAACCACAACCTGAATAGTTTTCATTGTTTGTGTGGTCAGCTGCAGTGGCGGCTCCTCAGAGGAGGCAACGGAGGCTGAGCCTTGCATAAAATATACACAGAACTAGCTCTCATTTGCTCGTTTCATTGTTTTCATTTCCTGATATCGAGTAGACGTTTGTCACGGATCTACAGAATTCGAGAATTCTGGCAACCATTATGCTACTCGGAAGTATTTGTGATGGAATTAAAAATTTGCGACGTGGCAACATCCTCTTTGGACAGTCGATCTGAATATTTATTTCCGATCTCACGAATTAGGTTTGGAAGTTAGGATACGATTTCGATAGGTACGGTATATGCTTCACACACCTCCTAAGTTGGTTCTTGCTACAGATTGGTAAATTGGTTGACTGAGTAGAGATTTTTTTCATAGCATTTCACATTCTTATTTCTCATTCAGCCTCCTCATTTTTTGTATTTATGCTATGCTTATTATCGTACATTGTAAAAGTATTGCAACATTATTATTATATGTCACAGTGACCGACAGTTGAGAAAGCCGCCATGTTTAGGCGAACGTCAGATTCACTTTTCACGAAATGATTCGTTCGCAAATTCATGGGGATCTTACGAGAGTCACGGATATATTCATTGCGCGAAAACGAGCAATCAGATCTATTGCTAACATATCTAGAAGAGACTCTCGTAAAGCTTATTTTAAAAAATTGAATATCCCAACTGTGGCTTCGCTATATATTTTCGAAGTATCCGTATAAATATACTCTGGTTCATGAGCTGACACTGGTCAGCTGTAAATTAGAGTGCGCGCAGATTTAAATCTGAAGCTATCTTCAGCCACATCTTGGATGATATTCCACTTCATTCAATTGTCCATGACATTGACAGTGGTCGATATTTCAATCTAACCACAGTTCTCAAAATGTACGTTTTCTTCATTCAGTTGCGAAACCAAGTCGACGGAATAAATTGAATAAGAGGGATGAAAGAAAAGAATATATTGTGAGGTAATAGTTTCAGCCAACGATAAAAATACATTGTATATCAGCAGACATATTGAACGGGCGTTATAGCTCTCAACTACCTAGGACATTATACGTGTGTTTACGATAACCGTATCCAAGATATTATTAACGAAAATATACGTGTGAAAAATAAAATGGACTCACCGCAAGAATCCTTCGTAGAATAATATCAGACAGTAAAGCAGCATACAAACACTAAACTTATATTTGAAACGCGACGAACCTTTTTTTAACGAGATCACTTTTTCTTATCGCAAGGTGCTTTACGAAATACCAACATTATTCAATTAATATTATTGATAGAACATCGCGTAGGTGAGACAGCGTGAATACAACTGCCGAGTAATACCTAGTTATAATAAACATGAGAATAGTATACAAAATATCCACAAATTCCCTGACGACCAATACCAACAACTAATACGGAGTCCGGTGATACAGGGGCGTAGATTTGGGGAGTCTTATCTCATATCCGATGAACTTTCAACACACAGCGTGTCGGGAATCGACTGAACGAAAGATTTCAAACCTAAAGTAATGGACATAACGAAAGGGTACCATTCACTGGTTAAAAAATCATCCTGAGAGTATATATTTTAGTTTTCCTAATTTCTCATATGATGTACACTGAAGTCTTCGTAGCGACTTTATGGCGAAAGGTTACTGCTGCATTATTGGTAGCTATTCTGTGAGTTTTTGTACTTGTATATATGGAATATATCGTACATGTATATGAAAATATATCGAAAAAGTTAAAAAAAATTATTGCTTGGAATTGAATTTCATATAGATACTCCTACATTGGGAATAATTGAAATATTTCAGATGTAATAGTGCTTTAGACTCGAGACTGCTGTAAGACTTTTCAAGTTCTATATCGAAGTGAGACGTTCATACACGTTCATACACGATTATCAGTGAAACTGGATGACTAACAGAAAAAAAAAACGAAATTTTTAAGTGTTTGAAGTGTTTTAAATTTCATGCTATCTGCTGTGTTGAAAACGAGAATGTTCTTTCATAATCATCGAATAGTGACTGTTTAAATACTGTCCATCTATTCAATAAAGAAAAATTGAATGATTCTAACGAAAAATATTCGAAAAAAATTACTAACTCTGTATATGACTATGAAATTGAATTCAAAGCAACTTCTTCGAATAACTTTTTTCGATATATTTTCATCTGACCCTACTTTTTGCCCATTCATAGTCATTTTTTCAATTTTCCGCCATACCAGTGATCATCTGACATGTTTCAAAATCGATTTCAGGTTTTCGGACATGTATTATAGATACCCGAGAAAGAACAATTCTTCAATAATATGTCCCCATATGTTACGGACATCATGGACACACTGTATATAAGAGAATATTGAAAGAAATAGTTCATGAGGAAGAAGCTACAATGAATAATTAATGACTATCGATACTCTCGAGAAGAATCATTGGGGCTTCTCTTTATTTGAGAAATGGCAGTAAGGTGTCGGTTTATATTTATAGACCTGAAGAGTGATATGTATGTGAATAATCGATACACCATAATTGAGAAACGCCCAACGAATCTCTGGTTATATTAACAAGAAATTATGTGATTGCGAAAATAATCCAGCACAGGATGATTATTTCTTCAGAAATAGGTAATTCTGATAATTCCCAAAAACCTCTCTCAGCGAAAGCGATGAACGTTTTGAATTCTGCCTGGAGAACCTACGAGTTGAATATTTATTATAAGTTTTGATGCCGGCACGAATGTTTTTTTTTTCTGGACGATTAACTCAAAGAAATCAAATGAATTTCAATTACGTAAAGATGAAGGGTATCAATTCGACAACTCCTTTACAATCAACAATTTCTTTCAAATAGAAGCATCACTTATCAACAGACCGGCAAAGTTGTGGAATTCTTCTTCAATGTTCAGGTCTCGTGTATCAGGTATATTCCTTCCTCACTACAGAAAATGAAATGATTCGAATATAATTTTCATAGCACTTTAATCAACCTCCTTTGAGTTTTTTGCATTAGAGCAAAAAACTATTCAGATAAACTAATTGATGTTGTTTGTATGCATAGTAATGAATAAAAGAGAACTGTTTAGTACGTCTTTTGTTCTCCAAGTCTCAAATTCTAATTGACGGAAATGAATTTTACAATTCAGAATGGTTCAATTGAGTGAAAAAGAGCGTATTGAGCGTGCATCCAGAGAAAAATCCAGAGAAAAACCTGAAAGACCGCGGTCTGCAACGAACAAACAAAATCGATTCAAAAGAATCAACTCAAACTTCCAACACAATGGTATCGGTCGAGGTTCTGTAGGAAAGGTATTGAAAAGTGAAAAGTATCATCCGTATGAGGTACAGTTGGTTCAAGAATTGTCAGACGATGATTGTGACCGACGGCTGGAATTTGCTAATGGACATGTGTAATGTCGACGAAAATTTTGCTCTTAACATAGTTTTTTCCGATGAGGCAAACTTTTTATTTAAATGGAACAGTTGATCGCCATAACTCAAGGTATTGGTCGAAAAAGAATCCTCATTGGATTCATAAAGCACTTACCCAGCATCCACAGAAGTTAGATGTTTGGATGGGAATTGTCGAAAAAATCGATGGATTGAACGAAGAGGATTCATAGGGTGGCTTGCTCGTTTTTCGGATCTTAGCCTGTTAGATTAAAGAAATTGATGACATTTCCGGTCGACCCGGAGGTATATTATCAACAAAAAAATGTACATCAGATGCATTCCGTTCCATTGCACTTACCTGCAAATTTTCATGAATATCGTTCTTTTCGTTTAAGAGATATTCACTTGGTTCCATACTTTATCCCATGAAAGTAAATAGCCGACATTATATACAACTACTTTTTGATGAAATATTAATCTTTCATGAAGATACATACGAGCAAGAATCGACTGGGCAGATGAGACTGTCATTAGTAGGTAACTTTCCTTTTGAAGAAGAGAGAACGAACTGATAAAATGTGAATATAAAATTTGTTCACAAGTCAAAACACTAATAGGAAGAATATGATTTGCAATAGGAAAGATCACAAATGCATAAATCCAGTCGGAATGTGTACATATTGAAATATAGCTTTGAAATGATATGTATCATTAATTTTTCAACAAGTTATACTGAAATATTTCGACAAAAGCCACTTGAACACCATCAAATTTTATTCAACAATTAGAAATGCGAATTTGGCAGCAACATTCATAGTAGGTCATGACGTTTCATGTGCTGATTTCGCGTATTTCAGCGACGGGGTTAAGATATTTCGCAGGATTACGAGAGCTTTCCTTTCACTCGTCAGAAGTAATGCAGTGATCCAGTGCAATATTCGATTTTGTATAAAACTTTTGGCGTCCGCTGATAACTACGTCTCCAAATAATTCGTTTTGCCTTTTTGGCTTCTGTCTCGGGTAAGAAATCTTAAGGCATTGATTTTTTGACAAAAACTTCACTTCACTAGTTAGGCATTCATACTAAATTGAAGTTATTCTTCGGACAGATAGGAAAGAATAAGAACTTGAGTGTTCAATTCGATAGAAAATAGATATCATACCGATGGAGAACCCAAGGTGCTACTAGAGGTTCCGCACGTTTCTGTGTGAATAAGTTGAATATCGATTTCCGAACTAATTTTCTTCCCAAAAATAATTGAATTGGCATTTTTGCAAATGAGGAAAAGATATTCGAATGACGAAACTGAAATGAGGGAAACATAGAGGGCATTTTAGTGAGAACTAGAGTTACATATGGCTCATAAGACAATGGATGGAAATCAATGTTACAAAATTGCATGTAATAGTAAAGTAAGGTTATGGCATATAGAAGAATATCGAATTCAATAGGAAAAAAAAATAATAAGGAGTTCCATTTGGAAAAAAAGTTTCTCATATTCTCATGAAAATGGTGAATTGGACAGTTTTGTGAATACCAATATTGAATCAAGCATTACCAATATCCGTATAAACGAAATTCCCATGACATTTCAGAAAATTGTCTTTCGAATATGGATCCCTTTGTTGCTCAATGATGCGAAAAAGCAGAATAAATAACTGATGTTGAGAAGCTGAACTCGATACGATAAAAATAAATAGAGGTTCCATTTAAAGAAAGTTTACCCACAGTATCATGATATCGGTACACTTGGCAACACTGCAAATATCACCATTGAATCATCACCGATAACTTCTTAGAATAAACTTTCATGATTTCCTCCGAAGTTGGTCATGAGATATGAGATCGTTTCAAGCGAGCTACGTTCTTGTGAAAATTTGCACCATTTTCTCACATTGTATGCGAAAGTTTGGAATTGAATATATTACAAAAATACATGTTCTCTTCGAACTTGAACAACCTGCAGTTGAAACATCTAGAGTCGAGAGGATCAAGAAATATGTTCCAAAAAATAAGCATATCATCAAGAAATGCCGTGTATATAGCTGTATGAATCTGATATGATAATGCTGCCTTGCAGCGATCGTTGATGAAAATCAATAGAGAAGTGCTTTGATAAATAGGAAGGTATCGAACAATATTTGTTTGGGTACGATCTATATCATATTATGCAAGTTTGAAAAAAATGTTATGTTGTGAATGTTATTCAAACAGTGCACAGTGTTTTATATTTCAATTTCATACCTGACATACATGAATCAAATAGATTGTTCAGCAATATGCAGATGAGGTCATATCAAAACATCAGGACCGAGTTCTGCTATTTGTTTCATTTACTAGATAAGTTTTTAAAAAATACGGAAATATTGCCACGAAATCATATTACTTGGAATAATATGCCTGAACCAAGTAACTGTACCTAAATAATACTCTATGCTCTAACTAAATATTTTTTCAACAATACCTTTGGACTTCTCAATATTTTCGAGAGGTATGTCATATATACAGGGTGGTTTATTGAAACTGTTCACCAGACGTTCGTGGTGAACCAGACAAGGTATCGTTTTGAAAGTTGGGGTTATCGCATAAGCAAACCCGCTCTGAAATAGTAGCAACTTTGATATTTCGAATGGAACACCCTGTATATGATAGTATTTTCAGAATCTCCAATCGTCCAAATTTTCTGACATCTTCTTCAGATATTTCCCAATACCTATAAGCAAGCGTTTTCGAGTGAATTATTATTTTGTGATATGTTTCTTAGAGACTTCAATATATTCGAAATATATTTTTCAGACGATGAAATTTGGTGTGGAATCAAGAAATACCACAAGGCTGTAGTGTCCTGTAGTGGGATCTCATTTAATTTCGTACAGGGTGATACAAAAATTCATGAGATTTATTCACTTGACAAAGAAGAATTTCATCTCCAGTGTCAGATAAACAATAATTATAAGTGTTGAATTGATTTACATTATCTAGCATAATGGAAAACGATGAATATTCAAACATGGATATTTTGAATTTGTATCTATGGAGAATGTCATAGGGTTGTCGACATGTCGTTTGTGCAACCTGAGATATCCTCATCTACAACCAATAACTGTACGAAAATTCAGGCAAATGGAATCGTGCCGCGGATCTAATTGAGCCATGAGGATTCACATGAGGACTGAAATATGATGAAACATCAATTTCGTTGGCTTCATTTTTCGGACGTGGCCTAGTAGATTTCACATTTTTGATTTTATGAAATATGATTGTTGTCAGAAATTTGTTGAAGGTTCTGGAAATAGTATTATACATAAGGTGTTCCATTTGGAGTATCAGAGTTATCACTTCTTTTTGGTAGAAGCAGCATCGCCACATCGTTGAAATTATTTTAGAAAGATAGAGCGGATCACCCCAACTTTCAAAACGATCTCTTGTATAAATAACATATCATATCATCGATCAACATAGAGGATAATACATTTTTTGAGTACTCAAGAGAACCCTATTAAAGTAGGTATTAATTTTTCAACTTTTGGTCTCCCTGAATATTCGAGATGTGTCCTTCTATTCAGCCTACTTCTTACTTTCTGCTATTATATCATAGTTTCGTTCTGAAAGGCCCATGCAGTGTGGTGAGAATAAAATGAATATATAAACAGGATGTTTGGTACTGTATCTGGGAAATGGTTCACCCTGTATAGAATCTGATATTTTCATGATATTCTTTGTGTATTATTCGGGTTGTGTACCGAATTGTCAATTTCGATTTGTCAGATTTTGTGATAGTTCAGATAGATTGACTAGACAGTATTGAGCGTTCATGAATTGAAGTGTTGAGAATAATTGATGAAAAATAGTGATGAAGATTGCATATACTAATTATAATAATTCAGATGTATGAACATGCACTGACATCGATCATTGATTGTGAAGCATTCCTGTACATAACAACAACATGCAGAAACGAAGCCTGCTACAAGTATAGGCATATCCATACAATAATAATACAGGTTCGTCACATACTCTCTTATGATATAACAAAATATCATGATACTTGAAATTATAACTGAACGAGTTTGCTTTCAAATCCAATTCATCCCCAATAAACATCATAGAAACTTCAATAGAAGTTACCATTCAGTAATGAATGATTGGATGAATATTGGTTTTTACATTGACAACGCTCATTCATTGTCCCCTGGAAAAATTCTTTCAAATTTCCAATATAAATAAGCACAATTTCTATCTTTGAGGAGTACCAAGAAACCAACTTGAATATAAGGGTATGATTTCCATTCAGATCTTTCCAGCTGATTTGATAAATTCGACCACATCTGCTGAAAATGCTGCAAATACTGTTGCAATAGTTGAAAATGAGGCAATGTCCTGATATCTTGTAGTACAGTAGATAACGGTTCGCCGATTAGGAAGTGGGATGGAGTTAGGACATCCATGTCATTAGGATCGTGGGATAAAGGTATCGGAGGTATCGAATTCTCAACAACTTCGACCTGTATTATGATCGTATAGAAACCTTCAAATCAGATGCACAATAATAATATCCTGATAACTCAACTGTGAATCAATTTCAGTCATGTGGCCAAGAGCTTCGTGTCCAGACATGAATGAATTATGGAGGTGTCATGAAAAGATACCGACGAAAACAAGCATTTTTGTTCATATAAACATATGTCCACAAAAGAACCGTTTAAGGTTGTAGAGCAAAAAAATTGTTTGGTACTTATTATACTGCGTAATAATTGAATCACTGTTCACTTATTGATTTTGTTTAACAACTAATGAATCATTGTTTACATTAATTGTTAAAAATGTTGACCATTTACTTCATTTGAGTTAACATCACAACGGCAACTAATCACAAATAATAAATTTTACAACGATCCCAAGGTTGGAATTTTCGAAATGTTCATAACGAATTTTTTACAGCTCTGTGGTCAATGAATGAAAAACCGAGTAAGAAAACTTCTTCAATTATTTGCGTATGATTCAAATAGTTCATTTGCATTGTGCATTTGCACAATTATTTCCGTATGAATATAGTTTGAATTGTTAGATTTATTGGGAATATGAGTTTCATTTACTGCTGTGAACAGCTTCCTGAACAGCTGAGAGTACCAGTCAACCTTTGCTTCAAATTCTAATATACATGCAAAAATTAATGCCCTGTATTTCAAAGCTGACTTCAGACTTCAGCAGAACATCAACTTGGAATGGCAATTTCAAGTTCTATTGGGATATGCAGGAATATACAGGTTGTCCCATTTGATTTTTATTTTCTGTTGGGAACCATTAATATGTAATTTTAGAAATGAGTAACCAACACCATTAGATTTTTACGTGAGGATGTGCTTCAAAAATATCTTCATAGGAACGAAGACTTTTCGAGAGTAAAAAAGTTACCTACATCATTTTCAAGCAAGTCTTTCAAAAACATGCTCTAACTCAGGAACGATAATAGATATCGATATGCGGTTTTCACCATCAAGTTTTTCATAAAAATTGAATCGCCATCATTTTCATCTATATCAATATAGTTTGAAAATAGGACTCGTGTCCAATTTGTCCCAGTCTGTACAAATATCTCACGAGATCCCAATGATGATGATGATGTAAAAAAACTCTCTGTAAATTGTAGTCATTCAAGTGTGCAACATCAGGAAATTTTAACAATCAATTGCACAATTAGAACACAAATATTGCCGAAAGTTGGTGCATGTGCGATAATCATATTGGCTGCATTTAGAATCGTTGAAAGTCAAACAGCATACAGGGTAGGTCAAGAAATATGAAGGTTTTACGAGAGTGAAGTACCCTTATTTCAGAAAATTCAGCAAACTGGTAGCGAGAAAAGTTGTTAGGAATTGAGAGTTATGCCTGAATATCAAAACATGGTCTCCCAAGAAGAATAGGAATTTGATTGTGCAAATAATTCGACATAGTATTGATATCTGTCAATATAAATATTAAAATAAGTGTACATATGACTTCTGATTTGTGAATTTGAATCGAAGTTTGATGAAATTTCATATATAACGAAATTTATCACCGTTTTTAAATGCTAATGTTGGACTAGACAGTTAGATATCTACATATTTACCATTTACGTTTACCAGAATCAACCAAAATAACGATACTTTCGAACTCTAATGGGTACCTTAGTGTATGTAGGTACCTATCTAAAACGGAAATTTGCATGAATATCTTCAAGGTCCTGTTGTAATGGGCCATAGAAATACTATAAAAATGCATCGATGAGTTGTTGATTGTTTCACGTGACCATAACTTTTCTTAAAAATGTTAACTAACGATGCTGTCATCAAGAACAAATAACCACTTTGTCGGATTAAATAGCCGTATATCCTTTTGCGGAAATAGACTTCGTGAACCCAATTTTCTACTGCTGTACATACATATACTAACCTTGTGCTAATATCTATTAGGTGTGAAAGAGGGAATTGAATTGATGTACAGGATGAATCTAATGATGATGAATTCATTTGAGAATAAATTACAATAATGGGCAAGGCGCGAGTAGCATTTCTCTCTGAGCCTATTTCTCTCTGAGTTGAGCAACTTTTCTGACAAGAACTTACAGATTTGTCAGAATTACCGTACCCTGTACAGTATTCGCGAACATCACGAACCACCATCTGGTGCTCTATATAGATCTGAAAAATCTGTCGAAGAATTACCATTTATCTCAAGTTTCATGGCTTAAAATTGATCTAATAAAGCTTCCTAACATCAGTTCTACAAAATCCTTTTGGTGATTTTTATTATGTCCGTGAAGCTGTGAAAGAAGAACTATATGAAGATTCTCTTCTTCTTCATTCAGATGTTCATGCAATTGCAAACTATTACGCCTAGTGAAAATCGTTCACAGATATTTTTGTCTTGGAGAATTCTGGAGCTTTTAGCTGATTTCAAGAATTTGTTGAGATTATGAAGAAACAATTTGGGCGAAAACCAAATATCAAGGTCAGATCGAGGAGGAGAGTATGAAACTCACCACATGATATTATATTCAAGATAAGAAGACATACAGTTTCAGTATTCAGGTCTATATACTTCACAGCGAAATGGAGTAACAGAGAGAAAGAATAGATATATGATGCAGATGGCTAGATGTGTACGGTGAGTGTGGGAAAGTGAGATGACGGCTTCGCTGTTTGAGATAGGAGAAGAAACATTTGAGAGGTGGTCTAGACTCAGGAGCAGCACATTTCTAAATTATTTCGCGTTACACAAGATGACTCAAAAACGCGTGGTGTATCAGAGTTATACCTTTTCTTATGGACCACCCTGTATTTTATGACATTTTCAGCTGGGAAGCTGATTTAATCGATCTTCACACTCGGTACTAGCGGAACTAATTACAGTGATATAGGATGTGAAAAATCGACATTTTTCAATTCACGGAATTGTTTGTATCGAAACTGTTCATCATTGGTTAAAACAGGTTTCATGTCCCTATCTCAATTCTTGATTTGATATCTACTGACATTCAAATGAAATAAATATAGGACGGTGCGGAATTGTGAATTCTGCACGACCCTGAATATATTTCATTTAAACGTCGGTATATAGTGAATCGAAGGTTAGGATAGCGACATGAAAGCCGTTTTGACCAATAATGGATAGTTTCGACAAAAAAACCTAAAGTTGAGAATATCGATTTATCATGCATAATATCTCTGTAATCATATTGGCTCACCCTGTATATGCTTATCGATGAATGGTTACCTAACTCAATGTGGGGAGGAGCTGAGGGAGAAGCAGTGATCGCAGCCATCTATATTCGAAACAGATTATCTTCAATATCCATTCGGATGAATTTACTGATGGTGATTGATCGATAAAGACATAAAAAGAATCAGCAGTGATGTTGAATTCATTGAATCTCTCTGAAGGATAATGATATCGCGCACGTTATACCTGAAGAAGTTATTTCAATTGAGAATGAGTCAAATTGCTACATTGAACAAGATTCATATAAATCTGGAGACTTTGAAGAAAAAATCGAAAGGAGCAAGTCGAGAAGCACTACACAGCGAAAACGAAAATAATTGGAAGATAGCTATCATAATAGTAGAAATAGAAGATCTTAAGAAATGAAACACATTGGGGAATTGGATGCAAATCGGTTTTCAAGACAAAAACAAATGCTCAAGGTGAAGGGACTCGTTTCAAGGCTCGACTAGTTGCTCAAGGATTTTCATAAAAATACGGGAGTGAAAAAACAACATTCTGCATATTTTTATATTAGAGCAATGGAGCCATGAGAGCTCGTGAGAGTTAAAAGAACTGGTCTACGTAAAACAGCCACCTGGATTTGAATAGGAAAAATATAATAATGAAGTCTACCTTTTGAAGAAAAGTCTTTACGGTTTGAAGAACCTGCGAGGCTGAGAGGTCTTGAAATACAGCCTCAGACTTTTAGTTGAAGGCAATAGATTTCATTCAAAGCATGATATTATATGAAGAATAAATAAAACGTGTATGTTTTTCTACTAGTCTATGATAAAGATTCATGAGTTGCGAGTACCAAGACGAAAATAATAGAAGATACAAAGAATACAATGAAGCAAAGTTCTGAATTGAATTCACTTGGAGAAGTGAAGCAATACCTGGGTCTCCAAATGAGCAGGAATCAGCATAGTAATTTCTATATTTCTCAACAAACCTTCATTGACACATCAGTTAGGGAAATGAACTCACAAGATTCTATACTTTCAGATGTACCATCAGATGAAAACCAGTCCCACACTGTGTGAAATAGTATTTGAATTCGAAGAAATTATCGAAATTTTTAGTTTTTGATTTCAGCTTTCAAAATCTGACAGTATCTATCAATTCAGTTATCAAAAATGAACAGCAACTCATTTTTTCTCCTCAACTAGGCAATGCAATATCTGTAGACAAGATGTAAAAAAAATGAACCAATCTTTATCCGATACAATCTCCACCAACATTCTCCTCGCCGAGGCATTGATTCAATTTTCACCAATCACATCTAGTCGGCATAGCTTGGTGACTATTTTTTTTTATCTTCAACACGAGAGGGAAACCTTTAATGTTCGAGGAATATCGTGTTAGCCAGTGGTGGAATTTTGGGAGAGAAGGAAGGTATTGGAATTTTTCTTGAAAATTTGAAGGTTGTAAGCATCAGGAAAGACTTCACTAGGCAAAGAATTCCATAACTGTGCCGTTCTATTGATGAATGATGCTTGTTATAGCGATGTTCTGTAGGGGTGACCAGCTTGAGCTCGTCTGGTTTTTCTACTAGGAATCGCTCGTGGTGGCATAATGGATGATATTTCCGTTGAGCACCGACCGTGAAAGTACCTATAAAAAAGGCAAAGATCGCCGACCTTTCTACGATGATCTAGAGAGGTCAATGATTTGGTGTGTAGATCATAAGCAGTTGCTGGGATGTGAAGTATCTTTTCGCACGGAATAGAATACCAAGTTTTTGTGAAGCAGTTTTCGCAATGGACCTCGCATGATCGTCCCATGTGAGAGAACTGTTGGTGGTGTCACCCAGCATGAATATTGAAGACCTCATAGGAACAGTGGTACCCGACATCATCAAATTGGGCATTGTGTGATCAGCCTTCTTGGTGGTACAAGCTTGAGTTTTAGTTGCATTGAACTGTACTAGATTCTCAGATCCCCATTTCAGAATTCTTGTCAGATCTTCATTTAAAGCATAAACCTGTCTTCGCCTTGCACCTCTGGCCTCGTTGGATGATATAGGGGCACTAGAGTGAAAGGCGGAATGAAGCTATGAACTGGGCTCGAGGTCACATTCAACAAATCATTGATGTGGAGCAAGAACAAAATTGGTGCCAAGACAGAGCCATGTGGAACACCAGCTTTGATCATCATTGTATCAGACAAGACCCCGTCTACCACCACGTAGAGTGATCTATCTGCAAGAAAACTCGATAGTAAAAGACACAGTTGGGGCGGCAAACCATATGACGGAAGTTTCGCTAGGAGGCCTTGGTGCCAAACTCGGTCAAATGCTTTGGAGATATCCAAGGCTACATCCAGAGACTCCACATGTTTCTCTATTGACACCTGCCACCTATGTGTCACATAGGCAAGCAGATCTCCTGTTCACCTCCGGTGACGAAAGCCATATTGCCGGTCGTTCACGATTCTTGAGCTCTCTAGATATCGGATGAGCTCGATGTTGATTAGTTTTTCCATTACTTTAGAGATCACAGAAAGTAGTGCAATCGGTCTAAAGTTGTTAGGATGACAAAATATTCCATTTTTTGTTTTGACATCGACGACTCGAATGATGTGATCTTTTCCAGGAAACATTGCCTAATTTTTCCAAGTGGCCAGGATTTTTGGGAAAGATTACCATCTCGTATGACGACGATATGTCTTCTATTTCTACTCCTATTTCCCTCTTTCATCCACTTCCCTCGCATAGAAAGAGTCGATACGCAAATACGCGATTTTTTTTTTTATCTGTGGACAACACGAAAGGGAAACCTATGATGTTCGAGGAACATCATGTTAGCCAGCGGTGGAATTCTGGGAAAGAAGGAAGGTGTTGGAATTTTTCTTGAATGTTTGGAGGTTGTAAGCATCAGGAAAGACTTCACTAGGCAAAGAATTCCACAACTTTGCCGTTCTATTGATGAATGATGCTTGGTATAGCGATGTTCGACAGGTCTCGAGCCTGACAGTGTAGGGGTGACCAGCTTGAGCTCGTCTGGTTTGTCTAATAGGAATCGCGCGTGGTGGCATAATAGATGATATTTCCGTTGAGTACCGACCGTGAAAGTACCTATAAAAAGGCAAAGATCGCCGACCTTTCTACGATGATCTAGAGAGGTCAATGATTTGGTGAGTGTTGTGTCATCGACTAGGCGAATAGCTCTCTTCTGAATTGAATCTAAGAGCTTAAACGTATGTTTGGGGGCTGAGCTCCAAACATGTGAACAGTACTCTAGGACAGGTCGAATTTGTGCTTTGTAGATCATAAGCAGTTGCTGGGATGTGAAGTATCTCTTCGCACGGAAAAGAAAACCGAGTTTTTGTGAAGCAGTTTTCGCAATGGACCTCACATGATCGTCCCATGAGAGAGCACTGTTGGTGGTGACACCCAGCATGGATATTGACGACCTCATAGGAACAGTGGTACCCGACATCATCAAATTGGGCATTGTGTGATCAGCCTTCTTGGTGAACATACAAGCTTGAGTTTTAGTTGCATTGAACTGTACTAGATTCTCAGATCCCCATTTCAGAATTCTTGTCAGATCCTCATTTGAAGCATCAACCTGTCTTCGCCTTGCACCTCTGGCCTCATTGGATGATATAGGGGCTCTAGAGGAAAAGGCGGAATGAAGTGTACTATCATCCGCAAAGCTATGAACTGGGCTGGAGGTCACATTCAACAAATCATTGATGTGGAGCAAAAACAAAGTTGGTGCCAAGACAGAGCCTTGTGGAACACAAGCATTGATCGTCATTGTATCAGACGCGACCCCGTCTACCACCACGTAGAGTGATCTGTCTGCAAGAAAACTCGATAGTAAAAGACACAGTTGGGGCGGCAAACCATATGACGGAAGTTTCGCTAGGAGGCCTTGGTGCCAAACTCGGTCAAATGCTTTGGAGATATCCAAGGCTACAGCCAGAGACTCCCCATGTTTCTCTATTGACACCTGCCACTCATGTGTCACATAGGCAAGCAGATCTCCAGTTGACCTCTGGTGACGAAAGCCATATTGCCGGTCGTTCACGATTCTTGAGCTCTCTAGATATCGGATGAGCTCGATGTTGATTGCTTTTTCCATCACCTTAGAGATCACAGATAGTAGTGCAATCGGTCTATAGTTGTTAGGGAGGATTTTCTTGCCCTTCTTTGGAATCGGTTGGACCCTAGCTTTCTTCCAGTTAGAAGGAAATACGCCGAGTTTGTACGAAAGGGTGAACAACCTGCAAAGAACTGGTGTTAGTTCTGGGGCACATTTCTTGAGAACAATAGGCGGTATTCCGTCAGGCCCCACAGCCTTCTTGACGTTGAGGCTAAGCAGAATGTGTCTGATTGTGCGTTGCCAGAAGACAATTTCTGGCATACGGTTATCGATGGTAGCGATTTTGGAAAGTTCCTGGCCTCGTGGATCCAAGGTAGAATTGTCTGCAAATTTCTGCAAATTTCTGCGATTTCTAAATATATGATGCTCTCATCAAACTGGTAAACGAGACTCCCCACCGTTTTTTCATATGCCTTCCAACAGTTACGAACAATGGCCCAAAATAGTCAATTCCGGTGTGAGTAAATGGTTTTACCTCCGGTGGCAATAGGTAAGTATTCCTGCCATTTTAGAATAATCAGGATAAGCTCTTCTTTTTTGACACTTAAAACAGTACCTGAAAGTATTTTTAACTGTTCCTCTTCCTCTTCCTCTTGTCACCTATTTCTGTCTGATGTTGTTAAAAATTCGATTCTCTCTTTGATGTTTACGATTCTTATGGTACTATCTCAACATTAACTTCGTTATTCGGTTTTTGGGGTCAAGAATGATTGATTTCTTGACATTTCCTTCAAGACATGGAGCTCCATCAATTCTACTGTGTAATTCCGAAAGGTTGTCTCTGTCCAAAAATGGAGAAAGTTGGGAAATCCTATTTTAGTTCTCTTTAGTTCTCAACTGTAGGATTTCGACCTGGAAACTATCAATTTGACTTTGTTCCAAACATTTCTTCTCCGCTTCTTCTATCTGTGATACCGTCAATTCGATTTCTTAGCAAATCTCAACATCAAAGCAGTAGCTCTGACAATTTTTTTCTATTCACTGACCCTATGAGCTATGAACTGTTTATAGTTTTTACCATCTCCTCGTATCAAGTGTGAAACAATCTTAAGACGGGCGTTTCACTAAAATGGTTTGGCAGACCCTTTTTTCAGCATGCTTTCTGGCCTTGTCATGGATTCAATCCCAAAAGTAATTGAATGATTGTAAAGTTCAAATTAGGGAATGAGTATTTTTTGCAGTAAACTCTTCCATTTATAAAAGTTATGGGTCATTGAAAAATGTAAACATTGTAAAATTTGTGTCTCAGATTCAAATGAGATTACCTCATTCTATGGAACCGAAATTGAGGAATGCTTCACCAAAATATCAGCATCTGAAATGCCTTCCTTCGAACTAAAAGCATGTTTGAACCTGAAATTTGACACAAGGACGCTATTTATGGTTTATTATGTTAGATTCTGAAGAAATTTCGTTCAAAGATAAAGTAGAAAACATGAATTTGCGAGTTCGGACCGGTTTGTACCGGTTCGTACCCTACTTAATAGACGGCGGTACACACGTACCTCGCAATCCAGTGCTACCATCTGTGATTTCGTGAGATGTTGTTTCTGTAAACAACCAGCAGATGGCATTCACATCGACCCGCGTTTTCAATGATACAAAATATTACAAGTTACACGAATGTGTTCGATTCTTGAATCATATTTATATATTACTCATTATGTATCATTTTTTTCTAATTTGTTATGGAGCAAGAATTGGTATAAAATATCGTAAGTTTCATCACCTCTATGAAACTCTTCGTGGAAGTAGAAATATTGATGCCGTGTTGCCAAATACTCGGAATTATCGCAAATTCGAGGATATCAAAAAAATTGCTTTATCATTTTTTTTCACTTCTACTGGACTTCGACAATGTCTGTCTGTCCTGTCGTCCACACAGTTCTTTCCTATCATTTTGCATTTCCTTGTCTTTAGGAAAGCTATAAAACTTTGTACCAGACACAAAGCCCTTGCACTTATTGTCAACATTACAACCATACACTGGGCAGCTCATCTTCAATCAAATTTAAACTTCAAAGTTGATTATTTCGAAGAGATATTTTCTTGATTTGCAACAGTAAACACACGCAAAATATAGCCCAATAACACCAATATGGCGAAAGGCGAAATTTCTCACAAGCTGACGTCACACTAGCCACGCCCACGTGCGTGGTAACTAGTGTGAGTCAGAATATAGTGATGATCTTTGTACATATTTAAATATTTGATGCTGGGGTTCAGCAGTAGAGCAACAATTGTCAATAAGATGGAAGTCAATAATTATTCACAACTACTGTTTTGCAGTGAATTCAACTGAAATTCAAACCCTTAGAACACAAATAACTTTCGGCAATTGGAATATCAATTTCAGAAATTTTAGCCTTTTCAAGAACATACATTTATGCAGAAAATTTCAATCTCGTGGCTTTCACCGTTTAGAAGTTATGCGGAGAAATTTACTTCGATTTACTTTCACCCTCATCAGAATCCTCGGTATAGATTTTCTTGTATTTTGGTGACATCGAAAAAAGTACATTGCATAGTGACAAACAATGAAGGACACTTGAATAAGAAAAAAAGTTCCCATGAACATGGGTCCGCAAGGCCTTTGGTTAAAACATACAGGGCGTTGAATTTTATTTTTTATGGGTTTTTCTGAATATCTCTAGCCAGAGACGCAAGAAATGGATGAAACGAAGGCGTTGCGGCGTTTCTTCCTTATTTCAGTGTCCTCTATTGTGTGGCAGTATGCAATGTACTTTCTTCTATGTCACCTTGTATACCTACTCTCCCATACATTTCTTTATGGGCTATCACATAGATATAATATACAGGGTTTCTCACGGATGTTTGTTAGAAGTTTTCTAAATATTTTCAAGGTCATACCACTTCCGGTTGTACCGGAAGTCGTCATCAACTCCCTTATTTTGTTATCTTGAAAAATGTTCATTACTTTCACATTATTTTATTCTCAACAATGCGCCTTTCACCCATTTTCGACTGAAGGCAAGCGATTCTAGGGCAGACCGAAACACAGGATGAATGATACGTCGGATATCCACATTGACAATTGACGCATCGCAAATCTGTATATTATAAAACAAACATAATTCACGTATATTATGAACCCTGATGTATATTCATGTGGTCTAGCCACACTCTTCGAAGTCCCTGATTCGATTCATCTGAATCACTAAGCTTTCATAAGCTTTTTAAAGATGCTTTTTGTGCCATGATTTATTTCGGCAATAAAACTCTCTGCAGGGTGTTAAATGTGAAGTTTCAATAGAGCTTTTGTGCTATTTGGCATGTCGAAAGTGGCCTTTGAGTTCTGTGTGGTTCAAATAGAGAAATGGTCACGATGAGCCCTTGCCCCCTGACGGATATGATAAAATTCTAGTTAATGGGTTCCTTCAGTGGACGCACAATGATTCCACAAATAATCTAATCTTAGTCATGAATCGCTAGGAGAAATCCGAATAAATAATCAGTTGGATCCACTGCACAATAAATATCAAAAATGATGGCAATGGCGCAGTGTGTTCAGTCTTGACGTACAACAAAAAGTAATCAGCAATGTTAGCAATTCAACAATGATTCATTGTATTGACAAAAGTAAACAAATTTCTTCAAGATGCACTAGTGCTTGTTTTGTCTCCTATTCAGGCTTGATAGACAAACGACGCGATTTATTCAGTATTTGCATGGCATGAGTGCATTTTTTGTCAGCAAAACTGCTTTTCAAGAGAAGCATTTGGGAAAGTGAGTGATGAATGGTTTTCTACAGTTGTAAAACTAAGCAATTCGATTAGGTGATAATGTTGTTGTACAACCTGCAACGACGAAATTTTGCGTATTCGATTGATTGACCACTTCATCGCGCGGTTTAATAAGCTCCTTAGATTGGACTAAAGGGTGAATCGAAAGAGTGAGACTCTCAAAATTCATCAATGAATAAATATAACATATTGCGTTAGAATTTTGAATGTAGCGATTATAGGTATGTCTGAATCGAATAAGCTAGATATTTGGAGTTTTTGAAATTTCGACTCCCTCAGCAAACAATAGTAAAAGTCTTGAAAAAATGAATATTTCAGATGTGTCCAGATTTTCGACAAAAGCTCGTTGAGTAATGTGTTTAAGATTTTGTGTCTTCGAAAATCACTGAGCGGGTTTCAAGTTGATCATAGTGGTGTTACAAAATATGAACTTGTTTCGGTTTTATTCTTCAATTATATTTTCGAGATCGTCTTTCTCGGATTCGACTACTCCCGAACTTTATTTCTCCACAGCTCCAGTGGGATGAGAGACAAGAAGTCACGTGGACGGAAACGATTGAGAACAAGTGGATTATCATTGATTGATAGTAACAAGGCGTTCGTACAAGGAGACGGGAGTGTATACACATGAGGAGACTGGGAGGGGGGGCTTATAATTCAATGACCAAATGTTGAGTTTCTATGTAATAGGGTTCTGAATTATGCAGAACAATAATAGTATTCCCTAGTGACTTCGCATTGAATAATTCAGTCGTATTTTTTTTACATCAGAATATTGTAATTTTCTAATAATTCTACTATCTGATTTTTACGTTAGAATGTAAATCTTTCGAAAACTAATGGCGCATTGGTTTATACAAGGTGTCCCAAAAACATACCGATAAACACAGGTGATAGGGAACATCAGAACAAACATTTTTGTTTTGTGTTCACAGGCAATTTCCTAGTGAAACATATAGCTTTTAACAATCACCTTTTTGTCATTTTTGTACGGATTGTTGTGGTACATCATCATATTAAAGAGATTTGAAACGATATACAATAAGGTTGATGATGCCTGTCCAAAGATGAATGTAAAAGATAAGGCAAATGAAATAATTTTCTCAATTCATCATCAATAAATATAAACGATGTTGCATAATTATGTTTTTTTTTTTCGGATATCTCCGGCAGAATTCCGAATTTTCCAAACTTAGAAGCATTATTTTGTTGAGCATCAAATGACGCAATTTGTGACAATTATACCTCTTAAGGTTACCGAGATGCTCGTGCTTAGCTACGCATCTGTAAGAGCCATAGATGTTGGCGTTCAATTAGGCACAGCCGAATATATTAGTGTAGTGTCAACAACGTAAATAATCGAACCGTTGTTATTGGCTTTTGAGAAGTGGTAACGTAAAAATACAATGTGAATAAATTTATATAATGCTTTGCCACAACAAATCAAAGATGACAATATGTCTTGTGACTCATTCAAAATCAAGATATCTGGATATTTAACACAGCACTGTTTTTACTCTGTAGATGATTATCTGGATCATGTAGTTACATGTGCATGTAAGTAGGTAATCCTTTTTTCACTAATATCTGACTTGTGAGTTTATTCAGAGTTGTAGGTACATAATTATTGTAATTTCAATAAATATACAGAAGCATAAATATCTGACTGAACGATAGTTTAGATTTTAGAAAAATTCACACTGAATCACATTCAACATGAACAAAATTGATAACAGCATCAGTCAAATCAATTCAATATATAGGATGAATCAACATTTGATCATATATTTTCGATACTCGTTCTCAATGGTGATCAATCAATCCATTCAGATTCAATTCAATCAATCCAAATCGATCCAATCAACTTCTCCAAAAGGGTCCGTTCCATACGATCTGTCAACAAATCTGCTTCCATTACTTCCATTATTTCCGAAAGGACCATGAACATAATCCAATATTGCATTGTCTTTCATATCTTTCCATAACTAGAATTAACTATCGATATGTTTAGTTCTATTACTGAAACGACCAGAATAAATCATTTTCGAAAACTCTGATTGTCCTCCAATAGTGGTGTTATTTCCGATGTACCATCTTCAAATCATCTACGTTTTTCAGCCATACAACTTCTTGACTAGCGTCTGTTGAACCGATTACTTCAGATTCAGCAATTGATTGTGTCTTAGACTGTTTCTAAAACTTTTTCCTCATGTCTATGATTACTTCTCGCTGTTCAGAGAGCGTACGTAACAGATTGTTTCGTAGTAAACAGCGCATATATTTTCTTATAAGCTGATAAGTAGTCATTTATATTATGTTGACAGCGTGAAAAAATTGACATATATGTATATTATCTGAGGAAAACGATACGACAAGTAGTAGTAGTAGTAGTAGTAGTAGTAGTAGTAGTAGTAGTAGTGGTAGTTTTTCAGCAATCTTCTGCTACAAATGCTTATAAAATATACAAGAATACATCTTATATACAGTTATGAATCTTATACTCATATATACATATAATATACAAATATGCAATCACCAATTAATATCCATATATCATTCCTCAATGTAGCCTTACTGAAATTTTTCTCTTCGGAACTCTTTGAATACTTTGATCTCATAGCTAGTGGTAGATTATTAGATAAAACGAGACCATTATGGAAAAGTGACTGTTTTGTTGATGTTTTGTTGATGTTTTGTTCTCGTGTTATGATCACGGACTTCATTAACAAACTTGATTTTATCAGACATATACTTCGGATGCATTTCATGTACGATTTTGAAGATAAATAATATAATATTGTAGACTAATCTTTGATTGATACTCATGAACTGTAAACATTCTAACATCGAATTTATTGTGGTATACCTGTTCATCTTCAAAATAATTTTCATAGCTCTACTCTTTTGTTCCTGTAATTCGATTTTGTCTCTTTCATTACAATAATATACAATAGTAGGGCAATATTCGAAGAGATGAGCTATAATGGTTTTATATACTGTTACTCTGGCTGTTGCTTATTGTATAAAAGTAATTTATCCTCCTGCTAATTTTATAAGTACAAACATATGTTTGTTAAATTTCAATTTTTCATCAATTATTAAGCCCAGATATTTGCATTCTGAAACATATTCTAATTCTTCATTGAATAATTTCAACTTATCAATTGTTTCCAAGTCACTATTTGTTCCAAATAGCATTACTCTTGTTTTTTTAGTGTTCACAAACAAGAAGTTATCCTCTAACCATTTTTCAAATTTCATTAGCTCGTTTTGCGTTCTGCATCTCATCGTACACTTCATCTAATGAATTCCCAGATACTGAAATAGTCGTGTCATCTGCAAATAAGTTCACAATTGTTCCCTCACTATAATATCATCAATGTATGTGGTGAATTGATTACTAACATTCTTATAAAACCTTTTTTTTAAGAATTCTCCGGAAACGATTTGGGATAAAATAATGCAATTTTGTATACTCATCTACTGTTTTATGGTGAATTCGAAATATGAAGGAAGGAAGAATTATAATTAGGGGAGGTGGGGGGAATAAGAGCAGGGGGTAATAGTGGAAAAACCGAGTGAAAAATTCAAATTTACCGCGTCATGCATCGGTCCGGTTGGCGACAGTACTTTAGTCTGTTGTGAATCTCGTGCCACATGCGATAAAACCGTAAGTGCGATATCTCACAAAATATATCCGTTTTGAATTATGTCTACACCTGAAGTTGACATTCAAAATGCCCTACTTTCTTGCATACATTTTTCTCAAACCTGAATTATATTATTTACTCTAAAACTCATTATAGAATCTTGTAAACACATATTGAGGTTATGTTTCTAGCGAATAATAAAATTCAAATCGCAAGCCAGTTTCACATAGGGCTAATTCCACTATTACCCTCTGAAAATTGATTGTTGTTGGGAATAGTGGACATTAGTGCTTGAATTATGTGTGCAATAGTGGACAATGCTGAATAACAGAGAAAATATTTTATATTTCAGAAAAATGCCCCGAATATATAAAAAAAAGAACAAGCGTGTTAGATACGAACTTGAGACAATGAGAAATGCCATAGCAGCAGTTCGGCGTGGAAATACGTTGAGAGACGTGTCTGAAAGATTTGGAGTTCCCAAGTCAACTTTAGGTAAATATAGGAACTTTGGGAATTTACAAGATATAAAAGTAGGTGCAGGAAGAAAACCATTTTTGAAGAAAGAAGACGAGAAGGCACTCGCCAAATACTTGTTCGAGTCTGGGAAATATGGATATGGATTGACAAAGTGGGAAATTTTGAAATTTGTTAAAGAGTTTTGTGAGCACACTGGCAATATTTGGAATGAAGCTGGACCTGGCAGAGAATGGTTTGAGGGATTTATGAGAAGGCATCCTGAGATATCTCTTCGTAAAGGAGAAAGCATGAGCTCTCAACGTTTGAGAGGAGCAGATCCGTTTGTGATAAGCAAGTGGTATGAATCATTAGATCAAATTTATCAAACGGAAAATATTCTTGCTACAGATGGTCACCTTGTATACAATTGCGACGAGACAGGATTTGGTCATGACCCTAAAGACGTCCTACTTGTTGCACCCAAAGGACAAAAGAGAGTTTCTAAAAACATTGCTGGTTCTGGAAAAAAAAATACGACCGTACTAGCTTGCGGCAATGCAAAGGGGGAAAAGCTACCCCCTTTTATAATTTCTAGAGGCAAATATGTCTGGCAAAGTTGGATTCCAGAAGATGATTATCCAGGCACAATGTATACAGCTCAACATAAAGGGTGGATGGAAGGTGGATTATTCTTCAAATGGTTCAAAGAATCTTTCCTGCCATTTGTGAAGTCACCTGAGGAAAGAGGAGGTAAAAAGGTGATTCTTATATTTGATGGAGCAAGTGTACACACGAGTTATCTATTATCAAAATGTGCAATTGACAATGGGGTGATCTTATTGAAATTGCCTGCAAATGTTTCCCATTATATGCAACCATTGGATAAATGTGTATTTAAACCAATAAAAACTATGTGGAACAAAGAGATGATCGATTTCAATAGAACTTTCCCTGGCAGGATCTTACCCAATGAGGATTTTTCTAAAAGGATAAAAACAGTTTGGGAAGGAGCATTCAAATCTGAATACCTAATATCAGGTTTCAAGTCAACTGGGTTGTTCCCAGTGAGGTCTGATAAGTTTCCTGATGAGGGATATGATCCCATCAGACTCAAGAGGTTCAAAGATTCAATTGACATCGAAAATGTACCCGATCAACAAGTGGAACATCTGAATCCTGAACCTCCAGCATTCGAAGAGTTCATCCGAACAAAATTGACAGAAAACCTAGCTAAAAAAGCACCAGAAAATAAACAAAGGAAAAGAGTTTCTGAGAAAGTAGGGGATGTCCTCACCTCTGTATCTGCGATCAAGATACTGAAAGAAAAGTATGATCAAGAAACCAACAAAAATACAACAGATGTTCCAACAAGCTCTGGTCAGAAAGCACGTAAGAAAACCCCCGAGAAGAAAATGTCACGAAAAAAATTGAAACGTAAAAGGAGAGTCCTATCAACTTCATCCGAATCTGAAGATGATAACCCAACAATGATTTTGGAGAGTGAATTTGAAGTGGAGTCTGAGATTGAAGTTTCGGAAAATGGAGTTTCAAATGATGAAGAGGAAACATTACAGTACCTGAATGAAACCCGAGATGAAATTAACATCGAAATCGGGGATTTCATTGAAGTTAATTTCACCTACAATCCCAACACCAAAAAAGAAACTGTAAAGACCTTCGTTGCCAAGGTTATAGACTCAAACTGTCGAAACCAATTCAAAGTGAGTTGTTTGAGGAATCATAAAGAGAACACAAACTCTTTTGTGTTTCCCCAAAATGAAGACATATGTCTGGTTAATTTTGATCAGATTAAATCATTATTGACAGCACCAAATATTGTGAGAGGAATACATACCTTCAGAAGAATGGACTAAGGTGAAGACCAAAATATTCAACATTGAATTGTTTCTTATTTTTCTTCAATGTTTTTTGAATCACTGTTCTTTTTGTTACACTTCATTTTCTGACAAATACAGTTTCAGAAGCTCCCAATGCATTTTGTCTATCCTTATCCTTCTTGTTGAATGTTATTCTCTTATTTGAAAAAAAAAATCATAAAGATGTTATGTCCAATTGAAAGTTGAATTTACACTTATAATTTCTAATTTCGATCATAACTTTTTCAGTCGAAAAGATATCAAAATGAATCAAACGGCGTTCAATAGTAGACTGTTTGTACATGTCCAGAATTGACAAGAAGAAATTCACCATGAATAACGAACAAACTATTCAGTACGTCTACATTTACCCTCATGAGGGTAATAATGGACACCAAAAAACAATAAAAAAGAATCCATTAGAGATTTCCCTATTGGAATATGCTGTTCATTGGTCCTGGTTTTCGAATTCATACATCAACTACAATAAACATAGCTGATACTACTTATTCTGACCTAATGGTTTTCGAAATATGCCAGTCTCTTGTCCACTATTAGGAGGTTAGTCCATTATTCCCCTCGTCTCCCCTATAATTATATATTATATAACCATATAATGATGAAAAAATACATAGTGTGTAATACTTTGCCAGCGGATTCTACGGCTACAACTATGTGAATTTGAGTATTAACTCATAGTTCCATTTGAATAGTTGTCCAAACAAATGTCATTTTAATTCCCAATATACCTACCTCACACCGTAACGTAACAAAATTTCCAAATTGATTTTAGTAAAAAATCATACATTTTATCGATTTTATCAACAAGAGTTCTCTTTCAATGAATGAAACTCTAAATTTTTCTATTCAGCTGCCAACTTCCAAAAAAATAGCTCACGAGGAATATAGGGTTGAAAATACCCTAGACCGGCCTTGTTCGTATACCCTGAATGTTTCTTAACTTTTGTTCACATTTTCAAATTCAGCATGAGACTTTAGGTGATAACATTATTTTACCTTAAACGTTTTGGGAAAAATTATCAAAAAAATCATCTTCAGATGCTATTATCCTAAGAGGCTGTATCTATCTCTCCGAGGTGCCATTTGCCGACTTATGTTTATACATATAAAGTTTTCTTCCTATTTTTGGTTTCCAATAATCATGATAACTACAAACTCAACAATACGTCAATGATGATATCAGAATATCACAGAGAAGGGTTAATGAGATTATATGTATACAGGGTGTCCGGAAATTATGCGCGAAAAATCAAGGGGGTGATTCTGCATGATGAAATGGAAAATTCATTTTATATGTACTACGGTCCAAAAATGCATAGTTTTCAACATACAGTGTGTTGAGCTTGGAAAAAACATCGTCTTTTTTTTGATTATCTCAAATATCCTTCCACCGATTTTCTTGAAATTTGACATTGTTATTCTTTGTTATTTATTCATTTATTTATTTGTCTCTCATCCATACAAACCTATTGGTTTAATAACATGGAAAAAATATATATTGAGATTACATTTCTCAATATTAAAACAATAACTCACATGAGATGATACAATATTGTTCATAGACCTACCTCATCCAGGACTATATGAGACATTGAATTCAAACCGAAGAAATTACAAGGTAATCTGAGATCAACCTTCGAAATGCCGATCTAGAAAGCCGATCTGAGTCGACAAAGAGAGTGAAATTATTAGCTAGTTTCAACATGGCTACAAGGGGTGTTCCGTTAGTTGTGGACACAAATGGAATATTGCACATTACTACCGACCGAATCCTACGAGGAAGAACATGGAATCTTATTAAAGACAATATATCAGGTGCATTCAGATTATTATTAACTATATCATATAGGAACATTATTAGGCTAATTTGGCGTTATGAGGGACTGATTTACCCATGACTGAATTGGAATTATGAAACCCATTGGAGTCCCAGGGGCACCCTACCGAATATTATTGTCAATAAAATGTGCGCCACTGATTTTTTGAATTTTTTATTTTCATATCCTATTGGACAACTGAAAATACAACATTTTGGTCTCTTGAATTGTTTTGATATTCCGCTTCGTTCTCGTGGAAAAAAATTATTGCAAATTTATTGTATAAATTTGTGCAAAAAATTCCTTCAAAAACTGGGGTGAAAATAAATGCGTGATCCATGTCCATAGACATGGATTAAGAATAAAGTTCGTTCTCTTCAAATATTTTATAATACATGTTTCACATATTACTTTGTATTATTGAATACTACGCCTTCCTGGACACAGATGCAAAAAAAATCATGTTATTCCATGTTAAATCATCCACAATTTTTTTCCGCTCAATTTTTGGTCACCCTGTATGTATAGTTGCGGTGAATGAACTGTATGTCACAATCTATGTATTTTTCACCAATTAAACTTGGACCTTATTTTGATCGCGCCTTAGAGTGTTTTGCGACTATATGAAACTATGGATGTCCGGAAACTGTGCGCAAAAAATCGAGCGGATGATTTTGTTTGCAAAATATTTCAAAGAGGTCCTTCTGTTCCATCACGATGAAATTTCCGAGAAAAACCCTGTTCTAAAATTTCGCTACCACTTAATTTGACCACTATGAATTCCGATTACCTATCCTCAACAATAGCAAATCATGCTTTTGGAACAACTGAAAGATGATAATTGTTTGATTCGAGTAGGAAACTTGTTAAATTTGTGAGACAATATGAATAATCATTCCACTTATGCTAACGTTGAACTACGTGAAATGCATTATTATTATAGTGTAGCTGGCGGCAATGCACTTGCAGCAAAAAGTTTGTATTGTGAAGCGTTTCCTAATAGAAGGACACCACAAGATGTTCAGCAATATCCATCAAAGACTGGGAGAATGTGGATCATTCAAATCTAAACGTCTGATGCAGGCATCCGCGAAGAACTAGAACTGGAGAAGCAGAAGAACGGGAATTGAATATTCAATCGAGATTAATCCCAATGTAAGCGTGAGATCAATTGCTATTGAGGAAGATATTCGGAAGAGCTTGGTACATGAAATTTTGGAAGATCAACTCCTTCATTCCTTCTATTATCAAAAAGTTCAACCCCTGTCTTCATGACGGTGCGCCGCCGCATTATGCAGTTGGGGTAAGAGATTACCTCAATGAAACTTTTCCTGAGAGATGAATAGGACGCGGAGGGATTATGCAGTGGGCTCCTAGATCACCTGACTTGAACACAATGGACTTTTTCTTCTGGGGTCATCTTGAAACTCTCGTATACAGGACCCTTGTGCATGATGTTGAAGAGCTTAGGCGAAGAATTATTGATATGTGTGAGGTAATCAAACAAAAAGAGGGAATTTTCGCCAAAGTTCGTTGGAAGGGCATCACTTTGAAACTTTGTTGTAGAGATTATGTACTGGTTTGTTGTTGAGGAGGTTATTAGTGGAACAGAGTGATAATCTGGCACTCGTTAATTTTCCTAATGTTCTTCTCGGAAAGAGGTATTTTATCAAGATAGAACATGAGTACCTTTTTCAAATATTTCCATATGTTCTTCAATTTCATACCTTCAAAGTTGAAGATTGAATTATTATGGATAAGTTATGATCCTATTTTGGAGGTCAAGGGCAGTTAAGGGTATTTGGCTTCGAGGGATCCAAGTATAATTCAGACCAAGGACGCAAAGGAACATTTTTACTCCGTGTGCCATATTTGAAATAAATCAGTTCCATAGGAAGAACGCAAGGAAAGAATATTTATTCTCAATATACCAACTCTGAAGGCACCTTTATTAATGAGATTTCGAAAAATTGCTACACAAACTTTTTGTAATATTCAAATAAGGATCATCCCCTTGAATTTTTGCATCCACATTCCGGACAAAATGGAATCTTAGTTTCATTGGTGAGATTGTGACATACAGTTAATTAACCCCAACATTATATACATCGTGACCGGAAATTGAGCACGAAAAAATTTGTGGGTGATTCAACATGAAATAACATGATTTTTCCATTTGTCTGTGTCCAGGAAGGCGTAGTTTTCAATGATACAAAGTGTGTCAAACATGTATCATAAAATATATGAAGAAAATGAATCTCCATTCTCATTCCAATGTCTATGGACATGGATCACACCTCAGAATTTTTTGCACAAATTAATACAATGAATATGTATTTATTTTTTTCACGGAAACAAAGCCAAATATCAAAACAATTCAAGTTATCAAAATGTTGTATTTTTAGTAGTTTAATGGTATATGATGATGAAAAATTGAAAAAAAGCAGTGGCGCACATTTTATTGACAGGTAGGGTGCCCCCGGGACGCCACTGGATTTCATAATTCCAATACAGTTATGGCTAAATCGGTGGAAGGATATACGAGATTCATTTTCCAGATTTTTGTGGGATTTTCTCTCCTCGTTTCTGAAAAATAAAGTAGAAGTTATTGAAAATTATTTCAATATATTTGTAGTAAGGACAGATTTTCTGATCTGCCCCAAAATGTCACTGCGCTAGAAATCAAACCTTTAGATACCTAAAAGAGAAATTCTCCATTTGTCAGTGACACCTCGTTTTTGAAAAATTTGGAAAAACAAATATATTCAATAAGAATACAAACCTCTATTCATCTTGGTGGCCGTTTCGAGAACGAATCTGCTCCCGTTCTCAACACATGCGAAATATTTTTCTCTTCCCAAAATTCTTTCAATATGCTGTCGGTTTTGACACTGAAGGGTGACAATTTGGTAGACGGAGGAATTCTGGTCACAAGGTGTTTTCATTAATTGATATTGAATTTTTCCATTTTCATATTCAATTTTCAGAAGTGGGTGCCAAGTTCTATCTAGATACACTGAACAAGAAACAATATTATTGTCTCCGTTCAGGAGGATGCAAGCAGACTCTTTGATTTTCCGTTTTTGGTTGTTGGCTTCTTTTCCCATGATCCTAATACTACCCCAATCGGCCATATGTTGTCTATTTTCAGTGAGGATATATTCTGCTTATTTTGATTTGTCAGTATATCTTTTCTTCATATTGTTCTTATGCTCTTTCATCCTCACTTATAGAGGCCTGCTAACACATGGTGTACTGTAAATACAATTTTTTGATGATTGTTCTTCATTTTTCGGTTTTGTATGAGTCAAAATCGATTTAACTGTATTTTCTGTCTTGAACACTGTTTTCAGTCGGAACTTGTCACCAACACGTTTACTTTTTTCAGATATTCCGGGAATGTATGGGATTACATTTGTTATCAGGGTTGGTTGTCTTTGTGGTTGTTGTATATTCTGTCTGTCTCAATTTGGTGTATTGTTTTATCAATGAAATGTTTCGGATAAGTGTTGAGTTGTAGAACATCTTTTATATGGTTCATTTCGGTATTGAAAATTTGGTGGTTCGATGATATGGATTTGGCTCTATCATGAAGTGATTTGATTGAGGTACCTGTCGGTGTGTGTATTTTCACGATATACATTTGTCGTCAAAATGTTTTTTGGTATTTTCAATGAGGACATCTAAAAATGGTAACTGATTATTAGATTCGATTTCTAAAGTGAATTTGTTCGTGGGTTCGATATTGTTTACATAATTTAGAAAATTATCTAGTTCCATACGGTTATGTGGCCAAATAATGAAAATAACATCCACATATCTCCACCAAGTCTTTGGTTGTTCATTGAATTTTTTAACAATATTTTCTTCAAAATCTTCCATGAATATAATACTTAGAATAGGAGATAATGGTGAACCCATGGCCATACCAAAATTTTGTTGATAAAAATCATTATCTAATTGAGAATAAGTTATTTTGAGACACAGTTCTAAAAATTCTATAATTCCTTCTACACTCAGCTTAGTTCTTTCAATGAGTTTTTCTTCATCTTCCAGTTCCTTCTTCACTATTCGTAAGGTTTTTCTACAGGAACATTAGTTAATCACTACATCGAAACTAAAAATAAAATATCGTCTGTATCGATATGGATGTTATTTAGTTTCTCCAAGAAATGGGGAGTATTTCTAATGAAACTTTCACTATTTCCTGATGAAGGTTTCATTATATCTGAAAGAATTTGTAATAAATTTTGACAAGGAGATCCTATTGAACCCACGATTGGTCTTAACGGATTGCTTCGTTTATGTATCTGGTTTATGTATCTGGGTATATGTTTCCTATCCATTAGTGTCAGTTTATTTTCGTGTTTCTTTCTCTCTTTCTCTCTATGTTTGCTGTTGGATCTTTATTCAATTTTGTGTAATTGCCCCCATTTATAATTTGTATCATTTCATCATAACATTCATTTTTGTTCATAATGACTGTAGCGTTGCCTTCATCAGCTGGGAGTATTTTGATTGTATCATCATGTTTGAGATAATTGAGTGTGTTTTTCTCTTCTCTTGTGATGTTCGATGTTATTTCATGTTTCTTCTCAATAATCATTTAATTTCCGATTCTATATTCATTAGAAAATTCATATATGTGTTGAATCATCTTCGTGTAAATCGTTGTATATAATTTGTTTTAACTGTGAGATGATATTTCTTGTTCTTACCTTGTTGTATTTGTGGAAATTTATTCTTTCTCTCACCAATGTCTTACTTGCTTTCAGAACTATACATTCACATTTTCTACTATAAAATAGTGTTTCCAAACGTAACTCTCTTGGTATCAGTCATTGAAGAAAGAAATATGAAAAAGTTGGGATTAGAACATCGTCAACAAAATATCATAAATAGAACTGTTATAAACCTATCATCAAGAACATTAGCAGATTCTGAAAAATTAAAACTGTCAAAAGGTATGAATTTTTCAATCACTTTGAATCATATTCCAAGATTAGATTTGATAACAGCTATTGAACAATCTAAAGGCTTAATTCCAAGCGCAGTGACATTTTGGGGCAGATCACAAAATCTGTCCTTACTACAAATATATTGAAATAATTTTTAATAACTTCTACTTTATTTTTTAGGAACGAGGAGAGAAAATCCCACAAAATGCTGTGAAATGAATTTACCACATCCTCGAGAAACTTACAGAAAGTATCGATACATGAGATAATCATAAAAAAAACGATTTTTTTAAAAAGTTCAACACACTGTATGTTGAAAACTATGCATTTCCGGACCGTAGTACATATCAAATGAATTTCGTATTTCATCATGCAGAATCATCCCCTCGATTTTTTGCGCATAATTTCCGGACACCGAAGATTCTTTGGTCTTAAATTATATCATACGGAATGAAATCTTCCATGCTGATTCATTCCTCATTGAGTTCTCTCTAATTATCTACAAACCAGCCTTCGCCTTCAAAAAGAGGGTGTTCAATAAACAAAAATGACATCAGACTGCTGAGTGCTGGAGACTGCTGCCAACTGTTCAATATCACGTTGGGATGGTTTTGGCTTCCTTTGTGATTATTGAAGAGTTCACAGATTCACAGACATTACACTCGAATTGAATATTGACGCTTGGCGATAATAAAACTATTTGTCAACATATCAAAATCTGATTTTCCGAATACGAAAATGTTATAATATAAATTTGAAAAATCAAAAGTTTGGGTCACGTCCGGTGAAATTGAAAGCTATTTAGTTTTAGAGATTCAATATATATATATATATGCTGAGAGCATGAAATATACCAATTTCCCAGCATAATTCAACAATTGGCCAGAATGATATGACAATAAAGAGGAAAATAAGAGAAAACTTTTCAAGAAAACTATTGAACTCTAGACGTTGGACTGCAACTTGAGGATGCGGAACATGAAGTGCAAGTTTTAGGCAGTTTGAAGATAAAAGTGATTATAGACGATGAAGGGACTATAAAATGCTAGTCCGAACATTGGCCGTATAAAACACGAAGACCACCCACGGACTTTTTTTTTTGGACGAACTGTCAAGTGTCAAGAGTATTCAGAGTGAGAGATTACATAGAATTCGTCCGACTTTTTCAAAGATTGTACTTGCTGGCACTGCTGGCCTAGTTTCCCAGTTTGATTTTTTATCGATTCATTCAGAAAATAGCAAAAATATAAAGATACATGGGTATTTGTTGGTTAAGAAGTCTCATTTTGACCTCAAAAAAACCTCCTTGAAATATTCATAGTGAGTTTCGAAATACTAGTAAAAGAAGTAGAAAATCGAGGTCGGAAATAATAAAAGATTGGGGGACCAGCAGTTCAGCGTGGTTCAGCTGACAAGCAAAATCGAAAAGCAAACCGACCGGACCTTTGTGTGTATCTCGTTAGGAGGCGGAGGCAGCCCGATCGAATCTTGTTAGTGTGAGTTATATGCACAGGTCATTGGCGTCCCCATATTGCACTGATAAGGAAGAATAGGTATATAGGGTGTTTCAATTGAAATAATGAAGTCGGAGGCCACATTCCGGTATAACCTGCAGTCAAAGTAGTTTTTCATATACATTATATCCCGCATACATTATATACATATATAATGTTATTAAATATATAGAGATTTATATAATATGTAGTGAATTTATATAATAATATAATATATGAAATTATTATTATTATATATATTCATATATAGTAGAGGATAGTCGTTGCTGACTAGTTAGAGATAAAACCAAGTATCGTGGGGATAGCAGCAAGTTTTTAAGAATATCCAAGCTTTCGGAAATTTATTCTTTCCATCATCAGGGACTACGATAAAATGTTATATCAGTGTACAATAAAATTCTGGACTCAGTAGACTTACATCTTAGTTAAGATTGTGAACGAAAATTTTAAAATATGTTAACCAAAATGTACAAACAGCACCTACCCAGTAACTGTTTGATATCAGAAAAGACAATATGGAGATTTATATAACTTTTTAATGATATATAAGAAACTTGACAAATTCAAAAGATAATGTTTGACGTAACTAACTTAATCATATATTTCATTTGTTCATCAGGATACTAGACAATTTAAAGTAGTAACAAAACCCAAAAGCTTATGTTCAGTTGTAACAATTATGATTGTAGAACGACATTAGATTCGAAACATTATGTGAAAAGAAGGTTCGAATTGAAGTCCAAATTTGTTGGATATAAGTAGAACTAGGAACAATCACATTATAATTTTCAAACTTTCAACCGTTTCTGCACATGTACGATAAAAATTCAAGTTATGAGGACTTGTGGTTGAGTCTTCCTCTTCTCCATTTCATTTCATACCAAGGGCTGTGTAATTAATGATTTGGATTTGAATCTATTGTCTATTTGAATCTATTGTAGTAGGTATGCATAAATTTTACTGAGGTGGTTAATATCGGTTCTTTTATCAATAGTGTTGGAATTTTGAGCAATGAAGGCCATCTCGAGGAAGGTTCGTTTTTGGTAATTTGGTTCAATTGCAGGGCAGCTGCAATGATTTCATGTTATTGAATGATTTACGCGACATTTGAATATTGCATAGACTATGCAGACATCTTTACTTCCTACTCTGTTCCTTTTTTGTATAAATACCCTCCTTCTATTCAGTAAGCAGAAAAATGTTTCATATTGGTACCTATTCAATTTTTGTAAAGCTCTTATAGCAGAGTATCAGCTTTTATCATATGATACATAGTCAGTGAGAGTAGTTATAAAAACGGGTTTCTGATACGATCGCCACTAGAGGGCGCTGTTACGAGTGACGTGGTGACGATATCCAGGCGGTTTGTGATTCAGCATGACACTAAAACGAAGTCATGGTGGTTTAGCATATGGACCCTAGCGATTGGGATGCGGAAAATTTATGTGGTGAATCAGAAATGCACCGTGAGCAGAGGGTACTTATATGATGTATCAGAAAAGCTTCATTATGAGGTTTGTTGTGGGATTCTAACCAACAGCTGGAAGAATGACGGATGGATGAATGAGAGGAGGAAAATTGTCAGTGTCTACGAGAGGGCGACAGCCAATTAGATTAGCGTATGGGATGTCACCATCACGATTGAACGCGCGTACAGTGTGGATCAGAAAAATTGTATTAGACCTTGAGGAGTTAGATCACCCAGCCACCATGAGACTATTGAAGAACTAAGTCATTCAATTACGAGGCGTTCCCGATAAAATAAAAAAAACAGTATGGTTCCGTCGGAACGGATCCGTATGGGGACGGATCAAGAATTTCCTCATGGTTAATCCCACCTGTCGCCTATAAGAGGCGACTTTGAAGATACCCATAGTTAGTAAATGTTTTCCTTCATCACTCGGTACGGCACCACATAGACAGAGGAGCTGTGAAATGAGTAACTCCCATGTGTGAATATTTGGTCGATGCTTCTGGTCATACCCCCTTACTCAATCTCCTCCTTTTCATCCCACACCACCAATTACAGTCTCAAGAAAAAAATCTAGATGATGAATCCTTCTACAGTAAAACACTTCCGAAGTTTCTGGCTACAGATGCTCGAGAAGGTGCACCATCGGAA
Organism: Gastrophysa polygoni; assembly: GCA_963576655.1. NCBI lineage: Eukaryota > Metazoa > Arthropoda > Insecta > Coleoptera > Chrysomelidae > Gastrophysa > Gastrophysa polygoni. The sequence continues at coordinate 33,654,389 of OY755083.1, forward strand.
TATACGAATATAAAAATAGACCTCTTGTGAAAAGATTATTCAGTCGAATGAATCGGTAAACACATGGAAGAATGATTTCAATTATTTCTTAGTGGAGCATTAGTTCTCATCACAATAAGACCTTCGTAATATTCGAGTTCTGAACAAGAACATAAATAATGTCTATTACCATTACAGACTGAGGTCCACATATACTGGCATCAACTGAGACACAGGTCAATTCTTCAACTAACATGACCATCATGCTCTGCCCTGGCTATGATGTCCATGCCCGTTTCAGATTCAGATTCCAGAAATGATCTCTCAAGCCATGGGAGGAGGAATTAGATTCGATGTAATGTGGTTCAAGATCGAAAATTACAAACAGAAAAAATTTCTCTGGTGCCTTTATCTATCACAGAGGAACCACCTTCCTCTGAAACTCGACTTCAGCAGCTGAAAGCATCATCAGGAAGATATCAATGTCCACCTGGCTCAAATTCTCAAACGGATGACGCAGGACGCATGGCTGATGCCTTCGCTATCTTCTATGGTCTTGAGTAACTGATGAATGGATCGGATCCTTGATATCAACAATCATTTTGCAAATTCGCTCGACCAATTTCTCAGTAACAATCCGGAACTGTATGAAGGAAACTCAGACCACACATTTATTTCACTAACAATCCGGAACTGTATGAAGGAAACTCAGACCACACATTTATGTGAAAATATATACAATGTCAACTTTGTATCAAAAGATACCCCCAAATCCTTGCATTCATCAACCTTCACATCTATTCACATTCAGTGGTAAGTTATTTAGTGATACCATTCCATGAGGTATATCAGATCATGTTGGGACTCGATGCAGTCCGTGAAATCTAGAATTTTTCTATATATTTTCATGCAATCGGCAAATAGAAGCTTAATTGATTGAATGGAATCACCAATATCAGTGGAAGAGCAGTGGCCCCGAATTGGATCATTGGGATACTCCAGAACTTGTAATTAATTCAAATTTCCTTTCTCCTTCATACTCAACATATAGTTTTCTATCTGAGAGGTAATAACACTTCAGATTTTGAAGTTTCGTGAAAATTCCAAATTGGTCCAGTTTCCTCAACAGTAAATGATCTGTGACTCTTTCGAAAGCCTAACTAAAATCAATGTGAAGCACGTCCACCTGTTCCTTATCATTCGAAAAATTTCAAACATATTGAGAAAAAGTACAGAGGATAGTGACGGTATTAAGTGCTTCCAGAAATCCATGTTGGAATTCGGATATGGACCCAACAATATGACTGTTTATCGTTCCGATAGAATTATTTCAATCAGTTTCGATGATACTGATGAAAGTAAGTAAAATGGGCAATATGTTTTTTGAGTATTCTGGCGGAAATGCCATCAGGGCCACAGGTCATTTTGTTTTTTATTTTTTTTTGCTGCTTCCAAAGCTTGTTCGACACTGATTTCATGACAATTATTGCGGAGTACTGAAATTATTCGCTGTATCGTGTTCTTTACATAGATTCTAATTCACTATGAATTCGAGATTTATTTTGCTTTTCGAATTATTTTCTGACTTCACAATGGAGGATTCGTATGCAATCGTTATTTCATTTATCATCGTCTTAGGCAAGTTTTCAAATCGTTCAAAATGAAAGAGGTAATTTGTTTTTGTATGTATATACGTGAGTGAAGATTCTTTATTTTCATTTCAATGATGATTCTTCCGATCTATCAATTCGGATACTTTGATTTTCTTCACAGGAACAGATTGAGAAATCATAGACTGCAGCACGATCTTGAAAGCTTCACTGGCTAGTGTTGAAAATCCGCCGATGAAACGGTGTCCGTTCGGCTGTAATCGACCTGATCCGGGACTTTTGCCCAGCCCTGTACATAAAGGGTGTGTAATTTCAGATCGCAGCACTATCTCATTCCTAAACCTGTTGTTGATTTTCGAAAACAAAAAAAATGTGATATAGGACTCAACGAGCTCTCTTTGAAAATGTGGGCAATCGGAAAAAAATCTATTTTCAAAGCCTACTTGAGAGCCTATTATCATTTTCTAAGGGGGTCGAAATTTTGAAAATGACTACTAGACATTTTTTTTGAAAAATTGGTAGCCTTTTCGACTCGGGCTTACTCAATATATCTCAATATATCATATGGGGTATAAGTTATTCAATATAAAATTCGAGAATTTTTGCTTTTTCGATTCACCAAATCACCAAGTGATTTGTCCATAAGAGGACACATCCAATACTTGGATACGAACTATTATTCCTTGTTACTTCTTACAAGATCATATTACCATGTCATAAATATCAGAGTACATCGTTACTCTGTTCATAAGCAGAGTAAGTTGAGTTTACTTTGAACAAGTTTCTAAACGATTGGGAGTCCATACTCTATACTGACAGAGTACGTTTATGAACGCTTCAGAGTAAGCAAGCTCACTCACGTAGCCCTGTAGGTCAATCAAAAAACCAAGAAAATTAAAGTTGAAAAGACGATCCATATGTTATTTGAGTATTCACAAAGGTGATCGATTGAAGGAAATATTCTGAATTTATTACAAATAGACTTATAGGAAAATTCTGTCCTAAGCTTGCTAGAAAATATACAGTCCGGTTGAATGATGTGATCAAGTGCCGATTTTGTCGAGATGGAATGAATTCGCCAAGACTGAGATATCTTTATGAAATTGCTGAGAGCATTGATAATATTCCTCACTAATTTTACTCACTACTGTTCATATTCTCAGCAAAAAATATGGATCATAATGTTTTTTTTACAATTTTTGTCTTTGGAAATCAGGTTTTGAAGCAGGTTTGGAATTGCATACACTCACATATTATAGAGTTGTTGAATATTGTGAGATGAATTGGACAGAATATTCAATATATGAGAGGAATGTAGAGTTTAGGAAGAATTATATTCACTAAGTCTCCTTCTTCTATTTCATTATCTAGACGTTGTATTTACACAAGTTAGGTTAAGGCAAATTTCATGGTACACTTTCATCAAATATCACCGTATTTGCTGAAATATCCTCTGAGAAACTGAAAAAATGTCGATTTCTTTCTAATCACCAATAACTTTTCAACTAACTGTAAATCTGAAAATAAGTGAACATATGCTGGATTGGCGCTGTCAATTTGAAATTCTTAGGTCACAATATATCGGTCAAAATGATCGCCATAATTTCTGATTTATTGTTGTATGTATGTATCATGATGGACATGTCGAATTATCAAGAATAGATTTCACCCACATCTCTCGCAGTTCGAAAAATCCTGGATGAAAATATCTCGATGGAGCATGTCTTTCTCGTCAATCTCAAATACACTGCAGATTTTCGAGAGAAAGTTGGTCGAAAACTCGATTCAAAACAGGAGGCAATATACAGACAGGTGACTTCGAATTGAAAATTAAAGAAAGTTCCAATAGTAAGTAAGCTTCATTCAAAAGGAAGGTACAACTCATGACTTGGAAAACATATACATAATATCAAAGTGAAAATCAAAAGACCTATTTTTTATACACTTCATCATAGCAACGTCTTCAAAAGTGTCATCAAAATTCTAATGGACAAACATCTAATGGACAGTTTCTCAACGGAAGAATAAGAATATATTTTTCATTCGAGTCTAACTACAAGTCTTGTCAACTCCAAGATATCAGATTTTTTGTTTCTGACTGAATCCATCATTGAAAATTTGAAACAAAAGTAGCAATGAATGCACTGGATTACAATAGAGTAAGATGACTGATGATCGTATAGAGAACTAATAATATTTTGGTTTAGTAGTGATCGAAAATTTGCCCTTGGTTACTCGACTGAAGAATTACCAGTAAAAAGATTGTTCACATGGATTATTTGAAAAAATCAAGATACGAATAGGCTATCAACCATAGATGTCCGTGATGATGTGGGAAATCTCTCGGACTCAGATAGAACCTGAAAAAATATGATGATAAGTTGATTAGATAAACAGTTTTTAATAAAAAAATAATAATGATCCTTTTTGATTTATTGAAATAAGATCATAAGATCATGAGATCATCCAGATCAGATATAACGAACTATAGATCAATATGTGTTCAAATTCACATTTCAAAAATCTTCGAACAATGCTACGCTCAACGTTTAGCTGATTTTCTATGAAAATATAAAATTCCTAATGACTCTCAACATGGTTTCCGCAACAGTCAACAAATACTGCAATTTACGACTCTCTAGAATTTGTCTTTAATGCTCTGAATAAAAAAGAATCACCTTTGGGTCTGTTCTACGACCTAAGTAGAACATTCGACATGATAAACCACAACCTTTTGTTGGAAAAGCTTCATGCATGTGGTGTCCGCGGTACTGCTCATGAGTGGGCAGCCTCATACTTACAAAATATTGAACTCTGAAATATTGATAGTAAAATCGACATCTTTGATTAGCTTTTCGAGTGCAACATCTACAAGACATATTCAAAGATTCTGATTATTATTACGTCACCCTGAATATGTTGCAGATACTCTATTAACATTGATAAAACAAGAATTTGCGAAGGATGAGTTAACATATACATAAAATGGTAGGCTTTGCTTCTGATTGTGCCAATATAAAGTATATTACTAATTATTTTCTCAATTATCAGAATCATACGGAGTTTCGTGGCTGTGGAATTCGAAAAACTGATCAATGATGAAGTTTTCACAAATTTTATAGAAGTGCCAATAGCTCTAAAACTATCGATATTTTACTGAGGTCGTATTTTGTCATCCTGGTCAGTCATGAGCTGGCCTATCAACCCTCCACAGGAAGACATTGAGTTTTGGGACACCCTTCATGTGAATTGATTCATGGGATTTTTTCTATCAAATCCCAAGTGTCAAATAACAAAAGCACGCCGTCGTTGTAATCGAAAGTCGAGGGTTCGTAGAGGCACCCTCGTCATTCATCCCTCTCGCGCAATCCCTTCCTCCTAGCCCTAGCCCCTCATCCGGCGCTTATGCTAACTAGATGGACCTCGACCACGGCCCAAAACGAGAAACAAGAAGTAAACGAATGGTTGGGTTAGTCAACCTCGGCGTGCTAGACGTTCCGCTCCAGGCCACCTACGACAGAATGTTCTGAATCGCTGTGTGTACAGAGACAAACACGCTTTTGGGCCGAGTTTTGATAAGTGGATGCGGGCCTGGGGTATTATCGAGGATTTTTGGGATTCTTTTGTGCGCGAATGAAATTGTGTCGGTCCGTGAAAATGCGTTGATGCAGCCTGGTATTTTTACTTTCAGTGATTTGTTTGACCTTGTGTTTCAAAAGTGTATTGGATTAGTGTGCGTTCGGAGACCATCCAGGCGAAATTCGAATTCAACAGTTCCGTTCGGAAGCTAATATCTTCTTGAACTGGTTGTTATGGTTACTAGGTATTTATGGTGGTTGCGAATGGACGAATAAAGTTCAAGGTAAAATATCAATTATCCCGTTCATCTTTTTCAATCTAGTTATTCTACGTTTCGCAAGAATTTGTTGATCGATAGAAGAACACAAGTTCATAAAAAAAACCTCATCTACTTACATCAATCACAGGAAGAAAATTGATTATTTTTTAAATGTTGCATTCTATCTGTTGCAGCCAAATGCATTTTCATCACCATCTATATTTTTTTCGCAACATTTCGTTTATTTATTTATTATTTATTTCACTCTGTTGGGTATGTGGTGACTATCTCAAAAGATTTTTCAGCAGTCAACTCGCAATTTTATCATCAGCTCAGACGAGAACTTTCCTGCCTTGAAATTAATTTTCTATCGATTGACAAAGTTTTGCTGTTGAAAGCTGGAACACCTTGTATATGAATTATGCATGTACACCCAATACTGATTCTTTACATTCAAAAAGATTGCATATCAGATTTTGCATTGCATTAGTTTGTATTAACTAAGATACTGGAATTACCTGCATTTACCTGAAATGAAAATAGGTAGCTTCTTCAATCCGATCTATACGGGCGAGAATACAGGTATGTCACGATGACCTTACACTACCTGTACATCAAGAATCATTAATACGAAGTTTGTAAAAATATGTATGCTAAAAATATCACCGAACATACAAGAACGAAATATATGTTCGGCAATGCAGTGTTCCTACTTCAACTAGAAAGTAACTTTAATAATTCGAATGAGTCCCTATAGAATTCTTGAGATATCTACCTGATACTGGCTGCACTCATCTCTGACCTGTTCTCTGACCGTTTTTGAGATGATAAATATTTTCGAATATTTCCCATATTTTTTGCGGAAACCAGCACCTCCAGAACATTCTGAATTTCTTCAATACAGGGTGGTCCAAAAATATAGCTAACTCATTCACCTATTCGAAAATCTGCCCGAGTTGATTTGTTGAAAGTAGTTGAAAGTGGTTGAAAGTAGTTGAAAGTTGAATTTTTCAAATGGAGCACCCTGGTTACCTCGCTGGTTACTGATCTTGAGTTCTGATGAAATTTGCTTTTCACGAGCTATTCATCTATATGTATATGATACCTGTACCCTCGCTTGTACCAATAATAATTAGTATAATAACTAGTCATGTTCTCGACTTCTAAGCTCCCATGTAGGTATTGTTGTGTACCATTTTTTCTCGGGGATGGCCAAGAGAGTGTCCCATGTTACGTGGAAAACCATGAACACTCGCCTGAACTTATATATCAGTTGCTAGATACTACTCACTTCGAAACCCCCATCCACACCACAAACAATACTATATTTCATATTTAAACCATTGGAATTCAACAATATATTTTTTTTCGGGACAGAATCAGTTCTCTCTATTTGACGAATATTCTTCTTCTTTTTATACTCGTCTTTTTCCGCTGCAACTCGAATAGAAAGTCCACAACAGCCGAGACAACAGCCCGAGCAACAGCCCTACAACCTAGAACTCCACCTTATAGTCAACACAATCCTGTCGCGATAGGCATATCCAGTGCGGTGTATCCTCGGGTGTATCCATGCGGACGCAGAAATTTTAATTTTTTTAATTCTTGTGTGTGATTTCTCTCCTCGTTTCTGAAAAATAAAATAGGAATTATAACGGGAATTATTATGATTATTTCAATATATTTCTAATAAGGACAGATTTCTTATTTATCCAAAAATGTCACTGCGCTTGAAATATAACCTCCAGATACCCAAAACAAAAATTCTCTATTTGTCAGTAGAACCATTGTTTTTAAAAAAATTTGGAGATACAAAAAAACGCAAATATATATTCAATAAAAACAAAGCTTCTACTTATCTTAGTGAACGTTTCGGGAACGAATCTTCATGTTTTCAGCACAATTCGTATATCTTTTCTCCGCAAAATTTTCAATGGTGTGTTGTTTTGACACTGAAAAGTGACAAGTTGACAGACGGGGAAATTCTGGTTACTAGATGTTTTTCATCAATTGATATGAAATTTTCGATGAGGATGATGCCTAGCATCTGGCATCCATTTCTCAAAACTTAATATGAAAATGGCAATATCAATTAATGGAAAAACATTTGGTAACCAGAATTCCTCCGTCTACCAATTTGTCACTTTTCAGTGTCAGAACAACATAACATTGGAAATTTTGATATACGAATGTTGAAAACGGGATTCTTTCTTTCCCGAAACGTCCACTAAGATAAGTAGAAGCTTCGTTTTTATTGATAATATATTTGAATTTCCGCATTTTTTGGAAAACAAGGTGTCACTGACAGATAGAGAATTCCTCTTTTAGGTATCTGGTTTCATCGATTTTCTATCAAATGATTCTTGACTCTATGAAGGTTGAATATGACGGTTGAAGAATGAGCCACCCATCTCATATTTCTGCTATCGTCTGCAACCGAGTCCCCCAACACTACCTGATTATTAGGATGAAGCCGAGGATGAAGCTTTGTTTTCTCCTGGTGGGATATTGGTAGGCTTCAACATTTTTTGTTGTCTAATGGAGCAATCCATCTTTGTAGTTGAACTTGAGCGAAAACTTCATCCCGAAAAGCATTCCAAGAAACATTCGATCAATCAGTGAGTACCTGATTGATGACTGTTTATCTGTGTTAGTAGACGTTTATATTCGAGTTTATATTCGAATTAGACATTCAAATAACCGTAAACATTTGATGATCTGGTACTCCGAACCGACCTCAAACACAAGTGTGAGACATCATTATGGTGCATTTCACACTTGTTTCCTTGTATGTTAATTATTTGTTGAATAATGATTGCATTGAAATTCTCACATAGATGTAAGTACCGTCACTCGGGGTGAATTCGGACTGACAGAGTAAATTGATGTGTGGAAGAGCGTTTCACTAGAATTCACATTTTTTGCGAAAGTGTTGCTGAATATCCTCAGGTATGACATTTTGGAAATTATGAAGCTGGTTATGAAGGCCCCTGAAAGAAGTTCTTGTAAACAAGAGTTTTTGAGACCTGAAACCTCCATTCATGTGGCATTCGGTTCGCTATCTTTTTGTTAGAGATGAGACCCAAAATGATAAAATTACTATTGCAGCTTATTTTTCGATGAACATATATAACAAAAAATGCTCACATGTAGGGCGAATTCGGACATCTAATTTCGATGTTACAAGAATAAATTATTCTTCTGCTTTTGTGTGGGATTTTCTCACCTCGTTTCTAAAAAATAAAATAGAAGTTATAAAAAATTATTTCAATTTATTTGTAGTAAGAACAGATTTGTGATTCCAAAATGTCGCTGCGCTTGAAATCAAATCTTTAGGTTAGAAAAATTCTCTATTTGCAAGTGACAGCTTATTGTTTTTTGAAAAAAATTTGGAAAAACAAATATATTTTCAATAAAAACAAAACTTCTACTTGTGGACGTTTCGCAAAATATAAAATACATTCGGTTTAAATTTCATGAACTACACGAATGAAAATTTAGAGAGAGCTATTTCCGATGAGAGGGCGGACCGAAGTCATAGAAAAGCCTCAGAACCGAGCTCAGAACAAAATAATATACCAATATCCACATTATGTGACAAAATATCTTCGTAAATATCATATCTGGCACTGTTCCTTTGAATCCAAATCATGTGTTGATCATTGTGAACAACCACCAGAAAATGAATGGACGAACACTCGAGGAATTTCCAAGAGAGTAGAGAGGCTACTAATCATTATTTTCCTCACAATAGAATATTGTTTTGTTTTATATTTATTTTCTTTTTTCACAGAATATGATGATTTATATAGTTTCGTTTTATTCAAATATATATATATATATATATATATATAAAAAATGACCGAGATTATCCCGCTAATCAACAGAATTTGTATTCTATCGAACACTCGATCGAACATAAGTAGTATCTATAGTCGCCCCACATTGGGGGTGAATCCAGACACTATATAACTGCCCCACATTTGAAGTGAGACAAGTGAAAATTACTTTTATAACTTTTGATAGAAATGATCGATACTTGCTTTTTTTCAATATTTGGATAGTTCACTGCATTTTGTACAACACTTTTCTTTTGTTCTTTCACAATTCCGAAACAATGAACTACGGGAGAATTATTCTCATTGGAGTTTTGAGACAACATAACATCGAAAGAATGGACTGGCCACCTTTGTGTCCAGACATATGATTCCTATAGAAATGGGCTCCCTTAAAGTTGGTTTTTTTGGGAAAGGAAGGTGAAATGGTAAATCTTGACCAATTATAAAATGCAATACTGGAAGAGTGGATAGTTATTCCCCAACGAGTTCCCCAAGCTTTTAGTTATGCCTTGAGTTATGACTTAAGTTATGTGAAGTATGACGATGCAGTTTTTTTCTGAAATATTGTGTTAATTATTGTTTGAATTTTGTGACATTTCAAGTCTCAGACGACTCCACGAAGACGCCCTGTTGTGTTTGAAGGTGGTTCGGTGTGGCAACTACAAGATTTGGAAGTGTTTTTTCCTCGGTTTTTTCCGAGGGGTAAATCACTGAGCAAATTCGTGTACACCGGACTGCCATTCATACTAGGACTGCCCGGACTGCCACCGGACTGCCACGGACTGCCACCGGACTGCCCGGACTGCCACGGACTGCCATGGACTTCCACCGGACTGCCATGGACTGCCATGGACTGCCACCGGACTGCCACGGGACTGCCCCATCACTCAATCATGAAATCCAATAATATAAAGCTGTGTTTTGGGATATCCAATTCACCACAAGAACGACTGAAGAACATAAAGTACTAGAAATGCATTCCCGATGGTGTCGAACAAAGAAGACATAAATTATCAACTATGACCTGCGATATGAAGATCTCACTGAAAATTTATACATACATATACATACAGGGTGGACCAATAGTGTGGCAAAGTGAGTTAACGGCTTCGCTGTTTGAGATAGATGAACAAAAATTCTTGAGACGGTGTAGGTTCATGAACAGCACATTTATAGAATATTTTTCGCTACACAGGGTGATTTAAAAAATGCGTGTCGTATCGAAGTTATACTTCGAACACCATGTATTCCATTGCATTTGCAGATTTTCCATTGTGAGCTGATTTCATTGATCGATCACACTTGGGGTCTATCGGGAATGATTACAGAGATATAGGGTGTTGGAAATGGAGATTTTTCAGCTTTATGAATTTTTCCGACGATTCGCCTGAAAATGTTCAACACAAGATTTGAATATTACGAATTTCGAGTGAAAGATTTGGAAGTGAGGATATCATATATTTATAATTATTGGGGTGACATATTGGTGGGCTGGTGGCGAGCTGATGGCGAGCTGGTGGGCTCCTTAATACGCAATTATATCCCAATTATTCAACTTTAAATATCTCACGGTTGTCCCATGCAATGGCGAGAAATGAATTTGATACACCCGAAGATGAATTTTGTTGTATATTAAATATAAATGAATGTTCAACATAGACAGAACGTAATTTTGATGATATAACAGATTTTTTTTTGTTTTATAGATATATTTATCTGATGTGTAGGGTGGGAATCGATGAAATATGTCAAACCCAGGGCGCCAATGTAAGACCTATAATGCAGTTGACGGGGCACTGCGAGAACTGAGTAAAGACCTCGGTAAAGACAAATATTTTTGGACTCTCTTCTTGAAGGACTTCAAATTGTAATCATATAGAAATAATTCATTGACCTCTCTAGAACATCGGAGAAAGGTGGGCGATTTCTTTCTCATAGATATTTCCACGGTCGGTGCTCAACGGAAATCTTTTCTATCATGCCACCACGGGCGATTCCAAGTAGACAAACTAGACGAGTTGGTAATCCATACATTGTCAGGCTCGATACATGGCAAACTTCTCATTACCAAGAATCACAGAACGGCAAAGTTATGGACTTCTTTGCCCAGTGAAGTCTTTCCTGATGCCTACGACCTCCAAACTTTCAAGAAAAATTCCAATACTTTCCGTTTCTCCCAAAATTCCACCGCTGGCTAACACGATGTTCCCCGAACATTATAGGATTTCCTTTCATGTTGTCGAAAATAATAATGATAAAATATATATATATATATGTGTATATAAATATATATATATTCTCGGTTAGTGAATTCCGAAGTGACGATGTCCTACAAAAGAAGGAATTCTCATGAAACGATGTCCTGGGTGTTTCGAATTTGACTGCATAAGGGTGTGAAACTTCAGCCAGCCGAGTTCGTCGGGCGAATGTAATTCCTGAAGGGACAATCGCTGATGATTCATTAGAGCACCTTTCATGATAGTACCGATAAAATCAAGATATGCCCTCAACGTTTCTTCCATGTTGTAAAACCAAGTTTCGTATCTTCAGCTTAATATAAAGAGAGAATAAAATAGAGAAACCATGTTTTTCAAGGCGGAGGGGTGTAATATTTTCGAGAAGAGATTTCTAAAAAAATATATACCAAACCCTCCTTTATTTTCATCACAGAATCACCCCTCACATTGTATATTGAAGATTGATACACAATAATCGTGAGTATTGATTCTCGAGAACCCAAAGTGATCATTGTTTTTAGGCGATTCGAACAATGAATGATAGAGTCGTCCGTCACCTTGCAGACGCCATCTTGAATTCCAAAATCATATTTATGACAACTCGAAGAATAACTGAAGTCGTTTGCCCGAGCATCCGCCACACTGCAGAAGTCATCTTGAATTTTCAAATTTGGACTCGAAATTAGGAATTTGCCGACCTCGAGAACCACTATACCTGTACACTTTGAGGCGAATCGAAGAATAATTAACTATATGTCGCCTGGCACCCTGCAAACTTAATCTTGCATTTTCAAATTCAGACTAGTTTGTAATTCTCGCCTTCGGAATACGAGAGACCACCAAACTGCCCCAGACCGAAACTCAGACTGCCACCGGACTACAACCGGACTGCCACCGGACTGCCATGGACTGCCACCGGACTGCCACGGACTGCCACCGGACTGCCATGGACTGCCACCGGACTGCCACGGACTGCCACCGGACTGCCATGGACTGCCACCGAACTGCCACCGGACTGCCATAAGAATGTACACCGGACTGCCCCAGTGATTTACCCCTCGGTTTTTTCCGACGTTATTTTTTCTATAGATATAATAAAATGTATCACTCGATATACCTATTAATCATCTCCTCGATTATATCATTATTGATGCAATGAGATTTGCGAGAACTATTTTGAATAAACAGTGTCGAGTAATTTTAAAAGAAAACGCAACAATATAATCAAATGGTGATATTTACGTAGGTGTGAGACCTCGGTTGAGACGTAGGTAGTGCAGGCATAAGTGGGTTTTTCACTTGCAGCTGAATAATAAGTACACCTCCTATCTCGCCTCCACATATCGTTTCATTTTATATAGGAAGATATTGCATATTAGCATTGTGCTTGAGCGTTCCCTACGTTGTTTCGTTTCCTTCAAAAATCGCTCAAATATAGGTAATAACAGAAATCAAAGAACATATGGAGTTTTTTTTTTTCAATCGAAGAAGGACTTAAAAAGGTAATGAGCAAGAGGAGTAAAATGAAAATGTGGACTACTGAAAGATAAAATACCATTATAATAAAGAGGGTCGTTATAGATAATGCTGAACTAATGTCGAGACTAACGTAGACACTTCGGAAGACGCAAATACTTTTTCGTTAAATGAGAACTAGTTACTACTTGATCTGTTGAGATCATATCGAACCGACATACAAAAATATAACCCTCGATGCAATCCGAGATGGAACCTATATTTAACAGAAACATTTTCCAGGTGTGTCCTCTGGGGACATGTCATGTTATTATTAATGATTCCGGAAGATTGCCTACTGGGGCATATCATATCCGAGCTCATATCTGTCATTCTGTCTTATACCCATGTAATTTGTCAACATAGATATTTTCATGGAACTGTCAAAATACTGTGGTTTGGCCCACGTTTGGAATACTTCGTGCGACGGCTAACTTTTTACTGATATCTTTGGTTGTGTGCAGGGTGCCGGTTTTTCGAGCCCCACCATTGGGTCTCAATGCGAGTCAAATTATGACAAAGGTGCTCATTTTCATGCCGAACAATTGCCTCAAAGAAAAATTCCATTTTTAGTTTTCAAATTATTGGAAAACATTACATGAATATACTGAGTGAGTCTGTAATCTGGAATAAATTCATATAGTTCAAATGCTAATAATTTTTTTTTGGGAACGCTCGGAAACGTCGATTGGTATTCCTATTGCGCTTTTTGCATACCATAATGATGTGCGTGTTCCAATTTGAAGGTATGACGTCATTGACAATTTTTTTTAAATGGATGGATTTTTTCAAATTGTGTGCAAAGTTGTACATAACTGCCAAATATTGAATTTTCATTCCTTAACAATTACAAGAAAAATCAAATTGGAAAATGTATTGAATGTATTGGCTGGGATAACTTGTATACATTGATTATTGAAAAAACAGTAATCTATATAGTAAACAAAACGAAGATATTGCTATGGTTTTTAACAAGTTATCTAATAATGTTTTTCAATCCAAAATATCCATCATCACCAACGTTGTATATTTCATTACAATATTGATGATTGACATTTTATTCAATTCGGTGAATGAAATAGGCAGGGAAATATTATCATCAGATTGTCTGGATGTTCTAGCAGAAGCCATATTGATGAGACCAATTCCTTTTTGAATATCAAAGTCATAGATTATAGAATTATTATCGTTATCACATTATCACAATCCAACGAATCATCACTGGCATCTCCACATACTGACGGTATTAATATGAGGTTGTGTATTGCGAATCTTGATGTTTTTTCCCTGAATCTAGCTCTAAACGGAGTAGATGTTACCGAACATTTTATACCTGTTTTTCCACCTACTCGTGGTCCATCTCACCACAGAGAGAATTTCTTAGGGCGTCCTAGAGTAACCTAATCTTTGACCACCTGCAGTATTGCATCGCAGGTATCTTTTTTCTAAATATATTCATAAGCTTTGTTCTCTTCTTTGTTCGCTTAAAAACCGAGTATAAAACTGTATTGAACCATCTTGGACGTGCACCATTCCAAGTAAGGAAAGTTAAAAAATGTCACGTAACGTAATAACGTTCAATAAAGTTAATACGTCAGCAAAAAATTATTTTCGGATAGACATATTGAAAGTTGTTCCCAAATGATATATCCGAACCATTTCATATGCTCTGACAAGAATTAAATGACTTCGAACCCATATTTGATAGGGAGTATTCATATCCCCTTTTTGCCACTATTGATATATGTACACATCACATGATAAACCATAGGTGTCAACGTATCCTTTAGACAAGTCATGGTTTCCAGAGTTTTGACGGTATGAGATTCAACTAGACAGGGTAATCGGATTCTAGAATTTCAATATTTCTCACTCTCCCATCACTTACGGTTTTACCAGAAACGACCACATCTAGAGAATTCCAAATGAAACACACTGTATTTTTTTTCTTTCTATTCTATTATAGGCTATTGAAGGTATATGAGTACATATTATTACTATATGGTAATCTGTGGTATGAACAAATTGTGCAAATAACTTCAAATTCTTTATTTGGAATCAGTTCTCGACAATTTTCAGATATTTATTATCAGTTCAATCTCCTATTTGTTTCGTCACTTGACTCATGTGATATCATCGATTGCAAAGAGAGTCTACCATAAATCTTTCACCCTGCCTATTTTAAAACCGAAATTTTCGATCAACGGCTATACTGAAAAAGATATTCATCATTTTGACAGATTTATAAGCTGAAATACGTGTGTTTCTTCGAGGTGTTGATAAAACCTGAGCGCAGCAGGCTATTTTTCTTCATTATTAGGTGAAGCGGAGCCATAAATATTTCTTTCAGGAAGTACTACTAAGCTTCGTGATTCCCAACTTATGTTACTACATGATATCTCTTACACTGAAAACTCATTAAAACCGATATAAGCGGCATATTCAACACGTTTAATTGGGTGTTCGTTTCGAGGTCCGTTGATTGAGCTGGAATGTGCATTAATTCATTTTGATTGTAAATTATGCTTCTTTGGGGTGGGTAAATGTTTCTCTATCGATGCGTCATGTTATACAAAGGACACACGAATCCCATTATGTTTGAATATTGATCTTGAATATTCAAATACTGATGAGACAAACAAAGGAATATCGACTATTTCATATCTAAGTTGTATTTTGTGTCATCATCATTATCAACATTTATAAAATCAACAAGGCTCGAAACTCGACAAATATTTTATAGAAGTTCTCAATAACTAATCGACGAACCATAAGGTGAAAATTCGAGTTTACAAGGGTATACATATTGGCAATATCAACAGTCATACATTCAACATGTCACGAGCCCAATGGTCTTCTATTTTTGATAATTTACATTTTTTTCCTGAAATTGTTTTCTATGCGACTAGACAAGAGGAATGGATTTGTTAATTTTTTATGTGATATTCTATTTTGTTCACTTCATTACCTAACTATAATTCTTACTTTTATATCGAAACGATGACTTCCTCTATATCTAATTTTTATTTTCATTTTCCACTGAATTTCCACTGCGTATGGAATGAAGCGGTTCTTTATTGAGCACCACCAGATTGAACCAACAGATACGATACGTGATCAGGCGATTTATTTCGCTAAAATATCTTGTGAAATATCCAATCACATCGGTTTGGTCACCTCTGCCAAGCGCTTAGCTCAGTGTGGATGTGAAGTATGATTCCATTAACTTCAACGTTGTTGTTTTCAGAGAAGATGTGATAGCTTCCCTTGCTTTTGGTTAATAAAAATTCGTAAAATAATAATAATCTTTGAATAACAATAATTTTTGGTATGTGATTCGACATATTAATATTGTGGTATGTTAGACCATCATTATGGTCTGATCTTCTACTATTCCTCCACCGTAATCTTCTTTTTCATATAATGTGCATGTGTGATTTCAAACCGCAACACCCTCTCAATTAGAAATCCGTTGACCGATTTCCAAAAACAAAATTTCTATGATGTACTTATTTGGTGATGTAGTACTCAACGAGCTTTCTTCGATAATGTGAACCAATCTTGAAAATTACTATTTTGATGGCTTATTTTCTGAAGAGGCCGAAATTTCGAAAACGACTTTTAGGCAATTATTTGCCGAAAAAAATGTGCAGCCCTTTCGATTCATTTCAAAGGGTATAAGTTATTCAATATCAAATTAAATTTCTGCTTTCTCGAATCAACTTGTATCCAAAATCTGAAGAGATTATATAGTTGATTGAGAGATCATTCAATGAAGGAACGCAAAAAATACTCAGAAACGAAGTTTCTAGTTAATATTGAGAAACTGAATCTCACTCAGAATTTTAGTATCAATTTTTTGTCTCGAAGCCATACGTGATGATACTCAGAATTATCAATCAGTCGAAGTGATGAAGGATTATTCAATATTGAACTTTTTCCAATTTTTGAATCCTATACTCCTGCGAAGTTTGAATCTCATTCCCTCGGAACTCTGGAAAAAACCGTTACTTGTCTAAATACTACAGTGACACCTGGATTGTCGATCCTACATTTCAGTTGATTAATAATTAATTGAGTATTTTTTTCAGACGTCCAGCAATGGTGAGGCGGCATCGTCCTTATGTCGCGACTTCAGCATTCTTCACAACGACGCTTACCTCCCCTTACGACAGATAGCAACCCATATCAGGTGAGGATTATATTTTTGGCCTAACTACAATTCATCTACCGCCGGTCAGATTTATGGATTTTAGAAATTACATGTCACATTGAGCACTCTAAACACTGGAATTTCTGATTTATTGTTGAATTGTCAACTTCACATTTCGAAAGAAAAAAACTAAGGAAATTGAAAAAATGGAGAACCTACCAGCTAATGAGTGAAGGAAGAGTTAATGACATATTAAATTGTTTATTATCACTGAAGGTTCACGAGATATCGCATGGTCAAATCATCGTGGGATACCTATCTTGTATCTACCCATATCTACCTATTTTGTATAATTTCGAATTGAAAATGATCTCGGAAATGAATAACATTGCTGCCGTCTAAATTACAGATTTGAGCTGGGTCTCAGCAACTGTGCCAGCAGTTATCGTTCAGTCTCTCAGAACACTTAAACAAACTTGAACTCATAATCTATAAAATATATTAACTTCTTCTGAACATCATAAATTTACTAACATGATAATACATTCTGAACATGTGAGATTGATGCATGTACGCAGAACTTATTATGTGCTCTGCGAGAACAATCATGGTCAATTGTTGGAAGAAGCTCCTGCAGGAAAGTCATCAATAATTTCATAACGGCGCCTCCCGGACCTAACAACGAACCACAAACCACCAGATCAGGAAGACGAGTTAGATTTCCTGATCGGTTGCAGGCTGGTCTCTCGTAACTTCATCACTGGCAGGAGGGTGCTGTGGGGGTTTTCCCCAGACATTGCTAATTTCATCCTCGTAGCTGTTGGAACTACCAATTTGGATTTAAGATGTAAAATGTTGTAAAATTGATTTTCGCATCGTATACGAAATGTCTGTGTAGCAGTAAAACCCATCAATTGGGTCCGATAAAGTAAAATTATTTTCATTCATAGAGGCACGTTCAATATCCAAAGCAAGGTAACTTTTATCACCTAATAGTAAAAGTTCCCAAAAAACCCAAATGGTTTAGCCGCTCAGGGAACGTTCTCACGGTAGATTGATACCCTTCTTGCAAAACAGTTTTTAGTTCAGCTATTCAGTAAGAACAACTCCGTGCATTCGAAAGCACACAGCTTCTCCGTGCGTCCTCGAGCAGTCAGTCTCAAAGACTTGCCTATTTCACTGCATGCTACAGACATCTCGATATACTTTAGTACATCGTGAATATACCAAAGAACTGAAACAACTCTACAGTGTTCGGCTTTGCCACAACAACCACAGAATACCTCACAGAAACAAATAATAGGTGTATGTGTATATTGGGCCATATACAGACCCATGAATATACACCAAAACACCAAAGTGGTGACCTCGACGTGATCGTTTTTTTTTTGTGAGTGATATTCCCGTGAAATAAGTGACAATCAATCATGCCAAATATCGAAGCCAACCGTGTAGACGCAACCAACAACCAATCCAGTGACCTACAAAGGATTGCTATTGACTTAGAGCTTAGAGCGTGTGATAGTACGTTTAGATGCCATCGAAACGCGGTTGAGCGATTTAGAGCGAACGAGATCGCGATCCGGTTCCCGCCCGCGACGCTCGCGTACACCAGGACGTTCTCAATCGGGACTGTGCTGGTACCATCAGACATTCGGCAATGGAGCAAAAAGTTGCAACTCACCGTGCAATTGGGTTTCGGAAAACCAATCGGGCAATCGTCAATTGCGGGTAGCTACTGCCCTATTCAATCCCGCCGTCTGTTTGTTCGCGATGGCACAACAAACTTACAGTTTTTGGTGGATACAGGAGCAGATCTCTGCGTTTACCGTCGTCGTCTACTCCAAGAGCCACGTGAAAGGTCATCGTACGTACTTTTCGCGGCCAATGGAACTGACATTGCAACATATGGTACCTGTACATTCACCCTGGACCCATGCCTACGGAGGGACTTCACGTGAAGGTTTGTCATCGCAGACATTTCCAACCCCATCCTAGGAGCAGATTTCCTAGCGCACTTCGGACTCCTCTCAGATCTACACAAAAGCCGCCTGGTTGATTCTACCACTACACTCACCTTTCCAGGAGAAGTAGTGGATAGCGAAGTACCGTCAGTGAATCAATCAAATTTCAGTCGCAGAAGAGGACATTCCGAAAACCGCGATAACTACACCGTTCGGATTATTCGAATACCGGTTCATGACCTTCGGCTTGCGGAACGCCCTCAAACATTTCAACGTTTCATTCACGAAGTACTTCGTGGTCTGAATTTCTGCTACGCATATATAAACGATATTCTAGTTGCCTCAGAATCCGCAGAATGACACATGGATCATTTGAAAATTTTGTTTGAGCGATTATCGATGTACGGTGTCGTGAATGTCGTGAATTTCATCCTCGTAGCTGTTGGAACTACCAATTTGGATTTGAGATGTAAATCGTTGTGAAATTGATTTTCGCATCGTATACGAAATGTCTGTCTAGCTGTAAAACCCACCAATTATCCAATATCCAATAAAGTAAAATTATTTTCATTTATAGAGGCACGTTCAATATCCAAAGCAAGGTAACTTTTATCACCTAACAGTAAAAGTTCCCAAAAAACCCAAATGGTTCAGCCGCTCAGGGAACGTTCTCACGGTAGATTGATACCCTTCTTGCAAAACAGTTTTTAGTTCAGCTAGTCAGTAAGAACAACTCCGTGCACTCGAAAGCACACAGCTTCTCCGTGCGTCCTCGAGCAGTCACTGCACGCTACAGACATCTCGATATACTTTAGTACATCGTGAATATACCAAAGAACTGAAACAACTCTACAGTGTTTGGCTTTGCCACAACAACCACAGAATACCTCACAGAAACAAATAATAGGTGTATGTGTATATTGGGCCATATACAGATCCATAAATATACACCAAAATATTATGGGTAGGTGAATCACATGACTTTCGTGTGACTGATTTCATTCCATTCGTGAATACTGGTTTAGATTATGATGGTGATAAATCGAGTAATAAATGATCAAAAAAACGAGAGGTGCCATATGTTCATGCATTTTTGTTTGTATGTTTTGTGTGCTGTACATCTCGAGTTAGTATCCGAAATCCGAACTAAACGCAGCCTTCAATGCAACCTTGAAACGTTTCTTGAGCCGTCGGGGAAAACAATCAAATTCATTTTCTGACACTAGCTCGAATTTTGTGGGTCTCCTAAATGAATTGGCGAATATATTTGAATTCCTGAATGAAGAATCTGAACGAATTGGTAACACATCGATAAATGAAAATATATAAGTGAATATGGTTCCTTCAAAGTCGCAACTTTTGCGGTGGGATAAGGGAAGCAGGAATAAAAAGTGCAAAATTTCATATTCAAAGAGTTGTGGAAAAGTAATCTGACATTTGAATCGGAGCAATATTGAATTCGCGGCCCTTATGGCCATCATCCAATGATCTCCACCATGATGTAACCACCTCGATTCCCACGAACTTTCGGTAGGACACCCATTGACAGCACTACCTGAAGCAAATGTTTAGCATCCCGAAAATCGTCTCATGACTTTCGAATGGTTGTGAAAGGTTGTTCAGCATCATTGGCAACGCTGGAAAGAGATGTATTTGTCACAACTACAATGGAGAAAAGGTTCCGATCAGATTTTGAAAATCGGTGTATTAGTATCAGTCAAGAATGATGATGTTCCAGCAATTGCAATGGCTGTTAGGTGAAGAAATCTTAACGTCGTTAGAGTCATCGATATCCAGACTATAAATACAATCATAAGACGTGCAGTGAATCGAGTGTGTTACCAATGGAAAAATTGGAAGTATAATTTCGATACTCTTTTTCTCTTTTGAATCACATAGATTTGTTGAATCTTTCAACTTTTGTATTAAAAACTGAGTTTTTTCAAGACAAGCGACATTTTCGGTACAAGAATGAACTCAGTATATATTTATTATTACTATGGAGGCGGAATTAACGGAAAATTTTATTCAAGAAATGATGTGTAATATCTGACGAAATAGTTTGTCATCAAACTATCCATATACAATACGGGGGTAGCCGCCGGAAACCCTCCTCCCTCCGGTTTTATGCCCTGTTGAGACTCCCATCCTTGAGGATTTCCATTCATCGAGCTGGATAAAATTTCACAAGGACTTGCCTTCCACCCCCACTCCTCCTGGAGTGGCTCTCTCATCATCTTTTTGGACACCTTCATAACGGTGGTCCTAGAAGTGGGTGCAGAGTTTTTCGAACCTTTCGGTCGCACTTTCTGCTTCTATTGCGCTCAGCCTGAATCTATCTCACCTAATCATGTGTTGCCTCTCCGTTCCAGATCAGTCCTCCAGGAGCTGCGCCTTTGGCCGTTTGAACCTCTCTCCGAACCAGGGTTCGTCTTAGTCCTCTGTTGGGATGCCGGAAGCATACCGGCATGCCGAAAATCTACATTACCAATTGATTTAGCCTGTATCCAAAATTGGATGATCAATCACATGATTTCCAAAACTAAAAAATTGATTTACGAGTTTGAGTTTCAAGAAAGTCGATTTGCTATTCTAACCATAAGGATCATTCAAGGGGGTGGATGGAAATTTCACGTTATAGGATATGGTATTGATTACCTGAAGTTATGCGAACTTGGATGAATTCCTATATATAGAAGTACAAGTGAAAGGATGTCTGCATTTTAGGGAAAGCGGTTACAAGTTGGCAAAGCCGAGTCAAATTTTTGTAAACAAAAAAAACATGAAGTAAGTGTAATCGAATTCATGGGAATCAATATAAGCTGAAACATATCTGTCTTTCCGTTCTCCGGATTATACCTGACGTACTATATTCACCGTGAAATACCGGTATATTTTTGTATAAACCTAACTTCACATACCTACCTGAATTCATAATTTTGCCTGATAACTACAAGAAAACAAACAGAAAACACGCTTTTTGCACTTGAGGTATACCGTAATCAAAATTATTTGGTGCCTTCTCCAAGTTCGGCCATTGTAGTTCCTCTTCATGTGTAACCTCTAGACTCTTGTCTCGGGGCCAGTCAGGAGAAGCCAATCATTATTTTGCACGTATCAGCAGAAAGTAGTAAACTACAGGGTGATCTATTCGGATGTGACCAATTGAAGTATAATGGCATTCACATTATTACATACTCTGGAGATATAATTGATGCCAAAGAATACAAGGTGGACCAAAAAACCTGAGTGGAGTGGAATTTAGGGTAGAGCTGCGTTCGTGAACCACATAGATATTGAGTATTTTATTTTGAATCAGCATAGAAACAATATATTTCATGATAACTTATGTTTCATAATCGTTCTGAATTCTTATAACCGACCAATTCAAAATTATTAGAATCGACATATTTGATCTAGTATTTAATTAATTACCATATGGTGGTAATCGATTTCGGTTAATTAGGTTGTTGTATCACTTCGGGATGAATTGAAATATTGCACACAAAAAACTTGGTGCAGGTGAAGAAACGTGCGGGCATTTCCTAACTTCAACACCCTGTACCTCCGAAATCAATATCGGATTGAGTAATGTATACGTTGGGCCCATAGACATCTTTGATAAGCAGCTTGAGTACTATGATATAACAAAAAACTGGAACATTTGACCGAACGCTATTTTCCATAAAAGAAGTGATACCAACAAAGACATTAAAACACAGTAATGTCTCTGGATACCAAAATATCTCGCTGTCGGTCAAACAAATACGAGTGGAGAATCTCATAATCATAAATAATCAATGCATATAAGCATTATTTGAAATACAATAACTGCATATCGGTTGCAATGACACATAAATGTTGTCAAAAGTGACTATCATTTGGAGCTTCTTTCTTGGTTATTTACATTGTATCACTACAGTTCATTCCTTTATGTATAGTCAATTTCGACCAGTTTCATCGGATTCTAGAATGAAATTTGGAATGGAATTGAAGGTCTCTGGTCACGGTCACGGTTTCTTAGTGTTAGTTCTGGGGCACATGTCTTGAGAACAATAGGCGGTATTCCGTCAGGCCCTATAGCCTTCTTGACGTTGAGGCTAAGCTGATTTTGCGTTGCAGGAAGACAATTTCTGGCATATTATCGATGGTAGCGATTTTGGGAAGTTTGGCCTCGTGGATCCAAGGTGTAGGATTTTTCTTGGGGTGTTGTAGCCAATGTATTATCATCCTTCGTGAGGGGAGGAAATGAGCTAGAAGTGAAATTTTCTCGATTGCCTTGGCAAAGGTCCAAAATGAACGGGAACCATGTGGGCACTCTATGAGCTTTGATCTTATCTTCGTGTTGTATGTCTCTTCAGACTCATCTATCGTTCGATTGCATGTATTCCTAGCTTCAACGAATTCAGCTCTAGTTTGAAGGCATGGGTTTCTGCGCCAACGATGGTATGCTGCTTGCTTCAGACCGACGACCCTAGAACAGGTTCTATTGAACCATGGTTCACCAGTGGTTCGTGATTTGGTGCTATGTGGTATGTAAGTTTCCATTTCCAGCATGGTGATTTCCGAAATCTCTTCAGCACATTGCGTAGGATCTCCCGATTCGAAACACATTCTCCTCCAAGGAAACTCAGAAAAAAACATGCGAAGGCCATTCCAGTCGGCTGAATTGTAATGCCAAACAGTGCGTGGGGGTGTTGGTCTGGTTCGCGGAGTGATGTAAGGACATACCGTGGAGATGAATGTGTGGTCTGAGTTTCCTAGTGGTGCACGGAGTTTCACTTTCAAGTGGAGTTGTGGACATTGAAATCCCCCATGATGATGATTCCAGCTGCTGGGTGATTCTGTTGGATGAAATCGAGTTTTAGAGAAAGGAATTCGAAGAGGTCACCAGAAATTGGTTCGTTTGGTGATAGATAAAGGCAGCAGATGAACTTTATATGTTTGTGGTTATCGATCTTGAGCCACATTACATCGAATTTTTCTGGTAGTTCCTCCTCACGATGGAATGAGAGTTCATTTCTGGAAAAGAGACATATACCTCCTCTGAATCTGAAACAGGTATGGAGCTCATATCCAGGACAGAGCATATAGGCGGTCGTGTTAGTTGATGAGATGACCTGCGTCTCAGCTGATGCCAATATATCTAGTTCCTCAGCCTGTAGATGGTAATGATATGTTTCTGTTCAGACCCCGCCCGGAAATCGATGTGGTGGTGTCGCACCGGGCGATGATGGGAACCATCATCTTCCACCTATAGGTATCCATTTATTCGCCTCTTACGACAGGCAGGATTTACCATGGGGAAATTCTTGATCTATCTTCATACCGGTGAGTCAGCTGTGTAATGATTTGAGAGAAGGAAGATCGAGAGGAACGTATTGAAATATTTTTCGAAAGTTTGGAGATCGTAAGCATCGGAAAAAACTTCATTACTACGCAGAGAATTTCACAACTTTGTCGATTTATCAATGTATGCTACTTGGTAGCCTGAGCTCCTATAGTTTGTCTACCTGGAATCGCTCGTGGTGAAATGATAGACGAAATTTCTAATCCTGAGCAGGAACCATGACAATAGCCATAAAAAAAGAATTTTCTAGAGAATGAAGTCGTGAATGTAATCTCAGCGATTAGGTGAAAAGAATCGAATAACTACAGCCTCGTCTACATCGTATGTTTTGAATCTGAACTCCAAACATGTGAACAGTACTCGAGGACATGGCAAATTTGCACTTAGCGAATTATGAGAAGCTGGTGAGTTGTGAATATGTCGGGTGTGAAGTGCCTTTTTGCATGGAACAGAAAGCTAGCATTTCTCCTCACTGGACAATGGAAGATACAAGCTTTTATAGCGAGTTCTATAGAATAGCTACACCCTCGTCTACATCGTATGTTTGGAAGCTGAACTCCAAAAATGTGAACAGTACTCGAGAACAAGAGAAAAAAGAGAAAATAATGGACGGGGTTCAAGTTTGGTGGTGTAACACCATATAACTTGTTCAGCCGGTAATTTCTACCAGAGAAGAATTGAGCTATGTACATGCTGTCCCATTTTCGATGTCCTTACGGGATATCTCGCTTATTTTTGAAGATACAGATTTGCGGTTTCCGCGAACTCTGGCTACTTTTTTGTGAAACTCACGAAACCGTGAACAAAATTTCCATAGCCCACTTCGTTCCTGAGATACAGGGCGAAATTGAAAATTTTGCATTTTGGGACCCCCCCTGTATCTCAGCTATCTTTTAACTTAGAGGAAAAGTAAGAACTGTTCCTGTCACAATTTTTCACGTAGAATCCAGTGGCGTAGTCAGATTTTTTTAATGAGCTGTCGTTATATAGATATTAGCCAAAGTTATGTCTTTTTAAAAAGAACACCCTATATATTTTTCAATATTTGAAACAAGAAAGCTTTGCGCTTTTCAAAAATATATAACATTTATATGATATTTTGAGTATTAGTCCAGTATTTGGGTAATTTTCAGTTTTTTATGGCGAGTCAAGACAAATAACTTCTACTTTTAGAATAGACATTCTGGCGCAATAATCAAATATCACTCATTTATATCGGGTAGGATGAGAAGTATTCATTTGAAATGATTATTCAATTAACAATTTGATAAAACATTAAACAATTTGATAAAACAATAAATTCAAACATTACTACAAAACAATTCTATTAATTTTTCTCCTGTTGAAAATGTCTTATAAATATTGTTCAAATTGTCGGCTGTTGAAGACACAGCCGACATCTTCTGAGGATAGCGTCAATCGACCGGAGTAACAATATAGGTCTCATACGTAAATATCCGAAAGCTTCTCTCGTAGCATTCATCAGTGAATCTCGATTTTCATGCCGCCTTTGATATATTTTATTTTTTATATAGCCCCATAAGAAGAAATCTGATATCGATAAGTGTATCGGGCGAGACTTATGCAATGGACTGTATGTAGGTAAATTTGGCACAAGAAAGGTAGATAGAAATGCCACTCACCATGTGCACTGGATTTCTTGCTCTTCTTGTTGCGAATGTTCTTCTGCCTAGCTAGGACTTCTTTTCTAAACGACCGATTAATTTGCCTCCGACGCACTTGACACAAGTTTTGGGAAAAATGTTATATTGCGAAAAAATATGTGTGGATGCCTATTCCGTCCGGTCACTCGTCATACGAGAACGCGAGTCCCCGCTCACCTTTTGTTTTTGTTCGTTTTCATCGAGAACATGCTTCAGTTTTTTTCCTTTAAGGTTTTGTATTTGAGCACCCAGTGGCGTACTTACAATCCTTGTGCCAATAATCGTTAACTGAGAACAACTTAATTCAAATCTCATTGCTACCTTGAATCTGATCTGATATATAATAAAAACCAAATAAACTATATCATATGGACGTGACATACCGCACACCAAAATGGTACATTTTGAATACCAACCCAAATTAAAATAAACATAATTATGCATCAAATAAGTACGCACCCCAATAAAACAACACAACACGAAATCAAAATCAGATTAATTAGATGGAAGTGGACAGACCTTTGATACATATAAACACCGTTTTGAGTTTTTACAGTAACCACCCGAGTGATACCGTCGCTCCCAGCATGCAGATGCGTTACTCTCCCACGAATCCATCTCAATGGGGAAGTAAGCTCATCCTTTAATAAAACAATTGTTCCAAGTTTTATCGGAGTTGATGGAACCGTCCATTTACTTCTCTGCATTAGCGTGTGAAGATATTCTGCGTGCCATCTCTTCCAAAAGTCTTGGTGGAGACGCTGGACAAGTTGCCAGCGGGATAGTCGCCCTAACTTAAGATCACCTAGATCTGGCTCAGGAACTGCATTGAGTGGCTCTAAGGTCAGAAAGTGACCTGGCGTCAAGACGCCAAAATCATTCGGATCAGAGCTTAAAGAACATAATGGCCTGGAGTTCAACACAGCCTCTATTTGAATGAGCGTGGTGTTGAGCTCTTCAAAAGTCAAAAGCTGATCTCCTATGACGCGAATTAGATGAGTCTTCAATGATTTAACATTTGATTCCCACAATCCACCGAAATTTGGTGAAAGTGGAGGGTTCATGTGGAATCGAATTCCTTCATGTTCGGCAGCATCTCTCATGAGTTGCATAAGTTGACGAGATGCTCCTATGAAATTCGATCCACAATCGCAATACAAATCATTGCATCGCCCTCGGCGTGCAATGAAGCGGTGCAATGATGCAAGAAATGCGTCTGTTGAAAGATCAGAGACCAATTCCACATGAACAGCCTTCGTGGCCATACAACAATAAATGCACACATATGCCTTCAGAACCTTGGCACCTCGAATTCTGGACATGGTGATTCTGAAAGGCCCACAAAAATCTATGCCAACATGGGAGAAAGTTTTTACCTGTGAGACTCGAACTGCTGGAAGATTTCCCATTAGGGGTTGTGGGGATTTCGGATTCGATTTGAAGCACTTGAGACACCTTGAAATTATCTTCCGGATGGTTCTCTTGGGAGAGAGGATCCAATACCTTTGACAAAGCAAGATTTGCATTGTTTGAAGACCAGGATGTAAATAAGTTTTGTGAGAGAATTCGATAATCAAACGAGTGAGTCGTGTATTTTTTGGTAAAAGAATGGGATGCCTTTGCTCAAAAGGAATTGGAGAGTTTACTAAGCGCCCTCCAACCCTCAGAAAACCATCGTCGTCTAAAAAGGGATTGAGTTTGCGGATTTGTTTAGGAAGTATCTTGTTATTGATGAGGCAATTTATTTCATGGGAAAAATTATCTGCTTGGTTTAATTTGATAAGAACGAGTAGAGAATTTTCCAATTCTGAATTTGTAAAGGGCTGAGTACATCGAGAAGATGGAGATCTAATATTCTTTATGAATCTCAAAACGTTACAGACTATTCGTTGAATTTTTGGCAATGACGAAAACTGATCTATGAGCGAAAGTACGCGATTTTCCTCAATTTCTGCAACTAGTGTATTACCTATGTGCCGTTTTTCCAGGGTAGTGGGCGTGTCAGAGTTATAATGATGAGTCGGAGAGAGTTTATTCTTCGGAAAACATAGCCATGTGGGCCCCGCCCACCATAGGCTATTATTGACATGTTCGCGTGGTAAGAGCCCTCTAGAGGCGGGATCCGCTGGATTTTCCTCTGATTTGACATGAAACCATGAAGACGGAGGAACCTTTCCTTGAATGTGGGTCACCCTATTCGAGACAAAGGTCGTCCAATTATGAGGAGAACTTTTCAACCAATCTAGGACAATGGTTGAGTCCGTATAGGCAAATACATTCTTCAATTCAATTTTATCTGAGAAAACTCCTTGAATGTAGGAAATTAGATCTGCAAGAAGCAGGGCCCCACATAATTCTAGCCTAGGAATAGATATCTTTTTTAGAGGGGCTACGCGAGACTTTGAACAAATAAATTGGGCTGAATACCCCGATTTTGATGTATATGTTCTAAAATATACCACTGCTGCATATCCCTTCTCCGAAGCGTCACTAAAACCATGTATTTCACATGATTCCAACGAGGCAGGGATGATGCAACGAGGAATTTGAATCGTGGAGAGGGTGGTGATTTCAGATTTAAACCTGAACCAGAGATGGCAAATGTTGTCTGGAGGAGTGCTATCCCAATCAATTCCTAAAGTCCATAATGACTGAATGAGTAGTTTCATGAATAAGGTGGTGGGGGTGAGAAACCCCAGCGGGTCGAAAACCCGGGCCAATTCAGAGAGAATTACTCTCTTAGAGCACGGTTTGTCAAGTGGCTTCACATGATATCCGAATGTATCCATTGTTGGATTCCATTGGAGACCTAAGATTTTTAGGGTTGATGCAGTATCCTTGTCAAATGACGTCGGATCCATTTGTAGTAAATCAGGTGATAAATTCTTGATTAGTTGAGGATTGTTACTGGCCCATTTTCGGAGGATGAAACCCCCTTTTGAGAGGACTTGATTAATGTCAGATTGTATTCTGAGAGCGTCATCGATTGTGTCACAACCTGAAACTACATCATCCACAAACACATCATTTTCAAGAATATTCGAAATATGGGGAAAATCATTGCGACATTCTAAGGCGAGTTGACGAATGGTCCTTATGGCAAGAAAACAAGAAGCGTTGATGCCGTAAGTTACGGTATGGAGACGGTAGTCTACAATTGGGTGTGCTCTGGAGAATATCCAAAGTATTCTTTGATAGTCGTTGTGATCGTCACAGATAAGAATTTGCCTATACATTTGGCGTATATCAGCTGTGAAACAAACGGCATGCAATCTGAATCGTAGCAAAATGCTAATTATGTCAGGTTGCAATTTGGGTCCTATTAACAAGGTGTCATTGAGCGACAGATTGTTATTACATTTACTGGATCCATCAAAAACAACCCTGAGCTTTGTGGTTGTGCTAGGTTTGAGCACGCAATGATGAGGTGAATAATAGCTCGTGTTAATGGATGATATTTCTCGAATGGGTTCCATATGATTTGATGAAAGATAATCCTTCATGAAATCTCGATATTGATTATAAAGGTTCGGGTTTTGTACCAATCTACGTTCGAGTGCAAGGAAACGTCTTAGCGCTATGTCCCTCGAGTCAGGGAATACAGGTTCTGCATCCTTGAATGGTAAGGAAACCACAAATCTTCCTTCTTTATTTCGATAAACAGTATTTTGATACATTGTTTCGGCCTTCTGATCATCTGGGGATATAGCTACAACAGAAGGAACTTGTTCAAGCTCCCAGAATCTCTTGACGGAATTTTCTAGGGATATTTCAATAAATGTGACCAACGATGTTACTTCTTGGGAAAAGTTCAATTTACCCATTATTATCCAACCGAATGATGTGTCAAAGGCCACAGGGTGATTATCTGATATGTGTCGAGAATCACCTCTAAACACAGAGGCGAAAATATCGGCTCCTAAAAGCATGTCGATGGGTTTAGAAATATTAAATGAAGGATCGGCGAGATCCAGGCTGCGGAATTCATAGAATTCTTCCTCAGAAATTGTGACAGAAGGCATGTTGGAGCATATTTTGGGAAGTACAACGAAGTCCGCAGTGAGAATAGGATCGGGGCTACTTCGTGGTTTCAATGAACAAGTGACGCCATGGGAAGCGTGAGAGGTCAATTGACCAACGCCCTTTATTTCTAAAGATAGAGGTTTCCGAGAGAGGCCTAGTCTTGTACAACATTTGTTTGTTATAAAATCGCTTTGACTGGCACTATCAAGCAGAACTCTAACTGGTTGATAATGACCTTGACTATCGAGTATCTCCACAATTGCCGTAGAGAGTAAGACAATGTTAAGGTGACCAGGGTTAAAATTGACAGCCAAAGCCTGTGTGTTTACAGAACATTGTTCACGAGTACTATTTGGAGGAAATTCATCAGAGCTATTAGCCGTGCTAGTTTCAGGCGTTGAAGTTGATGAAGTTGCGTTGAGACCTTTAGGTTTGGGAAAATGAAGCAAGGTATGATGTCTTTTGGGTGATGGGCAAAGTCGACATATGCTCTTCGAAGTACAATTTTGCGAGGTGTGTTTGAACCCAAGACAATTCGAACACCATTTTTTTATTTTTCACGATATTATATCTCTCTTCAGGAGTTTTTGCAAGAAATGTGGTACAATTGTATATCAAATGATCTTTATTGCATGACTGACAATTGCTATTCTGACTTGCATTGACAACAAATGAATTACTTTTGTTTTTATAACCTTGATTCGAACTACTTGAGAATTTATTTATTTTCTGAGCAGGTTTTTCGAGGTTAGGATTATTTGAGAATGACACATTGTCGTATGCTATACATTGTTTATTCAGAAACAATTTCAAGGTCTCGAAGTATTTTTTATCGTCAAGTGTGGAATGTTCCATTTCAAATCTGGTTGCAGTAGAGGTGTCAATTCTATCAAAAAGCATGTTGAAAAGAATAAAATCCCATTGTCTGGTGGAATATCCCAAATTCTCTAATGCAGAAATATTTTCAGTAAATATATCTAAAATATTCCTGAGTGACTGAGAGCTATCATTGCTATTCAGTTTTTTAGTATTTTGAATAGAATGCCAGTGAGCAGTCGCAATAAGCCTTTTGTTGTCATACCGCATTTTCAATGCATTATAGGCAACTAAATAGTTTTGTCCACTCAAAGGCGTGCATTTCACAAGAGTTAAGGGAGCATTCCTTAGAGCGCTAATCAGGTAATTGAATTTCTCTATATTTGAAAGAGCATCATCGTGCGTGTGCGTGTGCGTGAATCGCATCGAACATGTCAATAAAGGCTTGCCAAGTCTTCACATCCCCATCAAATTTGGGCAATTCAATTTTGGGAAGCCTTATATTATTATTACGTGTTATTACAGAATTGTTCATTGCTGATTGTGATGCATCTCCATTGTCAAATAATTGAGCATAAATAGCTTGTATGTGGTAGTAATCATTTTCAAATTCAGTGAAAAGTTTATTGTGCGGTTCTAAGTCGAAGGTGTCTTGAGACGAGCCGAGAGCAATAATATTATAATGCACCTTTTCGAAACTTGCATAAATTGTTTCAATGTGCTTGTATCTGCATTTGAAATTGTTGTGAAATTGAGTGTCAAGTAAAGCACTTTCACTTATACGTTTGAGTTCAGAAAGTTCAATTAATTCTGTGTGCCTCTGGGCTATATAATTTTTCAACTTCTTAGTTTCGGCAGACATTGTATGGTGGTCTATGCCAGAGCGTATGAACTCGATTGAAATCAAATGTACAGAAAATATGTACCCCCTGTAGAGTAAGGTAAGTGCCGGTACTAGAGGGCAGAGATGGCACACTGATATATTATCTAGAGAGAATGAGCAAAGAAGCGAATCAAGAGAAAGAGCCGCTGAAATTGTGATCAACGAAATGTAAGTAAGTAGGTATACGCGAGAGTCGTATTCAGCCAAAGAAATTCCAAAAATGATAATAATCAATAACGTATGTAATTGGGGATGGTACTTGTCTGTTTTGAGCCAACTAATCAACATTCAGTATAAGTTGCGATGCAAATTTTCAAATTCAATTCGTGAACAAATCAATTTCATGAACAAATTAATTTCCATATGGGTTGATAGGTCGGTATGCCTATGAGGTTGAGTGACCTTCAGTGAAGCTGTACGCGTTGATTTCAATTTTCAGGCAACTGAATATTTTAAATTATCTATAGATGCGATAAATCAGATCAATACTCAATGTGCCACTGATACTGAGTATCCGGTTCGTTTGGACCAAATGTATCGGGCGAGACTTATGCAATGGACTGTATGTAGGTAAATTTGGCACAAGAAAGGTAGATAGAAATGCCACTCACCATGTGCACTGGATTTCTTGCTCTTCTTGTTGCGAATGTTCTTCTGCCTAGCTAGGACTTCTTTTCTAAACGACCGATTAATTTGCCTCCGACGCACTTGACACAAGTTTTGGGAAAAATGTTATATTGCGAAAAAATATATGTGGATGCCTATTCCGTCGGGTCACTCGTCATACGAGAACGCGAGTCCCCGCTCACCTTTTGTTTTTGTTCGTTTTCATCGAAAACATGCTTCAGTTTTTTTTCCTTTAAGGTTTTGTATTTGAGCACCCAGTGGCGTACTTACAATCCTTGTGCCAATAATCGTTAACTGAGAACAACTTAATTCAAATCTCATTGCTACCTTGAATCTGATCTGATATATAATAAAAACCAAATAAACTATCATATGGACGTGACAATAAGTCAGGGGACCTTGGCGGCCAGTGAATGGGACCATTATCCCACTGGTTTTGAAATCTTTCATCAAGATAAACCCTGCGTTATGACAAGGTGCGCCATCTTGTTGAAAGAAACTGTGTCTGAATTGAGCCAACGGAATTTCGTCAAGTAGTTCAGAAAGACAATCATCTAAAATTTCCAAATATCTTTGGTGATTCAAGTAACCGTCATACCCCAACCGATATCCCAACCATATCTAATTTCTCGTAGTTTTGATATCCTGGATTATCATTCGCCATTGTACGAAAAATTTGTAAACTTTGACAGGTGACAAGAATTGTAAACAATCTGCATTTGTGTGTTTTTTTTTCATAGCTACCTACTAATTAGGTCCACAGCTTTCCTAGTCAATTAATAGTACTGAATATTGGTAAATGTGGTAAGTGTGTGACGAAACACTGTGTCAGCAATGAGGGAAATGTGAAAATTTGTGAAGTGGATAATTTTGCCACATTTTTACAACGCCTATTGATAAGAAACCTACATAAAAAAACTGAAAATTACCCAAATACAGGACTAATACTCAAAATATCATATAAGTGTTATATATTTTTGAAAAGCGCAAAGCTTTCTTGTTTCAAATATTGAAAATATACAGGGTGTTCTATTTAAGAAAACATAACTTTGGGTTATATCTAAATAACGACAGCTCATTGAAAAAAATCTGACTACGCCACTGGATTCTACGTGAGAAATTGTGGAAGAAACAATTCTTACTTTTTCTCTAAGTTAAAAGATAGCTGCGATACAGGGGGGTCCCAAAATGCAATATTTTCAATTTCGCCCTGTATCTCAGGAACGAAGCGGGCTATGGAAATTTTGTTCACGGTTTCGTGAGTTTCACAAAAAACAGGCCAACTTTCGCGGAAACCGCAAATCTGTATCTTCAAAAATAAGCGAGATATCCCGTAAGGACATCGAAAATGGGACAGCCTGTACACAGGATTTCCATACGGGAACTGAATCGATCAATATTTGGGAAACTATAAGTAGGGTGGATTTGAAAATTTGGTGGCATACTACTGTTGATGAGGGCAATTCGGCTGAAATATTTTCAAGATGATGGCAGTTTCGGTTGCACGGGAAGTTCATATCAACTCGCTTATTTCAAATTGGATACCCTATATATTATTCCATTTTTGGATTCTACGAAGAATTCTAGGCAAATTTCATTCATGATGTTCTATACCTGAAAGGTACTAACATTGAGAATAACTTTGAAAAAATCATTGAAATCATTATTTTTTTTTCAAATGGAAACCCCCTATTTTCATAATTACATTCACCATGAATAATTAATAGACTACAAATTTTTGGAACAGACAATCTTATACAGAATCACTCTCATTTTTAATGCGAATGATATGATTATTAAAAAAATACTTTCGGTGATTTTTCCAAAGTAATTGTCAATGTTAGTTTCTGATCATCCTGTATTTATTTATTATCAAAATATCAACACAGTATCCTGAAGTGGACATCTCTTTCTATAAAGAATTCAACCCCAATGGACTAATTGGAGGTTTCATATAGGATAAATTGATAGTTATGTTTAGGTATGCTAACGTCATTTTTGACCTTAAATTTGAAATATGTCGAAAACAGTTAGACTTAGGTGACGGACATCATACATGAAATTTACCTAGAATCAATTATTCGTAGAACATAAAAATGAAATGATGTATAGGGTGTTCCATTTAAAATAAGCAAGTTGATATCAACTTCCGGTGCAACCAGAAATGCCAGCATCTTGAAATATTTTAGCCGAATTGCCCCCATCAACAGTATTTTCCGAGAAATATTCAAATTCGCCCTACTTATAGTTTTCCATATATTGATTGATTCAGTTCCCGGAGGGAAACCCTGCAAGTAATATAATGCGGAGGAACCAAGTATCATTCACCCTTATTGGACAATTACACTGACATCGGCAGTTTACATCACACTGTACAACAGAAAAAATAAGACAAAGTTAGAGAAAATGCGCGGATATTGCTATTGATTGAGCGAAGATTTTCGAGTACTCATCTAATAATTTTATTAATAATTTCCTACCAGTTGTTGCAAACCAACGTAATTAACTACAATAGCCCGTTTTATGTGGTCGCTAAGCCGGCAGACCTAATATCAGACCTTCATATCATTAAGTCGCTGACTGCGGTAAACATTCTCTGACATTTCAAATTGGTGCTTCAGTGTCATTATCATATTGCAATAAATTTTTTGCGTTCAGAAGGATGTGATTTCGATTCGAATAATTTATAAGCAGGGTTTATCACGTAATCCGATGGTTAGAAGTTTCTATGTTCCCATTCGAATGAAAAATTTGGAACATAAATCGGTATAAAAAATCGAGTGAAATTGTTAAACTGGAAGTGGATATGAACTTACTCATTTTGAATGAAACAGCCTGTATTTCATTATCATAAATCTAGGTATCGTACGAAATCTTGAAAAAAATCGTCCCTATATCAATTTTTGACAGTTTTCTAAATCATCAAGAATCTTGTACCTTTCTTTGAAAATGCTTATCTTCAAAATTTTCGAAGTTGAATCTTTCAAATCTCTAACCGAGCTAGTATTATTCATGATGATCTTAGAAGTGAGAATAGGAATTTAACCAAATCTTATATAATGTTGTCAAAAATATCTTGTCATTTGGATGTTTTTGAGAGCTCCTAAAGTCATTTTTTTCGAATCAAACGCCCTGTATATTATCGAATAACTGAACACATGAATGAATTTTGCTTCAACTGATATAGGGTTTCGTATACCTAACTAACTAAAAGGTTTTCGTGTTATGAGGGTTCCTCTCGGGTTCCTTTGAACGTTATGAGATTTGAATTGCATGATTGATTGATTTGTATCAACAGATAAGGACAGGACATATATTCGCAAGGGATATAATAACGATGTACAAAACACTGGTGCAGTCACTGATGGTGTTTTGTTTCGTCAAAAAAGCTAACGGCATTTACCGCTATAACGGCATAATAGTAATGAGACTCCCCAGAAGATGGTGACATTTTTACAGATTTCTGTACAAATAGCTGACGTTTTGAGATTGTAGTCATGTAGGTTGATCATTAGTTGATAAGTGAAGTGAATTACTACATTTTTATAACACTGAGTGCTATTATCAATAATAGGTACTGATTTTGTTGTCATTTTTGTGTCGCCATCTAACAACTAACATATGAGTGATTTTCCGCTATAACGAATAAAATGCCGTTATCAGTTGGCTGTACGTTAGAATTTTGATTGACGGAATTAGATAGGCAAATAGGCAGAGTAGCTGCACCAGTGTTCTGTATATCGTTGATATAATCAAGAATTTTATCTGTCATAAATTCATGAAATGTCAATATGAAGAACGAAATGGATAATAATTTTTCTAATGTCGATAATGTCGATTCATGGAGAGTGCAATAAGATTATTGGAAGAACATGATGTATTTTCAACGAAAGATCGGAACTCGCCACTATTGAATTTGAAATAACGACAAAAATATTACTCGAAACAATCCTCACCTATATAGATAATAAGTGAAGATTAGACAACATAAAGAAAACTAAATAATAATGAAACGTTTCAATAAATCAAGTGCTCAATGTGTTTTCATTAATATTCAACCACTGTACGATCCTTCTTTATTCCACGTCATGAGTTTAGGATTGAATCAATTTGATCAATACCTAATTAACCGAAACTGTTTCTAACTCTTTTTTCTTCACGATAGACTTCGTTCGATCGTAGACTTCATTTTTACTCGAGTTTCTCTATGGCCCTATAGATACAAATCAAGTGGGGTTAGATCTGGTGATCTAGGAGGCCACCTCCATGGCCCGACAAATGAAAATATTTGAGTACATCGCTTGCAACTGTTTGGCCTGACCTACTTTAATGAACATCCAATCAATCGTTCAATTCAAAATCTTATAACGTTTTTATGAAGGAACTCTTGACACGAACACGAAAACCTCGACGAAATTCTTGTGTGTACAGTTATTTGATAATATACAGCGCGTTTGATTTACAAAAAAAGACATACGGGCCTTCCAAAAACCTCCAAATGAGAAGATATTTTCGATCACACTGTGAAAGATTTGGTGAAATAATTCATCTCACTCCAAAGATCATCATGAATACTTGCAATGATAGAGATTTGAAAGATTCAAGTTTGAAAATTTTGAATATTGCATTTTTAAAGATACTATAAAGCCAGCTCAAAATCTCATACAAAAATCGTAATTCCAAAACAAATGAAAATTACTATGGGAACATATGCGATTTTTTTCAAAATAATACTTAGATTTCAAAAATGTAATTATATACAAGGTGTTTCATCTGAAATAAAGACGTTCGTGTCTACGCCCCTGGCGATATTTCATATCGATTGTTGACTTGTATGACCATGACCATGTAACAAATACTGAAAATGTTATTCTATTGGCAACATCAAAAACTTCTAATCAACTGATTACGAGATAAACCCCCCTTTATATAGTAGTATCCGTTGTTCGAGATTGAAAATCATAAGTGTTTACCTTAACTTCCAGACTACCACAATCTCCTCCCAAAACCGAAATCTAGCCCGCCATCACCAGAACCACTATCATTCCCATCACCAGGATATCTCGAGGAAACACCGACACAGCTTTGGTAGAACTCCGCGCCAAAATCACACGACAATCGACATTGGATTAAGCGACACCACAGATACCCAGAGCCATGAATGCTACTACCAGGACAATGGGTTCCAGCATAGCCCCCTGCGAGACACGGATGTTACACTTTCGGAAGACAGCGGTTCGACTAGGTTGCCATATTTCGAATTCGACGACGAGTCCAATAAAAGGTTGGTTTTGGAATTCAAGTTGATATTTCAAGAATGGCACTATACATATTTGCAGGTATTCCAGAAATACATTTTCTGATAGGGGATCAAAGAGACCAAAGACTTCACTAGACAAAAGGCCGAAGAATGAAATGAGAAAAGTTTATCCGAATAAAGATGACCAATGGGACCAATTGTATCAGGAGATACAAACTCCGTTAGTATCATTTGGATTTTTTTCACAAAGTTGATAGATTAGCTACGGGAGTGAAGTTAGCCACATCTGTAAATACACCAAGAAAAATATAACTCGAAAGTGATTATTCGGAGATTAGCATGATTTTCGTTGAATTGAATACGATAAATCAATATGTGGATGGAATTTGATAGGTCGAAGATGAAATGATAAGTTTGTCAGGACATACAAGTGAAAATGACTCTTTTGATAATAATTTAGTTACTTTCATGTTTTCGACAGTGACCTGAAATATTCATATTTTGTGATTCATTCCAGATGTGATAATGTACCTGTTACCATTTCTCGAAGGATACCTACGAGAATGTCTGATAGACCACAAAGTGCTATGAGTTCTGGAGTAACCAGTGCTATTGTTCATGGATGTGGAGGCAAATGTCAAACGTTCGAGAATATTTGTTATTTTTTTCTACAGGTAAAGAATTTGATGAGTATAACAATTCTAGATTTCACCCACATAAAGTTAGCAGATCCACTTGCAAAAAAATCGATGAAACCTATTCCAATAATTGTCGAGAATTTGTCGTGAAAGAAAAAAATTGTCGCGCTCTTATTTTTTTCTTATATGGGGTGGCTCTGCTAACTTAATATTAAGTTAGCAATGCCACTCACGAATAAACGTCAAAAATCATCACAATTCTTATGAATAATAATTGTCGAGTAATTCTCGAAGTCCATCTGACGTAAAAAAACCGCAAAAAATCCATTCCTTATAGCATATATATACCTTTTTATGGAATTTCCTGGTTTCTAGGGAAATTTCGCATTTTTGACAACAGCGTATTTCTATAATATTTTTTTCCTTTTTCCGTCTCATTAATGACAAATATAAAGTTGTTTAAGAAGCTTCCTATCTTCCACAAGAAAAAAAAACTATGTATTAATTCTGAATAATAAAAATATTCCATTATCACAATAATCTGCCTACGTAATTTTGTTGATTTATTATTTTTTGAATAAGGAATTATCTGAACAATTGTTTAATGACCAAAAAGTATTTGTCGTGGGGTGTTTGAATTTGCTGAAGCAGAAAAACTGCGTGTGATTGGTAAAATTCCATTATTTTATTCTCTTAGCAGTATCTACGCACTGTATGATGATTTATTATCATTTTTTGGTGCAGAAATTCATCAACTTATTGTCCAATGACCAAAAAAAAAATTGTCGCGGAACCTCCAGGTCTTCAGGAGCGAATGATAAATATTCCGATTTCTCAGTAATATACCCACTTAACTTGGTTAATTATTAATTTTTTCATTCACAAATGAACTGAACAATTGTCGAACGACCGAAATGTAATTGTCGTGAACGCAGAAAAAATGTCGCGTTCTTAGTTTTTTTTTTTATAGGGGGTGGCTCTGCTAACTTAATATTAAGTTAGCAGTGCCACTCACAAATAAACATCAAAAATCATCACAATTGTTATGAATAATTGTCGAGTGATTGTCGAAGTCCGTCTGACGTGAAGAAAGCGCAAAAAAATCCATTCCTTATAGCATTTTTCCTTTTCTTGGAATTTCCTGGATTCTGAGGAAATTTCACATTTTTGGCAACAGCGTATTTGTGTTATGACTTTTTACGTTTTTTCCGTGTCATTAATGACGAATATAAAGTTGATGAGGAAACTTCCTATCTTCCAGAAGCTACGTCTTAATGCTGAATGATAAAAAAAAAACAAATTTCACAATATTTCACCTACTTAACTTTGTTGATTTGTTATCTTTTCAATAAGAAATTATCTGAACAATTGTTAAATGACCAAAAAGTATTTGAATTTGCTGAAGCAGAAAAACTGCGTGTGATTGGTAAAATTCCATTATTTTATTCTCTTACAAATTTCACAATATTTCACCTACGTAACTTTGTTGATTTGTTACTTTTTCAATAAGAAATTCTCTGAACAATTGTTAAATGACCAAAAAGTATTTGTCGTGGGGTGTTTGAATTTGCTGAAGCAGAGAAACTGCGTGTGATTGGTAAAATTCCATTATTTTATTCTCTTAGCAGTATCTACGCACTGTATGATGATTTATTATATTTTTTTTGGTACAGAAATTCATCAACTTATTGTCCAATGACCAAAACAAATTTGTCGTGGAACCTCCAGATCTTCAGGAGCGAATTAAAGAAATATTTCCATTTCTCAGTAATACACCCAGGTAACTTGGTTAGTTATTTTTTTATCATTCACAAATGAACTGAACAATTGTCGAACGTTGTATTTGTCGTGTCTGTTGTCAATGTTCTTCAAGTTGTTAACAATCAAAACTATGGAGATTGATTTGCCGATAGTCATTGTTGATGTGGCTATTGACACCTGTTTGGGTGTTTTATTGTGAGTGGACTGTATTACAATTATTTGGTTTCACTTCTTACGTTACGAAATAAATAGCGAACTAAATAACAAACTGTAGGATTTATTTCGTCTATTGATGATGAAAGTACAAAGGGAACTGCGCAGCGCGCAGACTTGAATCACCGACAGTCAAAACGATTCTCTTCTCACGGGAACGGGGGTCGAGTCCGCATTCCATCCAGTTGGGTGGGGCAAGCGAAGACAAAACAAACATGCACTAGCAGCGTTGCCGGCTCGACCCAAAGATAGCATAATTCATGAAACTACAAAACTAAACATGCCGCCCACCTTGAAAGGACAATCTTTCAAAACAAAAAAAAATAATAATAATACAATGGGCTTGCATTGAGATCTAAAAGTTCTGTGTGAAAGTTCATACATTGAAGAAGTTGAACACATACAGCACAATACTCTGCCTTTGTTCACTCACTACAGTCGGGTAACGGGCAGATTTTTGAAAAGCTCCGCTTCACGTCACCTGTAGAAGTGCGCACAACAGCTACCCTAGCTGCCGCTGTTGGAGTTCGCTGATGTATTCATGAGACCAGCGCTTCCAAAAATGCTGATGAAGCTGCTGAATACGTTGAAAGTGCGACAATCTATTCTCAGGAACATCAGTTAGGTCCGGATCTGCAACTGCAGTAATTGCTCTCCCAACAAGGAAGTGCGAAGGAGTAAGTGGTGCCAAATCGGAAGGATCGGAACTTAAAGGGGAAAGGGGACGAGAGTTCAGTGAGGCTTCGATTTGAGTGAGAAGGGTGGAAAATTGTTCAAATGTCAGTGATGCATCGCTAGCTACTCGGCGTAAATGGTGTTTGACAGATTTTACTCCGGCTTCCCAGAGGCCACCAAAGCGTGGCGAGTATGCGGGTATGAACGACCATGCTAGACCGATATTTTGGATTTCGTTAGTTAAGTCATCACTGTTATTTATCAAGAAATTCCCTAATTTTTCAAGTTCCGTTTTTGCGCCTGTGTAATTTGTGCCGTTGTCCGAGTAAATGAATGCTGGTTTGCCTCTACGGGCTACAAAACGCCTTAAAGACGCAATGAATGTTTCCTTTGAAAGATCAGATACTACTTCCAAGTGTATGGCACGAGTCGTAAAGCATATGAATAAACTTATGTAACATTTCGATACAGTAGCACCACGTCCTCTTTTGTTTTTTATAAGAAAAGGACCTGCATAGTCACATCCTGTTGTATGGAAGGGAGGAGAGGGAATCAATCGTTTTTCTGGCAAGTTTCCCATAATGGGATGAGTAAGAGTGGGTTTTGCTCTGAAACAGCGCGTACACTCACGTACTGTTTTTCGCGCTAGATTTCGCCCTGCTAGAGGCCAATAGGTATTACGTATTGAGGATAGCAAAAGTTGTGGACCGGCATGCAGCAATGCCAAATGCTGTTCTCTGAAGAGCAACTTGGTAAATACATGTTTTGATGATGAGACAATAGGAAACTTTTCATCATATTCAAATTGCGAGTTTGCTAATCTGCCGCCACAGCGAAGTAATCCTTCCGTTTCAATAATGACAGAATTCTTGTCAACAATCATGTGAGTAGCTTATTCAATTTAGATCACATAACAGAAGAATCTTCAGAATCTATTCGAAAATTGTTGGACAATGTAACAAAGCATTTGCGTGCGTTAAATACATTGAAGGAACCGACATCCAGCTGGGACACACTCATTATACACCTTATAGTTACAAAATTAGATCCTATCAAATCTAGGGAATATGAGGAGTCTAGAAGTAAAGCTTCTTCAACGAAACCAACTTTAGAAGACTTAAAGACATTTTTGAAAGACCGTGCAGACTTACTTGAAACCATTGAACGTAGGAAAGTTGTCAAAAAATCATATAAGGACAAAGTTGATAGGCATGATTTGGCACTCACCCTGTAGCTTCCAACTTGAGCACTATTCCGCCATCCACCATTCGATGACTCAGCGACTAGTCGTGTCTGTATGTAGTATTCAGGTGAACAGCGCGGGCCGGCCTCATTCCTGCGCTTAGCAACAGCAGAACCGATACTTCGAATCGCTCTGCATCCGGTCGAAGAACCAAAATGTTTGGGTTTTTTATTGTGGGTGGACTGTATATCCATAGGTCGCTGGTTCAAATCCGGCTCGAAGGACCAAAATGTTTGGGTTTTTTATTGTGAGTGGACTGTATTACAATTCGGTTTCACTTCTTACGTCACGAAATAAATAGCGAACTGAATAACAAACTGTAGGATTTATTTCGTCTATTGATGATGAAAGTACAAAGGGAACTGCGCAGCGCGCAGACTTGAATCACCGACAGTCAAAACGATTCTGTTCTCACGGGAACGGAGAGCTGAGGCCACGCATCTCTTTCGTATTTCAGCCAATCTGGACCATGCCAATATAAATCCATGTTTTTTAACAATTTTAGCATAATACCTCGCGAGACGCAATCACTAGG
The DNA here is from genome assembly GCA_963576655.1 of Gastrophysa polygoni. Lineage (NCBI taxonomy): Eukaryota > Metazoa > Arthropoda > Insecta > Coleoptera > Chrysomelidae > Gastrophysa > Gastrophysa polygoni. The sequence continues at coordinate 33,697,212 of OY755083.1, forward strand.
ATTCTCTTGGGTAGGCACATGGCGCCAACAAGCGACATCAGTTAACTCCTGTATAGTGACTACACGATTAGCAATGAAAGTTTGTAGTTGATTGGGCTCCATTCGTAGCCACCCTAACACGATGGTAGAGTCAGACCTATAGTAAGTATCAACCGTGGGAGTTTTTAGTGACTCTTTTAACTTTTTTACTAGTTTGGCAAGCAAGAGTGCGGCCGACAGCTCTAAACGTGGAATTGTTAATTGTTTGATAGGTGACACCTTTGATTTGGCACAAACTAACTTGATGCTAACCTCGTCATTTTCTGAAATCGATTTAATATATACGCATGCGCCATAGGCTAGTTGTGACGCATCAGAGAACCCATGAATTTCCCAATGTTTGGGATTTTTGCAAGTGATTTGCCTACCTATTTTGATTTCATTTAGAATTACGAGTTCGTTGCGAAATGATAGCCACCTTGTATGTAACGGTACGGGGAGAGACTCGTCCCAGGACAATTTAGCAGACCAAATTTCGTGTAAAATGATTTTTGCTATGATAATACAAGGGCTCAGCAAACCCAAAGGATCGAAAACTTGAGAAGCTTCTGATAAAATCGAACGTTTAGTAACTTGCGCCTTATTGGTAGTAGGGTTTATTTTGAAAACTAATGAATCACTGTTGCTATTCCAAATTAATCCAAAGGTTTTTGTGTTTTCAGTGATGCCAAAATCAATTGAATTTGAAAAATCTGCACATTTTATAGCCTTCAATATTTCTGGGCTGTTTGAGACCCATTTCCTCAAAATAAAACAGCCTCGTCTCAAAACATCTGAAACCTCATTAGCAAGACGTATAGCATCAGGAATGGTATCCGAACCACTCAACATGTCATCGACGTAAAAATCATCCTTTATAATTTCCGAAATTTTGGGATTAAGAGCGGGGATTCACTGCCTACTTCTGAAACTCTGTCTAGATGGCGATGCGATGCCCGATCGTAATAAAATATGATTATTTTCCTAAGGCTGGTGCCTTATTGTAGTTTCCTCCTTTTTGGTCAGTTCTGGCATGTTCTCAATAGGTGTCGGTATACTAGCGTCGCATCGAAGTAGAAGTTTTATAATATTTGGTTGCTGTTACTGTCCGCGCAAGATAATTATATGTATGTTGTTTTTATAGGTCTGGAGTCTCGATCCAGACAATTTGAGTATTTATTTATGTCGCGGGTCGCGCAGCGTGGTAGAACCGAGCACACTACTTTGACGATATTTATCTTTCTCAGAGATAAATCTTGATGGCTTTGGCAGAACGCGGGTATTTCGCACTGAATTTTCATCTATAAGAATATGAGGGGTATTCCCGATCTCTCGTATTCCACCTCATATGTTTACGACTTTGACGTTTCGTATACAATCCAGACAGGTGATTGGTTGACATACTTACGAAACGTCAATTTCGTAAGTATAAGAAGAAAAATACGAAGATCAGGAATCCCTAATATCGAAATAAAAATACAAGCTCTCATTTAGTTTCATCAAATCTTGCGAGTTGAATTTGACCCACTTCTAATCGTCCGAATGATAACGAATTTGGCAGGTGGACATAATTTTTACGACAAGGCATTATGAAATGAAAAAAATTGCGGACGAGTTTTGTGGTTATCGTCAGATTTTACTCAAAATCGATGTCTGGTGGTCTTTGGAGTCGGATATTAGAAGTTTTTGTCAAAAATAGAAAATTCAACATGGCGGCTCCAAAATGGCGGAACACTTATTTTGGTCTGATTCTATTACAGATTTGTATTTTGAGATTTTCGGGGTCATATCGATATTATGATTATTTGTCAAAATCCCGAAATTCAACATGGCGGCCCCGAAATGACCATTTTTTTTTTCATAATGATCCCAGTTTATTCGGAAGAGATTATAATTTTTTGTCAAAATTAAGAATTCAACATGACTGCTCCAAAATATCGGAACAGTTTTGTGATTATATCGTAAGATTCTTTTCGAAATTTTCACTTGGGGGTTTTTAGGGTCGGACATTATGATTACTTGTCAAAAATCAAAATTCAACATGACTTCAAAATGGCGGAACCGAGGGCGAAACAGTTTTGTGATTTTGGTCAGATTAGATTAGGAATTTTCGTTGTGGGGTTTTCGAGGTCGGAGATTGTGATTTTATGTCAAAATTCGAAACTTCAACATGGCGGCTCCAAAATGGCAGATATTTTTTTGATTTTGGTCTAATTCTAAACTGAATTGCTTAGTATGGAGGTTTTTGGGGCCGGAGATTTTTTTTTTGTTCCACCTGTCCCAGTGTCTGTCTGTCTGTAATCATATCATGCAAGTTAAATGAATGAACAAAATAACAAAAATTAAACAAGCTTTCATTTGTTGTAACAAGATGAAGAACTGGAAACTGGCACCCCGACCGGCCGCTGTTTATACATGGTGTTTTATCATTGTTGCACGAAACTTCGAGGTCAGATTTGTTGGGTCAAAATATGAGAAAAGTCAGAATGAAAACCAAACTTATGCATAGCTGTTGGAAGAAAATCTGTGATACTCGAGGAAGCTATTTAACTACAGCCGATCGATCAGCAAACTAATCGGATACCTAGGTATACTTACAAAAATCGGATAACTTATCGGATAACTAGGTATACCTAACAAAAATCCACTTGAAACATTTCTGAAACGAATCGATCTTGAATTTTCGTGCAGCATTGATGACACACCCTGTATAGGCATTGCAGAACCGAACAGATTGAAGTGTAGGTATGTTTTTCAATCGTTTCTACAGGCCTGTCGAACTATATGTATATAATATATCGCGACGACTCTGATCGAATCCGACGGGACAAAAGAATTGAATATCTTTATTCGTATATTTATTTTGTATTGGCTCTAAACCCATTCTGAATTACTTCATCGATATCGATATCTGCTTCCAGGATGATAGTATGTAAACATGGTTGCAACGATCACCTTTGTGTACCTACCACAGTAAACACCAAATTTGTGTCAGGCATTTGAAGAGTTTGAAATATAGTATTTTTGAATAGTACAATATTATAACAGGTATTTGATCTCGAACACGTGTTCTTGTGACAAAGTCGCTGTAGGTAGGGAGGTGATAATAATAATGATAATGATATTATTGATAATTTATTCACCTATATGAGAAAAAACACAATGGGTAACTAACAAGTAACAAATAACAAATGTAACTAACAAATAAATAACAAGCGAATAAAAAATAATATAAAATAATATGCGCGGTAAGCAAAATGAACATTCTATCGATAAACAAAAAAAGTAATGTTTTTGTTATGTCATTTCGAACTATGGCAACAAGAAAATGTAAAGTAAAACGCACTAGTATGAAAATTTTTCACAAACGCACATTCGCATCAATGATCGATGCGATGATGAATGTACTGATATTTCAATTGAGAATTTAACTGATGATATGATCACATATACATGGTGACTATGCCCCCACTTATCATATATCTAGGTTCATTCCGCATCCCGATCTCTCAAAATATGAATCCACTACAATTCAAGAAGATCAAGTTTATCGACTTTATCGTTTCATATCGATGATACCAATAATATTGATAACAACGATAATAGCGATAATATCGATAATTTTGTTAGTGTGAATTTTTATCGACATCATCGAGAATTATCGATGAATTTGACAATCCCTAGACATAACACAGTTGAGTCATTTCGATACGATGAACTTGAATTAATTTTTCTGCGCACAGATTTATTATCATGAAATTGACATAGGTATTTTCATCAGATCGGTCACTCTAACGGGTCACCGCTTGGGTATTCTCGTTCCAGACTGCTATATTTTGGATAGCCGTCGACAATGAGCGAAACTGACTAGAAACATGTCTCATAAACACTCATAATGCTCATAATTGAAATATTCTTGGTCGTTGGAACTCGTTGGAAAGTGTATTTCAAGCACTCGTTACATTTCCGCACTTGTGTCGCTACACGGCTCGTACTGAATATCTTCTCGATGGCGTATTAGAAGTATCTAGGGAACGGAGCAGAATATATTTTTGAAATTTTGGGTACGGAAATGGGATGTCAAAATCTAGCTCTTGAAAATATTTTCACATGTGCAATGTTGCCAGATCTAGTGTTACTAAGAGCAACTTTTGAATTTCAAATGGAACACCCTATATATCATTAGATACTCGAATTCTGAGACATTTGAATTGATTGTTGATTTTCCACGGCGAAAACTGCGACATTTTTCTTGCCAGTTACGACAGAAAGTTGAAATTTCCACAGCGACTTCCCAACACACAGGTATCTGAGCAGGTATCTTATGAATTCTCGTGCATATTGAATCAATATTATACAGGGTGTGAAAAAAGGTGCGTCAAACTCGGGTACAAATAAACTCCAAAAATTCGATTTTTTCAATAATTTCTATCATCCATTACCTTCCGAATGATATAATATGTCCCTTCGCCTATATTCAACAGTTTTTGAATTATAGGATTGAAATGGTGAAGTTCAAGTAATGAGAATGGCATATTTATATACGAGAGGAAAGATTTAGAAACCATTCTCCATTCATGGCCAGTTTAACATGATAATACCAAGGGCATGCGGAAAATTGATGAAGATATTTTATGAGATATTTCGGAAGAAAAATAAAATTTGTTCAAATTTGATTGTAGTGGGCCACATGACTCAAATTTATCAAACACAAATGATGATTAACCTAACAATGACAATTTTATCCTGGTTTATATCGATATAACATTTGAAAAGAATCGACTTTTTCGATCTTATTCGTGCCCGAGTTTGACTCACCTTTTTTCATACCCCGTATAATAATAATTCAATATGCGCCAAACCTAATAAGATCACTATGTTTCAAGAAGCACTCGAGGAAGCAGCTGTGAAAATTGCAACATTCTGACAGTATTGATTCTTAGGTCAAAAACAGTGAAAGATAGCTATAGGACATCCTACAGCAAATATGCTCAGAATCTTCTTCAGAATCCGAAAATCTAATAATATATAGGGTGTTCCATTCGAAATATCAAGGCTCCCATTTGCGTAGCCAAAATTTTAAAAATATATTTCTCATATATTTTTTTGATCTGTATAAGTCTCGCCTTCCCCAATGCTAATGCTAGACCTTGTTTATACTGCTATGCCACGACCATGCTAATTGTGAAGTCAAAAGGCAAAGCAGTTCGTACGATGACTGAGTCATTTACCTACGGCAAAAAATAAGCCACTTGAGCGTTGACTCTGGGCACCGACCTGTACCCGAATTCACCCGAGAGGTATGAGAGGAGCGGGGTAGGTAACGACTCAAGTGAGCCAGAGACCAGCAAAAACGATCTGCAAACTCTGTACCAACCAGTGTTGCCAAGGATATAAAATAATTCACAGCAAAACAGTAGTTGTAAATAATTATTGACTTCCATCTTATTGACAATTGTTGCTCTATTGCTGAACCCCAGCATCAAATATTTTACCCCGATAGTATGTACAAGGATCATCACTATATTCTGACTCATAGTTACCACGCACGTGGGCGTGGCTAGTGTGACGTCAGCTTGTGAGAAATTTCACCATATTGGTGTTATTGGGCTATATTTTGCGTGTGTTTACTGTTGCAAATCAAGAAAATATCTCTTCGAAATAATCAACTTTGAAGTTTAAATTTGATTGAAGATGAGCTGCCCAGTGTATGGTTGTAATGTTGACAATAAGTGCAAGGGCTTTGTGTCTGGTACAAAGTTTTATAGCTTTCCTAAAGACAAGTAAATGCAAAGTGATAGGAAAGAACTGTGTGGACGACAGGACAGATAGACATTGTCGAAGTCCAGTAGAAGTGAAAAAATTGATATAGCAATTTTTTTGACGCAAATATTATTTAATTTTCATTGGATATCCTCGAACTTGCGAAAATTCCGAGTATTTGGCAACACGGCATCAATATTTCTACTTCCACGAGGAGTTTCATAGAGGTGATGAAACTTACGATATTTTATACCAATTCTTGCTCCATAACAAATTAGAAAAGAATTATACATAATGAGTAATATATAAATATGATTCAAGAATCGAACACATTCGTGTAACTTATAACCTTTCGTATCATTGAAAACGCGGGTCGACGTGAATGCCATCTGCTGGTTGTTTACGTGTGTACGTGTGTACCGCCGTCTATTAGGTAGGGTACGAACCGGTACAATCCGGTCCGAACTCGCAAATTAATGTTTTCTACTTCATCTTTGAACGAAATTCCTTCAGAATCTAACATGATAAACCATAAATAGCGTCCTTGTGTCAAATTTCAGATTCAAACATGCTTTTAGTTCGAAGGAAGGCATTTCAGATGCTGATATTTTGGTGAAGCATTCCTCAATTTTGGTTCCATAGAATGAGGTAATTTCATTTGATTCTGAGACACAAATTTTACAATGTTTACATTTTTCAATGACCCATAACTTTTTTAAATGGAAGAGTTTTGACTCCAAAAAATACTCATTCCCTAATTTGAACCTTCCTCTTTACACTAATTCAATTACTTTTGGGTTTGAATCCATGACAAGGCCGGAAAGCATGCTGAAAAAAGGGTCTGCCAAACCATTTTGGTGAAACGCCCGTCTTAACAGTCTCCTGTTCCATGCCTAATTGAAACAGAGAGCGAATAGCTAAGTAGGACGCAGATGCGGTCCCGTAGGTAACCGTGAGCAACTCATATGTATCTAAGGGTTCGGCAGGATTGAATCGAAATAATATTCTTTGCAGAGGAGTTTGCTCAGGATTGACTAATATCATTCGATACATCTTCTCGACATCGCTAGCAACAACATAATTGTGTTTTCGAGAACGCAATAAAATTGCCAAGAGATCCTGCTGTATAGTGGGACCAACATGTTGCAAACTGTTGAGAGAAACTCCAGTGCTAGTTGAAGCACTTCCGTCGAAAACAACACGCAACTTTGTAGTCAGACTATTCTCATTCAGTACGCCATGATGGGGTAAATAATATGAATGCAATGGTTCGGTTTCCGAAGAATCAATCTTTTTCATGTGATTCAAATTTATATACGTTTTCATGAACTCGAAATATTGGCGCTTGAAATCTTCATTGGCATTGAATTTATTTTCTAAGTTTAAAAATCGCTTCTTCGCCATATTGTACGATTCACCCAGAGTGCTGAGATCTCCTTTGATAGGAATAGTTACAATAAATCTACCTTCACTGGTTCGCTTGAATGTGCTTTGAAAATGAGATTCGACGAATCATTTTTTGATAGGGGCTTAGTTCCCGGAATTTCTTCTACTTCCCAAAAACGAGTTGGAATTTTGTCAATACTAAGATTGCAATGAATAGTAGGAGTTAAATGATTAATCGGAATGGGCCCAGCTACTAACCACCCCAGTTTAGTTTTCTGCAAAGTGGGACCTCCTTGTCCCAGTTTTATTTGCCCGACGCACATCAGATCCCAGAAACAGTCAGCGCCCAATAGAACATCAATTTTGCTTGGTGTATTGAAATTGGGATCTGCTAACGTAATATTATTGGGAATATCCAGCGCAGTGGCGTCAAATTGTGTATTTGGTAGGGGGCTTGTGATTTGAGGAACAACTAAGCATGACAAATTTGCCGTATACGTGTTTGTATTCGATTGAATAGCTAGGTTGAGCTTCCTATCTATTTTTGTAAGCAATCCACCGTTTAGGCCTGATACCTTGATTGTGTCGACCTTTTGTGGTTTTATATTTAATTTTTCACAAATTTCCCTACTTATGAACGAAGATTGGCTTCCTGGGTCCAATAAAGCTGTCATTATTGAAACGGGTACAAATGAGTGTCCAAGCTGTTTCATAGTTTGCCTCACAGAATTTTAATGAGCGAATGATTTCCGCTGCACAACCCTCCAAAGATGCACGAAGATAATGGAATTTCTGTACGCCACTGCTTGTAGCATTTTTATGAATTAGAGAACTGAACATATCGTGAAATTCCAGCCAATTATCGTAATCACCTCCAAACCTTTTCAACTGTATTGTTATGTTGCAAATTCAGTGGACTGTCAGTATAGTGGGTTTTGCAGCTTGTTATTATTAAATGCGAATCAGGAAAATATCATCTATCATGAAAGAGTGAGTAAATCGAGACTGTGGTTTCCTACCTTGAAAATCCTTGTTGGTGTGACGATCTATGATGGGGTTGAGAGTTGGCTAGCCAGCGTGAACCAAAACGATCAAAATCACGAACCGAATTAGCATTTTCGTTCTTGAATCTGCTCGGGAACCCACCAGCCTCCTTCTTGAAGTATAGGTGGGAGTTTTCAATTCATCGATACGAGGGGCGATCGATATTGTCGCGATATCAGAAACCACAGCAATTACGCGCGTTTATAAATTATTTCAAATTAACAAATAATCAGACAAGCACAAATTAATAGGTGAAGACGTAACATAACCGCCCACCTAAAATGCAAATGCATTTTATGGAGAGTCACTTAGTGGCAAAGGACAGACCTTCGTCACCGAGCGTTTAAATAAACCCTGAGTCGTTCGCACAGTGACAACCCGTATAATCCCGTCTTTCCCGGGATGAGTATCTACAATTCGGCCGAGTTGCCAACGTAATGGGGGGAGATTTTCATTTTTTAAAAGAACTAACGATCCTATTTCAATAACTGCAGCGGGTTCGGTCCACTTGCCTCGCTGGAACAAAGTGTGAAGATACTCCCTGTTCCAGCGAGACCAGAAGTCCTGATGTAATCGTTGGACCAATTGCCAGCGAGAAAGTCTATTTAATTTCAACATGGACAAATCTTCATCAGGAAAAGAATTTAACGGTTCCAGAGTCAGGAAGTGACCCGGAGTGAGAGCTGACATATCATTTGGATCAGTGCTGGCAGGACAGAGGGGTCTGGAATTTAGAACTGCCTCTACCTGGACTAATAATGTATTGAATTCCTCATATGTGAGTATCTGTTCCCCAATGACTCTCGATATATGTGATTTGACAGATTTTATCCCGGCTTCCCACAATCCACCGAAATGTGGACTAATCGGAGGGATAAATCGCCATTTTATATATTCTTGTCCAGCAGCATCTTGCATGAGATTCAGAAGATGCCTAGAGCAACCAACAAAGTTAGTAGCATTGTCACTATGAATCACGCTAACCCTACCACGACGAGATATGAGCCGACGAAGGGCAGCGAGAAAGGTATCCGAAGACAAATCAGTAGCCAATTCTAGGTGCAGTGCCTTTGTGGCAAAGCAAATGAATAGACATATGTATGCCTTCTGTGTCTTTACACCGCGGAATTTTCCTAATGATATGGTGAATGGGCCTCCAAAATCTACCCCTATACAAGAAAAGGGTTTTACCTGAGACGCTCTCAAGCGAGGGAGATTACCCATTGGAGGTTGAGAGGTTCTTGGATTTTGTCTCCAACAGGTTATACAGCGAGAAGTGATTTTTCGGATTACTCTCTTCGCAGACAAAATCCAGAATTTTTGTAACAGAAGGAAATTAAGAGTTTGATTTCCGGGATGGAGGTATTGCTTGTGAGCATTCTCAACAATTAATTCTGTTAGTATGTGATTACTAGGAAGTAGAAGAGGATGACGTTTATCATAAGATAGGCCTGAATATGAAAGACGACCGCCCACCCTCAATAAACCATCTTTGTCGATAAAAATATTCAATTTTCGAAGAGATTTAGCAAGTAATTTATTATTTGAGAGAGAAGAAATTTCTACATTAAAACATTCACCCTGTACATGATGGATCAGTGAGATGAGAGCTTGATGGAGCTCAGTGTTTGTGATATACGAGTCATTACTTTGATTTTGAGAATTGCGACACCGGTTCAGGAATCGACGTACATATGCAAGTATTCGTTGAATCTTAGAGATAGATGAATATTTTTCCAGCAGAATATCGAAAATAGTTGGTTCATGTTGAATGAATAAAACAATTTTCTTTTCTTCCTGAGCCGACTCGGAGACTGTTTCATTTCGAAGGGAAATATTTGGCCATGATGAAGCATGCTCTGCAAGCCACGCAGGCCCCGCCCACCATTGAGAATGCTCAACAAGTGGAGCAGGCAAAATACCTCTTGAAGCAACATCAGCAGGGTTATCTTGAGACGGGACATATCGCCATACCTCAGGAGATAACCTTTCTTGGATGAGACTGACACGATTACTCACAAATGTTTGCCATCTGTGAGGAGAAGATCGTATCCAATCCAGGGTTGTGGATGAATCAGTCCATGCAACTATAACTTCGATAGAAAGTTGACTTCCCAAATTTTTCAGAACGAAACTAAGGAGTTCTGAAAGTAAGACTGCACCACACAACTCAAGGCGGGGAATAGATATAGTTTTCAGAGGGGAAACTTTCGATTTTGCACATATGAAAGCCACACGAGGAATATTATCAATGATATATCTACAGTATACTACTGCGGCGTAACCTTTTTCACTTGCATCTGAAAATCCATGAAGCTCACATTTGTTTACAGACGAATGAAAAAGATACCGCGGAATAGAGATTTGAGACAGCATGGGGAGTTCAAGTTTGAACCGATTCCATGTTGAAACTACTTCTGGAGGTGGTTTGTCGTCCCACCCAAGACCAAGAGTCCATAAATGCTGAATGAACCTTTTCGCGAAGAGAGTTAATGGAGTAAGAAACCCGAGAGGGTCAAAAATACGAGCGAGGTCAGAGAGAACATTCCTTTTTGTACAAGGAAGATTTTGCGATGAGATCCTGAAAGAAAAGGCATCAAGAGAAGAATTCCATTCTAAACCAAGTACCTTAACAGTAGGATTTTTATCGAAATCAAGAGATTTTGATTCGGCAAGAGGTTCGTTCGGATGTAGGGAAGGATGGTTGCTATTCCACTTATGTAATTCAAAACCTCCTTCACCTAACAAGGAAATGAGTTGTTGTTTCAAAGATTGAGCGATTGAGATAGAGGGACAACTTGTAACTATATCATCAACGTAGGAGGAAATCATCAGGGCTTCAGAAGCAAGAGGAAAATCAGAACTCCCTTCTGCAGCCAACTGAAGAAGTACCCTGATTGCAAGAAAGGGAGCTGAGGTCATCCCGTAAGTCACCGTTTTCAAGATAAAATCTTGAACGGGTTGCTCAGGAGAGAATCGCCAGAGGATTCGTTGATAATCCAGATGATCTGGTGATAACAAAATTTGGCGATACATTTGCCGAATATCTGCCATGAGGGCGATAGGATGAAACCTGAACTTCAATAGAATTGTGACTAGATCTCTTTGAAGTTTGGGCCCAGACAATAGCGAATCATTCAAGGATGTTCCATCAGCTGTCTTGGCGGAGGCGTCAAAGACCACCCGTAGTTTGGTACTTAGACTCTCTGGGCGAATTACACAATGATGTGGTATATAGTAAGAGTGACTTGGAATATCTGGGTTTTCCAGAAGAGACATATGGCCTTGCTTCCAATAGTCTTCCATAAATTCACGGTATTGTTGATAAACAGGAGGATTATTACGTAATCTTCGTTCTAATGAGAAGAATCGGTTGAGTGCGATGTTACGAGAATCGATGAATGTGGGCTCACCATTTTTGAATGGTAAGGTAACAACAAATCGTCCAGAGGAACTTCTAGAATAAGTTGTTTCAAATATCTTTTCACAACGTTCATCCTCAGGTGACTGGATCTGTTTTTTCGGAATCTCTTCGATTTCCCAGAATTGTTTGAATGCAGAATCGAGGGGGACATTACAAGAACAGTGTAGAGAAGTGAGCGAGGGTTGAGCAAAAGTTTGATTGACATTGCCCATCAAAATCCAGCCAAATATGGTATTGAATGCAACTGGCTCATTAATATTACCAGTTATTTTACCACTTTCTAGTACTAGAGAAAACATATCTGCTCCTAGTAGAACATCTATATCATCAGAAATATTGAAGGACGGATCAGCAAGGTCTAAATTCGAAATATGAGACCAGGATTTGATGTCAATTGAAGTGCTTGGCATCTGATTACATACTTGGGGAAGAACTACTGCGTTTACTTTTAAAATCGGTTTAGGGCTTTGGCGAGGGCGAATTTGAAGGGAAACGGATTTTGATGCACATGAATGCATTTTGCTTATGCCCTGAATAGAGAGAGAGATTTCGTTATTTTTCAGTCCAAGGCGATTGCAGAATTTTTCGCTTATAATACTTATTTGAGAGCCAGTATCGAGCAATGCACGAGCCTTTTGATAGGACCCCCATGCATCGAGGATTTCAATCAAAGCCGTTGATAAAAGAATCGTCGAAGTTGAGTTTAGAGAGCAATAGTGAGAGTTTGTAGTATGAGTAGAGCAGTTGCCTGAGAAACCTTGAGGACCATGCGAATTTGAGGTAATCGGAACTTGGGTGGCGAGAGCGGTATTTTGTTTATTAAAATTGGACGAAGTTGGGATTTGGCTTTGATTTGAGCGATTCATCGAAGGAGTAGGAGTGAAGTCGTTGAAGTGTAATAATGTATGATGTGATTGACCACATTTCACACAACGAGATTGTGACGAACAATCTTTAATCATATGCATAGACCCGAGACAATTAACACACCATTTATGGGTCTTGACAACATTAAATCGTTCACGACTCGAAAGTGTTAAGAATTGAGGACAATTATAAATGAGATGTTCGCCAGAACATAATGAACATGAAGTGGGTCGTACTTGAGTGTGAAAAGACGAACGTTTTGAGGTAAATTTGGCAGCGGGAGTTGCCATTGAATTACGAGCCTTGACAATACTTCTGCAAGGACCTCCACGGGTATAGTCTGCTGCTCTGTCAAGACTGCCGCATTGTTTTAGGACAAAGTCCACGAGATTATCGAAAGTCGGGATAGCATCTGATCCGAATTCGATTTCGAACCGAGAAACTGTATTTGAGTCTAAACGTCTTAGAAACATATTGAATAAAAGGAAGCTCCACGAATCAACAGGAAAACCTAGATTTTTTAGTGCGGCCAAGTTTTCAGTGAAAGTATCTACTAAAGACCGTAAATTTTGAGAAGTCACGTTATTATCGGAGAGAATTGGGGCATTTTCTATCTCAAGGTAATGGGCAGTAGCTAAATCCTGTTTGTTCTCATATCTTCTTTTCAAAGAATCGTAGGCGATAATATAGTTTGCATCGGTAAGCTCATTCCTTTTAACTAAAGCCAACGGAGGGCCATTGAGCGAGGAAATCAAATAATTGAATTTTTCAATATTTTTCAGTTTAGAATTGTCATGAACTAAGCAATCGAACATGCCAATGAATGTTTTCCATTGTCTGAGATTGCCATCAAATTTGACCAATTCAATTTTGGGCAATTTTACATTACTTCTAATATCGGCAGTGTCGGTTGGAGTATTTGAGTCGAAAAGTTGATTAAACGTTGATTTTGCACTATAATAATTATGATAAAAAGTCTTAGAGAGTTCCCGCAATTCATCATTATTATACGTATCACTAGCAATTAATAAAGGAATGAGATCTTGATTATAATTCTCAAATTCAGAATAAATTGTTTCAATATGGGAATATCTAGCTCTGAATTGATTGTGCAGATCTGCTGAAACTTGAGCTGAGTCTGCAATTGCAGTAAGATCACTCATACGCTCTATGCATAATGCCTGCAGCGCCTTGTACTGTTTTATTTTATTCTGAGTAGTAGCCATTAAAAAGACTAATAATTGAGTGACACTGGTATATTTTAAATTTGCCAACCGATTCGAGAAACAATGGGTGAGGAAGAAAGATTGTTAAAAAACTTATCTATTGCAAACCATATCGTCGAAAACGAGTTACTTTTTTTCTTCTCCTCAATCGTTAGACAAAAAATATAAACGAATTAGTCGATACAACAATGAACCAAGGAAATTTCAAGACGAACGAATATTGTTTACTTATCAAAATGAATTTCTCGTTCTGATGAGCACCATTGATGCAATGATTCAAACAATGCCAAAAGCAATATTATGGAAAGAATACCTAATAATATGAATTCACTATTTTTTTTGCTTGGGAGCGAGTTTTTGCAGTTAAATAGCACAACCGGCAACGTGAATATGTTCGGTTTGATGAAGAGTTGTTGTTTGAATTCAAATAGTATTTTTAAAACCAACGTGTTATTTATGTATTGTCCCAAAGCGAACAAATGAGATATTAACTATTTTCTAGTGCTTGTCTGAGTATTATGAAAACAACGAAAATTTAATTCCTGCTTCGATTTCATAATAACAATTTCCCAATGTGCTCTTATCACATAAAACCAACTACAATCCGGGTACTCGAAGGACCAATGTTATGTTGCAAATTCAGTGGACTGTCAGTATAGTGGGTTTTGCAGCTTGTTATTATTAAATGCGAATCAGGAAAATATCATCTATCATGAAAGAGTGAGTAAATCGAGACTGTGGTTTCCTACCTTGAAAATCCTTGTTGGTGTGACGATCTATGATGGGGTTGAGAGTTGGCTAGCCAGCGTGAACCAAAACGATCAAAATCACGAACCGAATTAGCATTTTCGTTCTTGAATCTGCTCGGGAACCCACCAGCCTCCTTCTTGAAGTATAGGTGGGAGTTTTCAATTCATCGATACGAGGGGCGATCGATATTGTCGCGATATCAGAAACCACAGCAATTACGCGCGTTTATAAATTATTTCAAATTAACAAATAATCAGACAAGCACAAATTAATAGGTGAAGACGTAACATGTATTGTGGGCAATTTAATATTATTTTCTGAAAATGTTTCATTATTTGAGGTATAAACAGATTGTGTAGATTGTGGAGGAGTTGGTACAACTGTATCACAAGGTACGAATAGTTTAGCTTTTGTAGCAGCCGCGTAAAATGCATTTGTGAAACTTTCACGTTCTTTTATTTTCAGCAATAATCTCGACTTCATTTTGAATTGACTCAAATTTTTCTAATTCGGCCATATGAGCTTCACGCCTTAATTCCAATTCGAAATAACTTTCCCGATCTGTTATGATAAAATCAGAAAAACTTGTTTCTAAGTTAGCTAAATATTTCGAGAAAATAGTTAACTTTCCTTTGATACTCGCTCTCTTTCTAACGAGAGGCTCCATTGCGATAAAACGACAAGTTAGGTGATGCTCAAAACGCCTACAATTGATTCACACTGAATACCTTTAAATCGAGAAATGAGCCAACGATAGTATCAATACCTACGTAACGAGAGGATGAGGAATGGATGAACAGGACAGATTTGGCACTCACCCTGTAGCTTCCAACTTGAGCACTATTCCGCCATCCACCATTCGATGACTCAGCGACTAGTCGTGTCTGTATGTAGTATTCAGGTGAACAGCGCGGGCCGGCCTCATTCCTGCGCTTAGCAACAGCAGAACCGATACTTCGAATCTCTCTGCATCCGGCTCGAAGGACCAAAATGTTTGGGTTTTTTATTGTGAGTGGACTGTATTACAATTTGGTTTCACTTCTTACGTTACGAAATAAATAGCGAACTAAATAACAAACTGTAGGATTTATTTCGCCTATTGATGATGAAAGTACAAAGGGAACTGCGCAGCGCGCAGACTTGAATCACCGACAGTCAAAACGATTCTCTTCTCACGGGAACGGGGGTCGAGTCCGCATTCCATCCAGTTGGGTGGGGCAAGCGAAGACAAAACAAACATGCACTAGCAGCGTTGCCGGCTCGACCCAAAGATAGCATAATTCATGAAAATTCACAAAACTAAACAACACCTATGTATTAAAGAAATCTGACACCTTTGTAAAATCAAACCCTGAATAAAACTCTTTTTTTTTAATTTATATTTTACAAAATATCAGAATTTCTGGATAGACTTATCTATTCGGTGGGCATCTTTCTCCTTTTTCTTTGAGATCATCATACTGCACCCAACACGTTGCCCTTCGGCAGAACGCCGTATAATGCCCTGGAATAGGCGTTCTAGTTTGTATCTTGGATCCAGTAATGGATCCAGTAAGGAATGGATTTTTTGCGTTTTTTTCACGTCAGACGGACTTCGACAATCAGTCGACAATTATTCATAACAATTATGATGATTTTTGATGTTTATTTGTGAGTGGCACTGCTAACAACTTAATATTAAGTTAGCAGAGCCACCCCCTATAAAAAAAACTGAGAACGCGACATTTTTTCTGCGTTCACGACAAATACATTTCGGTTATTCAACAATTGTTCAGTTCATTTGTGAATGAAATAAATCATCATACTGCGTAGATACTGCTAAGAGAATAAAATAATGAAATTTTACCAATCACACGCGGTTTTTCTGCTTCTGGAAATTCAAACACCTCACGACAAATACTTGCTGGTCATTTAACAATTGTTCAGAGAATTTCTGATTGAAAAAGTAACAAATCAACAAAGTTACGTAGGTGAAATATTGTGAAAATTGTTTTTTTTTTATTATTCAGCTTTAAAACGTAGCTTCTGGAACATAGGAAGTTTCCTAAACAACTCTATATTCGTCATTGATGACGCGGAAAAAACGTAAAAAGTCATAACACAAATACGCTGTTGCCAAAAATATGAAATTTCCTCAGAATCCAGGAAATTCCAAGAAAAGGATAAATGCTATAAGGAATGGGTTTTTTTGGGTTTTTTTCACGTCAGACGGACTTCGAGAATCACTCGACAATTATTCATAACAATTGTGATGATTTTTGATGTTTATTTGTGAGTGGCACTGCTAACTTAATATTAAGTTAGCAGAGCCGCCCCTATAAAAAAAAACTGAGAACGCGACATTTTTCTGCGTTCACGACAATTACATTTCGGTCGTTCGACAATTGTTCAGTTCATTTGTGAATGAAAAAATTAATAATTAACCAAGTTAAGTGGGTATATTACTGAGAAATCGGAATATTTCTATCATTCGCTCCTGAAGACCTGGAGGTTCCACGACAAATTTGTTTTGGTCATTGGACAATAAGTTGATGAATTTCTGCACCAAAAAATGATAATAAATCATCATACAGTGCGTAGATACTGCTAAGAGAATAAAATAATGGAATTTTACCAATCACACGCAGTTTTTCTGCTTCAGCAAATTCAAACACCCCACGACAAATACTTTTTGGTCATTAAACAATTGTTCAGATAATTCCTTATTGAAAAAATAATAAATCAACAAAATTACGTAGGCAGATTATTGTGATAATGGAATATTTTTATTATTCAGAATTATTACATAGTTTTTTTTCTTGTGGAAGATAGGAAGCTTCTTAAACAACTTTATATTTGTCATTAATGAGACGGAAGAAGGAAAAAAATATTATACAAATACGCTGTTGCCAAAAATGCGAAATTTCCCTAGAAACCAGGAAATTCCATAAAAAGGTATATATATGCTATAAGGAATGGATTTTTTGCGGTTTTTTCACGTCAGATGGACTTCGACAATTACTCGACAATTATTCATAACAATTGTGATGATTTTTGACGTTTATTCGTGAGTGGCACTGCTAACTTAATATTAAGTTAGCAGAGCCACCCCATATAAAAAAAACTAAGAGCGCGACAATTTTTTTTCTTTCACGACAAATTCTCGACAATTATTCGACAATTATTGGAATGAGTTCCATCGATTTTTTTGCAAGTCGTTCTGCTAACTTTATGGGGGTCTAGATTTCATGTTATGCACAACGATATCACACAACGTCTACAGAATTGGGTTATTGCTCCAAAAACTACTGTAGGTTCCTTTGTTTTTTGTCACAAGGGTTCTTTACCTGAGAATGCTAGTAGATTTAACCTCCATAAAGCTAGCAGATTCACCCTAGAAAATTCAACTTTTTCTTCGGCCATAATTTGAGGCTAATTCAAGGCTAATTTATTACTCTATTGCCGAATTTATTGCTCTTCGTTGAATGCGAAAAAACTCGGGTTCTGCTAGCTTAACGTAAAGCTAGCAAAACCAATTCCAAAAAAATGTTTTCCAAAAATTTCAACATGCTATAATTTAAGGCTAATTTGAGGCTCCTCTCATTCTATACTATCGCCGATTTTTTTGCTCTTCGTTTTTTAAAAAAAGTGGGTTCTGCTAGCTTTACCTTAAAGCTAGCAAAACCAATTCCAAAGGACAGCAATAAGCAGCAATAATATTTGATCACACAATAGGTTCCAAGGACAAAACCACACTGGAAATTCAATATCGTCAATAACTTTGTATAATATACATTCAGTGAGGACATTTGGGGGTTGGAACAAATTCATTTGAAATCCAGGGTTTGGATGAATGATAGGATAGATCAATTTGTATTCTTATGTATTCTTATATCCGGTGATCACAAAAACCGCAGTGAAAATTAAAAATCGACATGTCCAAGCGTTCATTCAAAAATATATCCCTAAATTTTGAATGAATTTATTCCGACACACGCGTCCTCACTTCATCCTCGCATCTTTCAAATATATACAAATTGTTTGAATGCAAATATTTCTGAACTAAAAAACTGATTTTCGACACAGTCAAGCCATGGTGAATGACCAAAAGATGCACAGTTCAATTTCATATTTAGTGTGGATTCATGCAGCCACATTTGACAATTAACTATGAGCTATGAGTGATAAGTAATTGAGTTAGTATTTCCAATTGATCAAGTTACATTTACCAATCAAGAGATTTACAATCATAAATTGACCTACATTTTTCTGATGACTGGGTTCGTGTGGCCATGCAGACAATTATCAATTTGCAAATAAGGAAATTACCAAATTTCAACTCAGCTACCCGCTGACTAGTTCTGGGAACCATTGAGAAAGCGTGTGATTGGTCGGAGTTGTCTAACAAATGATCAACATAGTCCCACTTTCTCAATGGTTAGATTTGTTGAAATTGAGAGTTATTTTAGACCTGGATGATGCTGTATGCTGAGTCGACCTCGTTCGTATTATTTTATAGTTCATTCATACGGAAACAAGAAATTTGGAGGATTGGGACTGACTTGTTGGCATAGGTATTATTTCTTTATTATTGTTGATTCGGTCAGAATTGGAAGTTGAATTTTTGATAGTTGTACTAGCTAATTGCATGAAACCACACTCAGTTGTACTCATATGGTTGTGTTGATGATTAACAATGCATTAATAATGAACCAAGGTCGCCGATCTAGTTGAAGGTCTATACAGGGTATGTCACGATGACGAATATAGACTACCTGTATATTGTGAATAAGTCATACGAAGTTCGTGAAAATATGTTTGCTCACTTCAATTTGGAAAAATCGACTTTAGGTAACTTTCTCAAGTACACGAAATACCTTTTTTTTACCAGCACCTTATATTGAACCTAACCAGATTTGACTATGGTGTAGATAGTTCTCGGTTATGACCTAACCATAAACCAAATTCCAGTGTCCCAGTACCTAATATTTATAAAATTTCCGCATTTTTTGCTGTTTTCCGCAAATAAATGGGAAATATTCATTATCTCATTATCTCAGTATAGGGAAATATCAGGGAGATATATCGAAGATTGTGTGCGATATTGAAAACTTGATATCGATATCGGTTTTGGTATAGTTATGTATCGATATATACCGACATTTATCGATCTATCAACATATATCGATATACCGATATTATTATTAATGATATCTATGATTATTATTTTCTCATGATATCGTTATTAGATATATCGATATTTCTGCTCACCCTAACAACGTTATTATTGTTCGTCGTTTTTTCATTATTATTTTTATAAACCATTTCGAGCAAGAGACGCTTCTTGAGATTGCATTATTTGTATATAACTTTTGCGTCATCATATGCAATATGCATCATATGATGATATCATAACAAGTAGAATGCATAAAGATACGTCAAGATCAAAATCCACACAAGTATTATACAGACAAGAAAATTATGTCGTTATATATATATATATATATATATATATATATATATATATATATTGATATGTATGTCTTGTTATTGGGATTTATTCCTGTTCAGACGATAAACTATTTTTTTTTAATAACACATTTACATAAACTTCTTTTGACTGATTGTCGATATGAAATTGGTGTAAGCTCGTCGGGACATACCATATTGTGATTTGTCATGTTTAAGATATCATCAAAGTTATTCAGCGCCATCTATACACCAATCGATCAAATTATTGCCATGGTTGCTTTCTTCCAGCTGATATTCACCATGGGCATACTGATAGGCGTATCGCTGTGCATAGCGGGCGTTGTCCTGCGGAAATCGGCCGCCCGCAACCTCCAAGTCCTCGTGTACATAGGCGCCCTGCTCGCCATGGTCAGCGGCCTGCTGCTGGGCATCCAGTGCAATGCGCGGCAGACGGCGCGTAGGCGCAAAAAAGCCGTGCAGATGGCCAAGAGGGCGCCCATACCGATGGGGGAGCTGACCGTGCGGCCCAATCCGCTGCATCTGCAACCTCTGATGGCTGCGGGGGTCAGTGCCGGACTCAACCAAAGGTGAGCCCCAGACAGTTTTCTTTTTTGTGCATTTGGAACATGATGACGTATTAAAAAAAATGTACATAGTGTGTCAAATAACATGGTCCATCCCTTTACAAAAATGATGCGAGATACAAAAGTTATTGTCGAATGAAAAAGATATTCACAGTGCTTTGAACTTTCTTCATCAGTTATTGTGGATTATACAGGGTGATTCATATTTCCGTGATACACCAAACATTTGTTTTTTTCAATGGAACACCCTGTATTGCATCTGTAACGTGTCGATATGAACTTCAACCATTATTCTTAAAATTGTAGTAATAAGGTTTAATTTCAATAACAATCTGATAGTCTCATAGATATTTTGATCTGTACTCACATATGAAACAAAGCAAAGGATACATTGATTCCTGCTGAATTCGAGTTACTGGTGGCACTGTAGTTACTCTGCAGGAGAGATCTGATCTGAAACGAATTAAAATATAGGTACTATCAATCGAAGGAGCTTCAACTTACCTATTATTCTTCTGGTATTATATACGTTGTTTTGTTTCGAGTACTATCAAGTTCGCTTGATAGGTTAGCGGGACGCTATCAGTTCAACTGATTTTTCGTCTACTTCTCCAATTTACTTTCATAGCCTACTTCTCTTCAGCCCAGCAGGCACTTTGCTGGCATCGAATATACAGGTTGGTTCAGGTATCACTGTATTGATTATAAGCATTGGTGAGATGAAAATAGCTTCTGAATAAATCTTCTTCGAATCGGTTGTTCAGCAACGTGGTAGAGACACGAGAGATGTGAAGGGTAGAAGGAGATCTTACATGAGATAGGAGGGACTTGATATCGAGGTGAAGGAGAGAGATCTGTAAGATTGCTTGAAGATGTGTCTTAATTTTATAAAAAGTTCCTGTTGGATTCCGGAAATTTACATTTGTGGATTTATCAAGACTACCTTCCGTACGATCATCACATATCGTTCGTGATCATCCTGGGATGATTGAGTGATGATTTTATCTTCTTTGTGGAGGATACTGGCGATTGGACACGCTTCTAATACTCGATTATCCATTTTATTCTTCGAGGATTTCAAATACCCTCAACCATCCGAAGAGGTAAAATGTGAAGGTTTGGTAAGTCGAATTATTTTACTTATCGTCAATGACATTTCAGGGTCCTAGTACTAGCTTAGTAAACTTTGCTGTGTTTTGGCAGGTTATATAACCGGGGAGGTCACGTTGTCTACTCTGTGGTCACGTCTTGCAGTGGGTGTTCCTATTGTGTCGCTAATATAGATGCTACGATAGGCTGTGCTGTTCTGCTGGAGTTACGGAAATCAGATAAGCAGCATGATTTTTGTTGTTTTCTTTCTTTTATCGATTGCTCATTCCTCTATTTCAATTTATTCGGGTTTATTCTGTGACTGATTATTTACAATCATTATGCCAATACGCTCGACCTGTTCCTCACTAACAATCCGGAACCGTATGAAGTGAAAGTCCGTGCACCACTAGGAAACTCAGACCACACACTCATCTCCACGATATGTCCTTACATCACTCCGCGAACCAGTCCAACATCCCTACGCACTGTTTGGCATTACAATTCAGCCGACTGGGATGGCCTTCGAATGTTTTTTTCTGAGTTTCCTTGGAGGAGAATGTGTTTTGAATCGGGAGATCCCACGCAATGTGCTGAAGAGATCTCGGAAATCATCATGCTGGGAATGGAAACTTACATACCACATAGCACCAAATCACGAACCACTGGTGAACCATGGTTCAATAGAACATGTTCTAGGGTCGTCGCTCTAAAGCAAGCAGCATACCGTCGTTGGCGCAGAAACCCAAGCCCGCAAACTAGAGCTGAATATGTTGAAGCTAGGAATACATGTAATCGAGGCATAAGGCTAAAGAGGCATACAACGCGAAAATAAGATCAAAGTTCATAGAGTGTCCAAATGGTTCCCGTTCATTTTGGACATTTGCCAAGGCAATCGGGAGAAATTTCACTTCTAGATCATTTGCTCCCCTCACAATGGATGATAATACATTGGCTATAACACCTCATGAAAAAGCCAACACCTTCGCCACAATGTTTGCAGACAATTCTACCTTGGATCCATGAGGCCAGGAACTTCCCAAAATCGCTACCATCGATAACCGTAACGCCAGAAATTGTCTTCCGGCAACGCACAATCAGACACATTCTGCTTAGCCTCAACGTCAAGAAGGCTATGGGGCCTGACGGAATACCTCCTATTGTTCTCAAAAAATGTGCCCCAGAACTAACACCAGTTCTTTGCAGGTTGTTCACCCTCTCGTACAATCTCGGCGTATTTCCTTCCAACTGGAAGAAAGCTAGGGTCCAACCGATTCCAAAGAAGGGCAAGAAAACCCTCCCTAACAACTATAGACCGATTGCACTACTATCTGTGATCTCTAAAGTAATGGAAAACGCAATCAACATCGAGCTCATCCGATATCTAGAGAGCTCAAGAATCGTGAACGTCCGGCAATATGGCTTTCGTCACCAGAGGTCAACTGGAGATCTGCTTGCCTATGTGACACATAAGTGGCAGATGTCAATAGAGAAACATGGGGAGTCTCTGGCTGTAGCCTTGGATATCTCCAAAGCATTCAACCGAGTTTGGCACCAAGGCCTCATAGCGAAACTTCCGTCATATGGTTTGCCGCCCCAACTGTGTCTTTTACTATCGAGTTTTCTTGCAGATAGATCACTCTAGGTGGTGGTAGACTGGGTATCGTCTGATACAATGACTATCAATGCTGGTGTTACACAAGCCTCTGTCTTGGCACCAACTTTGTTCTTGCTCCACATCAATGATTTGTTGAATGTGACCTCCAGCCCAATTCATAGCTTTGCGGATGATAGTACACTTCATTCCGCCTTTTCCTCTAGAGCCCCTATATCATCCAACGAGGCCAGAGGTGCAAGGCGAAGACAGGTTGATGCTTTAAATGAGGATCTGACAAGAATTCTGAAATGGGGATCTGAGAATCTAGTACAGTTCAATGCAACTAAAACTCAAGCTCGTATGGCTATTGTAAGAAGGCTGATCACACAATGCCCAATTTGATGATGTCGGGTACCACTGTTCCTATGAAGTCGTCAATATCCATGCTGGGTGTCACCACCAACAGTGCTCTCTCATGGGACAATCATGTGAGGTCCATTGCGAAAACTGCTTCACAAAAACTTGGTTTTCTATTCCGTGCGAAGAGATACTTCACATCCCAGCAGCTGCTTATGATCTACAAAGCACAAATTCGACCTGGAGTACTGTTCACATGTTTGGAGCTCAGACCCCAAACATACGCTAATGCTCTTAGATTCAATTCAGAAGAGAGCTATTCGCCTAGTCGATGATACAACACTCACCAAATCATTGACCTCTCTAGATCATCGTAGAAAGGTCGGCGATCTATGCCTTTTTTATAGGTACTTTCATGGTCGGTGCTCAACGGAGATATCATCTATTATGCCACCACGCGCGATTCCTAGTAGACAAACCAGACGAGCTCAAGCTGGTCACCCCTACACTGTCAGGCTTGAGACCTGTCGAACGTCGCTATACCAAGCATCATTCATCAATAGAACGGCAAAATTATGGAATTCTTTGCCTAGTGAAGTCTTTCCTGATGCTTACAACCTCCAAACTTTCAAGAAAAATTCCAACACCTTCCTACTCTCCCAAAATTCCACCGCTGGCTAACACGATGTTCCTCGAACATTATAGGTTTCCCTTTCGTGTTGTCCACAGATAAAAAAAAAACCTCATCGAGATATGATTATTTTACACCATTGAGATAGGCCTTGTAGTTGAAATTAACTTCTCAACTCCCTGTACATTCAACGTGATCACGTCTGGGTAATTTTGATTTACAAATGTGTATTTATATATCACCTATACTCGGTCTCGCCTGAAATAATAAATCAATACAGTGTGTCAATCTCAAACTGAACGGTACTCTCATATATTGGGTCAGTCAGAATAAAATTTCGTGTTGGGAAAGCTGAGCCGTTTTTCTTGATCACTCATATATATTTTAGTCCATAAGGATATACATACACATTTTTATGACTTTATGAATGACGCAAGGTTTTATACTGAATATTTTTTTTGTCTGCATCTTATAACTGGGAAACGAAACCATTGAGAACTTTGGGATTTTTCCAACTTGAACTCGCGATATCATAAGTTGGTGGCGCCCTTTCCATTCGTTGTTATTGTACAGTGTGTTCTGGTTTGAACCCCCCTATACCCAACCGAGCTTCGGGGCAATCTTGCCCGTGCTAATTCGCCTTGCGTTTTCCAGGGTATTATATTTTTTTGTAAGAGAGCACGTGGCACATCATATTACTTGATAGAGCTCAAGACCAGTTTACTGATATATAATATCATGGTTTTTTTTTTATCTGTGGACAACACGAAAGGGAAACCTATAATGTTCGAGGAACATCGTGTTAGCCAGCGGTGGAATTTTGGGAGAGTAGGAAGGTGTTGGAATTTTTCTTGAAAGTTTGGACGTTGTAAGCATCAGGAAAGACTTCACTAGGCAAAGAATTCCATAATTTTGCCGTTCTATTGATGAATGATGCTTGGTATAGCGACGTTCGACAGGTCTCGAGTCTGACAGTGTAGGGGTGACCAGCTTGAGCTCGCCTGGTTTGTCTACTAGGAATCGCGCGTGGTGGCATAATAGATGATATTTCCGTTGAGCACCGACCGTGAAGGTACCTATAAAAAAGGCATAGATCGCCGACCTTTCTACGATGATCTAGAAAGGTCAATGATTTGGTGAGTGTTGTATCATCGACTTGGCGGATAGCTCTCTTCTGAATTGAATCTAAGAGCTTCAGCGTATGTTTGGGGACAGCTCCAAACATGTGAACAGTACTCCAGGACAGGTCGAATTTGTACTTTGTAGATCATAAGCAGTTGCTGGGATGTGAAGTATCTCTTCGCACGGAATAGAAAACCAAGTTTTTGTGAAGCAGTTTTCGCAATGGACCTCACATGATCGTCCCATGAGAGAGCACTGTCGGTGGTGACACCCAGCATGGATATTGACGACCTCATAAGAACAGTGGTATCCGACATCATCAAATTGGGCATTGTGTGATCAGCCTTCTTGGTGAACATACAAGCTTGAGTTTTAGTTGCATTGTACTAGATTCTCAGATCCCGATTTCAGAATTCTTGTCAGATCCTCATTTAAAGCATCAACCTGTCTTCGCCTTGCACCTCTGGCCTCGTTGGATGATATAGGGGCTCTAGAGGAAAAGGCGGAATGAAGTGTACTATCATCCGCAAAGCTATGAACCGGGCTGGAGGTCACATTCAACAAATCATTGATGTGGAGCAAGAACAAAGTTGGTGCCAAGACAGAGCCTTGTGGAACACCAGCATTGATCGTCTTTGTATCAGACGAGACCCCGTCTACCACCACGTAGAGTGATCTATCTGCAAGAAAACTCGATAGTAAAAGACACAGTTGGGGCGGCAAACCATATGACGGAAGTTTCGCTAGGAGGCTTGGTGCTAAACTCGGTCAAATGATTTGGAGATTTCCAAGGCTACAGCCAGAGACTCCTATTCTCCTATTCTATTATGTTCCTCTATTGACACCTGCCACTTATGTGTCACAAATGCAAGCAGATCTCCCGTTGACCTCTGGTGACAAAAGCCATATTGCCGGTCGTTCACGATTCTTGAGCTCTCTAGATATCGGATGAGCTCGATGTTGATTGCTGTTTCCATTACTTTAGAGATCACAGATAGTAGTGCAATCGGTCTATAGGTGTTAGGGAGGGTTTTCTTGCCCTTCTTTGGAATTGGTTGGACCATAGCTTTCTTCCAGTTACAAGGAAATACGCCGAGTTTGTACGAAAGGGTGAACAACGTGCAAAGAACTGGTGTTAGTTCTGGGGCACATTCCTTGAGAACAATAGGCGGTATTCCGTCAGGCCCCATAGCCTTCTTGACGCTGAGGCTAAGCAGAATGTGTCTGATTGTGCGTTGCCGGAAGACAATTTCTGGCATACGGTTATCGATGGTAGCGATTTTGAGAAGTTCCTGGCCTCGTGGATCCAAGGTAGAATTGTCTGCAAACATTTTGGCGAAGGTGTTGGCTTTTTCATGAGGTGTTATAGCCAATGTATTATCATCCATTGTGAGGGGAGCAAATGATCTAGAAGTGAAATTTCTCCCGATTGCCTTGGCAAATGTCCAAAATGAACGGGAACCATTTGGACACTCTATGAACTTTGATCTTATTTTCGCGTTGTATGCCTCTTTAGCCTTATGCCTCGATTACATGTATTCCTAGCTTCAACATATTCAGTTCTAGTTTGCGGGCTTGGGTTTCTGCGCCAAAGACGGTATGCTGCTTGCTTCAGACCGACGACCCTAGAACAGGTTCTATTGAACCATGGTTCACCAGTGGTTCGTGATTTGTTGCTTCGTGGTATGTAAGTTTCCATTCCCAGCATGATGATTTCCGAGATCTCTTCAGCACATTGCGTGGGAATTCCCGATTCAAAACACATTCTCCTCGAAGGAAACTCAGAAAAAAACATGCGAAGGCCATCCCAGTCGGCTGTATTGTAATGCCAAACAGTGCGTGGGGGTGTTGGACTGGTTCGCGGAGTGATGTAAGGACATATCGTGGAGATGAGTGTGTGGTCTGAGTTTCCTAGTGGTGCACGGACTTTCACTTCATACGGTTCCGGATTGTTAGTGAGGAACAGGTCGAGCGTATCGTCATAATGATTGCTGATATCAGGGATCCGAGTAGGTTCATTTATCAGTTTCTCAAGACCATAGGTGATAGCGAAAGCCTTGGCCTCGGCGAAATTTTTCAATGGAAAACCTCGTATTTCTTGGCATTTTTTTATAGAGCTCTAAAAGACGAGTTCATTGATATATTATAACACGGGTATGTGATCTCTCGTTTCGACTTATCAACGATCTTCTTCAAATTGTGAAAGTTCAACGCCCACTGGGAAATTTGCTCATTACCTTTCACAGTATGGATTCCGTTATGAATTCAAAAATACGATCTGGTATATTTATCATTAGTTGGTAGTTATATGTTTCGAACTTGCAGACAGTGATGTCTTGTTTTGAAAACTGCCGATGATATTCCCGACATTTTGATTTTTTTCAGTATTCTACCTTGAGTCGCAATTGCAAATTTGGATGAGTCACATACAGTAGCAACTATAATAAGACATCAAAATGAGGAATACAACGTGCATAACTGAAAATGGCCAACATTCAGCATCCAATGAATTAAAACTCAAATTGATGAATCTGGTGGTGTTGTTCTCTCAGTTAGTGTTGGATTTTGGAAATTATATAGCTTCAGTTGTTCCATTATTCGTGAACAGGTCGCTTCAAATCGGAAAAGCGACCTCAGACTCCCATCATTTGGTATTTGGAAATGCATTAATGTAAATTCAACAAAAAACATTTCTCGAAAAATTTTTCAGATTTCATGAATTCCTCGAATATCTGAGCAGCAAAGTTTTTAGAATGCTTTAAAGTTGAACAACTGCGGATTACACATCTTTTTGAGCTCTATCAGAAAATGTGAACAAAATTCAGGTCGTTTCATTCGAAAATACAAATACAGGATATCACTGTCTGCGAATTCGGAATCCATAACATTCAAGTCAAAATAAAAAGTTTTTATAATTCCCTAACAGAAACCAGACTTCAAAAAATTGGTCATCAAAATTTTTAGATGGCTTTGAAGTTTGACTATTTTTATGAAAAGTCCGAAACGGGGGATCGAACACTTATGTTATTATATTTCGGTGAACTGGTCTTATTGAGCTCTATCGAAAAATGTGATAGAATATAGGTTGTTTCATTGAAAAATAGGTTGATGTTTCATGTGTCATGGAAATATGAATCACCCTGTATAGTCGATCATATAAGAATAAAATAGTTCAGATGACAGTGAACAACTTTTTCATTTGTTATTTTTTTTTGTATTCCTGTACATATATTATGGGCAATGTAAATAATTGGTCATTATTTATAATGCCCGAGCAATGAAAGAATAATCCTTCCTCAAAAGGTTGTATATGTTCGTGATCATATAATCGAATATGGTTCATTCACATATTTTTTCACATCATCATATCGAACTTTTAGATATATTCATCTTGAGTATCATTTCCAAGTGGCCTGGACATAATGAATAATGTTTAATTATTCGCAATGCCCGTATCGCACATATTGCTACTTTCACGTTTGAAAACCTCATATTAACAAGGAATCCAGTGAAATCTCAACTTGTCTGGGAAAGTCGTGGTCGAAACTCGGGAAATAGGGAATTCTAAAAAATCAGCATCTGACGAACTACCTATTTCGCTTAATTAAATCCTATTTAATGAAGCTGGATGAAAATGAAAATCCTAACTCGCGGTAATGTTGGTACATTGGAACTGATTCGATGAATGAGCAAAATCCTAAATTGGTCTAGAAGGTTCGGGCAGGAATTTCGGGCAGTTGCCGATTCCGGCTATTGCGAAGGACATATGGGTGTAACATAAGTACGTTAAAATATTCAAGTGACGTATTCCTGAGACAATTTCAAGAAGAAAAGTCTAAATAAACTTGTATCCGGAAATGCTTCCTTTCGGAGATACACGGTGTTGAAATTTATTTTTTTTGTTCGCTTTTTGAACATAACTTTTGCAGAAAATAAGGTATTTGCACGAAATTTTATACATGGCGTCTTTTTGACGTGAGAAACTATAATTTCGTATTAATGTTCATGTAACATCTACAGGGCGCTGCGTACGCTGTCATTATTTATTTCAAATTGCCCTAAGATTTTTGACAGTAAACTTTTGGTACTTTTATGAATGAACCTTATTCCCACACATTTTCCAAGTAAAAAGGGTAAACTTCCTCAACAACGTTGGAGGTGATCTTTTTCGAGATATTTACAATTTTCAATATCGATGCATGTTACTTAGCTGCTTGGGAGCTAAGTGAAGTTGCTGAGAACATTACAAAAAATAAGTATGTGGTAGGTCTCGTCAAAATAAACTACCTTCCTATGAAATGTTCATCGAAAAATTATCTGTTTTCGAGATACAGATGATTGAAATTTTCTATAACATGGTTGGTTTTCGTCATAAGTTATTTGCAACTGCTTTTATTTTCATCAAACTTCATACTCAGTATACCCGGACAGACTTCTTCTGAACTGAGCATTATCAAACTGCTTAATCAGTATAGCCAAATTTGATTTCAATAATTTTTGTCACTTTCCGCTTGCAAATTAAGTAAATTAAATCGAGTAGGCTATGAACTTTTGTTTATAAAAATAGAAGTTTGCTGTCACATTTTGAACTATCGATTGACAAACTCACAGTTCGGAGTTTATAAAGTGAATTTTCTGTACCATGTCCGACTTTACGAATGCTGAAATGGCCGATATGGTTTTTGTATACGACTTGGCTGACGGAAATTCAACCGAGGCCAACGCGTCACTCCTTGTGCAGCAACATTTACGAATCTTTTTCGGCGACTTTCCGAATCTGGAATCTTTGAAAGAAATTCTGCAGTAGGACGGCCACGATCTACAAGAACTGTGGAATTAGAGGAGGCAGTTCTCGAAGAAATCAATGAACATCCAGAGACGAGTACAAGAAAAATCAGTCTTACATTAAATGTGAGTCACATGACCGTTTACGGAATTTTAAAGGAACAGCAATAATATCCTTATCATCTTCAGCGTGTCCCAGGCACTTACGCTACGTGATTTTCAACCACGTATCGAATTTGCTCAATGGCTTCAAACAAAATTCGAACAACATCACCAAATTCCATCAAAAATCCTCTTCACAGATGAGTGAATTTTTGAAGAAATGGTATAATGAACTTCCATAACAACCACATCTGGGCGGAAGATAATCCGCATGCGATAACGCAAACTCATAGGCATATTTGGGGATTATTCAATTGGGCCATATTTTCTCCACCCTCCTCACGTTTGAACGGAGATGCTTTTCACGAGCTTCCCCAGCTCATGGAAGATGTTCCCATTGGTCTCCGATACCATTCTTGGTTCATGCACGATGGAGCCCCTCCTCATTTTAGTCTGATAGCGAGAAATTTCTCAGACATAGCATATCCCCAACGATGGATAGGAAGGGGAGGCACTCAGCATTGACCCCCGAGGTCACCGGATCCAATGCCAGCCCCATTGAAAACGAGGAAATGTTAAGAGATCGCATCATAGCTTGCTGCGAAACGATAAACACTCCCGGCCTTTTTCAACGGGTGCGGAATTCTTTGATGAGGAGAGCAAAATCTTGTATTACTGTTGGGGGTCGTCACTTTGGACATTTGTTGTGATAGTCGTTTCGTTGAATTTTTATATTTTTAATTGCCTAATAGATAACATAGTATTTTTCCAAATTGTTTTTTTTTTTACAAACTCGGAAATTTATCACTTTCTGATTGGATAATTAAACCTGACAATTTTTTTTTCAATTTGAATTGATCAAGCAGTTTGATGCTGCTCAGTTCAGAAGAAGTCTGTCCGGGTATACTGAATATAAAGTTTGATGAAAATAAAAGCAGTTGCAAATAACTTATGAGGAAAACCAACCATGTTTTTGGAAAATTTCAACCATCTGTATCTCGAAAACAAATGATTTTTTGATAAACATTTCATAGGAAGGTCGTTTATTTTGACGAAACCTACCACATACTTAGTTTTAGTAATGTTCTCAGCAACTTCACTTAGAGCCCTAGCAGCTAAGTATAAGTGCATCGATATAGAGAATTGTGAATATCTCAAAAAGGATCACCTCCAGCGTTGGTAAGGAAGTGTACCTTTTTTACTTGGAAAAGGTGTGGGAATGAGGTTCATTTATAAAAAGTACCAAAAGTTTACTGTCAAAAATGTTACGGCCATTTGAAATAAATAATGACAGCGTACGCAGCGCCCTGTAGATGTTACATGAAAATCAATACAAAATTATGATTTCCCACGTCAAAAAAACCCGTGTTCAATTCTGCCTTGAACAGTCTCAAATTCAATCAATTCAACGATTGTCAGTTTTGATTATCTTTCTATTTATTTTCCACCAAATCTGTCTTCTTGACATTTTTCAACTAATCTTATACAAGGCGATTACCAAATAATAACATGAAAGAATATGACTGAATATTCGACTTTTTTCCCCCTGCTAGAGGAATTATTCTTCTTCTAGCTCTAAAAGACATAATTTTGTAACAGGCCGTCGATATTCTCCTGATATCGTCTTGACATCTACAACTCGTATTTTTTAGTCAGGTCCGGGATAAACTTCAGTGATTTTTCCCAAAGTACATTGATATCTGGGTGCGTTGTCATCAACCAAAATAACAATATCGCCTAACTGGATGGGTTTCTGATCTGTGATCCATTAGCTTCTGCGGGTTAGAGTTGGTAAAATACTCTTTTATCCAATGTATCCAGAATGAATTCAGAAGCTCTCGAGAAGCTCTCCATCCACGCTTCAGGTTGGTGCTGTTAGGAATTTCAGGAAATGGAGGACCATTTCCGTTCGAAGAACCAAGCAGAAAATGATTTGGCGGGAGTACTTCTAGGTCATTTGGATCACTAGATACTCTAGTGAGCGGTTTGGAATTCACCAAAAATTCTGCTTCTGCAAATAATGTCAACAAAATCTCTTCTCGTACCGACTGTTGATGCAGTACATTTACTGATCCTATGAGTCTTTCCCGTGCTCCTCTCATATGTGGAGAGGCTAGAGGGATGAATTGGAACTGTATATTTTTTGAGGACAAGGCATTCTCTATAGCTGTTGTGTCTAAATCTTGATACATCTGTCGCAGTTCTTTAAATGCTCCTCGGAAATTGGTCCCATTATCACAGCCAAGTTTTTCTGGTTTTCCTCTTCTAGCTGCCATCCTCATTATAGCCATTATCACGGAATTTTTATCCAATATGTGTGAGATTTCTAGATGTTCCGCTCTTACTGCTAGACAAGTACACAGTACACCCCATCTCTTCTCTTGTTTTCGTCCGATTTTCACAAGAAATGGTCCGAAGAAGTCCATTCCTGTATTGATGAATGGACGAACCTCCTGCCTCAATCTGATTTCAGGAAGTTGTCCCATGATAGGTGGGGCAGGTTTACTCCGTTCTATTCTGCATTTGTTGCATCTACTGAATACTGATTTAACCGCTGCTCTACCATTAATGACCCAAAACTTTTGTCTCAACTCATTGGGTGTCATTTCTATACCTCTGTGCCTGAACTGATCATGATAGTGTCGAATAACAGTTCAGTATAGGAATGCTTCGGGCACAGAATAATCGGATGTTTCGCGTTTTCATCTAAGCTCGTAGACAGGTTTGTTCTACCTCCCAGAACCAATACACCATTTTTCATTTCAGGGCATAAAGAGAGAAGTTTGCTTTGCTTTTCCAGTGGTTTACCATTCTTGATGTAATTAACTTCATCTCTGAAACTTTCAAATTGTGATTGTTTGATCCATATGTATTCGGCTTCTTTCAACTCTTGCAACTTTCAACTCTCCTCCAGATCTATCTATTTTATTTTTCGCATTTTTCAAAAATCTCAAACACCAAGCGGTTGTCCTTATTAGTCTGAGCCATTTCGAGAATCGTTCTATATCTGGTAAAACATTTTCTTCGCTACATCTGATTACTAAACATACTTGACACGAAATATATTCTTTTTTCATTTCTTCTGTGAAGGACTTTTCTACATGAATATTTTCTTTAGGCCAAGATTCTTCAGTGAGTTTCAAAAAGGCAGGTCCATTGAATCATCCATATGAGATGAAAACTCCTTTATTCAAGCTTTCCTTACTGTTGAGTAAAGTTTCTGACCCCGTGGCTTCATCCACTACATTGTGTTTAGACGGCACCCACATCCAATCAGGTCTGGTTCGTTCTTGGATCTCTCCAATTCTGTGGGATACGAAAAATTTATATTTCCTACCGTCACCTCTTATCCATCTCAGAACGCATTGTGAATCGGTCCTAAAATACAGCCGAACTACTGGTATCTCAAGTTCTTGTTTGATGGATTTAGCTAACCGACTTGCCATAACAGCTCCTTGAAGCTCCAATCTAGGAATCGATAAAGGTTTCAATGGAGCTCCTCTTCTGCATTTGGTATCATCGTGCTATAGCATCTTGGAATCTTTATATCAGTAATCTTTCGAAAACCCTGTAGCCATCTCGAATAGTGACCTTGCAGATTTTCAGGAAGCTCCGCATCCCAATCCATTCCACATCTCCATCATTCCATCCAAATATCCTGCATTAGTGTATTTTGCCTTTGATGGTCTAACTCGCTAGGAACCCCAAGGGATCGAGAACGGACATAACTGATTTCAATACTCTTCTTTTCGTTGGGATTTCCTAGACATCCAGTAGGTTCAGTCTGAACGAGAAATAATCATCATCTGTATTTCACCAGAGAAAATCTCCTTTCAAATTTTCCTGGACTATTTTTGAATTACTCATCCAATTTACAACTTCAAAACCAGCGAAAATTTGGATCTTGCGGACATCTTGAATGGTTTTCATGATTTCTTCTTCGGTATCCTTCGAGTCGAGATAGTCGTCCACATAAAATATTTCTTTTATCGCCTTATCATCAGGTCATCTGCGAATATATCTGCACTTCGATTTTTCACGAATTGCGCGCATACTGGAGAACACGTAGCACCAAATGTCATAACATTCATCTCATATATGTCTGGATCACTGTTGTACTTCAAATCTCTCCACATAAATCTTTGTGAGGATCTATCGTCTTTCTTTATTTGTATCTGGTGGAACATTTCCTTAATGTCTCCACAGAATCCAAACTGTCGTTGTCGGAATTTCCATAATATTACCACCAGTGATTGCAATAAATCAGGGCCAGATAATAGTACATCATTTAGACTGAGCACATCAAACAGTTGTCGAATTTTATTGGGTTTGTTTGGATTCTTGACTGCGAAGTGTGGCAGATACCAGGTACGAGGGCCTTCAGATTTCGCTTCTTCTCTAGTGAGTTTTGTCACGTATCCTTTTTCAACATATGACTGAATTTTATTGCAATATTCCTTAGCATAGATGGGGTCTTTCATTTTTTCTCGGTACATTTTAATCCATGCAGAGCCTAGTACCTACTTTCTGGAAGTTGTATATTAACGTTCTTCCAAAGGAGACCAATCTCGTATCTACCATCGACCTTTTCGATCGTACTCTCCATCAGCTCAAGAGCTCTCGAATTGTCTTGGGTCATTCGATTGGGAGTTAACAGAACTCCGAAAGACTCCGTAGAAGAAAACTCCATATACTTCTGCAATTCTTGCTCTGGATTGCCTGTTTCACACATGTGAAATACATGAGCTTTTTCATTGTTCATACCTGCTGGAGAAGTAGGTCCATGTATTGACCAACCTAACGTACATCTAGTGGCCATAGGTGCACTTTCCGACCCACATCTTATTTGCCTGGGAGTGATAAGGTTTATGTTGTCTTGTCCAATCATCATTACAGCCCTTTGGTTCTCGTAATCTTTCACTGGGACACTTTGGAGGTGCGAATGTCTTTTCATTTCTGAAATTTCCACTGTCTGAGAGAATCCATTCGTGAAGTGATTTCATCATTTGTCCATTGTAGACATAACTGTTCTTGATGCCCTTCATCGCATAGTGCGTAAATTTTCATAACCTTTCTTGGACCATAAATGTTCAATGGAATCATTCTCAACAGTACCCTTTTGTTGCTAGCTACTGCACAAAGCACTTCAGCTTCTGAAGCACCCTCTGTCATAACATTCTCACTGACTACGTTAGTGCGAGCATGCATTTGTTTATGAAGAAGAGGGTGGTGAAAAAGTTTACACCCCTCAATTCCACAAGCCTTTCTACTGCGACATTTGAATTTTTGGTGGTATCGTCTGAGGCATGAGAAA
Organism: Gastrophysa polygoni; assembly: GCA_963576655.1. Taxonomy (NCBI): domain Eukaryota; kingdom Metazoa; phylum Arthropoda; class Insecta; order Coleoptera; family Chrysomelidae; genus Gastrophysa; species Gastrophysa polygoni. Next base: position 33,732,722 of record OY755083.1, read on the forward strand.
CATAATTTTTTCTCAGTTACTCTTTTCCATCTCGTTTCGACATCATCAGCTTTCATCTGCGGGCACATTTCATTATGAGAGTCTCTTTCACAGTAGTAACAAAGGAACTTCTCAGGTAAGCTGGATTTTCTAGTATCGCTGGTACTCAGAACCCTCTCATATCTTTTGGAGTTATTTTGTCTATCGGTATCGGATGGTTGTGGTGCACTGACAAAACATGCAGCGCTGGCATAACTTTCCAACCATTTTGCAAAATCATCTAAATCAATGATTCCTTAGTTTTTGACCACTATTTATCTCCAGCTCAATTTCAGCACGTCTGGGAGTTTGTTCGGCAATTCCTTCATCAACTGAGGATTTTTCAGATGTCCAGTGGATTTCAAAACCTTCATAGTTGAAACCATATTCTCCACCTCGTTCGACAAACTATTGATTTTTTCCAAGTTGCAGTCTTTTATGAACGGCAAACTCTTCACCTTTGAAATGATTGTTTCGATAACGAATTCTGGCCAGCCAAAAAAGAGTTTCGAGAGTCTTCATAATTGAATCTACATCCGAAACCAACATCATACCCGAAACGGCTGTTTTTGCAGGTCCCTTCAGGCTTCTCTAATTCTGTAATTTCAGAATGATTTCTTCCTGTGTGTAATTACATAACTTGCATATATTGGTGAAGTGTTTGCAAAATAATGGCCATTCTTGGGGATTCCCATCGAAACAAGGAAAGTCTCTCTTCAACACTTGTTTTCTCCGCATAACTTCTAAACGGTGAAAGCCACCAGATAGAAACTTTCTGCATAAATGTATATTGTTAAAATACATTTTTTTCATTTCACTTCTACATATCTCATATTGTAATAAAGGGTGTTTTCAGAAAGTGAGTCATGATTTTTTTTGGGACATCTTCTTTCCTTGTTTTCGTTTTGGTAAAAAAATTACATTAAAAGGTACTCTTATCCAAATACAAAAAATTTAACCGTTTTCGAGATATTTGAGTTTTTGTAGTGACATTATTTCAGCAGATTAATTCATCCCGAGATTCATCGGTATTTTAGCAGGCCATGAACAATTCTGTTATTAGTTGTGACGTTCATGTCATCAACATTGTTGTAATTAATTTCCTCGTGTGGTTTTCCTGCTTAGTTATATTATTACTGCGATTTCCAACTGAGATTTTAAGAAATGGCAGGTTATTCGTTCTCTGAACAAACTGATACCATGAGATTCTCAAGTTTTATAATATTTTGAACTTCATAGCATTTGAATGTATTCACTTCATATACGAGTATACTACTTATTTACAGATTGACTCATTTGCCACGAGTCCATACAAATCTGAACCGTCCTTTGCCGTACCGTCCAACCGATGATACTTCAATGATAGAAAAACCTGGCATTCCTTGGTGGAGAAGAAAGGACATCAATACTCATTAGAAAATGTAGATATAACTTCGATTTGAATACTTATCAACATATGTAAATAACTAGTTTTTCTCGAATACAGCATAAGAGAATTGTATTGTATTATTATATTTGATACTGTAGAGTGGACAGTCCAGTTGACCTTTCCTATGATAATTTGGGAAACAATTGACTTATAATGACAATAAGGAGGTCTGAACTCATTATATGTATGAATTCAAAATAACAAGCTCTTTCAAAATCTGTAAAAATATATAGGGTGTCCCATTTGAATTGAAGTTGATGGCATTTCCGAAAGTATCTTATCAACAAAAAAATGTACATCAGATGCATTTTGTTCCATTGCACTTACCTGCCAAACTTCATAAGTATCGTTCTTTTCGCTTAAAAGATATTTATTTGGTTCCATACTTTATCCCAACCCTGTATATCAATGGAAGAGGGTCATGAAACTTTCATTTCAGTTATCCGTCATAACTTTGAGTTTGAACTACATTTTTCAACATTGAATTTTTCGCAAAGATTTGTGACGTCTCCTGTACTAACGATATATTAGATCTCAAAATGAATATTTCTAACTGATGTTTGGCTAACGCAATCGAGAGGATAAGAAGACTTCAATGGCTGGTTTGATAATTCATTTAATTTTGAGATTACAAAAAATATAAATACATGATATATTCAAAATTATAATAATATAATCACACGTGTATTTCTGAAGAATGTTACATATAAGCTATATATGCTGTGGATGTATCACCCCTTGGCCTCTATTTCAAACAAATTGTAAATGTTTGATTCATGAGCAACATAAATAAATCAATTATTCAACCAGATAACCAGCCTAACATTCATTCAATGTGTCGCCAAAAAAGTAATCCGATTGATTACATTTATATGCCCCGAAGTCGTTGGGACGGAAGTTTTTTCAACTATATAATATGATAATGAGACCTGTTTCGGCCGCTCAAACAGCCATCATCCAAAACTACTTTTCAGAAAGTATGGAAGTATCAAATATTGCTTTCACGTAATAGTATAGTTTTTTCCACACTCTATAGTTTTATATTGTCTGTTTATTTGTAGATGCTCTACAACAATACTGAAGTTAACTGTATGAATGGCCAAAACGAATCGTATAGTATAAAAAAAAATCCGTGAAGACATAGATCCACTTCATTTGCGTCAATTTTAAATTATTTTTTTCCACAACTTTCGAAGACATTGTACATTATGTGTGAGTACTCTAAATCTACTTTTGCAAACATGAAAATACCACGGAATGTCAGTATAAATTCTCACAATAATTTCTGGAGATATTCAGAGAGAAAGTGTAATTATTTCTTTAATATTTGCATCATATACGAATTTGACTTTTATATAGCGTTTTTAGGGACTCCGGCCTTCCCAACCGTTTGCTGAAGCCATTATATGACATTTTATATTTGCTAATATAATATAATCGAATAAATTCATAATCTAATGCTTTGAACTGAAAAGGAAACAATACCTACACCAAAACCAATGGACATCAATAATTATAACATATTCACTCCAGAAAATAATACAATAAAATTTTAATTATCACAACTGACATCGTTTATATCCTCATGCATACAGATGATACGAACCGACCTATCACATTTCGATTACAGATTCACACTCTTCACATAAATAAAAAGATTAACTACTATTCAATCGGACTCTGACAAATTGAGCTGATTTCAATTTCATTCACTGGACGAAAATCATGGATGGATATGGGTATTTATTTGACATTCAGGATCACTAGATGAAAAGCAGAACAAATCCCAAAAATGAAGACTATCAAATACTGAACTGAATAATATTTAGTAAACATGAAGTTGTTTTTTTTTCTTTTTCTTCCCAGAAACATACCTCAAATTCGGATTTGCTCTAAAGCTGAATAATTAATTACGAAATACTATTCACGAATTTGAGATGTTTCAACTGACTTTTCAGTAACAAATAATTTATGACAATTCGATAATCCATTAGATGCCGACTGAGTTATTTACACTATGCATTTTCTAGTAGGATATCAAAAAACAGGCTTGTAAATTGACCAAACGCAATAAATTTCATAAATAGCATGCTATTAATTTCAAAAGCACAATTCAAGTGGCATTTTAATGGTTTAATTTCATTTGTATGTCCAGCTGTGACGTCTTATCACACCACACACAGCACCATTCTCAGAGAGATAGATATAGTCCGGCATAGGACGTCATAGCTCTACCTTCTCTCCTCTGGCCTTTTTGTATTTTGGAACGAATATTCTGTATTCGAAACGATTTCTACAGATTATATTGGTTTTATATTGAATTGAATTCGTCAATCAGTGTACATTGTACATCATTTCAGAATTGAGGATTAGCCAGGTCTCCATTATTTCATTATTTTCGGAAACATTCTACCAGATCTCAAGTTTTCTTTGAAAGTTTTGGGCATTTAATGTGAATCTTAAAAAGGAAATATTTTTTATTTTTAGTTCATTGAGCACAATTTTTTTAAATAGTTTCGTGACTCGCTCAGTTCACAGCGATGATTAGTATTCACCAGTATTTCAAAATCACCATGTACTTGGTATTTTTTTCATCAAAAAGCTAGATATAAAATAGTAGAATAAAACTTTTGTTATCGAATAAGTATCTACTTTGAGTGAATGTAAAAATATACACAAAGAGATTTCATAAAGAGAATCTTATAGTTACATAATATATATTTTTTTATTTTGTAACATTGAAACAATTACGACCCAGCATAATCGTTGAAGAAACTGGACGAGGTTATACCAAGCAATATATTGCGATCACAAAAAGGTGAGAACATGAGATCGGCCAAAGTAGATAACAGATTTTCTTTTTAAAGACCATTCATTCACTTATGACAATATTCTGAAGTGTTTCGGTAGCCGAGATATCCGAGTACATTCTTAGAACGATTGCATAATTCTTGCCGAACAACAATGTAAACAAGAAAGTATAATCATGAAATATATGGAATAAAATGAAATATTTGAGATATCTTGTCTTTAAAAACATGGATATTTCTAATTCACAATGATTCCTTGCCGTACCGCCAATGTATGATGCAAAGCTCCATCTAATTCGACATATCATAAGAAAAAAGTATATATATATATATATAATATATACTGTATATATAGTATATATGAATGAAGTGAGAAGCGTTAAGTATTCTTTGCATGTTTTCATCTCAGAATGAAAGTGACCAACTGATATATTTTACAGGAAGTTAATATTCTGACAATGAAAAATCAGCGATAGTAAGGTGCTTTCAATAGATTTTTTAATTCATTTCGATTACTGCATGGTGAAGACACTGTATAATTTTCAAGGAATTGATTTTCGAATTGAACTGCATTGGGCACACTACCATGAAGAAATTGATTAACGATCAAAAATAAATCGCTCTATGCCTATTGAATATACTATTCCATTCAAATAATCTAACAGGATTTTATTGAAGGGTAGAGGCTGCTTTCTGATACACTACAGGTTTGGTCATGATGACTTTATGCTGTTAGTTATTCGAGTTTGATAGCCACTGCATACATTACTATGCATTTATAGAAAATTACACCAAACCTCAACACAGAATTTGTTTTCAAAATTCATTAGATTGATGCAATATTCGGACAGTTTCACTGCTTTCATGAAAATAGTGAGATCATATCAAGTTCACTCATCATTCAAACACTACATAAGCATGAAATTCGAAAATCATTACCTTAATTATGTATTTTGACACTTGACTGGGACAAAAATTATGTGACCTACAAAAAACCCAAAGAGTGATAGTTTTAATCCTGGCAACCTCGAGATGGATAATATTGTGGCTTTCAATTCGACAATGAAGTATATTAGTATACAAGCAATTCACTTGAAGCAATCATTCGGATTTTCCGAAGTTGAGACATTTGAGTAGAAATATTTGATATTCAACTATTTCTAAATGATAATTACAATGATATAGGATTAATACTGTAACACCCTGTGGAATTTTCGAAGGAATGTAACAATAGTTTAGGGATATGCATAAATATGTCGATGATGGTCAAATTGAAAAGTGAAGTTTCATATAAGCTTAGTCTTAGGAAAAAAATATATAGTTTTGTATGATGCTGATGATGGAAGTACTAACAGGTGAAGTAGGTGCTGGATAATAAATACTTTAAGTTTCCTCGTGAGCAGGTGTATTCAGCGGACGCAATACAATTCTCGGATCACTTTCAACCATGCGGTCCGTATCTTCATTCCTGCAGATTAACAGAGTATAGGGAATATGTCATAGCGACTAAATGAGGTGTACATGGAAATCTAAAGGAATGATGACCAAAGAAGCCGATGCCAAACGCGAAAACATTGGGTGTCATAATATTTGAAAGCACTAAAAAATAAAGGTAGAGCTTCAACACTCTTAGTTGAACCGGAGCTGTCGCAATATATTATATATGATTGAGAAGAGCCCACTATAGTTGGACACTGATCGGAAGCGATTGTTTCTGCAATGTCTATGCAGGGTCTTCCGAAAAGATACCAAAAAACTTCACGGGGTGATAGGAGACATCAAAACAAGCATTTTTGTTGACATAAACTATTGTCCGCAAATGGGCCGTTCGGGCTACAGAACAAAAAAATAGGGTACTAATGATTCTGCGCAATAATTGAATCACTGTTTACTTGTTAATTTTGATACATCCTTCGTAATTTTTTTCTCAATCTTTGTTTTTGCAGCTCGTGGTCAACTAAATGAAAAACCGAGTGAAAAAACTTCTTAGATTATATGCGTATGATTTAAATATTTTTTTCTCTACAGCGCAAACGGCTCATTTGCGGACATATGTTTATATAAACAAAAACGCTTGTATTGATGTCCCCTATCACCTTAATGTTTGTAGGTATTTTTTCGGGACACCATGTATAAGCAGCGGCAAGACAGAGTACGCCTGCTCACTTATTACTGTACTTGTACTGTACTTCCGTGAGGAATCCGAGCGTATGCATCAATCCCTTATGAATGTTGTATCAGCGTTGCTAATATGAAATGTGCTCCGCTGACTTTGCGGTGTTTGACTAAGAGCGTTAAAAGTGATAGCTGTATCATCACATTTAAAAGAACAAAGGGTGCTCTCAAATTTGTTTTTTTTTTCAAATTGTCAGCTTTTAGATAGATAATAATTGAAATTTGGATATGAAAAATAACATTCCACTATTTCCGTTCACGTTATAAGAAACAACCTCGTAGAAGGATGAGCGTAAATCAGATATTTGCCTAAATGTACTACCTATATCGATAGATAGATAGATTCATCAGAAGGCAAAGAACATCTCAGAAAATTATAGGACCTCGGACCTCACTAGAACTCAGTTTACCAGACTTGTCTCAGCTCTATCACAATGTCAGTGCATAATGATATTGAATAATCTATTATTTTGGAAAAGGTGAAAAAACTCCATAATGATATATTATTATGATTTGAATGCAAATTTCATTTCTCATCAACTTTTTTCTTCAACAATTCTGAATACTGTCAAAAATAAAGATACTTTACTCCAGAGCAGAATTCATCTTTTTTGGACAATCCTTGTATGGGTCTCAAAAAAATAGTGTTATTTTAGACCTCAGGCCATGCAGTACTTTTTCTGTGAATTTGGTTATAAAAAAGTTTTACATCTTATAGTTACAACTCAAGTAAACATACTGTTATTATTTTATCAATATCAGTTGTTTCCTGTGTGTAATCTATTGTTTTCATATGTATGGAAATCCAAAAATTATTCACAGTTCAATCGGAACCAACTTTGTTTACAGTATAGAATCAAAATGTGTCATTACCCAAATCAATCTGTTTTATTATTTGAAAATTGTATGTATAAAAGCTGTATAAAAGCTATATGTTTTTATCGAAACTGAAAAAATTATGTGTGGACTATAACAAAATTCAATTTTGTACAACTGTCTGAATACATATGATATTGAACTTGTTTCAGTTGAAAATTGTATAGGCAATTACAGGTACTGATAAGAATCTGGTTATATATTTTCAATGATGTATCATTCTTCAGAATATTGTGTAACATATATACAGAGAGAAATGACATGTTTTCAATATAAGTACATTCGTAGCTTGTTCATAATCGTTAAACGAAATTTGTTTTTGCCTTCCTAACTAACAAACACGATGCTACAACTCCATACGAAACAATATTTAATAATATTATAGCACAGATCACCTATCTACAAGGTGATCTGTGATTATAGTTGAACATAAAGAATATTTTCAAGTTATGAAACCAACAAACGTCACTTACTGAAATCAGGGAAGCAATACACATAAATATAACAGCTTTGCCAACACGTTGGTAACGACAAAGAGGTTCGATTGGCGTGGTGTTCATTTTCAATCATTGGACAAAACAAACGAAGTTTTATGAATGAGATGTTCCGTCTCCTCGGGATAATAAGTCTATGGTTTGGACGATATCCCATCGTGGTCGATTTGGAATTAATAAAGTTGGTGAGAAATATTTGATCCCTCATTTTCATATGCCCTACTGATATCTACCAGGGTACCACAACAGGAAAAAATCCGGAAAATAAATAGATTTCCATAGATTGATTGACATATATGTAGGCGTGCAATTTCCGAACGAATACCAAACCTGATACTAAAGTTTCAATTGTCAAATAGTTCTACAGAAGAACCAAGACGTGATTCCACTTACGTCAAATCTTTATTGTCGAGTGGCATCAGCTTGCTTTGCTCTGTATCTTCTTGATGGGACGGTTGATAGGCTACTTCAGACACAGGTGCATATTGTGCTGTCACAAGAAGATCGGTCGATGGATTCACTGTCAATTGCTGACCGCCTGACGTGCCCAAATGGTCTTTGCCGCTTCTCCAACACATTCGCCTTGTCAGCCGGATGAAGAAAACTACGAATGCGATAACATACATATAGAAGCGTGTCAGCTAATCTATAAGATCGTAATCCCCCGAGTGTTAAAATTTCCTAAATAGCTTCATATTCCAAATGAATTTCCCATTTTGGCAATGCGAATTTAGTATATAGTGTGCCTAAGATAAGAATGTACTGCATAGTGATCTCAGAAACGTTGTTAGATACGAGTTTGAATAGATCAGAAAAAATCTGCGCATTCAGAGCGCCATTCCAAGAGTCTTTGAGAATTTTAAAAATTATTTTTGGTTTCTCAGTTATATAGAAGAAAGTAATTTTTCTAAAAATCTTTTTTCTTTTTCTTAACGTTATTATTGGAAATAGAGAATAATTGTAAAGACTTGTTCAGAGCAACTTTTGATATGATTCAACGTGGTGATATTGAATTCTTCCTACGATGTTTCGTATTCTTGAAACCATCGTGTGTTTTGAAGTAGTTTTATACATCATCATTTATTTCAGACCATTAAATTTGTTTGTAAGAATCATGAAGCAGCACATCAACAAAATCTGATTTGTTTCGATTGATATAATAATGATTATCTGAAGAAAAACTAATTATGACGTTCAGAATAATAAGTGAAATACAAATTTTCGAATATGATTCTCATTTCAAGTATCCCCTACTCAATATTTTGCAAGAATTTAATTTTCATGGTTTCTACAATTCTCCCAATTGTGATTCTGAGGAATCAAATCAATCAAATCATAATATAATCAGAAAATAATACGGCGATATTAAGCTATGTAGGTAGTAAAGTAATATAAGTATTACCAAGAATTAGATGAAGAAAACTGTTTGATTCTTCAGGATAATTATGTCATAATTAGTCTTCTCAAAGTATTCAAATAATAAGAAAAATAATGTGTTCCTTCACATTTCAGTATTACCTTACTAATCAATCAATATTTGACACCGAAAAATCAGAAATTGTTGTGCTGACTCATTTTTCTTCAGAACTAGTGGAAATGATGATATTTTTGATTGAGAATTTCGAAAGAAAAAATGATGCCTGAAACTAGGCCGAAACACAGTCAAACCACTATGTAAGATACATTGGTGTATCCAGAATGGTACAAGCTTTCAGAATCTGTGAACACATAATCATGAAAAAAATAAGTTGATGAAGGTTTTATGAATACGAAACGAATACGAATACGAAACACCACGATGAATTTTGTATTGGAAGTTGAAGAAGTATTTTTATTTTTTCTATACAAAAAAAATTAATAGATTTCTCAAAAATTCCATTTATTCAATAAATCTTAAGAACTGAAAATAATTTTGAAAATTTTCCAAGTCTGTTGGAATATCCCCGACATGCCCGCGATGAAACCAAGAAGAAAATGCGGACAGATCCATGTAAACGTGAGACCAGTTCAGTTTCTTTAAGTTTGTCTGAAATAAACCAAATGATATTATTCTGGGATGAATGTATCTCGAAGGTCTTATACGTAAATTCTACCATATTGCTGGTGAATATAATCCAGTGCACAGTAAAATTTGCTCTTCAGAAAGCTGTGAATAGCTGATTTCCAATAGTCAAAATCAAAGCTGCCCTGTACGCCTTTTTCATAAAATATCACCTTACCACGGGTGTTTTCAAAACCAAATATGCTGCTATTAATAGATGGATTGAATCTTTTGTGTGCAAGAACCAAAATTGCTGAAAATTACTGGTTATAACAATCCAAATTCTATGAAGCTGAAAACATCGACCAAGAACACGACAATAAGATCATAAATATTAAGAGGGGAAATAGATATCCTATAGCAAAAAAAAAATGTGAATCTAAAGTACGTTGAATTTTAAAAACTGTACCCCTACCAGCTGTACTTTTGATAAATACATTAGACCAAATATCCTACAATGACAAATCCCTAATAATTTTATGTAAAATAGTTCCGACCTTCGCGTTGTGCTGTAAGGAAGCAATGAGCTTTTGATTGTCACATAATTATTATCTTGTAGATTACCAATGTCCAAGGTGAAAATGAACTCACCAAACAACAATATTGACAGTGCAAAAAATATAGCTCCAAATATTGTTATAACAAGGTACATATCCTCTCCACTTTCTGGTTTCTCTGAATATCCTGTTGCACCATGTATAAGCATGGCAAGCCTGAAATAGAATGATATTTTTATAAATATTCAGTTCAATTCAACACACTGAGCAATTAGAAATCAATTTCTTCAATAATGATCATCAGGAAGAAAATTGAAACGCTTGAATGTTTTGCCAAAACTGAAATCACTTAGCTTTTGCTACCACGCACAGAAAACTTTTCGAAAATTTGATTCACGCATAGTAGCTAGCAGACTCAACTGTTTTGATCATAGTAGGTATAGTTATTCGTTCGACGTACGATTGAACATATTCACTACAACATTCAATTTTTCTCATTACTACGACGTAGTAATTTGCATAAAGACATAATTGATAACTGATAATAGAATTCCGAAATTCAACATCGGCAATTCAAAAATCGGCCAGAAGTTTTCAAATAAAACTACAGGTCATCGTCTCGCTCCGAACCTATCAATCCTCTGATATGAGCTCTTACTTCTCGTTCGGAAGATTTTTCAACCGAATAGAGTGTATTATATTCGAGAATATGCGTAATAATGAATAAGGAGATGATATGAGGATGTCGTAGTTTGAAGTTGTGAAGGTTGAAGGAAGTAATTGAATTTATTAGATTTCCAGGGTGAATTTGTTCTTGTTATCTATTGCGTTGTCAGATTATCAATTACTTGTATGTTTAGACCTTATATCTTGTAGCTTATGGTGCAATTGGCAACACTGAGAGGTCACTCGAAGTATAGAGCACCAGTCTGTGTTTCGAAAGGGAAACTAATTTTCTGCTGAGTGGCTGATCTTCGGGGTGTCACTTAACATATCCCATAAATTTACTTAGATTGCTCTAAAACTCTTTTATTCTATATTTGCATTCTTAGGGGAATCACCCTGTACAATAATCCTGTGATGTTTTGATCTCATCTTCACTGCCTCCTTGCAATATATTAGTAACTGACTGATAAAATTATATTTTTCAAGGCAGCCCTATCAAATTCTGAAAAGTCCGAGGAAAAATATATATCCGTATTTGAGAGAAAATACGAAAGAATCATTAAAAAATTGGAAGTGTTATCATAGAGCTGTTGAAGATGGTATTGGAGAATTGCCCCAAGCGTTGCTACGCATGAAATAATTCCAAAAATCGAAATGGGAAGTCTAAAATTCAGTTTTTATTCGACACAAAAAGATAACATCAAATATAAGCCCAAACAATTTCAGGAATCACAAAGAAATTCAGATTTTTAACTGGAATATTCTTCATTTGGGAATTTTGAAATATCAACATCGATCTGATTTTGAAGATCGAAAATTATCGGTAATATCAATATTATGATCTAAATATAATATAGAAATTATCAGTATTATCGATATTATCGGAAACTATCTATATTATCGATATTATAGTTTATTGTCTATAATTATCGGAATATCGAATAATTCGCCCAGCCCATGTGTTATGTAGTGGATTGATTTTCGAAAGATTAGGATGCGAAATCAATCTAAATTTTCGATAAGTAACATAATGTGATGATTCCAGCAGTACAATTTCTGGGTAAAATAACTTTACATTCATCTATATCTGTGAGCATGCGTTTTTAAAATTTTTCCATACTTGTGAGTTTTACTTTTTACTTTCCTGTCAACATACAACATGAGCAACTTTCTAAATAATAAAAAGTGTGGTATCCGCTGCTTTTCTACATGGACATAGAAAAATATATTTTTGCTGAAAGATAAGCTCTGAGTAACTCACCCCAAGATGAAGCAGGCCACACATGATGATACTAAAACTATTGGTAGTACATTTCGTGATGGCAAACAATACCGTCCACATGGCCTCCTAGCTGTCTGACCAACTGTTGAAGCTAAATAGCTTATAGGCCTATCTTGCCATCTTTCTTGGGGACTACTAGATTCATATGTCACTGTTGTTGGCTGATACACTGCCCCAGACATTCTATTGTGGCAAAAGTCACTGAAATGTGAGTATTATAAAATAATCAATACTTTTTGGGACGTTGCATCATAGGGACGCTATAGATTATATCATTTGTATACAGTTATACTATACTGATCTGTTATGGAACAAGCTTGTGATAGATACTATGATGATTGATATTGATTATTATTAGGTTCCTACAATGATCTCGTGAACCATGAACCCACTTACGTCGCCGTTTCAACTCGAAGAATACTAGAAAATAAATGATGAACAAATATTCAAGATTGTTGTTTTTCCAGTTTATGTAACAATAGAATATCAGGATATCCAGATTTTGCGCACAAAACGACAAAGAAAAATATCAAAGCATTTATCAGTGGAGCCGTAGATATTATATGTAAGGATTTTCAACTCCTCATTCCACAGTACAATCGGTTCTGTTATCTTGATGGTTGAGCAAATTTTTCGAGAAACAAATGGAAATAAATTGGCCTCAAATATTGGAAGTATTTATGGTAGCAAAACCCACGATTTTGTGTGCGAAAGAATCAGCAGTATGGTACAATCATTTTTCAGTTTTTGATGGGATTTTCTCTCCTCGTTTCTAAAAAATAGAGTAGAAGTTATTAAAAATTATTGCAATATATTTGTAGTAAGGACAGATTTAGGATCTGTCTCAAAATGTCACTGCGCTTGAAATTAAACCTTTAGATACCTAAAAGAAAAATTCTCTATTGGTCAGTGACACCTTGTTTTTGAAAAAATTTGGAAATACAAATATATTTAATAATAATAAAACCTCTACTTATCTTGGTGGACGTTTCGGGAACGAATCTGCTCCCGTTCTCAACACAATTGAAATATTTTTCTTCGTAAACTTTTTTCGATGTTTCCGATTTTGACACTGAAAAGTGACAATTTGGCAGACGGAGGAATTCTGGTTACAAGGTGTTTTCATTAATTGATATCGAATTTTCCATTTTCATATTCAAGTTTGAGAAGTGGATGCCAAGTTCTATCTATATCAACTGAACAAGAAGCAATATTATTGTCTCCGTTCAGGAGAATGCAAGCAGACTCTTTGATTTTCCGTTTTTGGTTGTTGTCTTCTTTTCCTATGATCTTAATATTACTCCAATCGGCCATATGTTGTCCATTCTCAGTAAGGATATGCTCAGCTAATTTTGACTTGTCAGTATATCTTCTCTTTATATTGTTCTTATGCTCTTTCATCCTTACTGATAGAGGCCTGCTGGTTTCACCGGTATAATATTTTCCACAAACACATGGTATACTGTATATACAATTTTTTGATGACTGTTTTTCATTTCTCGGTTTTGTATGAGTCAAAATCGATCTCATTGTATTTTCTGTCTTGAACACTGTTTTCACTCGAAACTTGTCACCAACACGTTTAATTTTTTTAGATATTCAGTATGGTACAATATTCATCAAGCTATATCGGGAGACACAAACTCATGATACCGGCCCTTTTCTCCTTCGTTTTTATACCTACCTTTCTGAAATTTTCTGCAATTTTTTGAAATTCATATTTCCGTTTTTCCGGAAATGACAATGAAAAATTAAATATTCAGATATTTGTACCATTAGGAAATAGAAGGTTGATGTAATTTCCGGATGAACCGGGAGTTGAAAGAAATTCTGATTACGTCAAAAAGTGTCCTCTAGGGAGAATATTTCATGTTCCGAATTTCAGAAATGAAGCTATAAACTTCATGTGTGAATAAGCCTGTGTCATCTGGTACAGTTTCCAAAAATTTTATTGAACTGTTGAATATTGAATGTTGAATTTGAAGTGAAATCTAATTCTGTTGCAACTTGTCTTCTAATTTCTTCATGCCATGGAGTGGGTATATTGGCCCCATCAATTACTCATGAAATGATGTAGGTACATTGTTGAAATGAAGATGGAATACTACTATTGATATAATGAGTGGCCAAATTTATTCTTATTGATGACAACATATAGTGTTGAATAATTGGATTGGGGTCAAGAATACGAGGTTAATACAGCATAAATTCATTCGACGGTTGGCGCGTTTCTACTTTCAGCCTTTTGAGATGAAAAGAAACCAAACATATTTTTTTTTGATCAGAATCACTGTCCAAAATTTGGGGGATTTGACTTTTAGTAATTTCCGGACTCCCAAAACAGTTGTTGGGAATTAAAATTTTAAATATATTTTTTCCACTTGTGACATGATTCAATTCGATTCAATTCAATTTATTCAATGGGAGTGTTTACGAAATAATGATACATTGGTAATAAATATAACTAGTAAGTATATTAATAGCTTTTATATATACAAGCACCTAGGTCTTAGTATAACCTGTATGTGCAACTTGAGAAAAAAATAGTAATTAATCAAATTTTTTTATTGCAGTTCACTGTTTTCGAGTATCAAACTATTCTGAAATCTAGAACATTTTTTTTGAAATATGTGAGTTTTTACAATATACTGCTATAGAGTTGGTGAACATAATGTAAATATAGAAGTATATAGAGCTCAATTGTGGTAGGTTATCCTCAAATGATGTTTGAATATTGTGAATAGTTTTTTACAATATGGATCTCACATTCTTTGGAAAACAATTTATAGTTGACTATGTTTCTTATTTTTGATGGTGAAGTATTGAATATTTTAGGGACAAGACAACTTACGAATCTTTGATTAGAGTCTTTATGGTAAAATGGAACTGATAATTGTTTACTTGTAACTTGACTGGTATTGTACATGTGAGAGACTAAAGTTTTCATTTTTTGGTGTTTGTATAATAAGGTACAGTTACTGTGAAAATGAAGGATCCTGACAATTGGAATGTCAATATTTTTGTATAACTCTTTAGTTGAGTATAATTTGCCTCTATTGAAGATAATTTTGAGTAGATAATTTTGTACAACATTTAGAGGGTTCAATGCATTGCTATAGAGCCCACTCCAGACTAGAATACCATATTTTATAATTGACTCAACCAATGCTTTATAAATCATCAGCAGCTTTTTGTTCATAGTTATAGAATTTATGTATGAGTCTTCGTAGTCTGTGTAGTAATGTGTTGATTCCATTTGAGATTTTTATCAAATCAAAATCAATCAAATCGAATAAAATTTATCCATTAGAAAGACCACATTGGTATAAAAACACGTCAAAAATTTGAATACATAGCACAATACAATATCAAAATACACAGTATATAATCATAAAATTCCAAGACATTTCAAAGTTAGTATTTGGAATTTGAAGTGAATTGTAGTTAGGTCTAGTTGAATTCGTCAGTAAAAAAGCAATATATGTTGTTTTCTTTATGTTCAGTGGTAGTTTGTTATGATCTAGCCAATTTTTCACATTGAGGATGCCATTTTCTGATTCATTTTTGACTTGTTTCCAAGATATATCATCAAATATTTGAATGGTGTCGTCGGCATATGATATTATTGTGCCATCAATAGAATATTCCAATAATCAGTTGAGGTAAGTAATAAATAGAATTGGCCCTAGGACCGTTCCTTGGGGGACTCCAAATTGGATAGCTTCATGATCACTGATTTCACCTGATCACCTGTTGCTGCCTATCTGTCAAGTAACTTTCAAAGATCTTCAACACAATACCAAGAATACCATAGTGCTGAAGTACTTCAATTAGTCTCTTGTTAGGTACTGTGTCGAAGGCCTTTGCAAGGTCAAGGAACACACCGATGCATTTCTTTACAGTCTAGGTTTTTTTTATGTTATCAATCAATTCGAACATAGCCTCATTAATACTTATTCCTTGCTGGAACCCATATTGTTTGTTACTAAGGATTTTATTGATAGATAGATATTCATATAACCTTCTTTCAAAACATTCCTCAAATATTTTGGAGAAAGTACTCATTAGGCTAATTGGTCTGGGGTTGACAAGATTATTTTTGTTGTTTGATTTGAAGATGGGTATAACAATAGTTTTTTTGTAATCAGCTGGCACATCACCACATGAAAACATGGAACTGATAACATGGATTGAAGGTACTAGAATATACTCATGCATATACTCATACTTTTTAAGAGTTTGGTATTAACTCCATTGTAAACAGGTGCACTATTATTTTTCAGTATGTTCAATCATTTCATTCTTTTTTACTGGTTCAAGAAACAGATTTTTTTATATTAGGATAACTATTTTATACTCTTACTATTGGTTCTTCAATATTTGTTGCCATTTTGATTCCTACATTTATACAATTTTTTTACCATTTTCATCATCTATATATATATACATATATATACAGGGTGTCCTTAAAAGGTCTTTACAAAAAGCTACCACATATTCTTCAGACCAAAACAATTCGATACAAGCAATCTTACCTCAGTAAAAAGTTGCTTAGTTTGGGCGCTAGACGGCTCTGAAGTTGAAATTTTCAAATCGATTTTGCTTCATAACTTTTGAACGGCTCATGAGATTTTTTTCAAATTTGGTACGTTGGCATAGACTCATCGGGCAATGAAACTCATATCATAATCATAATGAATATCATTCCATGGGCGTAGAACTTGATTTTTTCAGTAAATAAACATCTAAAACTCCTACGCCAATGTAAAAAAATTAGTTTCAATATGAAATCTAAATTATTCAACTCATTCACTACAAAAAAGGTACTCTTGACAAAAGTCGATTCCTCTCATGGTTTCGACAAAATTTTAATTTTAGTGATTTAGAGCATAATTAATAATAAAACGATTAACAGATCTTTCATAAAAATTGTTCAAAATGTTCACCATTTTCACGTATACAAAGATTTATACGACGCAAAAAGTTGAAATGTACTCTTTGCATAGGTTATTTCTATTGAAAATAAGTAGCACTGGTTTTTTTTTCTGAAGACTATTATTATCTGCTCGAAAACAGTGATATTCACATTCTTGGTTTCCATAGTTTCATCTGTGTTGATTTGTCGAGTTTTATTGACGTTGATTGTTGATATCGGACTTTGCTGATTTATCATGGCCGTACAATACACCAATGAAGAATACACCGATATGTTATTGGTATTCGGATATTGTCAAGGAAATGGTCGAGAGAGTGTGAGGGTGTATTCGGCAAGGTTTCCAAATCGTCGCGTACCAAGCCACCCAACCTTTGCTGCAGTTGAGAGACGTCTTCGGGAGACCGGTCATTTTGCTCCTAGAACTGGTGATTATGGAA
Source organism: Gastrophysa polygoni (assembly GCA_963576655.1). Classification (NCBI taxonomy): domain Eukaryota; kingdom Metazoa; phylum Arthropoda; class Insecta; order Coleoptera; family Chrysomelidae; genus Gastrophysa; species Gastrophysa polygoni. The sequence goes on from OY755083.1 coordinate 33,750,383, forward strand.
GACAGCGTTATGTAAGGATTCCCGAAGTCGAAGTAGAAATTTTAGACCGTATTGAAGAAAATCCAGAATTGAGTACTAGACGGATAAGTAATGAACTAGAAGTTTCTAGGAATGCCGTTCATGAAGTACTAAGAGAACAATTATTATACCCATACCACAAGACGCCAGTTCAAGATTTATTAATCCATGATTCACAAAGTCGTCTGATGTTTTGTAGGTTCATTAATTTGCAAAGAGAAATGAATCTGAACTTTGGAAAGAATATTTTGTTCACTGATGAAGCCTGTTTCACGAGAAGAGGAATAACTAATTTTCATAATGAACACGTTTATGCAATTGAAAATCCTCATTCCATTAAAATAAACCATTTTCAACACGAATTCAAAATCAACGTTTGGGCTGGAATAATAGGAAATTTTATAATTGGTCCTGTCATACTTCCACAAAGATTAACAGGAGACATGTATTTACAACATCTACGAAATACGTTGCCAAATTTGTTGGAAGATTTACCACTCCAACATCGGGTAGATATGTGGTTTATGCACGATGGAGCTCCACCACATTTTTCGGTGGATGTTAGGAATTTTTTAAACCAACAGTACCCAGACAGATGGATAGGTAGAGGTAATGATGCACCCGTGAATTGGCCACCACGTTCTCCAGACTTAACACCGATGGATTATTTTGTATGGGGTTATCTCAAGTCTACGGTTTACAAGACCCCTGTGAATACTGTAGAACAATTATGGCAACGTATCCAACAGGCGACGAATAATCTTACAGGCGATGAAGAAGTTATGCAAAGAGTACATTTCAACTTTTTGCGTCGTATAAATCTTTGTATACGTGAAAATGGTGAACATTTTGAACAATTTTTATGAAATATCTGTTAATCGTTTTATTATTAATTATGCTCTAAATCACTAAAATTAAAATTTTGTCGAAACCATGAGAGGAATCGACTTTTGTCAAGAGTACCTTTTTTGTAGTGAATGAGTTGAATAATTTAGATTTCATATTGGAACTAATTTTTTTCCATTGGCGTAGGAGTTTTAGATGTTTATTTACTGAAAAAATCAAGTTCTACGCCCATGGAATGATATTCATTATGATTATGATATGAGTTTCATTGCCCGATGAGTCTATGCCAACGTACCAAATTTGAAAAAAATCTCATGAGCCGTTCAAAAGTTATGAAGCAAAATCGATTTGAAAATTTCAACTTCAGAGCCGTCTAGCGCCCAAACTAAGCAACTTTTTACTGAGGTAAGTTTGCTTGTATCGAATTGTTTTGGTCTGAAGAATATGTGGTAGCTTTTTGTAAAGACCTTTTAAGGACACCCTGTATATATAATCATTTGATTCCAATTTAGTGTAATTTGTAGCCTCATTCATTGTTTCATAGATCTTCCTTATTATTATTCTTAGATCTTCATTATTATTGTTATTCGTAATCTTTTCAGAGTAATATTTTGTTTTTGCTTCGATTATAATTTTATTCAAACAATGTCTATAATTTTTGTACTCCGTGAAGAGATCTGGATTTTGTCTGTTTTTGATTGCATTTTTTTAAATAATCTCTTTTTTTATAGATGTTATGATAGCATTGGATATCCAAGGTTTTATTTTATGTTCTTCTACTTTGTTTTTTTTTCTTGAAGTTTGACAAATATTGTATACAGTGTAAAATTTATCTTTAAAGCATTTCCAGGCTGTATTGGGATCTTGTCAGAGGAGGATATCATTCCGATTGACTTGTTGTTGAACTTGTTTTCGTCAAAAGTTGTGATGCATTTATATGAAGAGTTTTAGTAAATATTTTGAGTAATGAGTAAATACATGGGGTAGTGATCAGTTATATTATGATTTATTACTGAGGGGTGAAATTCAAGTTTTCTGTAGCTGATATTTTTTCTCACGAATATGTGATCCAAGCAACTTCTAGATTCTTGAGTTACTCTGGTAAACCGGCTGACTAACAAAAAACGCCCCAAGCCATAGCGCCGCTATTTATTATCCGATTTTGAAAAACAAAAAAGCAAATGGAATGATATATCAGATACTAAAAGGTGGCACTAACAATTTTTCTTTTAAATTTCAACTCTAACGACGGCGATTGTCAACTTTTCATTACATTGTCTATCGAGTCATTGAACGTAGAGTCCGTCACTTATATAAAAAAAGACATTACAATGTTAGAAAAATAATGATTATTTGAAAACAAAATATCTTAGGAAACTACAAGTATTGCTCAAACTGGCCCCCGCCCTGTTGAACACATAGTTCACAACTTCTAATTACACCATGAGTTGCGTTCCAGATAAAATTAGGAGGTATTTCACGACAAACTTCAATGATTCTCTGCTGCAGAGTTTCTAAATTTTCTGGAAGTGATAAATAAACTGATACCCCCACAACCAAAAATCAAGTGGCGTGAGATCGGGTGATCTTGGAGGCCATCGAACTGGTCCATAAGTAGCAAATGTAGCATTCAACCAATCAACATTTATTTGGGCATTATGAGCAGGGGCTCCGTCTTGTTGAAAGTAACTTCTGTTCAGATCGGCAACTAGCAACTCCTCCAAAAAGTGTTCGATATTTTGATGTAATAATTGGTGATATCTCTGTTGATTTAGTGCGCCATCTATAAAAAATGGACCAATCAATCTATCGCACCAAATACCGCACCACACATTCACACTGAATCTATTTTGAAAATTCGTTGAAACGATAATTCTTGGATTTTCTTGGCTCCAATAGCGGTGGTTGTTTCTATTGAAAATGCCATTATTAGTGAATGTACACTCGTAGGTCCAAATAATTTTTCTATAATACGTTCGATCTTGTTGCATCGCATTCAGAAAATGCCTGCAAAATTGTTCCCTTCGATCTCGATCATTTTCTACTAGTGCTTGTACTTTTTGGAGCACGTATGGTATGAATTTGTGCTTCTTGAGTGTTGCTTGCACAGATTGTTGCGAAACGCCAATGTTATTAGCAATTTCTCGAGTCCTTGGGTTTTCTTCTACACTGAGAAGAACTTCAAATTCGACATCCTCATCAAACTGACGTTCCTTTCGTTTAGGTTTCTTGAGTGCTCCGTAGTTTCTCAAATTTTGTTCTAGCCTAGCAAATTTACGACGATCTGGAACTTCTGTCAGGAAATCGGTCACTATTTCTACCGCATTCAAAGCACGTTTGTATCATGTCGGTCAGTTGATTATTATTCATATTTCGTTTTATTTTGAAGAATGAATATCTTGAGCTGTTTGAAAATATGGAACAAATGTCACACTGACAGCTCATGGCCATAGTTGATTCTGAGACATCTACTGCCACTTCAATGACTCGATAGACAATGTAATGAAAAGACCCATTTCTTGTCGGCGGAGAATTGATTTTTGTCAACTAATTTCGTGCGAAAATCAACTTGTTATACATGATTGTATTCAGAAAAAAATCTCTATCAGAAAAAAAATTGAAAAATATAAGTTTCCATTTGAAAAAAAAAAGTTGACAATCGCCGTCGTTAGAGTTGAAATTTGAAAAAAAAATGTTAGTGCCACCTTCTAGTATCTGATATATCATTTCATTTGCTTTTTTGTTTTTCAAAATCGGATAATAAATAGCGGCGCTATGGCTTGGGGCGTTTTTGTCAGTCAGCCTGTATATATTAACGTTTGATTAAAACCCATAGGACATGAGTAAAGACAGATAGTTATTTGTTACTGCAGATTCTTTATCCAAAATATCAATATTGAGATCTCAGAATATCTATGTTTTCCTTTGCATTATTCATCAGAAATAGTTCTTAGTCTTCCAAAAATGTTCTGTCTGAAGTAGACGAGGATTTATAACAAGGCATTATGTTATACGATAAATCACTTAATTTGATTCTGATAAAAGTGTATGTTTTATATCATGAATTATTTTATCATTCATGAACATAAGAACGCCATCATTTTGGTTCCTTCTACTGTTATAGAAAATGGTTTTGAAACCTCGAATACAATATGTCTCGACTCGAGTCATTATTTCTTGTTTTTCCGAGGATTATTATGTCAATGTTTGACAAGTTACATGTCTCTAGAAATATCAGAAGTTTATCAAAGTGTTTGTTAACACTTCTTATGTTGAAGTGTAAAATTTGCATTAATTTATTTTTATTATTGAACTTATTCCTAAACTCTTCAATTTCGTCAATCTTCATTTCTTGTCCAGTATTCGATTCATGCTCTGAGAGTTCTAACATTGTTACTTCTGGAATATCCATTAATAATACCGATTATAATGATTAAGTCAAGTTTTGTTGTGTGACGACAAAGGAAAAAGAATTCGATTGATATTTCAATGAAGTTCGAATTTCAGTTTTTTGAGTGATAATCAATACTATTTTTCAATCTTTGAAAATTGAATTTCACTGTTGGGCATTCTTTGTTGAATGCTTCATGATTCACATTGTGTCCTAAATTATATTTGGTAACAGTTCTCACACAATTGCAGCACTTTTTAGTATCTTTCTTACATTTAGATAATCTATGCTCACCCCTACAGTATTTGTTGATGAACACTTTTTTTGAGTTAGTTGTATATCATATTTAGTATTGACTTCTTGTTCTTTTGTCTCTTGTAGTAATTTTTCTGCTCCTTCAATCGATGAGCACTTGATTATGACTTTGCCATTTCTTGTAGGTTTCAAAGAGTTTATTGACACATTAATGGACTTTGGGTTGATCTTCTTTTGAATTTCTGCCTTCGTTAGTTCTACATCTTGTGGATTGAGTGGCTTGATTATAACTGCTGGGATATTTTTTATTGTAGCTTGAGACGATGGTAGGGTTTCTGTATTCATGGTTAGGATGTTAGCATACGTTTTGCTATTCTCCAATTCAATGATTTTGTCCTGCAGCATTTTGATAATGGTATTTTTATCTTCTATAATGCTTCCTTTATCCTCGATTGTTTTCGTGAGACAGTCATTGATTTCATTATTTCTGCATCTGGTGCAATTGAATTTGAGATGGCGTTTTTGAAGAGGCCTTGCATATTTTGGATGGTGAGAGCTCAGAACATTCACTACAGTAATAGTTCCTGCAAAGACTGGATTTTTGTTGTCTTTCACGCTAATCTTTATTTCACATTTAGTACATTCAATTTTATCCATTTTGGAGACACTTACTTATTGGTATAACCATAACAGTTCTACTTGGCAATTCGTTTTGTCACGCTACTGGAATAGCACTGCCGTTTTTCTGTATTTTTATATACCTGTTTACAAGTCTTTACATCCAATTAGTCTCTTTGTTTTTTACAGCAAAAAAGAAAATATGAAAACTTTGTCATTCAGAGGTTTTCTACTTTTTTTGTTCAATTAGGCATTTGACACTTTTAGGAATAAGTTGATACCACTTTTGTTCCTTATTCACTTGTAACTATATCACAGAAGCCTGATTTTGTAGGATCCGATCTTATGCATACAGTTTTAATACATATAATAATAATAATAATAATAATAATAATAGATCTTAATTTCCCATAATCAGAGTACAAAAAGAGAATGAAATGAATGAAAACTAAATTATATCACGGAACGTATATATCATGTATTGAGTACACAATACAGAGACCTCTGTTATTATTCTTGAGCAAGAAAAAAATCCAAAATTACGTTTATGTTTACATACCCATACAACACCTTACGATACCTATTGATTAATAATATCGTAGAACTTTTGAAAAACCTATAAAACCAATAGAAAGGAGCCATAATTTCATTTACAATTTACCCCAGTTCACCATGACTCATAGATTGGGTTATCTATCATATTACGCCATATGACCATCCATGAGATATTTTTTCATTCTTTTTTTAATCACAACTTCATTGAAAGATTTCAAGTGATGGAGAGTGGAGTTATAAATCTTCGAGATCTGATAGGAGAATGATCCTCGGAAAATAGTTATTCTGTGAACAGATGGCGTTATACTCCTTTGAATCGAACAATTATATTATACAAATCCTCACAAAATGTTATTTTTCTTGTGAAATATGGAGGCGTTTTCGTGGAATAGTCAAGCTGAATGAAGGAGTCTCCTTTTTGCCATATTGAGCCAATTCTGTTCATTCAATTCAAGGTATATATTTTCTCGTCGTCTGATACCATGTACCATATACATGAATTTTGCATAACCTGTATGCGACGAATATCAACAGAATCAATGCTTGGCCAATAAATTGTTCATAGACAAGAAGGATGAAAGCTGATGTGAAACTGCAGCACTACGAACCGGGTCATCGGGTTTATTCTGCTATTTGAAAGAATAAAGTTAGAAAATGAGAATTATAGAGTTACTATTTGGAGACTGTGGTAAAATACTCAAATACAAAATAAATAGATACCCAAAAACTCCAATATTATTAAGAAAATTCTAAATACGTATTTCGGCAACTGAGTTGCCATCTTCAGTAGACCTGAAAAGTAAAAAAGATTAGCGACTCCTCAGCATCTTTCAAGATATTCTCCAGAAATTATCATTGAGAGTGGATATTTTTCTTGAAATAACCCCTTTAGGTGGGTTGCAAATATATATGAGAGAACCCTGTACAATGCATACATCCTAGAAGGGGTAAGTGGACAAAAGTGCTATGTAACATTTCTTGAAATTCTGAAATTTTCAGTGGATGACCTATACGACCCTGTTCAGAATCCTTGTGGTATAGAAACATTAGTATCAATTTCCATTTGAAAAATCGTGGATTATGAGAAAAATAACATTGTTAATTGTGGTAATTGTAATAGAAACGAGTATGATATGTTTTGAGGCTAAAATGCATGACATTCCTCAGATTTCTATGAAATTTTGCAGAAAAACTCATCAAATTCCTAGCGATGAATAGTTGTGTATGAAATATTGGGGATTGATGCTTCAGAAATATTTTTTTTTATTGGATGACTGAATGGTCATTCCCATAGTGTTTTTGCTTTACAGCCCAAATGGCTACGTTAAATAGAAAAGTATTCAATGTATATAGATCATTTTATTACCTCTCTTATCCTTGAGATCTTGGAAACCAGTAGCTTTGAACATAGATACCAAAGCGAATGCCAATGTTTGATAATAAATTTTGCTCTCAAAATATGACAAAAAAATTGAAAACCAAGGTTTTCTTCTTTCCATTCATCCATCTGATGAGATGGATGAGATGAGATAGCCATCAAGATAACAAGTGAATTTTAGTATGCAACCCAAATGATACACAAGGAATATCATGAAGATAACAGATTTTCAACAGGGTGAGGAACAGGACTTTTCTATTAGAAATAATTAGAAACACTAATTAGAAATTATTTATTCCTTACCATAATCTTTGCTCAAAATGAATATAAAAATTTCTAGTGAAGTTTGTTACGTTCGTCTCAGTGTAAGAAACGAACAAAAATTCTTCAAAAAAAAGGCTCACCGGCAAATACAGAATATCTCTTTTAGGTATCTGAAGGTTGAATTCTAAGCACAGTGACATTTTGGGGCAGATTATATATTTGTCTTTACTACAAATATATTGAGATAATTATTATTATATCTATTTTAATTTTTTAGAAATGAGGAGAGAAAATTCCACATGAAATCTAGAAAAACTGAAATTATTTTCTGTTTGTATTATTATACCTATGCATATGCATTGGAAGACAAATTAGGAAGAATATTATATGAAGATATATATATATGATAATTATTGACTTAACTGTTATGGTATGGATTTTGAACATTTGAGGGATACAAATTACTTGGGAATGAAGAAATATGCATAGATCAAAGAGAAATTTTTGTACAATAATTCTGAAAAAAATTCAAATGCAAATAAGAATTTTAATAAAATGTAGAAGTACTTACACAGACACAAACGATCTAATGTAAATATATACTAATCGGTTCAGAAAATAAAAGTGAGGTAGGTTAGTACATTGTTCCTACTCACCTTGGGAGTACCAAAACAGGTAATCTAAACCATTAACTTTTACGTATTTGATATGTATTCAACATTTGGTTAACGGCCGCAGAAGCATTATTTTTTTCATGAAATTCAAAACTATGGTGAATGTAATTTTCCAAAACGCAATACAATGAACATTAATACAAATTTGTTATTATTTTTCAATTCACACTTTTGTTGATGAATGAAGTTTTGACGTTTTGGTTTTTTATGGAATGTCATGACATGACTGAAGATTAGTGTCACCTTTCACTCACCCTTCCACCACCAATCAATCAATTCCTATGCATTCTGTGTCGCTCGGTTGTCTCAAGTGTCATGAGGTCTCCACGGTCAGCAGCAGCCAGCTGCCAGAAATCCCAGCCCCAGTGGCGTCGGTATATTTTGTCCAACAGAATCATAGTTTCCCATACACATTGATTTGCGAATATCGATGAATACCAACATGGACTCAAATTGATTTGTAATACCGATATATCATACTGCTTCAATAGATACCGTACAGATCTAGCAATCATTTCATTTTTCGAAAAATTCAAATCTTATATATATATGCTTCGAGCCCATATCATCTTGAGATTCTGTACCAAGCACTCGTAGAAAGCCACTTACGGTATGGAATAGCTTGCTGGGGAGGAGCCTTCTGAACATACCTTCATATCCACTTGAGATATTATTCATGCTAATATTCTAAGCTAATATTCTTGACATTCTTCTACTCTTTCATTATGACACCATCATACCTCATTACAAGAAGAAGAGCTGTGTCTCACCATCTCACAGTTATATTCATGAAAAAAAGATCACCACACGCCATCCCGCACCTGCAGAATAATCGTTCATCCAACATTTTTCAACTCCTGAACTGTACTATTCACTATTCCTTATACAATAAGAGGTATGAATATATCGCACATCCACAAAAACAATCGCTGATTTCGATGACAAAAAACATTTTTGATTCGCTCGCAAGTGTACTAAGCTAATATTCAAATCTGATTTTTTTTTATGTCTTTCTGTATGTCTTTTGTATTCACTCTTAGTTCATGGGATAAATTTTTTTTTTCAGGAGCTTCTGGTAGCAAACAGCATGGAATGCTTTTGATCGACGAAAATGCATAAATAAGTGGATTTTTTTATCTTATTGTATCTTCCGTTGATTTATCTTTCCTGAAACCATACTGCTTGTTCAAAATGACTTCATATTTATTGAAAAAATTCAATATCCTTCTCCAGAGTATTTTTTCTATTATTTTTGCAATATTTGAGATCAGAGAGAGTGATCGGTAATTTATCATTTCTGTTTTATCTCTCCTTCAATATAATGCTTCAATAAGCCCTTTTTCGAGAATTTTTGGAAAATACCCTACATCCATGCATCGAGATTTATGAGATAAAAATCTTTTGGAGTTTTTATCTTATAGTTAATGGAGTTTTAATGCTTTTTGTCTTCAACTCGACTATTGATTGTTCTATTCGTTTTGTTAGAATGGTATTGTCGAAAGTTTCTCCAGGTTCTTTGATTATATTTGCATATTTTTCCCCTAATTCGCTGTAGTATTTTGTATTTAAACTGTTAGAAATTTCTTTTTTATTATGTTTCATTTCATCATTCACGTTGATTTGTTTTATGTCTGTATTTATGTTTATTGCAGATTTCGTTGACACTGTTCCAGATACCATTTGTATTATGTTTGTTCTGTTCGATAATTTTATTTGCGTATGCATTCTTTGCTGCATTTATCAATCCACTTGATTTATTTTTTCCTTGTTCATATTCCTCGTAGAGTTCTATGTTTTCGTAAGAATGTATTTTTCACAAAAAAAATGGTCTGGGCAAGATATCCGCTACTGGGCCGCGTAACGTCATTGATACAGTGCCTGAATTCAATATATTCTTAAAATCTTCTACGTAGTCTAATTCCGATAGGACATCTCTATTTACATCACCTGTGATAATTTGTATCTCGTTTCATTTCATCGTTTCCAAGTGTTTGGTAATTCCACTATATTGAACTGTATGGGACAGGAATTTGGTGATCTATATATAACAGTAATTGATATTTCATTTTAATTTTTTCAATGTCAATCTGTAGAATTTTTAATTCTGCGTTTTTCATGATATTATGAGAATAATCGAGTGTTTCGTTTATGAATACAATAATAACAAATATATCTGTTTTAGGGATGGAAAGCCTATTCATTTACTAAAATATTAGGGTGAAATTAGGATATGATCAAGTAGGTCAGAAATAACTGGTTCTTCATGTCTCAATTCGACATTCAAATTCGAAGTATATGATTTGAATTTAATGAATTGAATGAAATAAAATTATCTCGAGATCTGTAGGGTACCTATTGAAGCAGTATGATATTTAGGTATCACAGATCGATTTGAGTCCATAATCCATGTTGGTATCAAGATAAGTATAATATAATGATTCACGATAATCGCAGATCAATGTGAATGGGAAACTATGTTAATAATTGTTAATTCACTTCTGTTGAACATAATACACTGACGCCACTGGGTTTATCTTCGGATATTCTCGGAAATCTTGTCGGTTGGGATTTCTGGCAGCGGCAGCTGGCTACTGCCTGACAGCTAGCTCCACGCACCTTAGACGAACGAAAATCCCTCATCTAAATCACAGAATATATTCCCTCGTAGGGTTGTCTAAGCCACACACTCTATCTGTTTTCTATGGTGTCAGAGCATGATACTTTATAGTATCATGGTGTCAGAGGTCAGAGCACCATGTGAACTTTGTCTGCCAGCCACCAGCCAGCAAACAACCACAGAAGAGTGTATCAAATAAGAAGTAGGAGTGATTTCAAACAAATCAATTCCTTTAAAAATCATTGCCATGGGTAATCTGTGGCTATACTATAAAATATGGAAATAAAACCTGACGTGGCCATAACATAACCTATTAATCCTATTATTCACGATTCTTTTCGAAGGAGCCACAAATATAAGAAATATGAACGTAACCGAGAGAAGGAAGAACAAAAATAATAGCAGTATTTCCTCCAATATGGAAAATGGTGAATTGCTAAAGGATCCTTCCAGAAGCAACATTAGGGGGGATGAAAAAAATATCTTACTATTATTTTTTTTGTACACTCTACAAGGCATTCCTTTGGGACTATCAGCTGCTATTCCAATGATGTTACAGAATAGAGGTGTCAGTTATAAAAAACAGGTAATAAGGAAATCTGATTTGATACACAGGATATGAAAACATCATTTTCAGGCTGAATTCAGTTTTGTCACATGGCCCTTTAGTCTGAAATTATTATGGGCTCCATTAGTTGATGCTATATTTTCTATGAGGATAGGTAGAAGAAAAACATGGTTGATACCTACACAGTATTTGATAGGGGGTTTTATGCTGCTCCTTTCTGCACATGTAGATCAATGGTTGGGAAGTGACGGAACAGAACCAAATATAGAAATATTGACTCTGTTATTTTTTGCACTCAATTTTTTGGCAGCTACTCAAGATATTGCAGTAGATGGTTGGGCACTCACTATGTTGAAGAAAAATAATGTGGGACATGCATCCACCTGCAATAGTGTAGGACAGACCACTGGATTCTTTCTCAGTTATGTTCTGTTCATGGCATTAGAGTCTCCAACATTCTGCAACCAGTATTTGAGGACTATACCAGAAGAAGAAGGTGAGAAATATATGAAATCCACCTTGAATATTCTCATGTATGAATTTACCTGTGGTGAGTGTTTTATCCTTGCAAAAAATCCAAACTTTTTAAAACTTGGACAGTAGTTTCTTGGTGCTCATTAGTACCACACTCAATTTTTCCAAAAAAAATAACATTGGCTAAGCTGAGAGGATTCAAAAAACATGATTTTTTATACCTCTCCCAGTTTTTGGAACTATTTTCAGAACTATTTTCTTTCATTTCATAACTCAAGACGATTTTATTCAATGTTGTAGAACATTCTATTATCTGGAAGTTTCATTTATGAAACATTTTTTTAGACCCCATATGTAACAAGATACAGAGGTTTGAAAGTGGATAAAATTTCCCAAAATGGTAAAAAATGTTGAAAGAGATTTTGTTTCTGCTAGAATTTATACCTCCAACCCTAGGAATGTGGAATTTTGTATTATACCTTTGTGTATACATGTGAATATACATGTTTATAATGCACATTTGAAGTATTTCATATTCAAAGATTCTTAAGAAACCACATGCTAGTTTGAACTCAGCACAGGTCGCATTATTTTTTACTCCTCTCCTTCATAGAAAGATCAAATTGAATAGGTAAGCTATCATGTGATAGTTTGTCAGGCCTCCTGAGGGGGTTGAAGAGAGGTAGATATAAAATTAATTATTTTATATCTGTTAATATTAACGTGAATTTTGAAGGCGGACGGGCAATGAAATTGTAGATCGAATTGAATAGGTAAGCCATCATGTGATAGTTTGTCAGACCGTCTGAGAGGGTTGAAAAAGGGTAGATATGGAATTAATTCATTATCTCTGGTATTATTCAATGTACAGGGTGTACCACTAAGAAAGGACGCCGGCTGTATCTAGGAAACTATTTGCCGCACAGGTTTTGGAAAAAATATTTATGATGAAAGTGGCTAGGAAAAATCTCTGGAAATTATTTTCAAGTTTCCAGGACGACCGCTAGAGGGTGTAATTGCATTGGCCAGTTTAAGAAACGGGTTCTCATGATCTTGACATGATTTCCAATCATTTTGATCAAGAAAAAATTGCTCTAGCTCTTTAAATAAAAGAGGCAGGGGAGGATGAATAGTACTATGAAAAAACTGGAATTGGAGCAAACAAGAAGAAAAATGGTTAAAACCGCAAGTTGGTACTTTTTGAGAAACCAGAGGAATATTCAAAATAATATGAAAATATAAATTAACTAGTGACTTCCTAGATGCTCGAATTGTCTGCCATCATTTTCTATACATAAATTGAGTCACTGTCAATTGGATAAAACTGCAGCTTCCACTTCGGCCGTTGGTATGTTTCAGACGGCAGTTCTGATCCTATTGATCATATTGTCCTTAGTTGTTGGTGGGGTTTGAAAAACCATGTTTTTCAATCTCTCCCATAAATAAAAATCTAAACAAATCAGATCTGGAGACCTAGCTGGCCACCCAAACATGCAACCCCTCCCTATCCACTTGCGAGGATATCTTGAATCTAAATAATTGCGGACATTGTTAGTAAAATGTGCCAAAAACAGGACGATGGATACTTCCAGTAGTTCGTAGATTTCGCGCGAGCAAGACGAAAGCCCTTTTATGGTATCTTCGCCTGGCTGGATATCTCATGGCATAAATTCTTGCAGCGTTAACAGCATTCTGCATGCACTCAGAATAAACCGCTAGCATGTCAAATGCCTCCTCGTTCGAAATTGGCATTTTGACAAAAAACAATTCACATTGAACAATGAAAACTTCCAACAGAACCTCAATTATATTTTGACGTTTTTTTTCAAAGCTTACCTGCTTTTTCTCATTCCTAAGCCTACTCACTACTTACATTTTGATTAGCTTTGTGATTGCAAAGAGTATCCTTCACTATTGTGAGATATTACAGCAGTTTGGGGTTTGTTTATTGTGGAATCAAAGTAATTGAAATTATAATTTCATAGATACAGAATATTTCTGATTACGATTATTATTCATATTTCTGTGGTGAATATTTTCATAATATCATTTCGACTATTTCTCGTGTTCAACTCGCCGTTTTCACCATATTTCTTCTCCTTTGCTCGAATTCCATAAAGCAAAAAAAACATTTGAAATTCTCGAAAAATAATGGAAAATTGTCTGTTTTTCCAAACGGTGCCATCTAGCGGCCACCACAGGATTTGAATCGACTCGATTCGTGATTTATCTGGAAGAAAACCCTTCATAATGACACCAAGTTCGTTGAATTCCGTTACACCAAACTGAAGTAATAAGAGTTTTTTCATAGTGCTATTTATCCTCCCCTCCTTCTCTTATTTATAGAGCTAGCGCAATTTTTTCTTGATTGAAATGATTGGAAATCATGTCGAGATCATGAAAAAAGTGTTTTTGATATGTCTTGATACATCAAATTCTCATAAAAACCCGTTTTTTAAACTGGCCAATGCAATTACTCCCACTAGCGGCTGTCCTGGAAACTTGAAAATAACTTCCAGAGATTTCTCTTGCCCACTTTTATCATAAATCTTTTTTCCGAAACCCGTGTGGCAAATATTTTCCTAGATACAGCCGGCGTCCTTCCTTACTGATACACCCGGTACATGAATTTTGAAGGTGGAAAATTAATCTGAAGGTCCAATTGAATAGGTAAGCTATCATGTGATATCTAAGGGGGTCAAAAAGGGGTAAGTTATGTGCTAAGTTGGGTTACTTTGGTCTTAGTGATATTGCTATGTTACTTTTCTCCGATTACCTGGCTGGAAGATCTCAGAGGGTTGTTGTTTGATAAAACTTACTCTGACTTCATCTCTATGAAACAAGTTATACCGCAAGGTAGCATATTGGGACCCTCATTGTTTTCACTATACACAGCAGACTTCTCAAACAGTCTTAAATATTGTAGGTTTCATCAGTATGCTGATGATACTCAACTATATTATTCTTTCAATACCTGCCAATTGGATCTTGCTGTTAGCCAACTGAATTCGGATCTTTCCCGCATGTCCAATTCATCATCTGCTCATGGCCTCATCATCAATGAAACCAAAACCAAAATGTTAATATTTGTAGGAAACAAAAATGATATCACCAATAATGATAACCTCAAAATCCATATATATTCAATCTTCTGATCACTGCAGAAACTTGGGCATATACCTTAGACATTAGATTTATGAAACATGTTTCACACCTATTGCAGAAGTCATATGGCAAGTTGAAAGTCTTATTTGCACATAAACATTCAACTCAACTCTCTAATTGAAATGATTTTTTTTCATGATGAATCTCTCTCCACTCTAATTTTTTTATTTCTTAGTATTAATGGTCGCTATATAAGGATTCTGGAACCTACAGCGGCAGTAAGATGCCGGAATGCAATGTTATTTTTTATTTTGTTCTCCTTAACGGGCTGGTTATATGGAAGAGCAACCTAGTTGAATACCACCAGCTCCTTGATATTTTTTTATTGTATCAGTACTTTGAAGGATAAATAAAGACATTCCATCATTATCATCATTAATATAAAAAATTAATTTATTATCTCCATTGATATTCTTTGTACATGGATCTTGGATCGGAAAATCGGAATCTCCATATCAAATTGAATAGGGAAGCTATCATGTGATAGTTTGTCAGGCCGTCTGAGAGGTTTGAAAAGGGGTAGATGTAATATTAATTCATTATCCCTGTTGATATTCATTGTACATGGTTTTTGAATCTCTGGTAATATTCGTGTTACATAAATTTTTAAGGCGGAAAATGAATGTCTGTAATGTAAAAAAAGACCCAGTTTTTTAGGAAAAAGGCACCATCTAGCTTTCATCTCATACTCCACTTTACCCACCCTGGATTTTAAGAAATGGTCAACATTCTGAGATGGGCCTTGTGACAGAATTCATCACAAACCATCAATGTTTTGTAAATTTTTAAATGGTTGAACACCCTTAAAAATTTTAAAATACCAATTAAATATATAAGATAATGTCGCTGGTGTCTGATTTTTTGACAAATTCATTACAAACCATCGATTTATTGCAAATTTTGGAATATGGGTCATCCAGTGAAATACCCCTAATCCCTCAAAACTCCTATTTAATTATGTATCATAAGTTGTGATTTATAGAAAACAACCTTCGAGCGGTTGTCTGTTATCTTTCACCTAGAGTGAACTCATGGTTCAATGTAAGATCTCGTTCAGTGCGTTCCCCTCTCTGAAAATTATACAGTATGTGAGGCAATTGATCTATGATTACATCTTAAAAGGTCTTATGGTCTTCTGATCCAGATAAAATGTTATCAAAGGACCAACGACAACCAATACCTATTGTTACAGGAAATTATTTGGGTTGATGCAATATAACAAATTGGTTGATACTACAATAACTTACTCCAATGGATCCGTGATTTGATATCACAGTGAGATACTTTAGCTTTGGAATATCATCGCGAAAATGCTACCAAAACTATATTTCTTTGAGTTTGAAATTCAATACAGCAAACCAAATGCTTTTATTTCATTTATTTATTTACTTATTTATTTATTTAGGTTTCACCCTTACAGGTGATGCCTTGAGCAGGGTGGGGAAAACACAGTGAGCACAAATTACAATACAATGATTTAAAGAGTACAAAAAAATACATATGCAACAACTATGCATGTGAACTAAAAAACTTGTTAAGAAAGAGAAAGAAAAAAAAGTTCACATGCAGAGTTGCATGAATAGATGAAAACAGAAGTGAGTTATGACAAAATCACTTTCTTGATTTCGCTTAATGATATGTAGAAAATGTCTATCTCATTCTAGTATCTCATATCGTTAACACAAATTTTATGTACAGGAGAAAACATGCGTGAATTCATAATAGGCGCTGGCAAATAAAAGATGTTATACGATCGTGCAGACTCTCTAGGTACATATTGCTTTGAGAAAGCGTCTCTGTACATTCTCGATGTTATTCAAGTGAACATTATAGCCTGGTGACCAAATAATGGAGGCGTATTCAAGTTTAGTTCTCACAAATGCGTCGAAAACAGGAGCTTGAGAGTATTAGGGTTAATAAACTGCTTGGAATTCCTAATCACAAAGCCGAGAGTTTAACGAAACAAAATTTGTTTCTCATAATTCCTTCATAATTCAATATCCAGGTGAAATGAATTTATGAATGATGAATCATGAACCGGTCATCTCCATCAGTGGCAGAGTAACCAAAGATTTTGTAATAATGGAACTCATTAATACACAAAAAATAGTGTGTTAATGAGGCTATTGAAGTAGAGAAAATGTATTACATTACAAGCTTCTATTATGTGTCTTCTGGTACACAGTAGTTACTTCAACAATGAAGATTAGGACTATGAAAAGTGAGATTATTATTTCAATCGCTCTACATATCAAGTTTGTTTCATCATTAGTCCTGACGTCTCACTTATGACTGCAAATTCGTATATATCCACCACTCTTGAATGAGAACCTATTTTTTTTAGGTATTGTAACCTTACCAGGTTTCTTATACTTCTGGGGTTGGGTGTTTCTTGTCACCACCACTATTGTTGCACTTGCGAAAAAGGAAACGGAACCTCATGATCCTGATCACGTTGTCGTTCATGATAGAGACATCAAAACAGCATACAGGTCACTGAAAGATATACTCAAGTTGAGATCTATTCAAACATTGGTCTTAATTCTACTGACTTGCAAGGTAAGTAAGTTTGCATGGCAAATGGCAATGGATCTTTATTATGCGGGGTTTCTCACCATGTAACCGTTTTAGAAGTTTTTGTGGTTAGAAATAACTTAGAATTCTGAATTTTTGGATTTCAGTTTTAGTCAACATTTCCATTTGCCGACATCGAAAACGGGTAGGAGGCGCAGTGTTGAAAATAAGGCAACATCTTACAAAATTTTCAAAAAACTTGCTCAGGAATCCAAAAATAGAACAATTTACCGGATGTACTATTTCAAATTAGAAAGTTGATGGTGACATCCGAAAAAACTGGAAGTATATGTGTCAGAAATATTTTGAAATGAACGAGAATGCTGAATAATCCTGAAATCCAAGAATTCAGAATTGTAAGTTTTTAAAAACCACGGCACCCTCTAATGAACGTCTACCGTGAGGAACAATGTATACCTAGTATATCATAATATTTAGGGTAGAAAGTGGTTTTCCATATGTCAAGTGATTTTATACAGATTTTATAGAGTGATGATATACAGGTTTTTTTTTTTCATTTCCACAGATTAAATATTCTTACAGATATGACAGTGGGACAAAAAGCACACAACTAGACAGAGAAGAAAAAACGATGAGTGAGAAGTGTTGATCTGAGGCTGAAAGGGCTTCTTGTCTGATAGTACAGGTTTCTAACATCCGAAGGCGTATCTAATAGCTAGAACTGGCAACCCTGTCCGCAATTATGTTTGTGGTTTCGTGTATTTTTTATCTCAACTTTTTTTCACCTGATGACGACACGAAAGGGAATTCTATAATGTTCGAGACACATGTGCCAGCCAGCGGTGGAATTTTCGCAGAGAAGGAAGATATTGGAATTTTTCTTAAAATTTTGGAGGTCGTAAGCATTAGGAAATACTTCACTAGATAAAGAATTCCACAACTCTGCGGTTCTCATGATGTCAGGTCTCGAGCCTGACAATGTAGGGGTGACAAGCCTGAGTTCGTCTGATTTCTCTATCAGAAATCGCTCGTGGTGGCATGATAGATGAGATTTCCGCTGAGCACCGACCATGGAAATATTTATAAAAAAGGTAGAGATCGCTCACCTTTCTACGATGTTCTTGAGAGGTCAGTGAATCAGTGAGTGTTCTATTACCGACTAGGTGAATTGCTCTCTTCTGAATAGAATCTAAGAGCTTCACCGCATGCTTGGGACCTGATATGTGAACAGTAGGGGCTCTAGAGGAGTAAGCAGAATGAAGTGTACTATCATATGCAAAGCTATCGATTGGGCTGTAGGTTACATCCAACTGATCATTGAAGTGGAGCAAGAACGAAGTCTCGTGGAACACCAGCATTGATAGATAGATTATATCAGATGAGACCCCATTTAAAGTTGAAGACCAGCTATGACGGAAGTTTCCCTAGGAGGCCTTTGTGCCGAACATGGTCGAATGCTTTGGGGATATCCAATATGGTTCATCAGTGGTTGGTGATTTGGTGGTATGTGGTATATAAGTTCCCATTTCCACCATGAAACCACATTCTTCTCCAATGAAACCAATGAAGAAAAAATGATGGGAAGACTATTCTATTCGCCCGAATTGTGATGCCGAAGGGGGGTGTTGGACTGGTTCACGGATTTATGTAAGGACAGATTGTGTATGGTCTGAGTTTCCCAGTGGTGCACAAACTTTCACTTCGTACGATTCCGATTGTTAGTGAGAAATGAATCGAGCATATTGGTATAATGATTGTTGATATCATCCGAGATATCCGAGAGGGCTCATTAGTTGCTTAAGACCATAGGTGATAGTAAAATCCTCAGCCTGACGTCCTGCGTTATCCGTTTTGTTTGAGAATTTTAGCCAAGTGAAGATATGGCTATTGAAATCCCCCATGATGGTGATTTCAGCTGCTGGGTGGTTCTATTGGATGATTGAATGGAGTTGGTTCGTTTGGTCAGCAGGCAGCAGAGAAACTTTGTCTGTTTGTGGTTATCAATCTTGAGAAACATCACATCGAATTATTTCGGTTCTAGTTCCTCCTCTCGATGGTATGAGAGATCATTTCGGGAAAAGAGACATATACTTCCTCAGAATCTGAAACGGATATGGGGCTCATAGCCAGGGCAGAGCTATATGTCATGTTAGTTGTTGAGTTGACCTGCGTCACAGTTAATACCAGTACATCTAGTATATTTTATTTCAATATTGAGAGTGAAATGGGTGGTTTGGGTTGGAAAGGAGGAGATTGGACCGGAAGCATCGACCAAATACTGAAACATGGAAGTCTCCCAATTCACAGCACCTCGTCGATATGGTGGTATCGTACCAGGCGATGAGGGGAAACATCTTCCACCTATGGGTATCTTTATAGTCCCTTGTTACGACAGGCAGGATTTCCATGAGAAAATTATCGATCCGTCCTCTTACGGAATAACTTTGAGAATTTCGGAAATGATACTTTGCGGTATTTATTGACCTCAAGATCGAAATACTCATCTTTTTTCAAATTCCGTGGAAATGACTTGATGGCAAAACCGAGGCACAAAGTTTACAGAGACAAGTTCGTAGAAACTTAGTGTCAAACAAGAGAGGCGTGTTCCATCTGTAAGGTTCACTCATCTGTGAAATTGCTGTCTTCACAACCAAGAGAAGTCGCCTTTCCTGAAGAACATTCATTATGCATTCACAAAGCTACCAAATTTTATGGAATTTCCGAGATATCAGGAAAAATGTGTAAATAGTCCTAAATGTTCACAAAATTCCTGATAATGAAATTCCTAACGAATGGAATCTTCATTGCCAAAAGACCATGAAAGTGTGAGTGTTATATAGTTGAGCTAGGAATGGAGAGTGCAAAATAAAAATTCAGAAATTAAATTGTTGATACCTCGAAAGATTTATGTCATAGATGAAATTTGACGATGTCAACCTGCAACCCTCATCGTGTATTTGTATTTATATATTTCTGTTATAAACAGTAATGTTTTTTGGGATAATGAACAATAATGAGCAATTCATTTTCAGTTTCATTTACATACAACATGAGAACTCCTGGACACACCAGTGAAAATACGATACAATACAAAAATATATACAGGGTGTTTCTCAAGAAAAGGGGCGTTGCATAAAATTATTCCATTTTGAAAAATTGATTGTTTGCCAATATTTGATTCATGAGTATTTATCATCCTAAAATTTAATTCTCGTGTTGCATAAAAATGAATTGTATCAACTTCATCAAAATTCAATTTTGATATTTTCAATTCGTTCTTGACAAGACGAATAAAGCAACTGATTTTTAGTTCATATAATTGAACCAAATTCAATGAATCTTTAGCTTTAGGTTCTGATGAATTCACAGTTGGTACTAGAAACTTTGAATTGAAAATGCATTTGATGGTTCAACAAAAGTAAAAAAATATATCTTTCCAGAGAGTATTATATATTGTGAATTTGATCAAATAAGACGAAAGTAAACATTTTTCATGAATATGAATAACATTTCGGATTTCAAATAAAAATCCTGTGAACGGATTCAGTTTTCTTCAAATGATCTATATAATGCTCATTGCACAATGATTGTTCATCAATATAAAGGCCTAAAAATTTCGTTACATTAGCAAACTCAATGTAGTTGTTACTGAATTTCAATGTATTGTTGGAAGTATCAGAATTTTTTTTGATATGTACATATACGAAGATTTGTTGTATTATGAATTTGCAACCAAGATGATATTTTTTTTAATCATTCGCAAATAATTTTCAACGTCCCTTTCAATTCTGAAGCTGATATTGAATTGATGTATATCAAGAACAGAATCTGCCCTAAAACAGAACCTTGGGGCACACCACACTAGATATCTCTCAGTATCTTTTGTCTTACGAAATCTTCAATGATCATTGTACAAGAAATTATTATTTTTGTGAAAATCATGCAAACGATTATTCATTTCTTCAATGATTTTTTTTAATGTTTCGACAGATACAGAAATCGTCCTTTTTTTCCGTTTTATATATTGGTAATACATTAACAATCTTCATTTTGTCATTAATAAAATGATGATTTATTTCATTAGTCATCCAATGGGAATTATCAATTTCAACATCATTCACTGTAATATATTCGTTATTTTCAGTTTGATTTTTTGTTTTATGATAAATAAGTGAAATTATACCATCCCGAACTGATTGGACAGTGCTATTGAAAAAGTGATCATCATAAATCTCTTTTCTTTGTTCCTCATTGTCTACTTCGATGATTCGTTGTAGAAACTGAACTGCTCATTGAATAGTTTTTATCGGGATGCTCTTTTTTATAACAAAATTCACACGAAATATTCACAATTTGGTTTTGAGTTTTTCTAAATCATACGTTTTTATCAATTTATGGATATATTTTTCATAAGTTTTCTTCAGGTATGTAACTTAAATAAAATTTATGACCGCTCAATGAGTTTTTGATGATAAATAAATAAATTGTTTTTTTTGCATTGGTTGCAAAATGATCGAGTAGTGATAATTCTCTAGTTGGAATGCTCTCATTATAATTACAGAAATTACTAGAAGTGATGATTCTCTAGTTGGAATGCTCTCATTTTAATTCCAGAAATTACTAGAATTATAAACGTTTACTAATTTTTTTAGATTCATTGCTGTTCCATAATGAATTCACGTTTATATGATCAAAGAAGAAGCATTCACATGAGTCATTTCCACGAAATTTGAAAAAAGATGAGTATTAAGATCTTGAGGTCAATAAATACTGCAAAGTATCATTTCCGAAATTCTCATGAATGAAACCCACGATCACCACTTCGTTCATTCCAACTAGCATAATCTAAATTGTTGTTCATTTTTGAACCAAGTTTCAGTTACGATGACAGCTGCAATTCATTTCTAGTTACTGGCATCTACTCCTAGTTCATCGATAGAAAATAATTCCAATAATTTTCTGATGCTACCCATGATTTCACTGTTGGAATTTTGGACAACTTTCATCCGTAGCTGAGTGCTTCATGCAGTAATTTTTTTGTATCGCTCATTGGATTATACGTAATTCAATTGATCACTGTTCGGACAGAATTTATTTCCATGTGAACCACAACAACCAGGACACTATTTAATCTTCATTAATTTTGTGTTTGAATTCGAAACAATTATTATTGCATTAGAATATAGAATATAGAATTATTGCATTAGATTATATTATTGTTTTCGTATACCTTTAAATTTTGCCAACCAACGAAGAGATTTTCAGAATTTCGCAACAATAGTTTTCCATTTATTTCAGCGAATATTGTATCTGTACGTTTTTTTTTTTCAATATTTTTTGAATTCAATACAGAATGTGTCATCCTCTCTCATTAATCTGTGCTGCTCAACCATCATTCTTTGTAGTTCTTCCTTCGATTAATTAATATCTGGTTGTTAACTTTTCCTGTTCAATTTTTTCAATGTCTTCTCTATTTTCGCACTTGATTTCGATTTGTCATTAAGTTCTGATAGAAGTTTTATATAATCATCTTCATCAGATATTAGCAAATCGTTTAATTATTTCTTTGAATAGAAAAATTTCGTTCCTGTAATGATGAATATTCACTGGAGAGTTAGATTTACTTTCGTAGTTTATCTGAGTACACTGATTATCGGATTGCCTCTCATCTACACTTTGTGAACCCCAATGTATGTCGCTGAAGTTGGAAGACTCCTCTTCATCTAATGGAAACAAATCATTTCTTGATAATATGTTACCTCTGCCACAAGTCGCTTCATCACATTCACCAAATAGGTATATCATTCCTAATAGAAAAAATAATTCGGACAATTTCACGTCGACATGTTAACCAACAAATTGGGATCATTACTCTACGTTTCCATGGAAACCTATGCATTTCTTCGGATTTTTATAGTATATTAAGAAATGACACGTTGTCTTGAAATAACCAATATAGAGTCAGTGGATATAGATTCTCGAAGTATATCTAGGCCCACTTCAATCCATTTTTGTCGTGAAATTTCCGTACCGAATACCACTCGAGGTAAAATTATATCTGTAAATGTTTTCTCGCTCACGAATATTTTCTGAAAATCATCCCTCGTCTAACGACTTGGGCTGATGAATTCTACTGGTATTACAAGTGAAAACTTTACTGAAGACTATGGATAGCTAAGCATAACTTTTTGTGAATCATCGATTCACAGAATCGTTTAATGGACCATTGGAAAATGTGCTAGATAAGTCTGACGCCAATATAGATGTTACATTTTTCAGATTGGATTTTCATCTACCGACAGCATGATGGCTTTGAAGTTAGTGGAAGGAGGTATTCCAAAAGAAAGGTTAGGACTCATGGCAATTCCACTGATACCCGTGCAGTTAGCTATGCCCGTAGTTATAGCAAAATATACCACAGGTGAGAATTGAAATCATTCTATTCAATCACACCATGTATGTATGAGAGTTATTGATTACAGGGTATATCTTGACGAGTGAACGCTATCTATACAGGGTGTCCCGAAAATAGTGTGCAATACTCTACTAGCGACTTTAGGACCAGAAATACAATGAAAACTTTATATGTACAGGGTTGGGATAAAGAGAAAAAAATGTAAAAACGAGGAATAACTCACTGTTAGTTGTACAATAGGTGTACATTTCATCATTTCAGGGTAATGAGAAACAAAATTACTTCAAATGTTCAAAATGTTCATCCTATTAACAAATTTTGAGTCACTTTTTCCAAGACTTCTCCACGTATTACTTCACATTCAATTGTCTCAATTCCTGTAAGTTTGTTGGTCGTCTAACGTAAACACGTGATTTTAGATAACCTCAAAGAAAATAACGGGCTAAGATCCGGAGAACGAGCAGGCCACTCTACGTCCAATCCACCAATTTTGAAAATTCGCATCCAGAAAATCCCTAATTCATCTATCATAGTGGGGAGGTGCTCCATCTTGTTGAAACCATAATTGGCCATTCTGTTGAAGTGCAGAATAATTTCGTTATTTAGTAGATCCTAATACTTGTCACCATTCTGTAAATGCTGGGTATGTGCTTCATGAATCCAATGAGGATTCTCATATGAAAAAGAAACTCAAAGGAGGTTGATTAAAATGCTATATTCCTCGTTTTTACATTTTTGTAAAAATTACAGAAGTGGGTGAGAAACTGAGGAAGAATTGAAACAATAATAAATATTTTTTTTTCATTTTCAATGGAACTCTTTATACTCCACTTAATTTTTTGAATACTCTCATGGTTTTATTTCTCATTCATTTATCATGCCCTATACACAAAATTAACCGTTTTAGAGTTTAAATTATATGCAATATATTTTTTATTTATATATATATATATATATATATATATATATATATATATATACATGTGATATGGCTCCACTATTATCGAAATGTCAGGCGTGGTGATTGCAACCAACATTTTGAAAATCAAAATATGAATATTGTCATTATAGAAGACGTGTCTGAAGTTCAATATGCTATTTTCGGTTAATTTCTTTCTCATAGTCTTCGTAAGTCATTGCAGATAGTCTATTTTCTGAATGTATTCAGAAATGAATTCGAAGAAATCAAGACGACTCATGTAGCGCAGCCCTGTCCTCATAATGTTATTCTGATCGTCGTGAATAATTTTGATATGAAAAATATGCGAAATATTAGTGTTTCTGAGTCCTGAATGGATGTTCCCTTCAGGACATAAACCATCTTCCTTGAAAATATTTTCAAATTGAATACAAAATTATTGTATCGGATTATACTTTTGACATTTTCAAACCCAACTTTCTCGAAGACTGGACGAGTCTGGTAGAAAAATAATACCAGATAGTTCATTATAGTATAAGAATAATTCAATAGTATAGTCTAGTATTAGTATATAGACTTTTCACATCTAATGTGCTTACAATATAATTTACGATTCAGTTCATGCGTCCAAACTTTTTAGTTTTCCACTACAGGTAACTGGTAAACGCTATTGCATGGCCATCTTGAATATTCTGGAAAAATAATTAGAAGCACCTTTATTGGAATGGGATTTGGTATCATCTGATATATCATAATTATATCGCTGATACTGGTTTTTCTAGACTTACCATCAGTAAGTTACCTGTACTGAACGGTAAAAAAGGGACACCTTGTATATATGCTATTACAAATTCTTGGTTGAGTATGAGGATTTAGGTACCCATAAGATTTGCAGGTTAAATAAATTTGTGGGAATTTCGTGACTAACAAAATTACGCTTCGAAGTTTGCAGAACTCGGAATAATTCTGGAGACATACAAATGCAAAATTTCGGAAAGTCGTTTTTTGCTATATAAAGAAGGCATTTTATATTTTTTTATTCATTCGGAAAAAAAATTGTGAAATCGAACATTTCTGTCTGAAAAAGAACAGTTTACATATATATACATTACTTGATTTTCTGAAAGTTTGCATATAAACTTATGATATTCTTGGCGATGATATTTTCGATAATGAAAAGTATCAATACATCTCTTGAATCCATGAAAGATAATTATCTCCAGGCCTCCTCTTCTTTGGCTTGATTTTCTTCAATGATCTCATCTTTACCTTGGTTTTGCATGTGCTGCATTTATAGACATTGAAACTATGCCATCCATTGTGGTCAATTTCTTTGATATTACTTTGCTCTGTTTCTACCATAGTTTTCATCGTCAATGAGTTCATTTTTGCTCGTCTAACAAACAATTTGTACACAATGTTAGGGGGAAATTGTGAACCGCCCAATCGAAACACAAGCATAACATTTTTTTCGAATAATTCTGCTTGTATATGATTCAGTAATTTGAGTATGGTTAAGGGATGTTTTTTGGATAATTCTGCTATATAAATTTGCAGTTGTTTGAATATTTGCTTATTCCTAATTCCAATGAAAAAGTTTTGTATGATTCTAGCTGCTCTTCTCTCTTCATGATCTTTCGATGCATCAAGAGAATTACATTCGTTCATGTGTAATCTGCATATTGTATTGATTTCATCAACCAACACTTTACATTTTGTTACAGTATAGATATCTGGATATATGTTATATGTTTTGTCAGAGGTGTAGTGGAAATCTTGGTACAGTTCCAAATACGAATTATGGTCTTCATTCAGAACTTGAAACAAATCATTTCGAAACTGATAGAAATGTGACATTTCTGTCATTACTGTAATTTTTTTAATCTCTCCTAACTGAAAATGTATCCAAGTACTCATCGAATATACAGAGGTTCTCATATGATGTGACATCCACAATATCTTCCTTTATTGAATTTGTTCCAGTCAAATATCCCAGGAAATCGTCTAGTTCAGATATATGTATTTTTGTACCAAAAAGATTTCGACAGAGTTTCATGGAAAAATTTGGACCCGAAAAAATTCATCTAGCTCTATGAATGAGGGGTAGAAGGTGTTGGATTATCAGAAGAAACATACGATGAATTATAAATTCAACTGTGATTGACTTTGTCCTCACTATGTATTTAATTGTTATTATTATGTCACTTGATGTTATATACAAACATTTGTTGAATTTCGAATATTCATTAGTATTGTCGATTCGACTCAATATATACAAAACACAATCTGCTAACAGAAGGAAAGAAGATAGGCGCTATCGAAAAAAGCTCATACCTCTCACACTAATTATAAACAAACTTGTTTTTGTTTGAGATAGGTTTCTCAATTTTATTGAATGAATTACAAAACGAATCGTTCGAGTTCCGATGAAACCATATATTTCTTCCACATTAGTGAAATCACAAAATGAATTAGGAGAAGAGACCAGAGATATAAACAATATGAGTTGAAGTTGATATAAGAAATACCTATTCGCGCAAAACGTTGAGATAGACAATACACATATATGCAATGACTGAAACGTAGGTATAACTTTCGAAGGAAATAACTTGAACATATATCTTTCATAACATTTTGAGAATTTTCTACCACTAACTAAGGCTGATTATAGTGAGAGTGGTTTCAGAAACAGTACATGAACAACAAAATGACGAATATATTTGGGAAATGTATAATATGAATATATGGAATACATTAGGGATATTAAAGTATGTGAGGGAAATATATATTTGTTTTATTATTTTTTTTTTTCTTGTATGGTTACATGGTCACAACCATTCTTCTCCTAGTTCATTCTGATTTTTCACTGATGTGATAGAAATATGTGGTCCCTTTCAGAATTTTAGATAAAAAAAAGAGAATGCTTCAAACAATGTCCTCTAGCGGTCGTCGTAGAATCTCAAACAAATTGTTTTGTCATTGGAATAAGTTGATAAAATCGATTTCAGCCGAAAAGTTTTCAATGCCTAATTCATTCTCAATTCGCCCTCTATTCCTGCGCTTTTTCTTGGCCACTTTCATATCCATTACTTTTCCCCAAACCTGTACCGGAATTAACGGCTTCTTTAGCAATATACTCTAGTAACGGTTCACGAAATACAGCCGGCGTCCTTTCTCAGTTGTACACCCGGTATAATGGTGCACACGCTTTACGCTCTTGTAGGGCGATTATGGCCGCCTAGATCGTGGAATAGTATATATATTCTTCAATGACCGTATAATTATGGCTATTATTATTCGAGGATGAAAATTCCGAACCGAGCGTTATGAAGAAAAAAATCTGATTCTGTCATGAATGATGAGACTAATAATGCGGGTTGATTCTTATTTCTCAATTACCAAAGTGAATACTGTCTGTAAGTTTTTCGAGGAGGTGGTACATTCATTTTCCAGCTGGAATACCAAAGTGAACTTTCTACCTACAGTTATATTATGTACCCTCAACCCTAAAACACCCTGTATGATATAGAAATACTCAGGGCCGAACATGGATCCAACACCTCGTGTCTGAGAGCCGACGCACTGCTCTTGAGGATGTATTAAAAATTGTTGACTTTATTATAACATTGGATATTTCGTCGGAGATTTGTGTTGTAGATTCATGTCAAAATTGAATTCGTATCTTTTATTAGAAGCCTTCCGCGATTCTTAGTTTGAATCAATTTGGCTAAAGAGTAATAAGCTCAAAGAAGAATTTAACAATGAACCAAGAACTTTGCCTCCAGAAAAGAAGTATTTACATGGAAATAATTACATAAAATGATTCCAGGTCCTCGTCCTTTGGACATATACCTCAGAGCCATGCCTTATAGGTTAGCGTTTGGCTTTGTAGCAGCATTCTTGGTCTGGATAACGCCAAAACTTGTACCTGATGCTTCCGAAGGCTTACCATTTTTTTATGTGGCATTGCTGCTCATCTGCTATGCTTTGCATCAGGTGAGAATGCATGTACGAATTGGTTCGTACTCTCATCTACTGAGAGATCTGCAGAACTACTTTTTGGTCTTGTTTACGTATGACTATTTTTTTTTTTCATTTCAGGTGTGTGTTTATTGTATGTTTGTGTCCATCATGGCATTCTTTGCAAAAATAAGTGACTCCTCAGTTGGTGGCACTTATATGACATTGTTGAATACCATCAGCAATTTGGGCGGTAACTGGCCCACAATGTTGGCCCTATACTTTGTAGATCCACTCACATGGAAACAATGTGAGGGTGGAGTTGAGAGTATAGACAATACTTGTCGAGATTCTGTCGAGAAGGATGTGAGTATTGTCGTTTTTATATCATTAATTACTGGCTTCCATATAATTATTACATCAATATCAGTTTCTTCAATGCGCCAATTCAGTTGAAAAATGCTTGTGAAACATTCCAATAAAATAATATGTATACCTGATGTTCAACAAGCTCTACATTATATTTTCATTTCAGCTTTGTATTAGCAAAGGAGGAAAATGTGTTACCATTCTCGATGGATTTTATGTTGAGACAGCTATGTGCGCAGTATTAGGATTTTTGTGGCTATGGTGGGGTGCAAAACAGATCAGACACGTTCAGTCTTTGAGTGCGAGTGCTTGGAAACTGATTAAAAGAAAGGACAAAAGATAGTACGAGTGATTACAGAAAAAAAAACATAATGGATTCAATAAAAGAGCATTGTAATTTATTTTTCGAAAAAATAGAATTTATTTGAGTTTGTTATTGGAATATTATTTCTTATCTTCAACACCCATTATCAATACCAAATATTTTTACTCAAAAATTATATATTGTTTACTATAGACCGGCTCTGACCAGATTTTGATTGTCATTTCAGTCAGTATGCCCCTCTGAGGGCAACATGATACGTAGATTCTCATCACGATAATAGTTATATATGAGGGAAGTTTGGGACACGACCTAAGGCAGAGTGTTCCATCCCTTCAAACAAAATAAAACCAGTTATATATGATATATATATATATATATATAGATATATATGAGGGAAGTTTGGGACACGACACCTAAGGCGGAGTGTACCATCCCTTCAACGAAGTAAAATCACTTTTAGCAGGTAGCAGGTATATCATGCACTTTTTTTGTACAAACACCATTAAAAATTCCACCGCTGGCTAACACAATGTTCCTCGAACATTATAGGTTTCCCTTTTGTGTTGTCGACAGATAAAAAAAAATAACGCATGCCTATTTTACATTAATTAATTGATGAAATAATAGCCTCGAGATTATCAGTTTTGAATCCAATTTCATCTGATCTATTCATGAAAAGAGTTGCCAAGTTAAACATAATCGAATTTGTGGATTTTTCTTTGTTGACAACTAACGTCATAAATCACAAATTATTATTTCTCGGTTCTTCGTTGGAATGGAATGAACAAGCTGACAAAATAGCTGCTGTTGAATTATTGCCTAGTAAGTCAAAGCGACTATGAGTTTTCATACGATCATTTCCTGACATGGTGTGATCAGAAAAATGTCAGTGGCAAGGAGGCCAGTGAAACAGTGCTTCTTGCATACTTTGAAGAAGAGTACAAAATATGGACATTGTTTCCTACATTCCTCAGCTAGTTTGCTGGTCTTACTACAATTTAAAGACACGGTGGATGGAAGTCCAGTACACTAGCAGAGAGTTTGCATAGAAGACTCGCTACAAGGGAAACAGAACATGCGGATAAAATTTTGTCAAAAATTTCGGTGGATAACATTCCTCTCTGCCTCGGTACAAGCTTCACCAGAATGAATCCTGTTACCAATGAGACTGGCGATGGAGTTTCTTGTACGTTTAATTAATACCAGTGTCATAAAATGGCAGTTTAGACACTGATTTTATACTTTTACTGACGTTTGTAGAAAAATATATATTTTTGAAGCCTCAACCCTGGAGTATTGCCTTGAATAAGAAGAAAACTGACTGGCTTGGGTACCGGTCAGTACCCAGACACATACAGGGCAATTAACACGCTCGAGTTGTAACATATTATTTGCCTTATACGTTGGAACTTGAGACAAATTTGTAAAATTATAATAAAAACAACTTCTTCTTCATTAAAATTCTTTAAGTTTAAAAAACATCAAGGCCTATTTCAAGGGATTATTCATGAAACGTTCAACTATTGACAGGTAGCGAAAGTCACGAGACCCTTTCCGGTTAGATCATTTTTCTTCTTTATCAAAGCAAAAGTTGACACTCAAGTTTAATTTTACAATAAATCATTTATTCAAGTGTGTGCTGCCAACCTTATGAAGGCCTCTATATCAATCATGTCAAAAAACGTTATCTATGATATATATATCTAGTACTTTGGCAAAATAAGGAAAACACATGTTTTAGGAAATATTCTATAATTGTAACCCTAAGGCGAAGGACAACAAAGTTACAATATTTGAACTTGACAAGAAGATACATAATTCCAGATAAATAAAAACTGTATCAACAACTCTGATAATAAAACTTCACAGTACAGAATATAATGTGTGGATAAAAAGTTTGCTATCCAATTATAAAAAAATAACGAAGATATTTTCACTTGAGAAGCCTCCCTGGGTTTGTTATCCAGTAGCATACACAGGGAGAAACGGTCTTCCAAAATCACTTAGTCTATAACTGTCACTTCCTCTTTGATAAAGAATTCTACAACTTCTTCCTCTACATTTTGCGTATCTGCATCTAGCTCGTCAGTATCAACATCTGAAAAAAAAAGTATTTACATAAAGTGAGTAGTTGCCTGCACATGCATATGCAAAAATTATTGATATATGGGGCTCGAAATTACCGAGTGAAGTATGTAACTTCTGATTATTGATATTTTTTCAAATTTTATTTCAAAATGCCAAAATTGTTTTGTATTGATAATTTTAGAACCAAATTCTGAGCGGACTTTGCAGAATTTTTTATATTACCAAATGATTTGGTTTTTTTTCTCTCTGGATGAAAAAAATTATTGTTCAATCATTTGATTTGATACAACTTACGGAACGGAACTCAAATAGAAAATGTCGAAAATTCACATCGAATATGCATTGAAATGAAGCTTAGCCCGCAATAAATATAAAATAAAATGAAACAAACGTATGATATTATCAGTTGACTCATTTCTTTCTAGAGTTTGTGAGATTTTCTCCTCCTTGGTGGGCGTTTTGGAAACAAATCTGCTCCGGTTTTCAAACCAAATGTATATTTTTTCGTTGTAATATTTTCAATGTTCGTTATTTCTGACCAGGTGTTCCTTCATTAGTTGATCTTGAATTGACTATTTTCATATTCAGTTATAAGAAGTAGATGTTCTAGTTCTATCTATATCAACTGAACAAGAAGCAATATTATTGTCCGTTCAGAGGAATGCAGAAGATTCTTTGATTTTCCGTTTTTGGTTGTTTCCTTGTTTTCCTATGTTCTTAATATTACTCCGATGGGCCAATTTTGATTTGTCAGTATCTCTTTTCTTCATATTCAGTTGTTTTCCTATGTTCTTAATATTACTCCGATGGGCCAATTTTGATTTGTCAGTATCTCTTTTCTTCATATTCAGTTGATGTAGCTAGAACGTGGCATCCACTTCTCAAAACAGAATATAAAAATGGTGAATTCGAGATCAATTAATGAAGAAACATCT
This sequence comes from Gastrophysa polygoni, assembly GCA_963576655.1. Taxonomy (NCBI): domain Eukaryota; kingdom Metazoa; phylum Arthropoda; class Insecta; order Coleoptera; family Chrysomelidae; genus Gastrophysa; species Gastrophysa polygoni. The sequence continues at coordinate 33,782,752 of OY755083.1, forward strand.
GGTAACCTGTATGATATTTTGTCCCTTTTCAGAGTCAAAAACAACGAACGTTGAAAATATTAAAAAGAAAAAATATCAACTTTAAATATAACATTAAATAAATGTTGTAAACAGTTGCAGACTCGTTCCTGAAACGTTCACGTGTTCGCGTGGTATCAGGGTGGAAATGTGAGAAAGAGATTTTTAAAAAAGCACCATATTTTCGAAGGACTTGAGAACGGTCAGACTTTGTACTGAGGTATGTTTAGCTTAATGGAATCCAAATCCCCTCTCACCTCCGTTAGACTTTGCATCGACTTTCGAAACACCCTGTACACTTGAATTGTACATTTGGGTCGCAATTTTGTTTGAAGCAAATCAAGATAAACGTTTTTTGAGAGATTGTAATTGATGTACATTATATTCAACAATTTATCAATCCATTCAAAATATTACTACCATAATGTGTATTGAATGAAGCAATGTCACTATCTGATTTCATGGAAAACCAACTTGAATAGGATCCACCCACCACAAATAGTATATTTTGTACAATATATCCTGATTTTTTTAACCAACAAGTATTTTGTACTGTCCATATTAGTTAGAAATTCAGGAATTCAATCGCAAGCATACTGAAAATATATGAAAACCAGGTTCGATACAATTACTAGAAATCCACAATAACCTAAACCATTAGGTAAATATTGCATTAGTGCAAACATTGCATGTCTTATCCATGAATGCTATGTTCAAACATAATCCAACATAAATTTCAATTTCTATTTCCCTGGAACGTAATAAATTGGACCTTGCTCCCAATAATGAGATGATAAAAACATCAACTTAATTTGAAAAATTCGAAAACCATCAAGTATAAATAACAATACTATGGTCGTGTTCCAATATACCCACATAGCATTTAATGGTTCTGATTCAGTAACCAGAGAGTACATAAATTTGGAGCGTTGAGAAATCCCTGGTATGTTACCTCAGCGTGTCGACATCATCTCACGTTTGAGTTAACTATCACCCCCATACTCAAGCACTATCGTGTTATACGTGGTATTATCTGTCATTGGTTAATATTGAGTGATGTATGGGCTCATGGGTTTTATATCAATTAAGTGATAAACTACAATCAACATAACTTTCCAGCTGATTTAGCTGATGCCAAAACTAGCTGGATTGTGACTATTTTTTTTTTTAAATGCACATAATGAACAGGAATTTGAACTATTCATTTTATGTCCATTTCTATTGTTGGCCCATTTTATTTTATATAATTTTATTTTCTGAATCGTAGATTGGCATTAGGCAACTATAAAATTTCATTTTCCCTACAGATTCAATCGTGACGTTACCAGCAATCGAGGCAAATTTTGAACCGTTTGAATATTATTGTAAATTATTCATGATTTTTTGGCTTCAATATTGATGAGAAAGAAAAAATTACAAAATCTTGAATTGGCAAGCATTCATGTATTATTGTGGAGTAAAATTAAAAAATAGTCCACACTTCAATTTCCAAGTTTTGTCAATTCAAATCTACGACTTATCCACCGTGTACGAAGTCGCACGGACGAATCGCTTTGTTATCAAATCACAGCAGTTTCCCAAATAACGATAATTGATACTCTTAAACTTACGGTTTCTAAGTGCCAATCGTCTAGATTTATTATCTAAATATTCCCTTATCCTCTCCTGCCTGTACTCGTTAAATTTCTCCATGAGGGCGGCCCTCTTTTCAATCAATTCCTTCGAAGCCTTCGATTGTCTCATCCTATCTTTGCTCTCGAACTGAGGATAGTATTTCTTCAAGTTCTTCTTGATCTCCTTCTGCTTCTCTTCGCTGAGCAGCATGGGAGCTCTCGGTCGCCACAGCATTTGGGCGAACTTCTCCATGTTGAAACGCTTGAGGATCTTGCCTTGGAATGACCAGATCCAATATCCTGAAAAGACGATGCAATTTTTTCTTATGCTCATTCGTTCAAAACGCCTTAATTTCTTTATCATGTATTCATCACTTATCCATACAAATCTACTCGTTTATAAGATTAAATTAAATGAAATAAAATGTACCATGAAATAACTAAAACCCCGGAAAACAATGAACTGCTGAACGAATTTAAATCATATAGAAATGAATAGATTGAATAATTTTATAAGAGCTGCTGAATATAATTATTATAGAAGTGGAGTGGAAAAAAATGAGAGTTGCCCGAAGATATGTGGCGTTGCCTGAAAAATATTGAAAACAGGATAACCGAAGTTGAAATGAAAGAAATCAAATTTGGGGGTGACTTAATTCAAGATAAACAACTCATAGCAGAAAAGTTCAATGAATTTTTTACTGATATTGGTGCAAACTTGGCAAGCAAAAAAAAAGTGAAAGAAAATTCCCACAAGAAAGGGCTTTGAATTCGCTATATTTGTGTCCAGCGGAAGAGTCTGAGGTGATTAAATTCATCAAAGAATTGAAACCAAACAAGGCACCAGGGATGGATGAGATTGGATTGAGCACACTCAAAGAATGTGTTGACAGTATTGTTAAACCCCTAATTTACATAATGAATTAATCTCTCGAGAGTGGAATATTTCCTGAATCCCTGAAAATTGCTGTCATCAAACCAATTCATAAATCTGGGGACAGGCATGATGTAAGAAACTATAGGCTCATATCGATTCTCTCAAATATATCTAAAATCTTCGAAAAAATCATAACAGCACGAATAGTGAATTATACCAAACAATACAACTTGGTTTCAGAGAAGCAATATGGGTTTATGAATGGGAGATCAACTCAAGAAGCTATAGCGGATTTGATTGAAAAACTGTAAAATGCTTTAGATTCGAAAAAGCCCGCCATTTGTCTGTTTGTTGATCTCGGAATAACGTTTGCTACCGTCAGCCATCCAGATTTGATAGAAACCCTCGAGAACATCGGATTCAGGGGGATTACACTTCGATTGATGGAAAGCTATCTTAACGACCGAAAACAATGCGTTATATCAATGATGAAACGAGTACAAACAGAACTGTAAGATATGGGGTTCCCTGGGGGACCCCAGTGCTTGGTCCAATTTTCTTCATTCTCTATATAAATTCAATATTCGACCTACCTATTCCTGCTAAGATAACCTGCTTTGCTGATGATACTTCTTCAGAGGAAGGAATTGGGAGGTTTTGAAAGAACAAGAAACATCTTCATTTCCCGTAATTATAAAATATTTCAATAGTAAACTGCTCACGGTAAATCTGAAGAAAACTATGTTCACACCTTTCACAAGCTATGAATCAAATCTACCCAACCATTCATTTATAGTCCGGGTATCAGATGATATAGTACAGCTCAAATCTTCCAACATAGTTGAATATTTAGGTATTACGCTTGACTTGAAGTGGAACACGCATATAAATAATCTAATATTTGGTATACAAATTCAAATACTTAAAAAAAATCTTTGGCCCGAAACATCTTAAAATTGTCTACCATGCTTTAGTACAAACACATCTGCTGTATGGTATTATCGCATGTGGTGGGGTTACTAATAATTACCTCAAGAACTCAGAGACACTTCAGAAGTGGATTATTAAGCAAATATTCATCACTGTATCAAATATGAAAAATAATTGATTATGATCATAAAATTGTATTTTTTTATGAATTCAATGTATACGTGAGTATGTGTGAATATTTGTATGGATGTATAAGTGTATTTAGGTTGATCTTCAAAAGTGTAACTAGTTATATGTATTTAAATGGTTCTATATTCAATTGCAATGGCATTGTTGGCGCTAATGTTACCAATAATTTTGAAACCCACGCACAGGCTGAGCCTTTGTGGGTCTTCTTTATTTATTTGCCCAACTGATGAATCTGTTATAAAAATACTCCTTATATGTTTATGAACAGTCTAAATTGAATGGTAAATAAATATTATTATTATTATTATTATTAACTGATCCACTGATAAATTGATCATTGATGTCTTCATATCCCAAGAAGAACTACTATTTTTATTAGGGCTGTAACTATTTCTTCACATTTAAAATCTTACCACAGTTTAATAAATAAACAGTTGGACGACTCCCTGTCGGGCGATTGAAATTCTCAGCTCAAGAGCGTACCGCCTGCACGTGTCCTCATGGCGAATTCGCTGTAGATACGGGGTAACGGAAAAGCATTTCGCACGATAGCTGATGTACCGTGACGACCCAAAAATTTGAGTGGATTGGATATTTACTATGATTTTGATATTTCGAGATCGGAAGCGCGCCGCTACCTACTACTTCTGATCGTTAGCAAAAGACACTGTCAAAATTTTGGGAATTTTCAAAGTACAGATGAATGAAAACGAAATTGGATAATGAACCGTTTATTATAATATATTGAAAGACATTGAGAAAAATCACAAATGCTGTAATATTGTAAGTTTTGTATTAACTTTTCTTGATACTTTTCCTGTTTTCATATTTCGATTGGCAAAGTTCAATGTGAAATAAATACGAACTCTGCAATACAAAGGAAACTTGACACATGGATGACTGAAAGATATTTTTGCGAAATGTTTTTTCAGTGTTTCCAATGTTAACTTGGGAAACCAGTTCCTCAAATTCACTTGTGAAAATAACCTCTAGCACAATAACGAACTCGATATTTCTGGAGGGCACAACTAAACCCCCTGATGTTGTGCTACTATATGATTTGAGATCGCAGAACGCGGTTTCTCTCTCATTCAAAGTGTTTGAGTTACTGAAATCATGGCAAATTTCACAAGAATGTTGTAAAAGACATTTCCTCAAAAAATAGCCGGTTACAAATACTAATGAGTTGCCTTCAGGAGTTTCCAGATTTCGATAATCGCTGTGTATACTTTGAGCAGAGTATACGTAGATTTGAGAATTATATCTCGATTGACATTTTCGACGATATTTTTCGAAGCGATACTCAATAAAACTTCAGTTATGTCTTCCATACAATTAGTAACGTCGGTTTGATCAAAATATTTCAATGCGAACATTTTTTTAAAAGTACGACTGAATTGTATGGGAGTTTAAATTGAGTGTTCCTGATTTCTCCAAAAAAAAATTCTAAACAATCTTGATTGAGATTTCGAGTGAATGAAAACTTATACCTATTGGTTTGTAATTTTCTAAATAAAATAAGAATCTATACTCTATACTGTGATTCAACAGACGTTTATATGAAATGCCGCGTAAAATACATACCTTGATTCATCTTTTGGACAACGAAAAAAGGATAAGCCACCTCCACGTCTTGACGTGCAATTTCCCACAGGACAATACACCACAGGCATTATTATAAAATAAAAAACGAGCACTGACGAATTATGATACGTAGTTATTTTCTTGCACTCTATATTTATAGCCTACGGCACGTTACACTAGAGCGCAGAACTTTTCGTTAGCCACTGCGTAGCGGTCTGGCTACCTGACGTTGTCCGAGGGGCCTGAGGGGAAGGAAACCGGTAAGCGAGCACGTAGGCCAGAGTCGGTCTACTGTTAGTATTCTCTATACTGTGATCTTACTCAGAGATGAAAGTTCAACATACCAATCAATTGAATCAGACAATACTGATACAAAGTGATCACATATTTTCTAAGATATTTTGAATCTTCTTGTTTCATGTAATTTATCAATTTATTTAAAAACGAGTTGTATTAAAGTATTCCATTATGGAATACTGATTGTGTTTGTCAATGTTCGACTTGAATGTATCAAGTCTCGAGAAATTTAATTGTCTACGTCTAGACTACAGTAGAATTCAAGTATGATTATCTCAATATTTTCCTGACGGAATGAATGAAGCAACAAAATTTTTAGGTTTGTTCAAATTTGTATAATTGATAATTTCACATTATATTTTAATACGCATTGATTGATTGATCATTGGTTCTTAACGCTCATGATTCATACCAGGCTTTGTGTGATTTTTTATGATGGTTCCATTTGAAATTATTGTATTGTATTTGTAATGTCAGACGCAGTATCTATTTTCGATAATTCGAAAACACTATTCCTCGAATAGCGTTCAAGGCAACGACGTGAGAACTGACAAGCGTCTAGGGCCCTACCAATGAAGTGGTAACGAATTCACCCGAACGATGTTAGCGGAAAGCGATGCCACATACGAAGATATAATCCTTCCTCACGAACATTCCCACATTTTCTAGGAGCTTCGATATATTCATTTCGAGGAAGGATCATTAGCAGCTTTGTTAGTGTTATATCAAAATAATATTATTACTTGGAAATAGAAAAATCGATGAAATTATCCAATGTTTCCGAAAGTTCAACAGACTGCGAAACACTTGTCTAATATCGCCGTCTGATAAGTCCGTCATGTAAATAAAGATTGACGAATTGATCGGGTGGATCTTTACCACCTCACTGGTAGGACTCTTGTGAAAATAGTCAAACGAGTTATTTCGAAATAATAATAATAATAATAGAAAATAATAACAGAACTATTGACTGACCATTTGCTAAACGATTGCCGTAACATTTCATTGAAACATATAAATCAGTTGGTGGTTAGGTCTCTCCTATACTTAGATGTTCAAAACAATTACTTTTGTCCAATTGTCATCGTCAAAATTATAATTATAAACTTCAATGAAATGTGTGATTACAATGCAGAGACTAATGATTCTGAGGATTCTGATACAGAAAATGAAGCAAAAGCTACTCTGCATATGCTGATTCCAGAAAAGTGAAATATGTATAAGAAACTTGAGAATAGTTTGATATTTGGTGTCTAAAAAAAGGTATGCAAGATATCGAGAGAACGACTGCCATTTTGATATCAAAGTAATGATAAAAAATTCACCATCATGATTGACCGTTTTGGGGTATAGTTTCGAGAATGGTGGAAAAGCTCACAAGGAATGAGACAGACCCTCGAGTCTATTACAAGAAAAAAAACACTACCAGTATTCACACACTATCTACTAGTTGGATACTAGGACCGGAAAATAGTTGACCCTGTATGAAATATAATAATTTCATGATATTCCTTGTGTATCATTGCGGTTGTACCGAAACCTGTGGTTGAAAAACCTGTGGTTTCCCGACAGAAGCAATCTAATGAAGGAAGTCAGCGTGATGTGTTACAGGCTGCTGTTTTTCAAATGATCCGTATTCTTTTAAATTGAAAACTAACCGTCTGAATATTGATTTACCAGATTGTCGCCTCTCTTTGGCAAAAAATGTAACATGACAACATATCAATTTTTTTCAGTATTGGAAAAATTGTCGTTTTCCATTTTCAACACAAATTAGGTAGGTCACGAGATGTAAGAGTAGGAACGGTAATATGTCAGAAATTCTACCAAACTACAGTATAATTATGATAACAGAACATCATGTTGTCATTTTTCCAGCGCCTACTATCTAAAATTGAAGAAAAACAGGTTAAGAAATCACTAAATTACATTTTGCGCGAGAAATGGTTCCGAAATCATATTGTGTGATACGTTGCTGTTTTCAAAATGAAAAATGGAGTCGTATATAATGGGTATACTTCAGTTTCGGCCGATATGAAAATAAAAAGTTGATGATGTTTTCTGAAAGAAGGAACGTCGCAGAAAAAATCTACTTATGTTATCGTGTAGTCCTCAAAAAGTGGTCAAGGCGAAGTGCTATTTGTTTTACATTTCCTTTGAAAATAAAGCTAGGAGAAGATAAAAACGACATTTTCAAATTTCGGTTTTTCTCGGATATCACCGAAACTACTCGGAATATTGAAACTTTCTGAATGACATATTATTTGGCACATAAATGCGCTACTTTTCTCTAATTTAATCGACACCGTATCACTTACCGTTTCCGATATCCCCATGCTGTTCATTATTATCTTGAACACACTGTTTATACTTGTATGAAATATACACATGAATAGCTGACATTCGTTCGTTTCGTCGGTTTTATAGCCTGATATCAATTAGATGTTTATCATGGATATACAGAATTTGAGAATTCTGACAACAATGCTGCTACATAAGTGTATTTAAAATGTTTTTCAAATTTGTGACATGCCAACATCCCAAGGGAACTAGCCTCTGAACGAAAGAAATTCGTGTGCAAGCAGCTCGTGGAAGTTTCGCGGTTGATGGGAGGGGAAGCAGCTTTGAATGTCAGATTGCTTCGACGATATACCCACCAGACGGAGACATGGACTAGTCGATCTGAATATTCATTTCTCTATTTCGCAAATTAGGCTATGAATTTATCCATGTTATGATATAGGATATGATTTTGTTACAAAAGTAGAGTTTTCATAAAATTTCACATTGACATTTCACATTCAGCCTGCTCTGTTGAAAGGATCACGAACTGCCACTGTCATAATTATCTTCTGTTCACTACGTGCTCTAATGAAAAAAATTATTGGAGAATTTGAGTCGTAGTGTTGATTGATAATGAGACGGAACGAAATTAACAAGCAGAATCTACTCCTCACTCCGCTCCTCGTACGCCAAGAAATCCGTGCGCCAAATCAACGTCTTGAAGAACTCGTATCATTATATACTATTTCGGTACACAAAAAGCACGGTTTATGAAAACAAGTTTAGCAGCAAATCAAAAAATAATTTCGTCACTCTTAGGCATATGTTTTCTATATCAAGTTTATATAAGGTTGTCTATGAGCTAGGTCACACGACGAAACACGCCTACTTTTTCGTGCGACGCGACAACCGTTTCTATGAACCGTGCACAAAAAGCGCATAATGCGACATTTTTTCATGTTACATCTGATCATAAATTGTGGGAAAAATATTCGTCTAGATGGTAATAAACATGTTTATGCAATAATTTTTTCAACCTTGCTTTGGATTGCGAGTTTTTCGAAGATTTCATGACTCCATACCTCGATCTGTTGTAGTCATAGTTTAGCAGAGTATATTCTTGGTTTCTAGTTGGATATGATTGTCAGTTTGAGGGTCGTAGTATTAGTAGTCGGTTTATTTAATAAAGATCGTTGATAATCGGGGTGTAGCGCAAGGCACCTCAACATATCAGGAGATCATATGAGGAGGTATTGTAAATAAATATTATAAGAAGGTACTGAAATCATCGACACTTAATGATCGAGGGAAAACAAAACCAAACATTTGTCGACTCTCCTCACCTGTGTCGACCTTGGTCTTCCAGAAGGAGACACCCGTCACGACGTACCGGCCGGTGGGGTCCCACTCGACGTCTGACATCTGGAAGTGATCGGTGGTGTTCATGACGAGAAACTCGTGTGTGTCGACGAACTCCAGAGAGCCGCCGCCATTCGAGCCGAGGCCGGCGAGAACGACGAACTGCCCGCCGGGCGACCAGAACAGGTGGTTGCACGCCCGCTTGTCAAACTTTTTGAGCAGTATCGGCGCCTGCCCGATACGCACCTGCCGAACACGATCATAATAATTCACTGATGATAATATACAGGGTGATGAGAATGCAGGAAGAAATAGTGTAGGACATCAGTGAAAGTGTAAACAGTTGTGGAAATACACCAAATCAAAATATATCCTTTTTCATTTATCATAAACTGGATGATAGAGAAATTCAATACAAAAGTGAACGTTGCAACTTGATTCATCCACTTCGATCATTGAATTGTCACTATGAGTAATGTCGAACAATTCGAAGTACCTAGTGCTCCGAACGTTTGGTGATATGTAAGTTTAAAATATAATCAAAAAAGAGAATAATAAAACAGGCAACTTGATTTTGATTACTCATCTACCTACCCTAAAACGACTTTTTATTCTACACAATTATATACCACTATGCAGATGATACACAGATCTATCTCATACATACCTTCTGATCTACATAAATCATAAAACTTAATGAATAATCACTTGACATCTCTGTTTGATATATCATGTGCTCAATGGCTTCAAGATACGTAGACATTTGGTATTTATTAAATATATTTGTCTTTCAAACAATTTTTCAAAAGGTCTCACTGACGAATAGAAAATTTCTCTTCAAAGTATTTGAAGGTTGCATTCCGAGCGCAGTGACATTTGGGGTAGACCATATATCTGTCCTTACTACGAATATATTGAGATAATTATTATAATTTGTATTTTTATTTTTTAGTATCAAGGAGTGAACAATCTCACACAAATACTAAAAAATAATAATAAACCACCTCCTTGAATAGCTTACAGACAGTATTTGGAGAATATAGGTCTAATGAGAACCTTACCCCCAGCACCAATCAGAAATTCAACCAGAAAACTGTTGAAGTTAGGTGTAGCAGAGAAAACTGCCATGGTTAGGGGTTAGCTTGTACTTACAAATCAATTGAAATTCATAACTGAGTAAGATAAATTGCATGAAAAATACACTGAATAATGAGTTGGTACAAAACACAGTGAGAAAATATAAAGAACGCAATATAGACATTTCATAACGTTTTTTTTAATGTAACCAAGAAGTCAATGAATAATATTATTTCACCTGAACTGGCAGTCTGTCTAATATGCATACTTAATTTGAACTCTAAATCGTTGTAGAATTCTTGACAATTATAGGTAATTCATAACATTCCGCCAATTCCTTATAGAACAGGAAATTTATTGTATTACCCATATTAACTCATAACTCATGGTAGATACAAATCAAATTTTCTTCTCTTATGATAACCATGAACTTCACTATTGAACTTCAGAAATTCATTGAAACAGGAGTTGAAAATGGATGGGAGTATTGAAGCCAAGTGTCAATATGTAAATGTCGACTACCTACCACCACAATTTCGATTGAATTTTATTGTTCTCATGTCTTTTTCAGAAAAAAAAACACGCGCCATGCGTTGTTTCTATCGGAGTTTGCAGAGACTTCTCCGAGGGCGTGGAGTTCATTCATTTTCAAAGTTGATAAAGTTTGTAGGATGTCAGAAGCTTCATCGGCATTTGTTATTGTGACTGTTTGTTTTTGGGGACTTTTAGGCTGTGTTATTTCTTCTTCTTGTTGTTCTTCTCTTATTGACGTGCGTGCCTTTTTATTATCCTCGTCTTCTTTCCTTTTTGGTCGGTTCCCGTGAGGTTCACTTGTTTTATTTTCGCCTTGGGTTTTACGGTCACTGGTATCAGTATTTGGAGGTTTTTGTATATAACGTAGCTTGTTTGACGCATTGTTTCGTGGTTTTTGTTAAGGTCTTGTTTTTCCGCTAGTTTCACCTCTAACATGGCCGTTTTTTCTTTCAGCAGAGAATTGTGATCCTGTATCACTTGATATTCTGCTTCCATTTCCTGGATGATTTTTTTGTAGAGTATAATTTGCTCACAATTTTCGTATTCAGCATCATTTTTGGGTTCAACCTAATTTTCCGCGATATGCTTGCAGCAACTGATTGTTTCATACAAGCTGGATGGAAGTTTTCACTACAATTCACACACTTTTGAGAGGTTACCACTTTTTTGTTACAATAGAAACACAATTTGTCTTCGTTATTTTTGAGAGCTGTCACGATCGCGTCCGTTCCATTCGCCGCCATCTTAACATCATTGAATGAAATGAATTGAATGAAATGATTCTTGCAAATATATTGAAATGGGTCATCATTGCAGAACAATATGATGAAAAAAAAAATGGAATTGGAAACCATTTTTAATTATACATTGTAAAGCCTGATAAACAATATTTTGTTATAATTACTTCATTGTTGAATATATTCCATTATGAAGATACTACAGCTTTCAGGCCATCAGTATCAGAGACTCAAAAATAAGAACACAGGATCCTTTGTAGAATTCCATCAATTGGATGAATCACTGCAGAACTCTGGACCTTGCAAACTTGTAAAATACCAAGAGAAACAATTTTAGACGAATTTTCAATCAAATGATCAATAAACATAGTATTTAAATAATGCCATGTTCTATTTCATGAAAAGTATGACAAAACTTAGATTTTGATTTCAGCACAGTCTATAGTATTGGAAAATCATTGAGAATATTAGGGTAGGACTTACCTCATAAAAGCTGACGTTGATGTTGGGAGATTCGCCATGGATCATCGCGAATTTAGAACCTATCGGTTCCCAAGCGAAGGCTTGTATGGGTTCCTTACATTCCACGCTGTCAACGGGTATTTGTTTCTCACGCATGTGGAAAACTTCGAAATTGCAGTACATCCCTGAGTATTTGGTCTCGTTCTTTTCTTTACGAACCTTTGAATATCTACAAAAGAGCGGTTGAAATGGTTATTATTCCTTTTCAAATGCTTTCACAATTATATTTTCAGAGAAAATTTTTACTCACCTGTCTACTTTGACACAAAGATAATCTCCACTTTTCTGCCAATGTATTTTACAATCTGCTACATTGAATAAGTTCTTCTTTCTGATTTCATTTCTGTTAGGCAACTCCAACAAAGTTACGCTAGCAGGCACATCCTTGATAAAATTATTCAATGAGTATAAGGAATATAACAATGACTAATGAAACTAACTCTCAAATCAATATCTGAAAATTTTGAAAATGAGTGATCAAAATTAAATAACTCAACATCAAAATTTTTATCCAATCAAGTGGTTGAAGTATCACAACACAACTAGTATCGAAAGTGAAAAAAAAAATGTATTCACTGAGAGTTTGATTCAACTGTCCATGTTATGGAATGATTTTATTATACTTATGAAAATAAAATCTCACCTTATCTTCGGCAACCCAGTATGCGACAATATTATCAGTTGGCGACCAGTTGAAGTCCCTGATGCCATTGATTTTGATTGACTTCTTATCCAGTAATCCAAAGGACGGTGTCTCGTACACTTGCAGGGCATCATTATTTTGCCCAATACGTGCGAAGTATTTGTCATCGTGAGACCAACGGAAAATCGGCCAAGCTGTAGGACCTTCAGGGTTGAAGGAACGTTTTTCTAATCCGGTCCTAGAATATGAAATTTAATATGAGTTCATAATTTATAGATGAAACAAATGGTTGTCTCATTGTTAATCAGTGATGATTGATTGATAATCATAATAAAATTGAAGATAGTTTTTTTTCAATTATGTAGTACTTCAATTCCTAGTATTCCTGAAACTATGTATTGACTCTGCTGTAATGAAATATAAGCAAAAAATTTTTGGAATGAGAATCAAGGATACCTGATAGTTGTAGTATCCTGGGCATAGTTTATTCTAGTCCCTTCCCAACCAACAGAAAAAATGTATTTTCAATGAGACCAAACGGAAAACCTGCTATCCCTTGGAAATAGTTTTTGGTTTATGAAAAATATTTTATTAAAATTGAAATTCGTCTGACCTGTGGACACATATATACTTCTGGCAATTTCAAAATTCCATTCATCTATATAGTGATATAATACACATATCACCATGAAGAACAGTACTATAATTCCCAACACCAGTTTTCATATCCTTCAAAACAAAGTAAATAATAATTTGACTTTATCATAAGGTCTATAATGATGAAATTTTCTTCAAATAAATTCTCATGAACATCAATAGTCAATAGAAGACAACAGTAGAATTGAACTCAGCATTGTGAATTCAAATTGTTTTAAAAGCGTACTACCAGATAACAGATTATCCAGGAAATATACAACACTGCGACTTTCTAGATACCCTTTAGTAATTGAATTGTACTGTAGTCTTACCTGATGTCCCAGATGATGATCCTCTTTTGATCAGGGTTATGTAGATCACCCTGTGGTGAATAAGTGACCAGATACTTCTCACAGGGAGAATAGTCAATGAATTGTACACAAGAATGAGCAAATTTTTTGTACTGAGCAAAATTCTGCCCAGCCCACAAGGCAATACCCATCTTGTGGAAGGTAGACAAATAGGTTCCTAATGGGGACCATTTTATATATGTATGTGTCCAGTTCTGCAAGAAACAATTCCAATTCAACAATTATTGAGCCATCAATTGAAACAGTATTCATTGAAATTTTTAACAGATTATAGATTCATGATCTTGAATATTGTATGAGAATGAAGAACACACTATTATTCATATCATGAATGAGGTAGAAGTATCCAATACATAATAAATTTTTATAGTCCTAGCAGGATTAGCTGTTAGAAATACTCCAAATTTTGTGGATTTAGTTTGATTGGATGTATGCAGATATATGTAAGAACAGAGTACAAATTTCCAGTATGGTGAATGCCTATTAGTGATTGAAGAAAATTAATCTTCAATAACTTGCAACTCAAACTGTCAACATAGTCATCACATCGAATGTGCAAATATTCAAGAATCAAAGAAAATTCAGTCAATCAAAGACTAAATGAAAAACAATATGATGGTTGTGAAAAATATTGCACTAACAATAAATTGAATTTGGAACAAAATATTGAAAATATTTCAAGCCAAATAAATTAGAGTAATGAACAAAAATTATCATATGAAACTGTGACCAAAGAGAATGTTCCCATAACTCCAGAGGTCTCAAAAAATTCCAGACAATCTAAATTCACCAAGAAATGGATAATTCAGGCAGAAACAAGTGGAAGAACAGTGAATATAATATTTGTTGATCAATGAATTATTATTGGTTGGGGGCCAATGTAAATTGTTGAAGATTTCAACATCATAAAATGCTGCAGATGTTGTGGTTATGGCCATAAACTTCAAAATGCACAAATGCAAAAAAATGTTCTTTTTGTACTGGAAATCCTTCAGCTCAGAAATGTTTGAATCATAGTAGTCACAAATGTATCAATTATTTTTTCGAGAATGCCAAAAATAACAAAGATCATTGATTGATGCACCCAAGTAATGATTACCAATGCCCAATTTATTCCAAAAATAATCAGATTTGCAGAGAAACTACAGATCATTCAGAATAATGATGTATAGTACTACCAACTCGACTACAACTCCATTCAGGATTATGATGAATACTTCAAAACCTCTTCTGGCATTGAGTGATGAGTTTTTGATTTTTCTTGATGATTTTCAATACATCTACTCCATTTCAGACTATTCATTTAAATTCAATTGAAAAAATATATCATATGTATAAATGATTGAAATTTTGGAACAGATCACCTTCCACAGACCCCAAATAATCCTTGGATGCAATTAATGAGATTCTTCCTAGTTTTCACGATAGAAATGAATTATTCGGAAAATGTTAGTAGGAAATTGTAATACAACTATATTAAATTAGTAACCAATATTCAAATATGAATTATTTTTCTTCCAATTACCATTCAAACAAACCCACTCAAACTTATACAAATTCCAAGAATTCTATTGACCATATTTTCAAGGACAGTTTATGAAAAATTTAATGCTTCAAACTCTCGAATTCCCCAACTTTTTTTCGAAGCTTTCACTTTCCAGATTCATGTCAAATATCCCTTCAAAATCAAAATTCACCCTATTCATAAATCTAGAGTGATTAAAATATATGTTGATTTGATAAATTAGTTAATTTATTGAATACACAAAATTGGCAAAATATTTTTCAAGAAAATGATACGAAAACGATTATGGATTATTTTTTGATTAATTACTTCAAGTTATCGTCCAATGTAGAACAAGAAAAACATTTGATAAATCAAAAACACTCAAACCTTGGATAACGAATGGATTAATTATATCACTTAGAGGACGTGATGAAAGGAATAAACGTGTTATTAACGACAAAAATAGATTGGATCTGTGCTGTCAGGTATATAAAAATTACAGAAACTTTATGAATAAATTGATCTTGCTAAATGAACATATAATGAAAATAAAATTATGAAACAGAGGGAGAGAAAGCATTGAAAAATAATCAATCAATTAACAGGAACAAATACAGTATTGATAAACAAAATCGATTCACAATATGATGAAAAGAATATTATTACTACTTATCAAAATAAAATTGCAAATATCTTTGTGAATCACTTCACAAATATAGGACCTGATCTGATAAAAGAAAATGAGGAGCCTAATGTCATTAGGATTTAAATGGAACTCATTGTTCTGATGATTTATTATTTACTGACATTGAAGAAATAGAGATAATTGATTCAATGAATTTCTTGAAAATTATGTGTTCTCCACGATTTAAGAACTCCCACCTAATCCGTTTGATTTCAGACCAGGAATAGGAAAGGAAACTTCAGTATAGCAAGTCTCGCTTCTGATGGATGACAACAAAAGTGTGATAAAATTGTGATAAAAGAGGTAAAAGTTTGGAGTGGAATTAAAAAATTACTTATCAGAGAGAAAGAACTCACACAATCACAAGACATTTCCAGCATGAAAACACGTTTGATTAGTGGTGTTCCTCAAGGAACTATTTCAGGGCCAATTCTGTTCAACATTTATATAAATGACATTTTGAAATCTAATATTGATGGACATAAGATAAGATAAGATATATGCACAACCAAATATTTCAACAGAATCGACCACTCATGATCGAAAGATCTAGAAATTTATCAAGAACACAAAAAAATTGTTTATGCATTTTTGAAATACATGAGGTGAATTTTATCAAATATCTTGCTATATACATTGATCAAAACATAAAAATCATCATGTGCCAGAACTACCAAAAAAACTCTGAAGCAATCTCTGCCAGAATTTAAGACTCTTGTGAAATGTTCTCAACAGAAATATTTAATTATTATGTTTTATCTTACTCTCTTCCAATCTATATCATCGTATGAAATAATTAGATGGATGGATCAATTAGATGTACCGAACTCATTGTTATGTATTCAGAAATATGTCTTGAAAATAATATTTCATAAATCATTCAACTATCCATCAGCCCCATTATTTCGAACAAATAGTATATTAAATTTCAGACAAATATTTTCGAGAGCGTCACTGAATTCAATCGATAAAAATCCAGCACTAACCAATAGAATCAATCATAACTATGATGCAAGAAACAGAATCTATGATGTTACACTTGTTCATAAAGTTCAACTTGCTAACATTCAAAATTATAGAATATCATTCTAGTTTCATTGGATCAACAAAAGACCATTCATTGGAATTATAAGATAACACGAAAAAATATGATCTTTTTCAATTGATTGTTTTATTCTTTTTTCATTCTCTCATTTTTCAAAAATGTTCATTTAATTTGAATTTGAGCATGAGAATTATCCCCAAAATACTCGAGTGAAAAACCATGGAATGGTTCTGCCAGCTTGAGCTAGCACAACACAATTCATTTTGTTGAATATATGAGTAATACATTTAATTTTTGTGTTGAAAATTAGTTGATAAATATTTAATGAATGCTAGATGATTCTCATCTGACAACTAACAACGCTCTCTCATGGGACGATCATGTGAGGTCTATTGCGAAAACTGGTTAAAAAAAAAACTTGGTTTTCTATTCCGTGCGCAGAGGTACTTCACATCCCAGCAACTGCTTATGATCTACAAAGCACAAATTCGACCTGTCCTGGAGTACTGTTCACATGTTTGGAGCTCAGCCCCCAAACATACGCTAAAGCTCTTAGAATCATTTCAGAAGAGAGCTACAACACTCACCAATTCATTGACCTCTCTACAACAGGTCTAGAAAGGTCGGGGATCTCTGCCTTTCATATTTATATAGATACTTCCACGGTCGGTGCTCAACGGAAATACCATTTATTATGCCAGGCGAACTAAGGCTGGTCACCCCTGCACTGTCAGGCTCGAGATCTGTCGAACATCGCTATTCCAAGCATCATTCATCAATAGAATGGCAAAGTTGTGGAATTATTTTCCAGTGAAGTCTTTCCTAATGCTTACAACCTCCAAAACTTCAAAAAAAATTCCAACACCTACCTTCTCTCCCAAAATTCTACTGCTGGCTAACACGATGTTCCTCGAACATTATAGGTTTCCCTTTCGTGTTGTCAACACATAAAAAAAAATTGCCAAAACAGCTGTCGATTTCTATATCGATTTCTGCATACTCTGAATTTCTATAAATATAAATAATACTAATGAGAATTATTTTCATTTCACCATGAACTTTATGAGCATCCATAAAAAATAGAAAATACTGGGGTACATTTTAGCTCAAAATGTTAGAGATTGTGGACATGCACAATAACCTATAATCTTTATCACATGTGGGCAACAACCGGCCCGCGAGGCAGATCCATCCCGCTGTAAGATTTAATCAGGCCCACGAGAAATTTTGAAAAAAACCCAATTAAAACAATATCACACTACCTATACTCACGGAACCAAGTGAGTGAGTAAGCCGAGTGGCGGCAGGGTGAGACGGCAAACATAAAAGGCTTTGCCTCACTGGCGGCGCAACAAAAGATTTATTGCTTCTCAATTGTTCTTAAGAGCGGGGATTCACTGCCTACTTCTGAAACTCTGTCTAGATGGCGATGCGATGCCCGATCGTAATAAAATATGATAATTTTCCTAAGGCTGGTGCCTTATTGTAGTTTCCTCCTTTTTGGTCAGTTCTGGCATGTCCTCAATAGGTGTCGGTATACTAGCGTCGCATCGAAGTAGAAGTTTCATATTATTTGGTTGCTGTTACTGTCCGCGCAAGATGATTATATGTATGTTGTTTTTATAGGTCTGGAGTCTCGATCCAGATGAGTATTTATTTATGTCGCGGGTCGCGCAGCGTGGTAGAACCGAGCCGACTACTTTGACGATATTTATCTTTCTCAGAGATGAATCTTGATGGCTTTGGCAGAACGCGGGTATTTCGCACTGAATTTTCATCTATAAGAATATGAGGGGTATTCCCGATCTCTCGTATTCCACCTCGTATGTTTACGAATTTGACGTTTCGTATACAATCCAGACAGGTGATTGGTTGACATACTTCTTCTATTCTTATACGTCAATTTCGTTAGTATAAGAAGAAAAATACGAAGATCAGGAATCCCTAATATCGAAATAAAAATACAAGCTCTCATTTAGTTTCATCAAATCTTGCAAGTTGAATTTGACCCACTTCTAATCGTCCGAATGATTAGGAATTTGGCAGGTGGACATAATTTTTACGAGAAGGCATTATGAAATGAAAAAAATTGCGGACGAGTTTTGTGGTTATCGTCAGATTTTACTCAAAATCGATGTCTGGTGGTCTTTGAAGTCGGAAATTAGAAGTTTTTGTCAAAAATAGAAAATTCAACATGGCGGCTCCAAAATGGCGGAACACTCATCTTGGTCTGATACTATTAAAGATTTGTATTTTGAGATTTTCGGGGTCATATCGATATTATGATTATTTGTCAAAATCCCGAAATTCAACATGGCGGCCCCGAAATGACCATTTTTTTTCATAATGATCCCAGTCTATTCGATATCTGGGGTATTCGGAGATTAAAATTTTTTGTCAAAATTAAGAATTCAACATGACTGCTCCAAAATATCGGAACAGTTTTGTGATTATATCGTAAGATTCTTTTCGAAATTTTCATTTGGGGGTTTTTAGGGTCGGACATTATGATTATTTGTCAAAAATCAAAAATTCAACATGACTTCGAAATGGCGGAACCGAGGGCGAAACAGTTTTGTGATTTTGGTCAGATTAGATTAGGAATTTTCGTTGTGGGGTTTTCGAGGTCGGAGATTGTGATTTTATGTCAAAATTCAAAACTTCAACATGGCGGCTCCAAAATGGCAGATATTTTATAGGTTTTTGGGGCCGGAGATTTTTTTTTGTTCCACCTGTCCCAGTGTCTGTCTGTCTGTAATCATATCATGCAAGTTAAATGAATGAACAAAATAACAAAAATTAAACAAGCTTTCATTTGTTGTAACAAGATGAAGAACTGGAAATGGAAACTGGCACCCCGACCGGCCGCTGTTTATACATGGTGTTTTATTATTGTTGCACGAAACTTCGAGGTCAGATTTGTTGGGTCAAAATATGAAAAAAGTCAGAATGAAAACCAAACTTATGCACAGCTGTTGGAAGAAAATCTGTGATACTCGAGAAAGCTATTTAGCCACAGCCGATCGATCAGCAAACTAATCGGATAACTAGGTATACTTACAAAAATCGGATAACTTATCGGATAACTAGGTATACCTAACAAAAATCCACTTGAAACATTTCTGAAACGAATCGATCTTGAATTTTCGTGCAGCATTGATGACACACCCTGTATAGGCATTGCAGAACCGAACAGATTGAAGTGTAGGTATGTTTTTCAATCGTTTCTACTGGCCTGTCGAACTATATGTATATAATATATCGCGACGGCTCTGATCGAATTCGACGGAACAAAAGAATTGAATATCTTTATTCGCATATTTATTTTGTATTGGCTCTAAACCCATTCTGAATTACTTCATCGATATCGATATCTGCTTCCAGGATGATAGTATATAAACATGGTTGCAACGATCACCTTTGTGTACCTACCACAGTAAACACCAAATTTGTGTCAGGCGTTTGAAGAGTTTGAAATGTAGTATTTTTGAATAGTACAATAATACAATCACAATGGGTAACTAACAAGTGTATACATAAATAACAAGCGAATAAAAAATAATATAATATAATATGCGCGGTAAGCAAAATGAACATTCTATCGATAAACAAAAAAAGTAATGTTTTTGTTATGTCATTTCGAACTATGGCAACAAGAAAATGTAAAGTAAAACGCACTAGTATGAAAATTTTTCACAAACGCACATTCGCATCAATGATCGATGCGATGATGAATGTAATGATATTTCAATTTAGAATTTAACTGATGATATGATCACATATACATGGTGCTTATGCCCCCACTTATCATATATCTAGGTTCATTCCGCATCCCGATCTCTCAAAATATGAATCCACTACAATTCAAGAAGATCAAGTTTATCGACTTTATCGTTTCATATCGATGATACCAATAATATCGATAACAACGAAAATAGCGATAATATCGATAATTTTGTTAGTGTGAATTTTTATCGACATCATCGAGAATTATCGATGAATTTGACAATCCCTAGACATAACACAGTTGAGTCATTTCGATACGATGAACTTGAATTAATTTTTCTGCGCACAGATTTATTATCATGAAATTGACATAGGTATTTTCATCAGATCGGTCACTCTAACGGGTCCAGACTCGTTCCAGACTGCTATATTTTGGATAGCCGTCGACAATGAGCGAAACTGACTAGAAACATGTCTCATAAACACTCATAATGCTCATAATTGAAATATTCTTGGTCGTTGGAACTCGTTGGAAAGTGTATTTCAAGCACTCGTTACATTTCCGCACTTGTCGCTACACGGCTCGTACTGAATATCTTATCGATGGCGTATTAGAAGTATCTAGAGAACGGAGCAGAATATATTTTTGAAATTTTGGGTACGGAAATGGGATGTCAAAATCTAGCTCTTGAAAATATTTTCACATGTGCAATGTTGCCAGATCTAGTGTTACTAAGAGCAACTTTTGAATTTCAAATGGAACACCATATATATCATTAGATTCTCGAATTCTGAGACATTTGAATTGATTGTTGATTTTCCACGGCGAAAACTGCGACATTTTTCTTGCCAGTTACGACAGAAAGCTGAAATTTCTACAGCGGCTTCCCAACACACAGGTATCTGAGCAGGTATCTTATGAATTCTCGTGCATATTGAATAAATGGAAAAAGCAATCAACATCGAGCTCATCCGATATCTAAGGAGCTCAAGAATCGTGAACGACCGGCAATATGGCTTTCGTCACCAGAGGTCAACTGGAGATCTGCTTGCCTATGTGACACATAAGTGGCAGGTGTCAATAGAGAAACATGGGGAGTCTCTGGCTGTAGCCTTGGATATCTCCAAAGCATTTGACCGAGTTTGGCACCAAGGCCTCCTAGCGAAACTTCCGTCATATGGTTTGCCGCCCCAACTGTGTCTTTTACTATCGAGTTTTCTTGCAGATAGATCACTCTACGTGGTTGTAGACGGGGTCTCGTCTGATACAATGACGATCAATGCTGGTGTTCCACAAGGCTCTGTCTTGGCACCAACTTTGTTCTTGCTCCACATCAATGATTTGTTGAATGTGACCTCCAGCCCAGTTCATAGCTTTGCGGATGATAGTACACTTCATTCCGCCTTTTCCTCTAGAGCCCCTATATCATTCAATGAGGCCAGAGGTGCAAGGCGAAGACAGGTTGATGCTTCAAATGAGGATCTGACAAGAATTCTGAAATGGGGATCTGAGAATCTAGTACAGTTCAATGCAACTAAAATTCAAGCTTGTATGTTCACCAAGAAGGCTGATCACACAATGCCCAATTTGATGATGTCGAGTACCACTGTTCCTATGAGGTCGTCAATATCCATGCTGGGTGTCACCACCAACAGTGCTCTCTCATGGGACGATCATGTGAGGTCCATTGCGAAAACTGCTTCACAAAAACTCGGTTTTCTTTTCCGTGCGAAGAGATACTTCACATCCCAGCAACTGCTTATGATCTACAAAGCACAAATTCGACCTGTCCTGGAGTACTGTTCACATGTTTGGAGCTCAGCCCCCAAACATACGCTTAAGCTCTTAGATTCAATTCAGAAGAGAGCTATTCGCCTAGTCGATGACACAACACTCACCAAATCATTGACCTCTCTAGATCATCGTAGAAAGGTCGGCGATCTTTGCCTTTTTTATAGGTACTTTCACGGTCGGTGCTCAACGGAAATATCATCTATTATGCCACCACGCGCGATTCCTAGTAGACAAACCAGACGAGCTCAAGCTGGTCACCCCTACACTGTCAGGCTCGAGACCTGTCGAACATCGCTATATCAAGCATCATTCATCAATAGAACGGCAAAGTTGTGGAATTCTTTGCCTAGTGAAGTCTTTCCTGATGCTTACAACCTCCAAACATTCAAGAAAAATTCCAACACCTTCCTTCTTTCCCAAAATTCCACCGCTGGCTGACACGATGTGCCTCGAACATCATAGGTTTCCCTTTCGTGTTGTCCACAGATAAAAAAAAAAAAGAAAAAAAATCAATATTATACAGGGTGTGAAAAAAGGTGCGTCAAACTCGGGTACAAATAAACTCCAAAAATTCGATTTTTTCAATAATTTCTATCATCCATTACCTTCCGAATGATATAATATGTCCCTTCGCCTATCTTCAACAGTTTTTGAATTATAGGATTGAAAAGGTGAAGTTCGAGTAATGGGAATGGCATATTTATATACGAGAGGAAAGATTTAGAAACCATTCTCCATTCATGGTCAGTTTAACATGATAATACCAAGGGCATGCAGAAAATTGATGAAGATATTTTATGAGTTATTTCGGAAGAAAAATAAAATTTGTTCAAATTTGATTGTAGTGGGCCACATGACTCAAAGTTATCAGACACAAATGATGATTAACCTAACAATGACAATTTTATCCTGGTTTATGTCGATATAACATTTGAAAAGAATCGACTTTTTCGATCTTATTCGTGCCCGAGTTTGACGCACCTTTTTTCATACCCCGTATAATAATAATTCAATATGCGCCAAACCTAATAAGATGACTATGTTTCAAGAAGCACTCGAGGAAGCAGCTGTGAAAATTGCAACATTCTGACAGTATTGATTCTTAGGTCAAAAACAGTGAAAGATAGCTATAGGACATGCTACAGCAAATATGCTCAGAATATATAGGATGTTCCATTCGAAATATCAAGGCTCCCATTTGCGTAGCCAAAATTTTAAAAATATATTTCTCATATATTTTTTTGATCTGATTATAAGTCTCGCCTTCCCCAATGCTAATGCTAGACCTTGTTTATACTGCTATGCCACGACCATGCTAATTGTGAAGGCAAAAGGCAAAGCAGTTCGCACGATGACTGAGTCATTTACCTACGGCAAAAAATACGCCACTTGAGCGTTGACTCTGGGCACCGACCTGTACCCGAATTCACCCGAGAGGTATGAGAGGAGCGGGGTAGGTAACGACTCAAGTGAGCCAGAGACCAGCAAAAGCGATCTGCAAACTCTGTACCAACCAGTGTTGCCAAGGGTATAAAATAATTCACTGCAAAACAGTAGTTGTAAATAATTATTGACTTCCATCTTATTGACAATTGTTGCTCTATTGCTGAACCCCAGCATCAAATATTTTACCCCGATAGTATGTACAAGGATCATCACTATATTCTGACTCATAGTTACCACGCACGTGGGCGTGGCTAGTGTGACGTCAGCTTGTGAGAAATTTCACCATATTGGTGTTATTGGGCTATATTTTGCGTGTCTTTACTGTTGCAAATCAAGAAAATATCTCTTCGAAATAATCAACTTTGAAGTTTAAATTTGATTGAAGATGAGCTGCCCGGTGTATGGTTGTAATGTTGCCAATAAGTGCAAGGGCTTTGTGTCTGGTACAAAGTTTTATAGCTTTCCTAAACACAAGGAAATGCAAAGTGATAGGAAAGAACTGTGTGGACGACAGGACAGACAGACATTGTCGAAGTCCAGTAGAAGTGAAAAAAATTGATATAGCAATTTTTTTTGACGCAAATATTATTTAATTTTCATTGGATATCCTCGGACTTGCGAAAATTCCGAGTATTTGGCAACACGGCATCAATATTTCTACTTCCACGAGGAGTTTCATAGAGGTGATGAAACTTACGATATTTTATACCAATTCTTGCTCCATAACAAATTAGAAAAGAATTATACATAATGAGTAATATATAAATATGATTCAAGAATCGAACACATTCGTGTAACTTGTAACCTTTCGTATCATTGAAAACGCGGGTCGACGTGAATGCCATCTGCTGGTTGTTTACGGAAACAACATCTCACGAAATCACAGTTGGTAGCATTGGATTGCGAGGTACGTGTGTACCGCCGTCTATTAGGTAGGGTACGAACCGGTACGAACCGGCCCGAACTCGCAAATTAATGTTTTCTACTTCATCTTTGAACGAAATTCCTTCAGAATCTAACATAATAAACCATAAATAGCGTCCTTGTGTCAAATTTCAGATTCAAACATGCTTTTAGTTCGAAGGAAGGCATTTCAGATGCTGATATTTTGGTGAATTTTGGTTCCATAGAATGAGGTAATTTCATTTGATTCTGAGACACAAATTTTACAATGTTTACATTTTTCAATGACCCATAACTTTTTTAAATGGAACAGTTTTAACTCCAAAAAATACTCATTCCCTAATTTGAACCTTCCTCTTTACACTAATTCAATTACTTTTGGGTTTGAATCCATGACAAGGCCGGAAAGCATGCTGAAAAAAGGGTCTGCCAAACCATTTTTGTGAAACGCCCGTCTTAACCAGACGATTCCAGATTCCAGATTATTCCATCATTTTGCCTATATAAGCGGGTGGATGGACCGAACTTTATTTCAGTTCTATTTGAGCTACCGAGGTGATAACTTCGACAAGTGATTTCCTAGCAAACTGCTAGTGCCGTCAACTTACTCTGTGACTTTGTGTGCATCTTGAGTGCTCACTAATTACAGTTTTTCATCAAGTTTATCGAACGAAAAGTAAACAAAAATGTTGTCTGGTGGAAAGAAACGAAAAGAAGATACAGAAAGTCGCCAGTTTCAAGAAAAATGGACTGAAGAATTATTTCTTATCTTGCACAATGGTGAGCTTATTTGTTTGCTGTGCAATGAATCCATTTCAGTAATGCTACGAGGCACTCACTGACAGGACAAATAAAAAAAGACAAAATCCGGAAGCTTACCGCAAATTTGGAAAAACAGCAACAAATGTTTCATAAACACAGAACACAACCTAATAATTTTGCGGGAGCTATTTTTATAGTTAGTTTAAAATTGGCAAAGGCATTAAAACCGACTGCCGAAGGCGAATTTATCAAGGAGTGTATGTTAGAAGTTTGCAGTGTTTTGTGTCCTGAAAAGAAAAATGAATTTGAAAAAATTAGTTTGTCAAGACGAACTGTTTTTCGACGTATAAAAATGATGGCTAATGATATGAGAAAAACATTAACTAGCCGTATGGCTGGTTTTGAATCATTTTCCATAGCATTAGACGGGAGCACCGATTTGTCAGAAACTAGCTATATTTATTAGGGGTGTTGAAGAGACTAACAGAGACCACTACAGGAGAGGATATTTTCGATGAAGTTCGAAATTAATTGGAGTATACACAGATGGTGCACCTTCTATGGTCGGTTTACGAAAAGGATTCATTGGAATTTTGAATGAAAAAGCAACAGAATTGAATGTGCAAAAAGATGATTTGATAGTCCTTCATTGCATTATCCACTAACAGGACTTCGGTTCTAAGTCCATTCAGACTCAGAATATCATGAATGTGGTAGTAAAAACCATCAATTTTATTCGATCCCGAGGGCTTAACCATTGTCAGGTCGAGGCGTTTTGGATGAAATATCAGCCGAATATAACGACTTAACATATTATTGTGAATTAGAGTAGGAAAACTCAAAGTCATCTCCACAATATTTAATGCTGTGGTTGGATTAATTGTAAATGGTGAAAATGGTGAGACATGTTTCGGACATATATATGTCCATCTTCAGTCTTAACAATCGGCGTAAATATGGTTAGAGATGAAAGTCAATACATTAAAGTTGAAATTTTGAAATTATATAATGAAATGGGATTCAAACCCATCTATACGAGAGCCCCATTAGGGGGGTTGGAAATTGAAAGCACTCTTCAGTTGGAAGGTTTGAAGAATCGAGTGCTATCACTCGATTCTTCAATTCGGATTATAGAGTACTCAATGTATTGAAAATGGTTGTTCGGACTACTGAAGAATTCGGATAATTGAACGTTCGGATTATTGAGTCTACACTGTAACAGATTATAGTCTAATCGAATATGATGACAATGCACGTGGATGGGATTTTTTTATACTTCAGGAGGTGGTTTTGAAGACCTATAGGTCGCCTGATTTTGTCGGGCAAGAATTCACCCTCTACAACCTTTTATAAGCGAAACATATAAAAAATCATAAGTACTAAAAAAGACACGTGGATCGGACTTTTTTTTGATGAATGTATACTTGGAAAGGTGCTCTTGAAGATCTATAGGTCGCCTGATTTTGTCGGGCAAGAATTCACCCTCTACAACCAACATAACATATTATGCGAAACATAAAAAAAATCATAAGTACTGAAAAAGACACGTGGATCGAACTTTTTTTCGATGAATGTATACTTGGAAAGGTGCTCTTGAAGATCTATAGGTCGCCTGATTTTGTCGGGCAAGAATTCACCCTCTACAACCCCTTAAATATCATAAGTACTAAAAAAGACACGTGGATGGGACTTTTTCAAAAAAAAAAAAGACACGTGAATGGGACTTTTTCAAAAAAAAGTCCGATCCACGTGTCTCTTTTGGTACTTATGATTTTTTATGTTTCGCATATGAGGAGTTGTAGAGGGTCAATTCTTGCCCGACAAAATCAGGTGACCTATAGGTCTTCAAGAGCACCTTCTGAAGTATACATTCATCAAAAATAAGTCCGATCCACGTGTCTTTTTTAGTACTTATGATTTTTTATATGTTTCGCATATAAGGGGTTGTAAAGGGTCAATTCTTGCCCGACAAAATCAGGCGACCTATAGGTCTTCAAGAGCACCTTCTGAAGTATACATTCATCAAAAAAAGTCCGATCCACGTGTCTTTTTTAGTACTTATGATTTTTTATATGTTTCGCATTGAAGGGGTTGTAGAGGGTGAATTCTTGCCCGACAAAATCAGGCGACCTATAGGTCTTCAAGAGCACCTTCTGAAGTATACATTCATCAAATAAGTCCGATCCACGTGTCTTTTTTAGTACTTATGATTTTTTATATGTTTCGCATTGAAGGGGTTGTAGAGGGTGAATTCTTGCCCGACAAAATCAGGCGACCTATAGGTCTTCAAGAGCACCTTCTGAAGTATACATTCATCAAATAAGTCCGATCCACGTGTCTTTTTTAGTACTTATGATTTTTTATATGTTTCGCATATAAGGGGTTGTAGAGGGTCAATTCTTGCCCGACAAAATCAGGCGACCTATAGGTCTTCAAGAGCACCTTCTGAAGTATACATTCATCAAAAAAAAGTCCGATCCACGTGTCTTTTTTAGTACTTATGATTTTTTATGTTTCGCATATAAGGGGTTGTAGAGGGTCAATTCTTGCCCGACAAAATCAAGCGACCTATAAGTCTTCAAGAGCACCTTCTGAAGTATACATTCATCAAAAAAAAGTCCGATCCACGTGTCTTTTTCAGTACTTATGATTTTTTATATGTTTCCCATATAAGGGGTTGTAGAGGGTCAATTCTTGCCCGACAAAATCAGGCGACCTATAGGTCTTCAAGAGCACCTTCTGAAGTATACATTCATCAAAAAAAAGTCCGATCCACGTGTCTTTTTTAGTACTTATGATTTTTTATATGTTTCGCTTATAAAAGGTTGTAGAGGGTGAATTCTTGCCCGACAAAATCAGGCGACCTATAGGTCTTCATAACCACCTCCTGAAGTATAAAAAAATCCCACCCACGTGCATTGTCATTATATTCGATTAGACTATAATCTGTTATTAACAAATTCATCCCTATCTACATATAATTCTGGGTACTTTTTCAACATCACCAGGAATGTTTGTTCATTCTTGGATACAGCCGACTTATGGGGAAAGATCTGAATATACAAGAAATGCATGGCCAGCCACGTTTTTCAATTTCAAACGACCTATGGCGGTTTGGCGCGCGCCTTAAAATTTCAGCGGATCCGTGGCTAGAACTCGTGGCTGCTCTCACACTGATTCATCATGGGCCCATTCTGAAGCTTACATAGCTTCTTATAAATCAGGGTGTGACACAAAACGTTGTAAATCAATAATTATTCAGATGTGTTGATGTCATATTATTACTCTGTTACTAAAAATGAGAGGGGCAACTAAGAGGCAACCTAACTGGGGCACAGAAAGTCAGCCTCTAGTGTTGAAATGCTTGGGTGCTTGCTTGAAGTGGCATCATAGCAGCTGAAGTTCTAGGACTGTTATATGATCCAAGGTGAGCCCCACAAGGTAGAAGCCTCAAGTGGGGTGAAATCGCCCTTAGATGACTCAGTGGTAGAAATTTCGTAGTCTCTGATAAAATCCGCGACGTTCCAACAATGAAGGAAGAGACCCTCAAACTTTGAAATATGGCTAATGGCTTCCACCACTCAGCCCCAATGTAACAGGCCCACAAATCTCCAAAATGGATGGCCTTAAGTACAAGTCTGCACTTTTGAACTCAACGTAACATCATCATGTGAATATGGAGATGGAGGTGAAATCCAAGTATCTGGAAGAACGTCGATGCACTATATTGCGCTCTTGAGTCGTGGAACCCGTTCATACACAAAACTTTTATGATTCAAAACACAAAAAATGTTTCTGCACATCCAAAATCAAATCATAATCTCTACCATGTGATATTTATAGCATACTTGATTGGCTGAAAATATGACAATATGAAGTAATACCACAACTTATGAAACCAATTCAAATGTTAAGCTGGAACTTCAAGATATCTCATGTAAGATGGAATGGACGGTTTTCATGTAAAATTCTCCATAGAATTTCAAGAGTATTCATGCATTATCACCTCTTCCTACCTTTCACAAATAGGTGTCAAGTTTCAAGTGAGAAGTTGGTATGAGTCAATGGGTCAATCCATTTCTCCCAGGCAATGTTGCTCAACATTTTTTTTTTCCTGATTTTTTTGTTCCCTATAGGTAGACAGTCACAAAACAGTTTGAAAATATTTCACAATCCATAGTTTTTCTCTGACAGCCACTTATAATGGCAGTTGAGCAATTTATCAAGAAAGATGTTTGCAAAAAGTTTCATTGCCAAGCTATTTTGGAAGATATCAGAATGATTTAAAAACCAGTGTGTTCAGCATGAAATGAACTTCACCCATTCATTTTTTTTTCAATCATTCAAGTCAAACTCTTTCTGTAAAAACTCACAATACAGCCCCCTTCCAGAAAATTGATTGAGAACTTTTTTTTTGATGTTTATTTCTATCTTTCATTTATTTCTCGCCAAAAAATGAATAAAACTATATTTTGTACATAACAATAATGACAGAATATACAGGTTGTTCCGCGGATGGCCTATTGGAAGTATCTGAAGAACAAAAAGACAGAACATTCTGAAAATTGCGATGCTTCGATAATTTTTTAACCACCCTGTATGTTGCTAGCTTCCTAATATTTCGAGTTGAAGTTTATTTGATGACAGATTTTGTTAAAAAAATACCAAAATTAATTATTAACTCAAAAACGGCTCCAGGTAGGTATAGGGAATTATTGATGGAACATAATGGAAAATCAATGTAGACTCAGAAAATGGATAATAAACAGGGTGTTCTATTTGAAATAACGAAGTTGCTAGTTGTTTCTGATAGAAGTGGCGACACTGTATCAATGGAAATATTTTAGATGGATAGAGAATGTTCAATAATCAAAGCATCCCAATTTTCAGTCCCAGTTCTGTCTTGTCCTTATCCAGATACTTTTAATAGGCCATCCACCGTGAATCACCCTGTATAGCAAGTTACTGAAGTTTCAAAACTTAATACATAGAGAAACATTGTGTGTATACAGGGTGGCTCAATGACAACGAAACAAGGTATGCATGGCACTTGGCGAGTGTGTAAAAGGGTAGTGTTTTTACTATTACTTTAAATGTGGTCGAGTCTCAGTCATAATTTTTATATGACATGTTACCATGTGTACAAAAAACATTCTATAAAATTTTAACTTGTTTTCTTCCTTTGTTAAATATTGACCCGAGGAAATTCAGGTTTCAGAAACTTAAAAAAAAAATGAGTGCATTCTCAAGGCTCAAACATATACTGTAGGTAGTTATGAGAGTACTCAACGAAGAAATAACATAATATCAGTGAGTCTCTCTTACTTCATAAGAATTTATGGCCTTGAAAAGTAGCAATTGACAATTTAGTCTGAGTTTTCACAGAAAGAGTTCAACCAAATATCTTACATGATGGAATGATTGAAAAAAATGTACATAAGCAGTTCATTCCATGCTGAACACACTGATTTTTAATTATACTGATATCTTTTGAAATGAAGCAATTTTTCATACTACAATTTCTTAAAGAAGTTGTTCAACCACCATTGCTTATAAAAAATTCTCAGTGTTATGACTTAAGAATTTCAAGAAACAAATTTCATTCTTATTCAAAATTAGTCAATTTCAATAAAAAACTACATTCCTGATATCATATCAGGCATTCTCATTAATGTTATCACTGATTGATTCAGATGGATCATAAAAAAATAATAAAACTTACATTACGTTGTTCAACAAGAGATGGATCTGGCTGAGTATTTTGCCATATCTGCACAGACTGCCCTTGAGCAGTTACAACTGCATACTGATCATATGCATCAGGCTCCAACATGTAGTAATGCAAATCAGATTGTCCCTCATAAGGCTGGGGCTCTGGAGGTTCCCATTTGTTAGGAATTTGCTCATATTTTGAGAAATCCGTAAACAGGTTTACTTGAAATGTGTGTTGCTTGTCTAGCTTGAAATTGTTGGTGAATTTTACTGCTTCTGCAGCATGCACTGGAGATGAGTATTCAATAAAGATGTATCCTTTCGTATGTCCTTCAGCATTGACTGGATAATACTCATTTACGATGTTTCCAAACTTTATGAAAATCTTGTTTATGACAGATTTCAGTTTTTCAATACGGGTAGGACCAACTTGTGGAACACCATCAACAACTATCACACTTTCTACTCCATCGGTTTCTTTCGGTTTTAGTTTTAGAACATCACTCAAGAGCTCTGAAAAAAGATCATAACCTCCATTTGACATATGTTGTGAAAATAATTAGTTCATATGACATTCTTGGATTTTTATATTATATAACAATGATAAAATTATATAAATACTGATTCGAAATGAACAAATGACTATATTTCAGTAATCAAAAGGTAAACGGCATGGTCACAATTTTGGGCAGCAGTTTTAAGAAGAATACCTTCATCAGATATATCGTCGACGAATCCCTCGGGGTCACTGAAGTTTGGTTCTTCATCATTTGATGATAAATCATTTTCATTCTTAGTATTATCATCGCCTTGATTAGTTTTCTCGTCTAATTTTTTTTTCGCCATTTTGACACGCGTGGAATATCGGCTTCCAAAGGACTATTGTAATGACGGGTGTGAAATGGGCTGCCAGAAGCTGACTGCCTAGATTTCCGAACATACCCGATTGTATGGTCAGTGGCGTGTATCCCCCCTTTAAGGAAACGTATAAGGGAATATGAATTGTATATTGATATTCAAGTTTCAAATATAACGAATGGGAATAACGAATGAAAAATAGATGTTAAAAACGTCGAAACCAGATTTGGATAGGTATTGATTAGGTATATCCTAGGTTCCAAATATTTGTATATCATATTTGCAATTCGTGAAGAGTGATTGTAGGAGTTTCCACAGGAAAAAAAAACAATAATAGTTTTTTCATAACTTGCGAACAACTGCCAAAACGACAAACCACCCTTACTGAGAATAATTCCTTGCCAAATAGGCTGGAAGACTCTACACACGAAAAAAAGAATTTTCAAAATTAATTTTTTTCGGCACTTTCGCAAAAAACTGGGTCGAGTTTTTCTGCTCAGAGATGTAGCTAAACATGTCCAGAATCACCCTCACCGAGGATAATTCCTCGCCAAATAGGCTGGAAGACTCTACACACGAAAAAAAGAATTTTCAAAATTATTTTTTTTCGCCACTTTCGCAAAAAACTGAGTCAAGTTTTTCTGATCAGGGATGTAGCTGAACATGTCCAGAATCACTCTCACTGAGAATAATTCCTTGCCAAATAGGCTGGAAGACTCTACACACGAAAAAAAGAATTTTCAAAATCAATTTTTTTCGGCACTTTCGCAAAAAACTGGGCCGATTTTTTCTGGTCAGGGATATAGCTGACCAAGTCCAGAATCACTCTCACTGAGAATAATTCCTTGCCAAGTAGGCTGGAAGACTCTACACATAAAAAAGTAATTTTCAAAATTATTTTTTTTCGGCACTTCCGCAAGAAACTGGGTCGAGTTTTTCTGGTCAGGGATGATGTAGCTGAACATGTCCAAAATCACCCTCACTGAGAATAATTCCTTGCCAAATAGGCTGGAAGACTCTACACACGAAAAAAAGAATTTTCAAAATTAATTTTTTTCGGCACTTTCGCAAAAAACTGGGTCGAGTTTTTCTAGTCAGGGATATAGCTGAACATGTCCAGAATCACCCTCACTGAGAATAATTCCTTGCCAAATAGGCTGGAAGACTCTACACACGAAAAAAAGAATTTTCAAAATTAATTTTTTTCGGCACTTTCGCAAAAAAACTGGGTCGAGTTTTTCTGGTCAGGGATGTAGCTGAACATGTCCAGAATCACCCTCACTGAGAATAATTCCTTGCCAAATAGGCTGGAAGACTCTACACACGAAAAAAAGAATTGAACTGAAAGATCAAGTTTAATATCCTGCTTTTTGGCCCAAAAAATCGCTTTTGAACGATTCAATTTCAGATTAGGGAGAAGATTTCTGGAGAACCGTGGTACTGATGAGGCAATTGCAGTGTCGGTACAAGGTCAACCACAGTCTTTTATAGGAACATAAAACCACGAGGAAACCTTCCTAATGAAGAACAAAACACCACATTCTTTAAATTGCTACAACTCAATGCTCAATTTCTTCCAAATAAATTGGTCAGATTGGAATTATTGATTATACAAGAAACCCCGGATGTAGTAAGCCTGTCTGAACACTGGTGTAGTCATATCCATGGAGGAACCATCATCTATATTAGGGCTGATCTCAAGTTCCAGCCGATACGAATTTCTCACTTGAGTGAAGAAATGCATTGTGAGTGTTGTGGGATATCTGTTGTGACACCTGATCGCAAAATTTGTGTAGTAAGTGTTTATAAGCCACCAACGGGAAATATGGAGATATTTTTAGGCAAGTTTTGTGATGTATTGGAATTATGCAGTGAATCTCATCTTGATATTTTTCTCTGTGGGGATCTGAATATCGATTTCTTGGTGAATTGAATAAACAAACAATCATTACAAGATATTCTTGTGAGCTATAATCTAAGAGTCACATCCTCAGGATAATAAGTCTATGGTCACATCTATGACTCCCACAAGAGTTTTCATGAATAAGCTTGGACAAATATCATCCACAAAAATAGACTATATTTTAACTAATGTTGATGTTGATTGTTGTAAATCTATCGTATACGAAGGTCATTTTAGTGATCACAGAATATTTGCCTTAACTGTCTCCCATTTTGGTAAGACTTCAAAAAAAGAGAGCGAACAAACATTTTATCGTGACATGTCTGAGCAAAATACTAGAAAATTCAAAAACGCACTGTCTATAGCTGATTTTAGCGAACTTTATCTCGAAGATAATATTGAGGATGCTACAAACACGTTCATTGATATTTTAACCTATTATCTAGATATCTATTGCCCAGTCAAAACAAATTATAGAAAGTATCAAGTTAATAAAGGGCAATGGGTGACGATAGAAGTTAAACAAGCTGGAAAAGATTTAAAAAATCTCTACTGGTTGAGTAGAAATGTAGAGGGGCATGATTTCCAAGGATTATACAGAAAGGCTAAAACAGAATATAATAATTTAATTAAGACAACCAAAAGACATTTTCATGAGCAACTTGTGAACAATTCTAATAACAAGGCTAAAACAATCTGGAATCTAGTGAATAAAAAAAACTGGAAGAAAGAAAAAAGGAAATGATATAAAAGTCAGCTCCGATGGTGTAATTTTAACATATCCTTCAGATGTAGCAAATACGTTCGCGGAATACTTTGCTAATGTTACTGAAGATACTCTTAATAGTTATTTTGGACAGTCGAGGCCAACGACCTGTACTGCATCGAAAATATTTAACAAAACATTTTTCTTCACACCTGTGACACCTGAAGAAGTTGAAGATATGACTAATAACTTGACAAACAAATCCAGTACGGGCATCGATAATATATCAACAAAAATTTTGAAGGCAGGCATCAAATCTCTCTCTTCATTTATGTCATCTCATTAACTTATCAATTATGGAGGGCAAATTTCCAACGTCCTTCAAATATGCATAAATTATCCCAATTCATAAAAAAATGATCCGGAAAATGTGTCAAATTATCGACCAGTCTCAGTGCTGAGTGTTATATCTAAAATATTCGAGAAAGTTGTATATAGCAGTATATATTGGATACAAACAATCTAATAACCTCGCACCATCATGGTTTTCGTGCCAATTAACACAAACTGCTGCATGCAATTTTTTCGAATATGTGTACATGGAACTGGACAGCGGAAGGCATGTGGCAGGTCTGTTTTTATATTGTACATAAAATAAATTGTACAATGAAGGATTCAGAGGAATTTTTCTCGAATGGATATCAGATTTTCTAACCAATAGGAAGATGCTAGTCGAAGTAAGGAAGGCAACATCAAAATCTTACACTATGAACAGAGGAGTTCCTCAGGGGTCTCTGTTGGGGCCGTTGATATTCCTACTCTTTATAAACGACTTACCGGAACATCTGAAATCACACCTTTTAACCATATATGCGGACGATACATCATTGGCAGTCTCTGCACATACCTCGGAGGAACTCATGTCATCTATTGAGGATACCATATATACCTTCGTAAATTGGTGCAAGTCTAACTGTTCAATGGTGAATGTTGAGAAGACAGAATGCATATATTTTCATTCCCATAATATAATTAACAACTCACGTTCTCTCACTATGAATTTTGAAAACAAAACAATGATTGAATCAACTACAACAACGAAGTTCTTGGGTTTGAATATCGACTCTAATCTTCGACAGATAGATCAAGTTAACACTAAACTAACACTGTTAACACTAAATTAAATAATGCATATTATGCAATATCTAGAGTAAGAGACACCATGCCCACCAATGCAATAATCAATGTACACTATAGTCTAGTATACAGTCACTTGTGCTATAATATCATTTTATGGGGCAACTCAGTCGAGGCAATTAAAATATTTGTGACACAAAAAAAAATCATTCGAAAGATGTTCGGACTGGATTATCGACAAACTTGTAAGCCCACCTTTATCAAATATAAAATCTTGTCTTTTTACAGCGTGTTTATTTATCATTGTCTTCTGTATGTGAGAAATAATATCAATACATTTCAACTGAATTCTTCAAATCATTTTACTATGACACCAGAAACTCAGATCACCTACGTACTCCTAAACACAGAACAACAAAACTAGAAAATAGTTTCAGATATATGGGAATGAAATTATACAATCATCTTCCATCACTTATTAAAAATATAATTTCCAATTCTTCTTTGAAAAAACAATAAAAAATCTAATGGTCACCAAATGTTACTATAATATAGATGAATACCTGC
The DNA here is from genome assembly GCA_963576655.1 of Gastrophysa polygoni. Taxonomy (NCBI): domain Eukaryota; kingdom Metazoa; phylum Arthropoda; class Insecta; order Coleoptera; family Chrysomelidae; genus Gastrophysa; species Gastrophysa polygoni. The sequence continues at coordinate 33,819,174 of OY755083.1, forward strand.
AGGCTGACTTGCAGCAACCACTGTTGCCAAATAATTTGAATTTGTACTGTCAATAATTGTATTTGTGTATTTTATCATCAATTTCACCAATTTTACCAATTCAAACCATTTTGTAAGCGCTTGACTTGTCCTATACATTTTGTAATGTCTGAGAGGATGAATGAATATTATTATTATTATTATTATTATTATCCCTGACCAGAAAAACTCGACCCAGTTTTTAGCGAAAGAGCCGAAAAAAATTAATTTTGAAAATTCTTTTTTTCGTGTGTAGAGTCTTCCAGCCTATTTGGCAAGAAATTATTCTCAGTGAGGGTGATTTTGGACATGTTCAGCCTCATCCCTGACCAGAAAAACTCGACCCAGTTTCTTGCAAAAGTGCCGAAAAAAAATAATTTTGAAAATTACTTTTTTCCTGTGTAGAGTCTTCCAGCCTATTTGGCAAGAAATTATTCTCAGTGAGGGTGATTTTAGACATGTTCAGCTACATCCCTGACCAGAAAAACTCGACCCAGTTTCTTGCAAAAGTGCCGAAAAAAATTAATTTTGAAAATTACTTTTTTCCTGTGTAGAGTCTTCCAGCCTATTTGGCAAGGAATTATTCTCACTGAGGGTGATTCTGGACATGGTCAGCTATATCCCTGACCAGAAAAAAAGTTATGAGAAAACTATTATGGTTTTTTTTCCCGTGGAAACTCCTACAATCACTCTTCACGAATTGCAAATATGATATACAAATATTTGGAACCTAGGATATACCCAATCAAATCTATCCAAATCTGGTTTCGACGTTTTCAACATCTATTTTTCATTCGTTATTCCCATTCGGTATATTTGAAACTCAAATATCAATATACAATTCATATTCCCTTATACGTTTCCTTAAAGGGGGGATACACGCCACTGACCATACAATCGGGTATGTTCGGAAATCTAGGCAGTCAGCTTCTGGCAGCCCATTTCACACCCGTCTACAATGCGCAGTGCGCAGTTAGCAGTGCAGCGCATCACCACAGTGTCATTTTTATCACGTGGTGCAGTGTACTTGGCGAAACATATATATATATGTTGGCGACGAAAAGCTAAACCACTGAACTATTGGGAGAAACACAACTTTATGCGACACTAGCGGTGTGAATGTGAACTACCCGAAACGCGTATTCTCACTATTCTCGCATTGTTTACTTTTTGTTGTGCTTGGCTTCCATTAGATATTAGTGTGTAATTTAAGAGTTTTTATTGTGTATTGTTACTGTGACCGCGAATTTTGGATATCAAAATGCCGAATGAGAAGAGGAAGAATAACACTAACTGTTGTGTTTATGGGTGCACTTCTAGGAAGTCTAAAAATCCAGATTTGCACTTCCATTATTTCCCCCCTAAAAAGCAACATATAGTTTACATAACTAATAAAAGAGGAGTCCTCGAAGAAGTTGATCGCCGTAAGGCCTGGGAGAATGTATTGTTGATGGGTAAACCTGTTACCAAACATATGCGGGTATGCTCCAGACATTTCAGACCTCAAGATTACACCATGAAAACAGGTAAGATGAGGGTTAGCTTTCTGACAGTTGATTCTAGATTTCAACTTGAGATTCTTACAGGGCTTCTTACAAACAAAGTTTCTCCGAGGCTAAGCAGAAAGGCTGTACCATCACAGAATTTACCCAGCAAATCATGCGAACTGAAAACAATCAAGTGTCCAAGAAATGATAGGTTGGTCAGAAGGCAGCAGTTCAGAGAGTATCAAACTGCTTCAGCTTCCAGAACATCTCAGTCTGTTATTGTTGACATGGTTCAAGAATTACAAATTAATGGATTGGAACAAGATGCTGTTGATAGGTTATTGCAACTGTATGAACCTAGGGATCAGCCTCGGGATCAGCCATCTACAAAATGTGACAAGACTTTTCAGGTATCAAATGGTGATTTCAAAACTGAGTTTTGGCAAACTATCAAATCTGATTCAATGTTGAATTCAATCAGTGGTGTACCAAATTTTGTGCTGCTGAAAGTGATTTGTCGGTTAGTTGATCAGTATTACCCACAAAAAAGGCATACCATCCTATCCACCACAGACAGTGTACTGTTAGTTTTTATGAAATTGAAACTGGGCACAAAATTTAAGATAATTTCATTTTTCTTCCATATATCCACTTCTCTATGTTCCAAGATATTTAGCAAATTTATTCAAATTCTGTCAAAAGTTTTCAAATCATTCATTGTTTGGAATGCAGACATAGTATCCCAACTTCTTTCACAAATTTTCAAGATGTGAGAGTGATTCTTGATTGTACAGAAATTCCCATAAATCAACCAAAGTCTCTATGTTGTAGAGTAAAAACATACTCTTATTATAAAAAGCGAAATACAATTAAAGTAATGACAGGTGTAAGTCCTGGTGGACAGCAGAGCTCATGGTGGTCGCACATCAGATAAAACAATTGTTGAAGATAGTGGGATCTTAAATATGTTAGAACCACATATTGATGCTATCATGGTTGATAAAGGGTTTCTTGTGGAGGAAAAGTGCAATCAACATTACATCAAAATGATAAGGCCCTCATTTTTGAGAAAGAAAAAACAATTTTCTGAACAGGAATCTATACAGAATAGAGAAATAGCTAGAGATAGAGTTCATGTTGAAAGGGTCAATCAGAGATTACACCTTTTCAATATTCTGAATATACAAATGTCATGGTCTTTAGTTCGACATATTGATAGCATAATTATGGTTTGTAGTGGTATGGTAAATTTACAAAACCCTCTATTCTCTGAAGACAAATTTATTTAAGAATCTTTGCAAATTTTGATTGATGTTTGGTACATAAGTGAGCCAGTAGTTATTTTTTTGAATCATTCATATCATGTTCTTTGTACAAAACAATTATGTCCCTTTTTCCAAAATCAATAATAAAGTATTTTACATAGACTTATTATCCTTAATAAGTCTATGGTATTTTATTGTCAAAATGGTACACCCATGTTATAATCATAATGAAAGGCTTCGATTTTATTTGTTTGCATCACTATCATTTTCGTAGATATAATTCAATAGTGTCATACAAGAATATTTTTTTTGTTCAAAATATATAGAAGTTTTTCAGAAGAGCAATGTATTGGTATGTAGCTGAACTTTAAATATCTGTATTCCCATGTAATAAAAGTTGTCAATGGATTTTTTTTTCATTTCCATTGAAATATCCCAGCCATATTTCAGTTATTTTATGTTCCAAGATAGAATCGAATGGTTCATTGGAGAAAAATGAATTTGAAATCTTTTTCCAATGTACATATTTTTTGTTATAATCTCAAAGTTGACCATGACCTGAATTTTCTGTTCACTTTGCATTCACAAATATGGAAATGATTAATATCTTTTTGCAAACATGTAGGCATTGGAATATATATGAAAAAAAAACAATATTATATTTCTAATACGATTTTTAATTGCATAAATATATTGTATTATGAAATATTTATAACAGTATAATTATTATATAGATCACAAGTCAAACTTTGGTATGTGGTTATCTGACAATGATGACTAATGAAAATGAGAATATGATGGCGAAATAAGAAGTAAAAAAAGAAACATTTATGTACATTTTTTAAGACTGGACCATATCAGACAAATATTAATTCACCCATCTATTCTTACCAACATGTTGCATTAAATTATATACTGATAAATACTTATAATTTTAATATTAGGTTTCACAAACAAAATGCAACATTTTGGTGAAATATTTCTCAGATATGGATGATATCAACTGTTTTGCAAATTGCTCATCAAATGGAACTTCCAATTTGAGATAAGTCTTTGAGAAGCTGGAATAAATAATAAGATCGCATATCTTCAAATTCATGAGTGATAACCCAAGCTGGATCTGTTCATAATAGGAGTGTTTCCAACCCAGCAGAAGTAATCTTCAGATAACTGCATGCTGTTGTAAAAGAATTTGTATCTTTTGTTTTTCCTGTAATTATAATTATTTATGAATATTACTAAATAGAAAATGTATTTTTACCAATGAAAGGGCATTTAATTTCTACAAGCTTGACAGGAATTTCTCCATCTGTGACTAGAGCATCTGGAGAAAACCCAAGCCAAGAAAAATTCTTGTGAATGATAATTCCCAAATCTTCAATAACTTTCAGGTCTGTGCATTGCTTATATGCGTGAAGTGCATTTTTTTCTTCATTTTTTCCATGCTCCACATATTCATTGGTGAATTCCTTCGAAAAAAAAAACAGTGTTTGGTTTTTCTTTGCCAGCACGCATCACTATTACTCATACTATATGTGAAAATTGAGTAGCAATTGCTTCCTAAAAAATAAACAGCGTTTAAAAACATACCTGTTCACAATATTTCAAATGTTACAGAAATTATTTTGAGATTACTAACATGAGTAAATTACATTTTAAATTGAAGCAGAAATTACACAATCAGTGCAAAGTGTGAGAAAAAAGAAGTATACCTGTAATTCTGAATTTTCGAATTCTAAACCATTCCTCAGAAGTGTTACACTGTTCAATAGCTTTCCACTTATTTCTGCAACATTCTTTCAGGTCAAAGTTTATTCAAAAAATATGAGGAACTGCAGTGCACATATACAGGGTGAGTCAAAAATGTGTACCGAGCTTTCTGGGGGTGATAGTACATTGAAAAATAAGTGTAGTTTGATGATTAAACTCATGGCCCAAAATGCATATTAAGGGAGATATATCCTTCCAAAGTTGATAGGATTAAAATAATTTCTACGCATAACTTCTGAACGACGAAAGCCACCCGATTGAAATTTTGTGCATGAAAACAGGAGCATTCGATGGAGCGAAGAAAATTACATGAAAAAGGTACTCTTATTCAAATACAAAAAATTGAGCCGTTCGTGAGATATTTGAGTTTTTGTAGTTACATGATATCAGCAGATTGATTTTATTCATCGCGAGATTCATCGGTAACAATATTTTAGCAGGCCATGATGAATAATTTTGTTCTCAATTTTGACGTTCATGTCATCAACATTCGAGTCAACATTGTTGTAGTCGATTTGTTCGTGTGGTTTTTCTGTGTCATTTATCACTGCGATTATCAACTGAGATTTTAAGAAATATGGCAGGTTATTCGTTCTCTGAACAAACTGATATGCTTCTAATGCTTGGCGAGTGCTTCGGAAATGCAAATGCTGCTGAAATATCGTTATACCGATGAATCTCGCGATGAATAAAATCAATCTGCTGATATCATGTAACTACAAAAACTCAAATATCTCACGAACGGCTCAATTTTTTGTATTTGAATAAGAGTACCTTTTTCATGTGATTTTCTTCGCTCCATCGAATGCTCCTGTTTTTTTCACCGAAAATAATACAGGGAAAAAAGTTTTCTACAAAAAATCATGACTCACCCTCTGAAAACACCCTTTATAACAATATCTGAAATGTGGAAGTGTGACGAAAAAATGTATTTTGACAACATACATTCATGCACCAAATTTCAATCAGGTGGCTTTCATCGTTCAGAAGTTATGCGGAGAAATTATTTTAATCTTATCAACTTTGGAAGGATATATCTCCCTTAATATGCATTTTGGGCCATGAGTTTAATCATCAAACTACACTTATTTTTCAATGGTCTATCACCCCCAGAAAGCTCGGTACACATTTTTGACTCACCCTGTATATATTGTTGATGTATGTAGGTATACAATTTTTGTTGGAGTTGACTGGAAGAACTTCATCCAATTGTTTCTTTTTTCGTGAACTGAAACAAATAGGTTACACCGAGGTCATACATAGCCATTAGCACAATTGTGATTGAATAATGGCTTACCAGTGTTTACTAATATTGCTGTCAGGTATTGCTTTCATCACAACTTCCAAGCAATTCCTCATTTCATCTTCTGACAGATCACGTGCAACTCTTAGCCTACTCCTAGTTCCAACCAAACATGGATATTCACTGATTGAAACAGGTTTGTACATTTCCTTTGCCTCAGATTTGGCTCTTCTCCAATAACACTCAACATCAGTAGATGATAAAATCTCGAGATTGCTGATGTCCATCCTGAAACGAAAAAAAAAAAAAAAATGGCCAGAAACACAACTAAACAATAAATTTCGACTTCGGTGTCAGTTAAATTGATAGGGCCTCGTCAGTTTTGTAGGGAATACAACCTAGTACAGTTGAGTAGTAATGCAGAAATATGTTTGCATGTTCCAGACAATCCAGCTTTACATGTGCATTTCATCTCCTCAATCTTTACATCATCAGCAATCGAAAATGTTCCCTCAATTTGATGAGGTTGTCCTTGAAGTGCAGATTGCAGATGTCTGAAGGCAAAGACCTGTGATGTTAATGCTGTGCCTTGTACTGGACTTCTTTCCACATAAAATCACATGATTTGAATGCAACACTTGCTCGCCCTCCACGATACAACGACTATCAGGTGTTGCATCCAAATACTTGAAAATTTCCGATAACTTCAAGAACATAATGGAGAAATTCTGGAAAAAATATAAAGAAGTTAGAGTGAATAGACATAACCTCAATTTCAGAATATCCTAATGAAATTTCAATCGGGTGGCTTTCATCGTTCAGAAGTTATGCGGAGAAATTATTTTAATTTTATCAACTTTGGAAGGATATATCTCCCTTAATTTGCTTTTTGGGCCATGAGTTTGATCATCAAACTACACTTATTTTTCAATGGTCTATCACCCCCAGAAAGCTCGGTACACATTTTTGACTCACCCTGTATACTGAGAATCAATACACTTAATTCCCCAAAAACAAATACTTCCATCAGTATTCAACAAGACATGGCAAACAATTTTGCGTCCCTATAAATATTCAACTACCCTATAAGAGCAAAGTCTGCAGTATAATGGAGTAAAATTCTTCAATCATCCTCCACTATCCATAAAAATCGTGAATGACCAAATTCTTTTTAAAACAGCTCTCAAGAACTTTCTAATTGAGAAGTGCGTATATACAATTTCTAATGATTTTATGTGCTGAGTCAATGTTCTGCATACTGTACTATTGAATTTTGATTTTATCTTCATGTATTTTTGTAATTTTGTTGTATCATTATTATTATTCGTAAAGGTACGGTACCTTTTTGTCTATTCACAAAGTGTGAAACCATAGAATAATCGTTTACACAAGAACAATAAGTTGGAAAACAGCGGGAAATTTCACATCGGCCTCGGAAATTTACTACCAACTACGAGTACGATCTGCCTGCATACCAATAACAAAGAGATATGAGATACTTGGTAAACATAGCGACTGCGATTGTAAGCCTTGTAAGCGATTCTTCTCCAAAAGCTATCATTGAATATATTTTGTAGGGTATTTCATATTTTCAGTGAATTCATTGCTTGTGCATATATTTGTGCATAGCATAATGTACATAACCTAGAAACTTCATGATAGTGAAAGTGTTTGAATTTGATTTTCTTAGGGGTGTTTGTGGGGTTTTGCTCCTTTGCTTGTTACGTTTGGAGTGCTTTTGCTACAAATTCCAACGAAACCTAAAGACGGATTTATGCACAGCGCTTTTTCTTTCATTTGTTTCTTCTCTTTCATTAACGTATTCATTAAAATGTTGGAAAATATTTATTTCCATGTAACCATTCATGCATCCAACATAACTTTAATTTTTCACTATCCTGTATTCAAGAAATAACCAACTTCGATCTTTTAGCGAAAAGTTGAAGTAAAATACGATGTGCGCATGCGCGAATCTGTCATTGATAATTTCCTCTTCTTTTTATCAATCGTGGTTAGATTTTTTTCTACTTTGCCACTTATTTAGACAGGAATGAAACTCTCATCGAAAAAATAATTGAACAACTGTGAGGGCAATAATGTAAGACAGTAAGAACCTCGTAATTTGAGTTTGAGTTCATCACTATAAACTGTTTAAACACAAATAATCATATCGGGCTAAGTACATAAGAGACTAGTATCACATGACGAAGTTCTGTGCATAAAGGCGAAAAAGTCCTTAATGAAAGGTTGAATCTCCGAACAACGAACCCAATGTTCAATGATCGAAGGGTTGAATCAAATGAAAGTTAATGAAAGAGAAAAGTAAAGATAAAGCGTCGTGCATATATAAATTCACCCCAACTCAGGAGGAGTTAATTGTGCAGCTAATGACTGTAGAAGTCGTTCTAATAATAATGTAGGACAGCGGCCTCTACGATTTTTCTGGTTTTCTAATCCCATCCAAGAAGAGCGAATGATCACATGGAAAGTATTAGTATTAGGCAACTACATCTGTATACGAGGAGAATTTCTATTTCAGAGATGAATATATCGAACTTGGAAATTTCATTGAGATTGATGTGGTCAAAATACTGAAAAAAAAAACAAGAAGCATCAGTATGCGAACTGATGTAGATGAGGTGATTGATGTAATAAACTTTACATCAATATGAGGTGTATGCTGAAACACAGACATATGATGGAAAATCTGACTATCAAATGCGAACAGATATGTGGCTTGTCAAGGTCGTACAGCAGATCTGAAGGCTACATCGAAGGAGAATGCACAAATCCTGCAATGGTTCGATCAATTCAAAGGCAATAATACACATGTCATTTTTGCCTTATATGTTCATTGTAATTTCCAATTCTGGAAATTTGTGAAATACGGTTTAGTTATTGATTTCACATTTTGTGACTATTAGTTCAACAAACATTTTCCATTTTAGTTGACCGATGTTTACTTCAGACAAAATGATCTACCAACACATAATGAAGAACATTACATCACAGTGGATATTTGGTTGGAAAATGTTTGACCAAACATAAATGTTGTATATGCAACATTACAGTAAATAACTAGGAGTATCAGATGCCACTAAATTATTCTATCACTACAAGGGTAGGTCTCTATGAAATTATCCACCAATTATTCGAATGAGTGGAGCTCATTTTCAAGAGATACTGGAAAATATGGATAAAGAACAGGAGTCTATGGAAAATTACTTCTACGAAAAATCTTTTGTTAAATACATTTCATCATTAGAAGTAATTATGATGAAAAATATCCATACCATAGCTCATGGAAGAGTAGGGGGAACAGTGTATAACCTGATAAAAAATGTACCATCTACACATCCTTGTCCAGAATTTCTTCATGAATATTTTTTACAACTTTATATTTATTTATTTATTTATTTATTCATACGGGCGAGCCCATTTAGGAAAAATTATTACATTGTATAAGCAAGATAATTACATTGTATAAGCAGATAGAATATAAAGTACAGTGGTAATATGTCAAAATATGAGTGCTTTACATTGTTCAAAATGACTATGAGAGCTTTACATTTTTCAAAATAACTATTTGTGTTTAGAAGTTGATTTTTTTAAGATGAGCCTTGAAACTATTTAATGATGTACCAAATAATGGAAGCTCCTTGAGAGAATTTGCTAATCTGAGTGTTCGTGAGATGAAGTTATTGAAAGTATAGTTGGACCTGTGGAAAGGTATGTGGAATGTTTGAGTTTGTCTAGTTGACCGAGAAGGTACCAAGAAATTAATTTTCAAAAGGAGATTGGGGCAATCGTATCTGCCATTTATAATATTGAAGAGCAGAATAAGATCTCTATGTTTTCTACGGACCACAAGAGTGGGGATATTTAGATTGTATTCCAGTAGTGCATATTCACAGTGAAGACCTGATTTGAAAGCTACGTATCTTAGGAAATTATTTTGAATCCTATCAATTTTCGCTATATAGGTTGTGTAGTATGGGGACCAGACTGTTGAACAGTAATCAAGATTAGCTCTAACTAAGGAGCAATAGAGGGCTTTTATTGCAGTTATATCATTGAAATCACGGGTTGTTCTCTTGATAAAGCCTAACATTTTCGTGGCTTTCTGCACTATATTAGTAATATGGGGATTGAAGCTGAGAGAAGAGTCTAGGATAACTCCGAGATCTTTAATTTGGTCAACTGAGTTTATTAACTGCCTGTTGATGTCATAATTGAATAAAACTGGGTGATGGGAACGGTAGAATCGCATAATGTGGCACTTTTCGGGATTTAAGTCCATGCCATTTGATAAGCACCAAGTTGATAGGTTATCCAGATCAGATTGAAGGAGGAAAGCATCCTCGGGATTATTTATAATTCTGAAGCATTTCAGATCATCCGCAAATAATAAGGCCTTGCTATTTGGAAAACAGGAAGTGATGTCATCAATGAATAAATTGAACAAGAGAGGGCCCAGGTGTGACCCTTGGGGAACTCCAGATGTTACTTGGAATGCGTGGGAGTAGTAATGATTTACTCTGACTATTTGTGACCTGTTGGATAAATAGCTGCCTAACCACTGGAGTGCTAAGCCATCCAAACCATACAGGTTAAGTTTATGAATTAGGAGTTCATGATTCACTCTGTCAAAAGCCTTAGAGAAATAAGTATAAATAGAGTCAATCTGCTGACCCTTCTCTAGGGCCTCGGACATAAAATCGACATATGTAATCAGACCCAATTCAGTGGACCTACCAGAACGAAAGCCAAATTGTTGTGTGGATATAATGCTGGAACAGTCGAAAGTGAGAAATTCAGTTATAATATTCTCGAATACTTTAGGGGTAGTGCTGAGTATAGATATGGGTCGATAATTCTTTATATCTGATTTCATACCAGACTTGTAAATTGGGGTGACAAAAGAAAGTTTCCAATATTCAGGAAATTCACCAGAGTCAAGAGACTTGTTGAAAATATGGAATAGTGGTCTGGATAATATGAAACAGCATTTTTTCAAGAGAACTGGTGGGATGCCATCGGGTCCAGGTCCCTTATTGATGTCGAGCTTGGATAATTTATCATAAATTGTAGATATTTGGATGCGATAAGACGTTACATTTAATTTAGATTGGATATGGTCTTGTTGTAAAGTCAGGGACTTTTTAGTATAAACTGATGAAAAGTGCATTGCAAATAGATTTGCAATATCATTGCCACAAGAGGCTTTAGAGTTATTTAGGAACATCATATTTGGTATAGCATTATTTTCTCTTTTACTACTTACAAAACTCCAGAAAGACTTCATGTTATTCTTAACAGAAATTTCAACAGAGTGAATATAATTAAAGTAGCACTGTCTTGAAAGAAGTTTACATTGTGATCGTAACTGGCTGAATTCTTCATAGCTTTGCGGTGACCTTGAGCTTTTGTAAATCATGTGAGACATCTTCTTCTCTCGTATCAGCTTCCTGAGTTCTGTAGAGTACCAATGTGGAAATGTATTGGTACGTACCTTCTTCAGTGGAACGAATAGCTCAATAATGGAGTACAGAGCGTCATAGAAGATGTGGATCATGTCGGAGAGGTCCTTTTTGACAAGGATTGCGTCCCAATCAATCGCTTCCAAGCATTGGCGTATAGCTGTGAAGTTTGCATTGCGGAAATCATAATAAGATTCTTCTCCAGGGGTGTTGGTGTTTTCGGCCCTAATCAGCAAGGAAGTTTCGAGTGGTGGGTGAAAGTCATCAGGAGTTATTAGGATGTCTACAGCTTTAGATATTGTAAGTTCCACTGGCGAGAGAATGAGATCAAGAAGGGCACCCCTACTGTTGGTGATTGTATTACATTGAAAGAGGTTGTGTAGCTTTGTTATATATTATATCGTGAAATATAATAATGAAAAATTTCAGACAGAAGGAATGTTCAAGGAACAAGAAAATTGGAAAAGTTGAGACACTACCGAGGGGTAGATCACTGGGGCAGTCAGGTGTACATTCTTATGGCAGCCTGTGGCAGTCCGATGGCAGTCCGGGCAGTACGTTGGCAGTCCGTGGCAGTCCAGTGGCAGTCCAGTTGTAGTCCGATCAGATCAGATCAGATCAGATCAGATCAGATCAGATCAGCTAATCAAATACAGCAATCTCATTTCATTGAATTGAGATTGCGTGATTTCACCATTTGAGTCGATTTTTCCACGTTCATTCGTAAATACGCTGAGTGAGTACTCTTTATATATATATTATATTTGGTGAAACCATCTCCATTCATTGATTTCCAAGAAATATTTCTTTGCACATAGGTGGGTACATGAGATTTTGAGTGCTACAGGTGACGTAGTCAGAGCCCTGATCAGAAGCTAATAATCTATGATACTGATATGATATGATCACTGATACTGATTCTACCTCTCATTTCATTCGGTCTCCACATAACTGCATGAATTCTAAAATTGAGTGACCCTGACTATGTCTATGACATGTGACTATGTGACTGAACCACGCTGAGGGTAGTGATACTGTATAATTATATTTTCTAGGTTATATAGGTTTGACGAATGCTTGACAGGAAAACAACGGAAATCTTCCTCGAGTTGACCTTTTTTTTTTTTTTTTTATCTGTGGACAACACGAAAGGGAAACCTATGATGTTCGAGGAACATCAGAACTGTATCGGCTACAGAAGCCTGTAGCTGATTTGCGCAGATTGGGCAGACCAAAAACGTATACCTCATTAGATTTTATCCGCTTTACCCCAGTTGATGTAGGAGTCGCCAGTTTTCCGGAAAATGGCGCCATCATTCGACAACTATGATCCCCAAGTTCTAGCATTAGATAATCCACCAGCACATACTGGATAGGTTTTTGATGAATTTGTAAAGAATTGTAAAGATCCCAAAAATTTATTTTAATTGTCGCTATCATCCTCAAGTTAATCAAACGGAAAGATTCAATCGAGCAATTTGAACTGCTATCCGAAGTTTCATAAAAGATTCTCATGAACTTTGGAATAAAGAAATCCTTGAAATCCAGCATGCCTTGAATTCATCAACTCATGAAGTAACTGGGTTCAGTCCCAATTTTTCTTAATTTTGGACGAATAACTCCAGCATCTGGAGATTATTATGGTGAAAATTCCGATTATGAACTCAATAACGAGGAAGCCAGATAGCTATATTCTGAAGAAGTTGAAAAATTGCCACCACTTTATAGAAAAGTCGAAGATAGGTTGAGTGCTTCATACAAGAAAAACGCCCAGTATTACAATCTTAGGAGGCGAGAATATATTTTCAAATATGGTTTTGTCTGATGCTGGGAGAGATTTTTCGGCCAAATTGGCACAGCGGCATGTTTTATGTAAAGTCAAAAAAGTTTTGTCGAAAGTGGTTAATGAGTTGAGTAATATGGATGGTACAGATGCTGGTACATGGCATGTATCCAAACTCAAGCCATATTCAGGCATTGATGAAGAGCCAGGTGAAGTTTAATGGAAATTAGTTGATGACTTACACAGCCAACTTTTTGTAATTGATGAGTAGTTCTGAGGAAATTAATCAATAAGCTGAAAATTTTGTCGTTAACAACGGTAATGTACTGAAAAACGATAAGTCATCTAGCTTTCTGTTGATTGGTGAATCATTCAAATTTTTTTGGATTCTTCTGTCGGTTTGAAAACCCGCCTTTTTTGTTGAACTCAAGTCACTGGAATTTTTTGGAGTTTTTTAACTCATCTTCACACCTGACCTTATGATATGGATGTCTTTCGAAGAATCCTATTTGAGGAATGTACAATGTACATTCTCACCTTGTAGATTTTTTTAGGACTGATGACTAGTCATAGTTAGGATAGGAATGGAAAAAAATATTCAAAACTGAAGCCACTCAGGGTATCACCAATGGTCCTCCTAAAAAAAATAGTTAGGTCAGATATTATCCTTATGGTATCACCAATGGTGCTTCTGAAAAAATAGTTAGGTTAGATATCATCCAGATAAAAATTAATTAAGGTGCGCACCATAATTGATTAGTTAGACTGATATAATAGTATGTGAATAAAGTACATAATTTTTTTGTAGATTATTATAGGATAGTGAATTAGGTACTCACCTATTTCTTTCATCAGGGTAGTTGGCTGTCCCTAGCATTGCGCCCAAAGTAACTTGAACTTGACACAGTCCCCAACTAATGGTAATTTGTACTTGAGGGACACTTTGAGTTACAAATTTCAAACCATGTCAGAAACACCTCCTAGGTTTTTTTTCACCTGCGAAATGAAGCTAGAAGCTGAAAAGAAGGAGAAACATCCTCTAAGAAGTTTGATTCATCGTCTTTAGCATCTTTGATGAATCCACAGACTACTGGATGAATCCTTATTTCATATGGACGGCACTGTCAAATGTGCATCTGTGATATTTTGACTCACAGAACTAGTGATTCTGACTTAGATTCTCATTTGACAGCGCCGTCCATATGAAAAATGCTAGATCCATACAGAGTTCTTGTCATAGGAGGATCCATACACAAAATACACCTCCAACTAGGTGACCTTGGTTCATTGTTTTTAGTTGTGCGACCAAACACCAGATGCCCTTGTTATCTGTGACGTACAGAGCGCAGGTTCAAGCGCAGCATCCAAAATGGCGTTCATTTATCGTTGGACGATTTAGCTGACAGTGTGCATGCTGTGAATTTTTATAATTATTGTGAAGTGCTATTTTCTTGATAAGTAGACGATTAACTACATCTCTGAAATATCGCTGCGATGTCTTTTATAGACCAGCGACCATTGTAAGTCGCGAGGATGTAACGGTTACATCCTCAGGACTAACTTTTGTCACACTCATGTTTCCTGCTGGCGATGTCTATGCGATGTACTTCTGGAATATCGATGCGATGTGTTTATGACGTAGCAGGGATGTGACGAGAAGACACAGCAGCGATAGCGACATCTATGCGATGTACCTATGAGACATCTTTAGGATGTGTCCATAAGATGTACAGGGTGTTTCTTGATATTGAACCTCCCTCAACTTCTTTGTTTTGAGGATACTGAGATATGGTGAATATGCTAGGTGGATGAAATAACTTGAATTTCGATTTGGGATATTTTTTGGTATACAGGGCCTTCAAATTTTCAGCAAAGTACATTGACTTTTGTTTTTCCAAATAGGACACTGATTTTTTGGCAGATCGATAGAGCTGTTTCATTTTCAATTCCATTGATACGAAATTTGCGAGTTTGGATCGAAAATGAATGAGCTGTATTATTGAAGTTCAACAAAACACTCGATATCACATGATGTAGGTTTAGCTTAGTTGGTTCTGAAAACATGTCATTTATATATTGACAAATCCTTTGTCTGTGCTCCATGGAGGTATCAATATATTATTGACATTTTTTCAAAGCCCTAATACATTTTATGTGATTATGTGTATTTTGGTCAACTATAATCGTAAACAAAAGTTGATCTCCATTTGTAGGAAATGAAAGACCTTGTGTACCAATAAACATTTGAAATCAAAATTCCAGTAGTCATTTCATACAAATTTTATATCCACCCATTCCCCAAACATCAAAAACAAAAAAGTAAAATGATAAAAAGGATGTAATGTCGAGACATATACTCCAATTGCAAACAAAAATATATTTCCAACATAAAAGTTTCACTCAGAAAAACACAATAGCTAAACACAACTGCATTCTTGCATTGAAAAATAAAAAAATAATGAAATTCCAGGATCTTCTTCCATCTCATTGATTGGATTTTTGTTCCCAATCTTCTGCTCTGCATGCCTGAACCAATCGAAACAAGCAAACTTGATGTTTTTTTCAGTATCTTTGTGCTGTTTCATTATAATATCTGAAAATCAATGATAAATTGAAAGAACTTGGTAGTCATTTGTATTGCTTCCTAGTGCCTAGATAGAGCAATTCATACGAAATCGGAGCGATAAATAAAAAAGGGGTAATGTATGAGACGAAACAGATCAAAAGGATAATTTATGTCCACATCATACTACATCTCTTCATCAGTAATTATTACTTTCGGTGTTTCTTACCTCACTGAAAGCGAACACGTAGGTTTAGTGTCAACCTGTGATCAATGATTTACACAGTTCCAGACAAACTTTTGCAATATCTTCCAATTTTTTTTTCGACAAAATTTTACTTCCATTTCTTCTTGATTTTTCATTAAACTCAATAGCCCATAAGCGTAATGACTTTTCCAAATCAAAAGGTTCATATGAGACATGTCGGTATGATGAACACGAGAAGGAACATTACGACATAATTATTCTCAGATAGAAAATCAACTTAATTTTGTTAATTCACATTCACAAACACTAGAAAATACTCAAGCTCGTACCATGATACAATGAAAAGGACAATCATATCGTGAGCTCGTACCATGCACAGAGATGTTGTTGTTTGGCCTGGGCATGCGCACATTTTGGATTTACAGACTGACTAACAATCAATCAGAACGACTCTGGACAAGGCGGTGAATTTGAATCGCCGATCGCATAGAAGGTAACGGAAGTAGATGGAATACAGACTGTGTTACGGACACACCTTGATTGACAGAACACGTACATCGTTCAGTCAATGTATACGCCTCCATTTTTCATGACGAATTGATTTTTTTGAAATGAAAAATAATGAACTTGTTGAGGTAAAATTCCTAAGCATCGAACATGCAAGGACTAAGTATAGAGATTCAGAAAACTTAGATGGGAGGTTTTCTTCGTGTGGATGCAGTAATAATTTTGGCACTGAATAAGTTTTTTTGTTTGGCTTTTGACAACACGAAAGAGAATCCTATAATGTTCAGGGAACATCGTGTTAGCCAGCGGTGGAATTCAAGGAGCGAAAGAAAAGGTATTGAAATTTTTCTCAAAAGTTGGAAGCCCTTGAGAATCAGGAAAGACTTTACTAGGCAAATAATTTCATGACTTTGCCGTTCTATTGATGAATGATTCTGAATATAAAGACTGACAATATATAACTTATATATACCTTGAAAATACGATATCTCAGCTATGTCGAAGTATGATATCGAAGGGATGTCACAATATGACATAGGGATGTCTTGATCTAGCTATTGTTGATTCAGACATCTATGGTTGTCGCAGTATGATATCGTAGTAATGTTAACAAAATAACATCACAAGGACATCTAAATCTCGTTTCTCTAGATTTTGATATCCCTGAGATGTTGATATTTCGCCTGTGTTGACTAGGGATATTCCAGAAAACCGAAGGACAAATTGTATACCTGAAAGAAGAAATCAGTGCGGTGTGGGAAGAAGCAAAGAAAGGAGTCAACACACTTTGGGAAACGGTGTAAGAAATGGACCTCAAAATAACAGAAACAAATAAAAAAGCGGTGTTGGCAGTGCGAGAAGAACTAGTAAAGAAAATCGCTCGACTGAAAATTCAAGATCAGCGTGACAGGGTTGCCACATCGCACAATTCTCGAAACCACCGACTTTCGATGGTCAGTTAGCATGGTCCCTGTATCGTAAGCAGTTCGAAGCAGCGGCAACAGCCAATGGATGGAACGACGAGGAGAAAGCTACTGCACTCATAGTGACTTGCCCTGGCAATGTTACAGACGCTTCCAGAAGACCAAAATCGCAAGTATGGGGATCTCATTGCTGCTTTAGTGCTGAGGTATGGCAATCAACATCGGGAAAAAATCTATAGGACCCAGCTGAAAATGCGAGCGCAGAAACCTAGTGGAAGCCTGCAGAAGTTTGAATCCGACGTTCAGAGACTTATCCAGCTTGTTTACCCCGAAGCCCCGGAGGATTTCAAAGAACAGCTGGAGGTGCAAGTATTCATCGATGGGTTGAGGGACATCGAAATCCAGAGGACCCTAAGATTGACACACTTCAAGAGATGCAGCGAAGCTCTAGTTCGGTCATTAGAAGTGGAAGCAGCTCTTAACACCTCTACAAGGCCGAAAGTGAGAGCGGTGTCAATCGAAGAGCCACCTCTGAGCGAGAGTATATCGCAGATGCCCAGAATACTAGAGGAAATGGAGTCTAGGAATAACAGTGCCACCAAACAACCCAGGGGAAATTGCTCCAGATGTGGTAGGAGCGGACATTTCAAGAGGGATTGCAGAGTAAGAGTACCACCACGTTCTCCATCACCTTTCACGACACC
The DNA here is from genome assembly GCA_963576655.1 of Gastrophysa polygoni. Lineage (NCBI taxonomy): Eukaryota > Metazoa > Arthropoda > Insecta > Coleoptera > Chrysomelidae > Gastrophysa > Gastrophysa polygoni. The sequence goes on from OY755083.1 coordinate 33,837,125, forward strand.
TCCTCGTTCCTACTCACCTGCGAGGACATGAACATCCAGGGAGTCCTCGGACAGGTACCAGGAAAAGTAAAAGTAGCAAGCATATCGGGGCGCATGCTGACTAGTAATAACGAAGCTCCCAGGGTCATCCACGTCAATACGATAGGAAGAACCAGAAGATAGTTTGACCATCAGAGGAAAGGTGAACCAAAGAGATGTCATCTGCACTGGATCACTCAGATCCAATTTAGTTCTACGAACGGTCACGGAAGAGAATGTATCGATACGAGAGAAGGCTAGCATCACATTGAGCCTCGGAAGACTACACATTATGAAGGCAGGTCTCGTAGCAAATATAGAAGATGAATTCATTCTCGGAATGGACCTGATAAGGATTTTCTTTCGATGGTGAGCAGCGGATCATGAAATCTGGAAGTGAGGAATTCATTTTGACAAAACCATCTGAAAGAGGGCGTTCTGTGAAACTGCGAATTGCTAAAACTGCAAGGATACCTGGTTCATCTGAGAAGATCGTTGAAGCTAGACTAGAAGAGGACCCTGGGTTGGAATAGTATAGCCATGTGAAGAATCCTCCATCAAATTATTACTTGCTCGAGCTTAAATGAGGACAGAAAAGGACATTCCTGTAAGAATTGCCAATCTATTTCCTGATGAAATCACAGTCCGGAAACGAGACATCATAGGAGGATGTGAGCCAGTAGAATGGGTACCAGACTGCAAAACTAGCAGAGATTCAGGTCGAATGGGCACTACTGATGACGTAGTCGGAACAATCGGAAAATCCCTAACTCTTCTATCACCAGAAGATCATAAAGCCGCCATGAGATTCATTGTAGAGGAATGTGACGTGTTTGAGTCCGCAGGGTCACCAACAGGACGAACCAACTTGATCCGAATCTAAAATACAGACTATTCGAGACTGGCCAAAACCGAAAGATAAACACGAAGTGAGGAGCTTCCTAGGCCTGTGTACCTATTACCGCCGTTTTGTTGAAGGATTTGCAAACAACGCCGCTCCCCTTCATGAGTTGACAGGAGATAGAGTCAACTTCCATTGGTCCACTGAATGTGAAGACGCTTTCCGCTAGTTGAGGGCAGCTCTTTGTTCAAGTTCAATCTTGGCATATCCGAATCAAAAAGGACAGTTCATACTGGACATAGATGCGATGCGGGCTTGGAGTTGTATTGTCACAGGTACAAGATGCCCAAGAAAAAGTCATTGAATACTATAGCAGGGTGATTTCTGAGCCCGAAAGAAATTACTGAGTTACAAGGAAGGAACTTCTAGCGATAGTCAAGTCAGTAGATCACTTCCACAAATCCCTATATGGAAGGGAGTTCCTCATCAAGACTGATCATGCGGCCCTGAAATGGCTACTGGAGATGAAAAACCCGGAAGGACAGATAGCTAGATGGATTGAGAAATTAGACCATCAGTATCATTTCAAAATAAAACATCGCCCAGGAAGGCTACATAGCAATGCGGATGCCTTATCTATAAGACCATTTCCAGAATCCTGTAAGCATTGCCAGCGTATTGAACGTCATGGAGGAGTCGCCGATATGAGACGTACGACAGTGATACTTGAGGACAACTGGACCACCGAACAAGTGAGACAGGACCAAGAAACCGATCCAAGAATTATGGACTTTTTACATTGGAAGAAGTACAGAACTGCCAGACCCTCCTGGAGAGATATTTCGTATAGAGATCCAATCTTCAAGGCAATGTGGGCACAATGGGATTCAGCCGATGGGAGGTCGTCAATTTCCCAACTGGTTTTGCCCAGGAAGAGGATAGGTGAAAATCAGGAGGACATCTGGGAGTGAACAAGACCATGGACAAAATCAGACAGAGATTTTACTGCGTCCAATGCAGAGACGATGTAGAAAAAGATTAGGTCCAGAGGTGAAATGAAGGAGTGCAACGTAGGCGCACCATTAGATCGGATAGCCATTGATGTAGCTGGAACCTTTGATTTGATCTGATTTGATTCGATTCGATTCGATTCGATTCGATTCGATTCGATTCGATTCGATTCGATTCTATTCTATTCGATCCGATCCGATCCGATCCGATCCGATCCGATCCGATTCGATCCGATCCGATCCGATCCGATTCGATTCGATTCGATTCGATTCGATTCGATTCGATTCTATTCGATCCGATCCGATCCGATCCGATCCGATCCGATCCGATCCGATCCGTTCCGATCCGATCCGATCCGATCCGATTCGATTCTATTCTATTCTATTCTATTCTATTCTATTCGATCCGATTCGATCCGATTCGATTCGATTCTATTCTATTCTATTCTATTCGATCCGATCCGATCCGATTCGATTCGATTCGATTCGATTCGATTCGATTCGATTCGATTCGATTCGATTCGATTGGATTTGATTTGATTTGATATGCCTTTCCAGATCAGGAAGCATCCACAGTAGCCAGAGCATTGGTAGACAACATGTTCTCAAGGTTCGGAGTACCGATAGAGTTACATACAAGTTGTTCAAGAAAGTTTGTGAATTGTTTAACATCAACAAGACCAGACTACGGCTCTTCACCCTCAGTCGGATGGCATGGTTGGAAGGTTCAACCGAACCATGGAAGAACATAACACCAAAAACACCAGAAAGACTGGGATGGACACCTTCCATTATTTCTTATGGCATACCGAGCCGCAGTCCACGATTCAACCAAGCTCACCCCAGCCAGCATTATCTTCGGAAGGGAACTTCGATTACCCTGCGACTTGTTGTTCGGATCACCAAACACCGAAGAAGTAGAAGTGTGAGACTATGCTGATAACCTGAGGGACAGCCTGTTGAAAATCCACGAAACCGCTCGAAAGAGGCTGACACTGGCAAACGACAGGATGAGAGCTCGTTATGATTTGAAAGCCAATTCAGGAGGATTCAAAGAAGGTGATATATGTATAACCCACGTAGGAAGGAAGGTATATCTCCGAAGCTGACACCGTTTTGGGAAGGCCCGTATAAGGTGAAGAAGAGAATCAACGACGTGGTTTATAGAATCCAAAAAAACTGAAGCCATGATGAATCGATGGTTTCTGATCAAAATTAGAGGGGAGGCAGTGTTACAAATTACCGACGTCACTGGGAGGTGGGACGCCGCTGGAGTTGCCACCATGCCAGCCGTTCAGGAGTTCTGAGAATTCGGCGACAGCGACAAAGTCCGTTCTAGAATAAACATCGATGAAAACATACCGTTAAAAGGGCCGCGCTAAATCTGAAACGTTGAATTATCTCGAATGGAATCTTTCAGAATAGAAGAATACTTTATAAGCATCGCGGCAACCCATGAGAGAGAGATTATTAGAGAAAGTATCAGAGAGTTGTATCGATAGCAATAGTGTGCAGGTACAAAGTTACTTATTGTCAGTGAGAAATCGTGTTGTGTAATGAACAGAAATTGAAATTGTTCGAGAATTATTTTGTTCGAATAACACGAACCCTAATATCGTAACAATATAATAATTTGAAGAACCATGAGAGTCTATAACATATATAAGGTGATAATTATCTTCCGTGGTCCTTGGGAAAACTGAACGAAGTCAACAATAATTCTTTGCCACAAGAACTACGATATGCATAAGTATACCTAATTTCACTCACTTTTTCTCACTTTCAACAGTTTATGCCATCGTGAATATGACAATGAAGACATCGGCAAACAGACAAAAATACTATCGGAATTGATCAGGTGATATTGAAATACTTATTATTCATGATGAAATAAGACAGGTGCACGCATTCCAATTCAATCCTCGATACAATGTTGAAAAATTGAACTGAGTTGCTCTACCCAGAAAATGTAGGAGTCACTCAATGAGTCACTCACCAATCCTAGCAACTCAGGTGAGAATACAAGTGAAACGCCCTTCAATGGGCACCCTTCGGCCTTCATGCCGCCAGTGTGTATCTCAAGCTTTAGAGCACAGAACAAGAGCTAGGAGACAAGAAGCCAACACAGAACACAGCCCAGGCCATTCCTCATTGCCTCCTTCCATCTAGCGTTGCCTCAAGCTCACCAAGTCAACATCCCTCGCGGACCAAGCGGAGATTTCTGACGAGCTAACCATGACTGGAGCTACTCGTACTAAACACTAGCCGAGTGAGTAACCGCAGGAACCACAAATGCTGTCGTGATCGTAGCAGTATACGCTCTCTATCCAAAAGCACGTTGTTTATACCACCGTAACTTCTGAACCGACGCTAGGAAATGCCAGCAGCCATTTTCATATAGCTCTCCACAGCAGTCGGGAAACTGAGAGCGCTGTCACTCAGGCGACCAGCGTCAGCACAAGTACACCAGTACACGACGCACCAAGGGGGGATTTATTTCTTCGACCACTTGACGAATATGAAGTTCCTCGCCGAATTGAAGGCTACTGAGGATGATTTTTGCCTTACTGCAGCACCAATCATCCGCCTTCGCAGGTTGAATGGTGACGGAGAAGTGATTACGGAAAGCTTGATTGCTTTGGTGATTCAACGATCATTAGCGCGATCACTTAGGGAAACATCCAGAAGACAACGACGCCTATTCTTCTTCGAATTTTCGGATTGCTCGGTTGGCATGCCAAAAGGATTGCGAAATGCTATGCAGACCTTCCAGCGTCAAATAAACAACATGCTAAGAGGACTGTGTTGAAGTTGAAAGCAGATCATCGCTGATGTATTATGTTGTCAAAGAGATATTGAAGAGAGTGTCTCGTATTGTCAACGATTTTTTACAATAATGAATACTTCAACATGACAGGACTTCCGATCCTAAACAAATCTGGTAGTTCGTGCAGTCGAAAAAGGGTGGTCACTCCACAATCAATGCTATAAAGAATCCAGAAAATTAACTCTCAAAAGACGGGCAGAAGATATGTGACTGTTTTTCAGAATTTTTTGCTTCTTCATACAACCCGGCAATTGGGATGAATCATCCAGACACTAATATAACAGCTGACAGTGCCGCATTCACTTCTTATCAAATCCTTCGAAAAATCATCCTGAGTAAGATACTGGATCTTCCTCAGAAAGCACCTGGCGCGGATCACATCCCCACCTGTTTTTTGAAACAATGCGCTGAAGAAATGTCTTCCATTCTATTCATATTAATCAATAAGTCTATTGGAGAATTCAGTTTTCCGAAGATATGGAGAACTGCACTTGTAGTTCCCATCTACGAGGGGGTTTTAAATATCTTTTTGAAAACTATCGACCCATATCGAAACTCTGCTTGATTTCCAAACTCTTCGAGTCAATCATTTGCGATTATCTATACTACGATGTTGGGTCTTCAATCAATAATGGGCAGCATGGATTAGTCAAGCATCGCTCCATTGATACTAACCTATTCGTCTATACATAGTCTATATATAGAGTATTCAAGATGGCCGACGATGCACGAGTGGAGAAAGATCTCTCTAATAAAAGGAGCTCTAAACCATTTGAATGTTGCAAAACAAAAATAGTTTCAGTGGCAATATGTGTAAAGTGTGGAAGAGCTTATCACAAAAGTTGTTTGGACAGAAAAAACTACGACATCATAGATGAAACCAGGATCGTTTGCTGTGAGAACTCTGGGAGTAAATCAAAACAGGTCCAAGGATATTTAGTGATAGACAATGAAACTGGAAGAACTTCAGAAGATAATACCAAAGACGGCTACATTGAATATCTGAAAAATGAATCCAAATTACTATATGAACTACTAAAAGAGAAGGATGAGAAGTATACAATTCTATCTGAGAATAAAAACTTACTTGATGAAAAAATAAGGTATTTATCAGAATGTATTGATCAGATGAAAAAAAACAGTACTGATAAGATTAACATTTCTGGTGAAAACAAAAAAGTGGCAAGAAATGAAAATCAACATTCAACAAAAAAGGAATTCCCAAACACAGAGGTGAGTGAGGTGAATCACCCGAATCGAAATGAAAATAAACAAAATAAACAAACATCAAACGCAGATGATGGAATAGAACCGGTGATAAATCAAGAAGATGATGAATTCACACTAATACAAAATATATCACAGAAAAGAAAGGTACGAACAAATTACCAGAAGAAAACAGTGGGACAAGCTGAAGAAGAAAATATACATGGCTTTGAGGGTGTTGAACAGAAAGCATGGATGTATCTGTATAGAGTGAAACAAAATGTTGAGGAAGAACACATCAGCAATTACCTAAAGGAAAAGCTGGGGAAAGAAGAGGAAATTACAGTGAAGGAACTAAAAACTAAGAATCCAGATAAAAAATGTTTTATGGTCGGGACAGACTTCAAATTTAAAGATAATCTGTATGAAGCAAGTCTTTGGCCCAAAGGAGTGGGATATAGACGATTTGACTTCACAAAATACAATGCGTACAAAGGAAATGAGAATCCGGAAAATTTTACCTAAGGTCAACAAGAGGTACAATCCCGAAAACAAGAAAACAAACCGATAATTCGAAAAAAATACCTGAAAACTCAAACAAACATAGCATAATCCATCAAAATGTAAGATCGCTAATGAGCAGCCTAGATGAATTATAAACATTCATAGACCATCATCAAGAATGTGTAGCCTTATGTGTGACAGAACACTGGCTAACAGGAGATCAGATATCAGTATGCGGCATCAATGGATTCAAACTAGCATCGAGCTTCTGCAGGAAAGAAGAAAACAAACATGGTGGAAGTGCAATATACGTGAAACAAAATGTCAAATTCAAAGAGAGAAAAGAAGTAGCGGAGATTTCCCAAGAAGGTGAAATTGAATGTTGTGCCTGTGAAGTTTTAGCAAAAAAAAATGAAAAAATCATTATCTTATCAGTCTACAGACCACCAAGTGGAAATTTCAACATTTTCATGGAAAAATATGAACAAATTTTAACGATATTTATAAGTGAAAATGTCAAGGTTATAGCTGCAGGAGATTTCAACATAAATTTTTGCACAAATACGAAAGAAAAACTCGATTTATGTTCTATGATTAGCTCATTCAATATATTCCATACAATTTCCGAACACACCAGAATAACGAACACTAGTAAAACTTGCATAGACAATATCTTAACAAATATTGAAGATTATTCTGTAGAGGTATTGCATTCAATGATCTCAGATCACACTGCACAAAAATTCACGTTCATTTTCGAAAAAAAAGAAAATATCATAATTGAGAAAAGAATATATAGTGAAGAAAATCTCACAAAGTTCTGTAACACATTAGACAATGAAGAATGGTCAAGAGTATACCAATTTGAAGAGAATGAAGTGAACAAACAGTGGGATTCTCTTACAAATATATTTCTTTTCCATTTCAATCAGTGTTTTCCACTAAAAAAAATATCACAAGCGAATAAAAAGACTCAAATCCTCAATCTACCGGAAATCAAGGAATGCAAAACTAAATTGGATGCACTGTACGTAGCGAGTTCACTAGAGGTACGGTATAAGGATAATTATAAAGAAGCGAAAAGAGAATATAACAAAAAACTGGAAACATGCAGAGCTAAACTGTACCAAAAGAAAATAAATGATTCAGACAATAAGTCAAAAACCATGTGGAAAATAGTGAGAGAAGTAACAGGACAACAGAATAAAAATAAAGAAATACAAGTACCTGGTGAACCAAAAATAATAGCAAATGACTTTAATGAATATATTGTAAATGCAGCTAGTGAACTTCTGTCACAGCTGGAAAATGCGCCTCTTACATGTCGCATTGAACCGAATGATAAATCAATGTTTATAAAACCTATAGATTCCCGCGAAATATTAGATATAGTGAAAAAGTTCAAGAATAAAATAAGCAGTGGTGATGATGAAGTACCTACAGTTGTGATAAAGAAATGTATCAGCCATATCGTAGACCACATTGTGTACATATGCAATAATTCTTTCAAGTATGGTATTTTCCCAGAAGGCTTGAAATTAGCGCTAATAAAACCAGTATATAAAAAAGGTGACAGTTCTAAAGTTGAGAATTACAGACCCATCAGTTTGCTTTCATCATTCTCAAAGATATTCGAGGCATCCATGAGTAACAGGCTAATTCAGTTCATGTTAGCAAGCAACCAGTTAAATAACTGTCAGCACGGATATATTAAGGGAAGATCAATACAAACGGCAGTATTTCAATTCATTCAAAACATTCTAACTGAGCTTGAAAATAACAATCTGGTACTGGGCATGTTCTTGGACCTATCGAAAGCCTATGATTGCATCAGCCACAAAATACTTCTACATAAGCTAGAAAAGTATGGAATACGAGGTCCTGCCCTCCAGTGGTTTACATCATACTTACAAAATAGAAAACAAAAGGTAGCAGTAACAAAAAATGGCACTACCGAGAAATCAGAACTCAAAATAATACAAAATGGAGTTCCTCAAGGGAGCATTACAGGACCGATACTGTTCATAATATATCTCAATGATCTAGCATGTAATATGAAAGAGTACTGTGATATGACAAACTATGCTGATGACTCTAATCTATTAGTATATGCACAGACATGGCCGGAACTCATAAAAAATGCCAACAGAACAATGAAAAAAGCAAATGAATGGTTCATAGAAAACAGACAAATATGCAATGAAAGCAAAACTAACATAATGCTATTCACAACTAATCATTCAGGTATCAGTCAATCAGAGATCAAGATCAAAGACTCAACTTTAGAAATGCCAACCTATGTCAAATTCTTGGGAATGAATATTGACAACACACTAGGATGGAATGTCCATGTAGAGAAATTATGCAAAAAACTAAATACAGTATGTTACAGCCTAAGAGTCATCCTAAAATACTCAAATTACACAACAATAAAAATTGTGTATCACTCTACTTTAGAGACACACATAAGGTACGGAATCATTTTTTATGGCAGCTGTAGAGAAATTACACGGGTGTTTACAATACAGAAAAGAGCGTTACGAGTAATCCTAAAACTAAAAATAAGTCAGTCCTGCAGAGGAAAGTTCAAAGAGAACAGAATACTCACTGTACATGCTATATATATTCAAGAATGTTTACTATTTTTCTTCAAAAACAAAAAAATATTCGAAAATTGTGAACCGCAAAATAAATATCATACGAGAAGTCTGGAATACACCTACCCAAAACATAGGCTAACTATGACTGAAAGATGTGCATTTTACAGCTGCATTAAACTATATAACAAACTACCGGATAGCGTGAAAACATTGAATAACTTAAAACAGATTAAGAAAAAAGTTTTTGACTTACTTGTCAAAATAGAACCATATAATATAGAAGAATATTTAAATTATAACTGTTGAGAGATCTTCACAGCTCAATTAATTTTTTTGTGTTTCAACGAGTAAACACCTAAGTTTTAAATATGTACCTATTTCGAAATATTTTGTATACCTGCTTTGACCATTATTTCACTTAATGTTGATTTACCTGTTTCTCTGTGTATTTTAATATTCCCTGAAATAAAATTTCTTTATTATTATTATTATTATTACCGAATACCTCTTGAATAACATGGACAAGGGCTACCATCTATACCGATTTCAGCAAGGCATCCAACAAGATAGATCATGCAACTCTACTCGACAAGCTGGCTGAAATCGGTATACACGTTGATTTGCGAAGATGGTTTCAGTCATACATTACAAATAGGTCACAAGCGGTTACTCTGGGAAAGTTCAGTTCGAAATTTATTAACATTACTTCCGGAGTTCCCAAGGGCTCCCACCTGGGGCCTATTCTTTTCAACATTTATATTAATAATATATCCAGTTGTTTTTCCTTCTGCGATTTTTTGATGTACGCCGACGATTTGAAAATATTCCACACCGTGACCAACGGTTCACTTCTCATACAGAATGATATTGACGATCTTGTGAAATTCTGCGATAAAAACTCTGTCCCTTAATTTCAAAAAAAGCCATTCTATCACGTTCAAAAGAAACAAAAACATTTTCCACCACCAGTACCATGTAAATAGGCAGCAGCTAAAGAAAACATCTGAAGTCAAGGACTTGGGGGTCTTGTATGACTCCAAACTATTATTCGACTCGCATATTAACTATATCGCAAAAAACTCTAACAGAGCACTTGGATTTCTGATCAGGACTTGTCACGACTTCGGAAATACTCTATTTGTACACTCTACATGGCTTATGTAAACAGTCAGCTCAGTTTCGCTTCAGTAATATGAAACCCCCTATGCATCTCGTACATTGAATGACTAGAATATATACAAAGCAAATTCGTCAGCTACGTCAATGAAAAAAATCTTCTGTTATCTCAAAGATCCCCTACAAATTGAAATACAACTTAATCTAAAATCACTGGCAGATAGGCGCCGAATAGCTGATGTTAAGATTCTCTATAAAATAATAAATCAATTAATGTACCTCTGTATAACACCAGAGGACCATACTCATTCCAAACAAATCAGAGTAAAACCAATTGCTACTTGAATTCTTCCCTAAATATATGTTGTAAATCATACAACTCCATATCCAAATCTATAGAAATTGAAATCTCTTCTAATTCCCTTGCAACCTTCACCACTCCTCTCAAACGTTCATATTATCATGTCTAGTTTTTTTTATCTGTGGACAACACGAAAGGGAAACCTATAATGTTCGAGGAACATCGTGTTAGCCAGCGGCGGAATTTTGGGAGAGAAGGAAGGTGTTTGAATTTTTCTTGAAAGTTTGGAGGTTGTAAGCATCAGGAAAGACTTCACTAGGCAAAGAATTCCACAACTTTGCCGTTCTATTGATGAATGATGCTTGGTACAGCGATGTTCGACAGGTCTCGAGCCTGACAGTGTAGCAGTGACCAGCTCGAGCTCGTCTGGTTTGTCTACTAGGAATCGCGCGTGGTGGCATGATAGATGATACTACTGTTGAGCACCGACCGTGAAAGTACCTATGAAAAAGGCAAAGACCGCCGACCTTCCTACGATGATCTAGAGAGTTCAATGATTTGGTAAGTGTTGTGTCATCGACTAGGCGAATAGCTCTCTTCTGAATTGAATCCAAACATGTGAACATTACTCCAGGACAGGTCGAATTTGTGCTTTGTAGATCATAAGCAGTTGCTGGGATGTGAAGTATCTCTTCACACGGAATAGAAAACCAAGTTTTTGTGAAGCAGTTTTCGCAATGGACCTCACATGATCGTCCTATGAGAGAGCACTGTTGGTGGTGACACCCAGCATGGATATTGACGACCTCATAGGAGCACTTGATTAAGAACTGTACATAACACGATATCGCATAGTATGTATCGCATAGTATGTATATACTCTCTTTGGGTTAGTCCCGTTTTGTATTCCTCTCAAATAAATGAAAATAAAATGAAAATGGTAGCAGAGCATGGTTATTGCTACAGATATTGACGCTCTATGTCTGGAAGTAGTAGTTAGGAAATATCCAGTAAAAAAAAACTTGAGCGTGAGTTTTTCCTCTAGAAGGTGATATAATTACATCGTCCAAAGAAAAATGGATGTAAGTGAAGTGTAGATAGGGTTACTGGGAGGAAAATCAAATCGGATTACTTGGAAATACAAGTTATGTATATTGTTGAGAGGAATCAAAAATGGATCAGAGGTGATAGAAGATGGTTTGCAGAAACCAACACCTGTTCCAGAAAATACAACAACAGAAGAGAAGTCCAAGTATATCAAGGATTTGGCTGACTTCAATCCAGTTGAGAGTGATGTTTTACTCATTATGACTGTGACAAAGAAACTTCAGAAAAGTTATGCGATTCACTACTGCAAGAGAAGTTTTGCTGGAACTGCATCGATTGTATGATGAAGCATCGAGGCCAAAACATATGATGTGTGCATATGCTGATATTGCAACGCATACTTCGAAACTAAAGAATCTGTGGAACAACTCACAAAAAGAAATATCCAAAGATGAAATGAGTACAGGAAACAACTGTACTAAGTGTGATCTACCAAAAATTCTACTCATTTGCAAAATATTGGAGACCCTACCAGCTGGGTATTTTTCATTCAAGTCTAGTTGCTAGAGCTATACCACGAAAGATTTGAACATCAAAACAAAAGGCATGTTGAAATGGTCTTGAAATATGATTTAGGTATAGACGTCAACCTAGACAGTGAATTTATCGATGGCTGCGTGTAAGAAAAAGCTCACGTACTCAAATTTGGTACCAGGAAACGAGCAGAATCACCAGATGTTCTGATCCATACAGATGTTTGTGGACCTTCCGAAAGATCCAAGTCTGGCCACTATGTCCTATTCAAGGATGACTCCAGCAAGTACCGATTTGCCTACTTCATGAAGTACAAATCAGAGGTGGCAGAGAAGCTGAAAACAGTCTTAGAAGAGATTCAAGTTGCGATATACGGCGTAAAAGAGCTTTTGTCATATAATGGAGGCGAATTCAACAACAACGTGGAACGAAAAATTCTGACCCTCACGACAAAGATTTGTTATGCCGTACCGTTGATATTTATATTGTGGGAAGATGACCAACCTTACGGCATAAAACGAGAGCAAAATCTAAGTGAGGAGCAGATGGCGCTTGGATCGGAATCGTAGTTTCTTCAATGTGGGTAAAATGTCGGTAAAATCGTCGATTGATTCCTAATTTCAAGTACAGATGCCGCCGCCAACGTTTCACAGATGAGTTATCAGGTCGGTTACTAATATTGAACGTCAAATGTCTTATAATATGACATTTTCGGCCATTATTATTGTTGTCTATTATTTTCAGTTTTGTTAATTTCTTATGTTGTGTGTCTCAGAAGAATATTGAATATTGTGTGTCAGCGAGTGATCACGTATTTCGTTTAGTTGTTTGCATACAAGGATCTAGTCGACATTTTGTGAGTTTATACGTAATTCGTGTTTATTAAGTGATTTGCTAATCAAAGATGCCTCCACACAGTTTTGACTGTATTTATGTTTTGTGTAAGAACAATCGGATTGTTAACAAAGAGCTGACATTTTTTTCCTTCCCATGGAAAAATGAAACACGTTGTAAAGACTGGTTGACGAATTGTGCAAATATTCAACTTCACAATCTAGAACCGATTGCATTGAGGAATAAATTGGTTCGCGAAAAACATTTCCGGCCTGAGTTTATATTATATTCAGGAAAAAGGAAACTGTTAAGTCGCTTTGCTGTGCCCTTCAAATACGACTCGGAAGTAGTGACAGTGCTTCCAAAAAATTCAGGTATGATGCAAAACATGATTCTTTATGATTTTATTTATTTTTTGTGCAGTGTTCATCGCAATTGTATTCATAAGGTTATCAATATGGTCAGGTGAGGTATGGGTAGGTAGGTAATAAGACTAACAATTCACTAGTTCTTCAGTTTATAATTGGCCATGTTTACTGTTTATTCCAATATCTAAATACTCATCAAGTTCTGTAAATAAGTCTATATATAGGTCCCACTTATAGCATCAGTATCAGTAATAAGCTAGGCCATGATAGAATACTTCATAACAATGATGGCTTTCAGATTATATTTCAAGATTCAATTTATCTATCATAGATTATTTGTTATAATATATTGCTTATTACCCACTTGGCTTTTTTCAAAACACAATAGTTACTTCTATCTGCAGTGGTTTTGTTAACTGATTTTTCATAAATGGTTATTAAAATTCTAGCTGAAGAAGTGGATGTCGCAGAACAAGGGATCCATCCATCTATTTCACAGGGAGATGATAATGATACTGATAGACTCGAAGGTAAGAAACACATCTGACCAAAGCAGTTCTGAAGGATCTATGGCAGTTTTGCAACGAAGACAAACTGACATCACTTACCCAGGACCTTCTAAAGACCATGATGATTCTAATCCAAGTGATTTTTTAGTATCGCTAGATAAAAAATCTATAGGCATCAGAACATGCCATAAGGAACAAGTCAGTACTAGTGGAAGTTTATCTGGACGTAGACATATCAATGCTCTTCTCAATATGCCAAGCCCAAATTCATCTGCTGATTCTCGAAGAAAGATGAAGTTGAAGAGAAATATTGTTCGATTGGAGCATACAGTGAAGAAAAAAACTGATTTGAATTTGAGGCTTCGACAAAAAGCCTTATCTTTCAACCAGAAATGTTCTTGCCAATCTCTTGCAAAATAAATCACCTGCTGCCAAAACTTTGATTTATATGCAGTGTTTTCACAAGAAAAGGGCAATATGGACCTCTGGTGAAAGACAATTGGCATTGTCCTTGTATTATAAATCACCCAGCAATTACAAGTTTATGCTGACAACGTTGGGATTTGTTTTACCAGGAATATCCACCATACAATCATGGTTGAAAATATTCAATTTGAAAACTGGGCACAACACTAAGTTGGTAGACAAATTCAAATTGAAAATATTGAGTATGGAGGCAGATGAGAAATACTGTGTGTTGATGTTTGATGAAATGGCTCTGAAAAAAGGACTGGACCACAATAAATTCCATGATGTTATAGAGGGCTATGAAGATTTTGGTAATCATGGAAGGTTTGCCAAATTTGCGAAGACTGCTTTAGTTTTTTATATCCAAGGATTACTATATAAGTGGAAAATGCCACTTTGCTACCACTTATCCTCTGGACCTGTGAAGGGCAATATAATTAGTAAGTTGGTGATTGAAGTTATACAGAAGTTGCAACAGCTTGGTCTGACTGTTCGTATTGCAGTATGTGACCAAGGTGCCAATAACAGATCAGCATTATCATTATTAGGGGCAACAATAGAAAGCCCAAAAATCACCATAGATGAAAAAAAGATTTTCATATGTTACGATGTTCCTCATCTCCTCAAAAGTCTTCGGAACAATTTCATGAATAAGAAACTGGACATTCACGTAGATGGAAAGTTGATTTCTTGGAGTGACTTTGAGGAGGCATACAAAATCGACAAGGCCAATAAAATTACCAGGTCAATGTTAAAAATAACAGATAAACATGTTTACCCTACAAATTTTCAAAAAATGAGGGTCAAATATGCTGCTCAAATATTCAGCCATTCTGTGTCTTCTACAATCTACACTTTGATGGCTACAGGTCAACTGCAGACAGTAACTGCTGCAAATACAGCTTCATTCATAAAAAAAGTTAACGATATATTTGATTGTCTCAATAGTAGAGTTGTCTCTAATTCCAATCCCTTCAAATCTTCTCTATCCATACATGAAACATTATCATATGATACATTGATTGAAGCTCAGACATTTTTCAGAAATATAAAATTTTTTGGAAATTCTAAAGAGAGAAATAATATAAATTGCATTGATGGATTCAGTTGGACGATTAAGGCTATTTCAATGTTGTGGGAAAAACTGAAGGAGGAAGGCAAGAAATATCTTCTCACATCCAGAATAAGTCAAGATCCCCTGGAAAATTCATTCTCTGTTCTGAGAAATAGAGGTGGATACAATCCTCAGCCAACCCCTCGAGAATTTCGTATAGCATTGCAACACATCATGCACATCAGGCTAATGACCGCTGTAGAGTCGTCCAATTGTGAAGAAGATGAAGGAGAAATCTTGAACATAGAAGGTCATCCCCAATATGTTCATCAGGAAGAACCAGGTACCTCTCTGGGTCAAGATGATGTACATAATAATGCAGATTCAGATAGTGAGAAGGAGAATGACAGTGTGAAATGTGTGGAACTATCGGCTCCAAAAATCTCATTAGAAGACTGTGTGAATGTTTATGTTGCAGGATATCTGTGTTTCAAGCTCTTTAAAAAATTCGATTGTGAAAGGTGTAAGGAAGAGTTCCTAAAAAAGGATGATATTATAGAAGCTAGAGAGTTATATTTGTTCTACAGAAATTATGGCATCAATAAGAGAAATATTTCATATTTAACAAGAACAAATAAGAATTTCAGTGATATAATTACATGTATGCTTCATAAATTTAATTCTTGCTTTGAAACTCTCAAGTTAGAATATGGGATAGAGGCAAAAATACGATCGAATCTAATTTCATATGTGGAAAATACTTTCAATTGGTTTGAAGTCTGTAAAAATCATAAAATGTTCATCTTGGAACATCTTGTTAAAATAAAACTGTATAGAATATTGAAGTGGGATATTGAGGCTTCAGTATCTAATAAGAACAATGAATCATTCAAACCCCATAGAAAAATTAAAATATTATCCTCACAATAAATTTTTAAATTTATATTGTTCAATAATTATTTTAACTATATTTTCAAGCAAGAAGTGGACATCATTCATACTGGAAGGTTTGGTTTTTTTTATGTTCGAAGACTTCCCGATTTTGTGAAATGATATTACTAACCAAGTATGTTTTTGTAGTGTGTTTTGTAATATTCTTTAAAATATATGGTCAATGCTTAAACTGTTTCAATTCTTCCATGTCTTCAAAAATTGAAGCGTTGATTGGTCTACAGGGTGATTCATTCTGTCACCACCTGTATTCGTTATTATAATGGTGAAATAAAAAAGTATTCTTGTTACGCATCATCTTTTATATAAGAAATCAGCCCCCGCAATGTTGAGGGAATTCTGATATTCATACTTTCGAATGAATCACCCCATTTATATTCAAAATGAAGTAAAAGAATTAAATGAATTTTCATCCTGGTTTCACCAACAGTGTATTGTTGATTGACATTTAGTAGTCATTTTCGAATTATTTATAAAATGTATTTTCATGTTGCTAGGAATTTCGCTAACACTATAATAATTGGAAAAAGGTGAAAAATGTCTTTCCGCGGCAAATTTTATGAAAATCCCTGAGGTCACCGTTTTCGCTACCTTTACCAATATTTCATTTCAACTAATGATGAGGTAATGTTCTATTTCAAAAATACAATTTACCTATTTGATTTTTTCAATTTTGCAATGCCCATTTCTCTCTTCTAATATGTCTGAATTTTAATGAATACAAATTTTTTTGCATCATGGTTGTTCCGTTATCTGTGCTTACGGCAGCAGGTGGGTCAAAATATAATGAATCACCAAGTACATTCTGCAAGAAAATTCTGCATTATATTGTAACACGAAACTCATTATATATCCAAATATATTATGTGCGATACCTAAGCGTTGATTGATATATATCAATATATCAATCAACGACCTAAGTATGATTCATTTCATTTCCTCACTTCATTTCAGCACTTATAGCAGCGTAAATTTAAATCACCCGCCTAATATCGCTAACGAAGCAAATATTCATTTTATACAAGAATTCATCCCCAAACAAATACCCAATCTATAAATATTTCGTCGGATTCAAGGTCGCACGTATCGTGTTTTTTCTTCACAAACCGGTTTCTTGGCATAATCGCACAGAACATATTACTCTTTGATAATCGCATGAGTGAAGTTGCTTTACAGTTGCCTGTTTAAAATTCATCATGAATTAGCGGAATCTGTACATAATTTTACGATCTGTAAAATGTTGGCGAGGGCGCCACCAGACGGTATCGAAATGATGGGCGAGGGGAAAGGGGACTGTAAATACATTGGTTGGACATCTTCCCACAATATATCAATCAACGGCCGTACACACCACAACAAAATGGCTGTTCAGAGAGAGAGAGAGAGAGAGAGAGAGAGAGAGAGAGAGAACCGTACATTGGTGAAAATCGCGAGAACTTTAATGCATGCTAGACAGGGGCTGTTTGATCAGAGTTTTTGGGCAGAGATGGTCAACATGGCGACATACACACACAACCGAACAAGTCGATCAGGATTTGAAGGAAAATCTCCAAGAGGTATTCTATAAGAAGAAGCCCAACATTGAGCATCTACGAGTGATAGGTAGCACTTGATATGCTCATGTTTCTAAGAAAATTCCCAAGAAAATGGACAAAAAAGCTATCAAGGGTATACTCATTGGTAACGAAAACGACGATGGATATAGAATTTGGTCAACAGAACAAAAAAGGCTAATGAGATCAATTACCTCATATTTTCGAGTGTGTTAATACGAAAGAAAAATAAAGAGAGCTACAAAAATCACCATCAAACAATGAAGTTGAAAATCAGATAGAAGAAGAAGTTACTGAACAAGATCAAATCTACCTCGACGGAAGAAATGGAATAGACGAGAACTCAGATATGAAATACATCACAGAACAGCTAGGAAATGAGCATAGTGTGATAGAAGACATAGACGCCAATATCGAAGTGAGAAGACAGCTGAGAGACAGATCACATACAAGTAAACCCTTACGTTTCGATGTTTATGAACAATGCAGTTGAAACCAAAGAACCTCTGAGCTAAAAGGAAACTCTAACTTGTAATGAACGAGAAAATTGTGAATTCGCCATTGAACGAGAGATACAGTCACTTCAAGAACATTGTACTTGGGAGATGGAGAACCCACCCCAGGAAAAAAGGCGATACCATGCAAGTGGGTGTATAAGAAAAAAAACCAGATGGTTCAATTGACAAGTACAAAGCAAGATTGGTCATCAAAGGTTATTCACAGCACGAAGGTGAAGACTACGACCAAACTTATAGCCCCGTAGCCAGAAGAGGAACGATAAGATCATTGTTTAGTATAACTGCCAGCAAGAAAATGTCTTTTACCCAATTCGATGTGTGTACCGCTTTTCTCTATGGTAAATTGAGCGAAGAAGTTTACATGAAACAATCGAAAGGGTATGACGATGGAAGTGACCAAGTATGCAAACTTCAACGAAGTCTTGATGGACTGAAACGAACACCAAGATGCTGGAACAAACGTTTCGGTGACTATATCGAAAGTAATAGTTTCAAGAGATCTGGCATCGACCAATGTTTGTTCGTGAAGAAAGAAGGTGAAGAAATGCGCATACTAGCGTTGTATATAGATGACCGGCTACTAGCTTCTACTAAAGATCATCTGAAAGACTCTTCGCAGACGTTTACAAAAGGGGTTCACGATTACCATAAAGGAAGCTTCCTATTTCCTATGTCTAGAAGGAGATGGCGCGATACATGTCGGTCAGTCTACGTATGCAAGAAAAGTACTTGAACGTTCCGACGTGCAAGACTCTAAGCCCGCATCAACTCCTGTGATCAAAGAAGGTATTCAAGTAGGGAAGGAAAGTGGAGTCGAATCGAACACCACTTTTCCGTACAGAGAAACAGCTGGAGCATTGATGTATTTGATGACAGGAACTACGCTAAACATAGCCTATGCTGTTAGTGTTGTCTCAAGAAAGCTCGAGAATCCCTCCGATTCAGATGTTCAAAAAGTAAAAAGAATATTCCGCTTCCAAAAAGATAGAATACGGACTGACATATACACCAGATGTGATGAAACTACAGGCCGATCAACCTCAGGAGTATTGAGCATGTTCGCAGGTGGAGCGATTTCTTGGCTCAGTCAACGACAAACTTCAGTTGCAATTTCGACAACTGGAGCAGAAATAGTTGCTGCCAGTGAACCTGCACGAGAAGTGGTATGGTTGAAACGACTGTTAGAAGAAACTATAACTATGAAAGCAGTTCCAACCCTGGAAGTCGACAATGAGGCTGCGATCAAATTGTCACATACATCCCAGTTCCATCGACATTCCTTTGTTCGCGAATTGGTGCTTGATGGTTCCATACAAGTAGAGAAAATTTCGGTATAAATCAGTGGGACCTGTGCAGACCGATTTATCATGTAATCTCACATATGGAATGGAAATCTACAATACGCCATGTTGGTCGTGACAAAAGTTACGAGGAAAAATCGAGAAATAATTGGAATTTTCGAATTCTCAAATATCAGTGCTGTAACTACTGATCTGATAGAGATACCTGGATGATTCGATAGCCCTAGTTACATAGTTCATTTCACTTTCCGAAATTTCAATAAAATGTATTTCATTCATCTTGTTGTAAGTCATACATCGTTCATCCGATTGAAATATTTTCCGCACCAAAAACTCAGGAAGTTTCCGGATATTTCGTCTCGTATATGTATAGATCTGAGTGGAATGGTAAATCAGGCAATTGAACACATCGGTACTCACCATAGACTTATTATCCTGAGGAGACGGAACATCTCATTCATAAAACTGCTTTTGTTTTGAAGCAATGATTGAAAATGAGCTGCACGCGTATGAGAAAGACTACCGATCGAACCTCTTTGTCTTCACCAACTTGTTGGCAACGCTGTTATATTTATGTGTCTTGTTTCCCTGATTTCAGCCAGTGGCGTACCGTCCTAATGGTTCCATGACTTGGAAATATATTTTATCTATAACTTTATTATTAAATATTGTTCTGTACGGAGTGGAAGCGTCGTGTTTGTTAGTTAGGAAGACAAACAAATTCCTTTTGATTATGAACAAGTTACGAATGTACTCTCAATGAAAACATGTAATTTCTCTCTTTATTTGTCAATCAACATTCTGAAAAATGAAACATCATTGGAAATATATAACCAGATTCTTGTCAGTACCTGTAATTCCCGATATTGTGTTCAACTGAAACAAGTGCAATATCATATGCATTCAGACAGTTGTATAAAATTGAATTTCCTTATAATTTGCACACAGATTTCTCCGCTTTGATAAAAACATAAAACACAGCTTTCATACTTTTAATATTCATATAATACAACAAATTTATTCGGATAATGATGACACATTTTGATTCATTACTGGAAAGAAGGTGTTGGTTCAAATTGAACTGCAAATAATTTTTGGATTTTTATACAAAACAATATATCAATAAATACAATGACAATAATTCACAAAGAAAATAAATTATGTCGCTCGTGAACATAGTTTGTTGTTTTTCTGTACTGTATTGGAAAAATGTGATGTTGAAACAATGGAGTATTAACTGCAAATTACCTATCAGATGCGAACTGAAACGCTGAATGGCATGGTAGTGGATTTGCATCTGGCCTCAAGTATTTGTTACCACTTTTCTTTGTTATGACATCCTCGAATCGAGATGATCAGAACATACATAAAGATATTTGCTCAGACGATTCACCTGCCAGCCAAGAAGAGATGCCCAAATTTTCCTTTTTTCACTATCAGCGGGAAACCTGAAGTAATAGAGAAATAGGTTAACAGGAATAAGTTGCTTAGAATTTTTGATGCAATGAACAAGAAAGTCTATGCCATGGAAACATGAACACTACCTAAATCATTAACAATCATGAATAAACAGTACCCTTCGATCATTGAACAGATTAGATAAGTAATACACACCCCTGGCAATACAGTTTGTTTGGAAGCAACATCTATAGTATCTATCTTTGTCTAAACAAGGATAGCAGAACCTGATTCTCCCAGCAACAGTGCCGTGTTGTCAGAGAGGGTCGAATTTATTATTAATTCATGATGTAACCAAATTGAAAATCCGTAACAATTTCAGTGGTACTTTTTAGCATTTCTTGATGGGAAAATGAACATCTTTATACTTCCTTCACATTGTTACGAGAAATTCGAATACATACAATCCTATGGTGATTTTCGTAACTTGCTTGTAATCAATAAACTTATTATGACCACGTCACAATATACTTACTATTCAGTATACAGTTGTCTACTTATACTTTATCATAAATAACGTTCAATTTCAATAATGAACATTTATATCTTTGGCGATCAGTGACAGTGCATGTAAGTATATTTACGATTTCAAAGTTCAGTACCTACAAGTGGAAATAATTTTCAAAAAAGTGAAAAACTCGTTTTCAAGGCAAATAGATATGATTGCATATTTGAATGTAATTTTCAAATCTGAAGATGAAACTTGTTTATATCATTTCACGATATCGTCAAAAATGAAGGAGGTTTCATCTTGAGCAGAATTCATATATTTTGAAGCAAAAAATTAATGTCTGATTATTTCATTTCATGTAGATAGATGAAAATCGATAATGAATATGTGTTGACAAGTATTATGACGAAATGTTATATCAACAATAAAATCATGAATCATGTGAAGATGTAGCAAATAGCAGTGTTTCTTATTCAAAACAGGACTGAAATTAAAAACAACCATGGATAATCTCACAAATAATTTATTGATTTTTGAATAGGATTGTTTTCGTTAACATACTTCTTACTCTAACTTCCGTTGAATCTTTCAATTTATTTGCCTCATGATGAAGTCTTACAGTGAAATATTTCTCCAAATTAGTTTGACTAGTTCCAAAAACAGTCAACGGTAAATTTCTCATTGTTGTGTGTAGAAGAAGTATAGAAATATCCTTATATTTTTTATCAAAAATATTAATTGAGTTCATCATTATTCTCAGTGATTTTTTAGCAGCTTCGCATATTTTGATTACAAATAAGGAAGCATTTATCAGTGCTACATATTATACCACAAGACACTGTCGAAGCTGACCTATGGGTATAATCAATTCAATTCAAATTCATTTTTATCCATTCCATTTGGGAAAATGCTTCGAAATCTCGAATGATACGACAATGGTAACTCACCTATGATATGACGTGTTTTGATCGCCGGTTCAAATTGTCTTTAACACACCTCACAACGTCTCACCATTATATCAAATCACCAAAACAGGAAATAAACTGAGTTTCTGATGAATTCTGAGTACACAAAACTGAACACAAGTTGAATAATATCGATAAATCAAAACGTAAATAATGACAGATACCAAACAAAGCAATAATCGCCGTCGACTGTCACTATCAAATTGCGGTGTTGCAACGTTGAGCAAAAAGTATTCACGATACCCATGCTGGTCCTCGAGCCCCCAAAAAAGTAAAAAGTCTCAATAATGTAGCAATCTTCTATTAATCAGAAGTGAGTCATAATCGTCATGACTCAAATTTATTATTATATTTGTGCATTGAACTACATGAATTCATAAAGGACTTTAAATATCATGGACTATCCATCATTTTTTGATGATTGGATATGACAACACTGGCGACGATTGGGTACTAATATTATGATAATTCTGAGAATTCATGTTAGCATTAGAATATTCGTTTTGTGATCCTTCTAGTGGGTTTGTTGTTCGGAGACAGTACCTAATCATCATATATTCACGCCACTGGAATAACAAACAAATTTGGAGGTTAGGTATTCCAACTTACTTGTGAAAAGAAACATCAGGGCTGGAATTGTCAAGTTTATTGCACACTTGGCAGTGACGGACCATATTGTCCAAAAATTCACTCTGAATTCCACAATATCTATTCAAAGTCACTAAAAACAACACTTCAAAACACAAGATCACTCGTCTACAACACCGCAACGAGAAATGGGCAGATCGTAGTTTCGTAGTAAAAATCATTCATACAATAGGCGTGGCCTGGACGCGCCGATGTCGCTTTGCGGGTAACAAATCCTATGATTCTACAATGTGATAGTTCACAAAATGAATATTCGGTAATTCCAACGTGTACATTTCAGGTTTTCATTATGTATAAAAATACCGTTCAGAAAAATGTTCCATCGAGACTGTATTACTTGCAATACAATGAAAAAATGATATGAACGTGTCAATAATTATTGCAAATCTCGTTCTCAATCTGGAAATATGGCAACGACACTTTCCAATCGGTCACAATAGTATCCTACAGTGGACCAGATATTGGCAATGTCTGATCTTCTTTAAATGTAAATAGTTCCGTCTCCTCAGGATAATAAGTCTATGGTACTCACCGCTCTTCGTTATCCCGCCGCCACCCCTCAGCGCTAAGATACATACCTATGTTAATCGTGCGCAATAGCATTAAAATACTGAATTTATGTTCTTCAGTAGCTGATTCTGCATTAGGTTGATTTCATATAGCACAGTTGCCAAAATACGTATTTATATTCGAATATTGCTATGGTTGTTCAAGTTTCAGTTATATTCCATTTTCTCAAAAATGTAATCATTGTAAAGAAATGCATCACACAATTTTATTGATTCAGATTTTGAAAAAGGTATCAGATTCATTAGTTTCCACATGATCTTCTCCATTATTAGAACAAGATTTTCTGCACTTGCAATCATCAGTGCAGAACATTCCTTCTTTCCTGTATATACACATTATCTGGAATTTGAAGAAAACACAATAATTTTGCTGACCGAATTCTTTCCGACCTTGCTGATGATACAAAAACCTACTTGATATCGTGATACATCGATATTCGGTAATAGCAACTACAATAATTATTGATAATTTGATGAATGAAATGAATTGTTCAGTCACATTTTAACTTTTGACATGAAGGTGGAATCTCCTTAGCACTTTTCTCGAATTTTTTGATAGAATGAGGCTGTCCTGGTTGAGATTTTGGCAGTTTTCTTATTTGTATAAGTAGAAGTCGAACTTTATAGCAATTCCCTAGCTTTTGGCAAAATTCTCCTGTCCAAACCGATACAGACATAAGTTCTCCCTTTTTCTCAGATGAATGTCCCATGCTGATTTTTTCGCAACCTTGAGAAACAAACTGGTTGTATCGCATCATGTTAAAACATGGAAATTAGGCAATCCAACCCCATTACATTTTTGCCGATTCTTTGCAATATCTTGGATTGCAACAGATCTCCTTATATTTGTGAATGTTGTACCATGGCCCTTCTCCATGCATATGGAATTAGATCTAACATTATCATTATTCCAATAATAATACAGATAAAGAACGAAGACATCCGGGCCATCTGACTGACTTATCATTCTGCTGTTACGCAGATGGGAAATATGCAGAATCAAACGAGTACCAGCTTCTCCATGATTACATCTCAAATAGGGTTCGTCTATTGTTTCAAAATGATGCATCTAAAATATCACCAGATAAAATACAGTATATATATGATATATCGATTCTGATACCTTCAAACATATTTATGCGTTCTCCATTCCTCCTGCGATAGTTATTTTGTTTTGTTGGTAGATAATCGTAAGTGAGATTCGATGAGATATTAAGTACCAACTTGTAGGGACCATTTTATTTGAATTTGACTTTAGGAATATAGTATAATTAGGTACATTTCTTGATCCATTCATGGAATAGGTACCTATCTTATGTTGTTCTCTTCTGATACGTTCGCTGCTTTTTATTGAATTCTCTGAATCATATCGATCAAATATTATAGAAATCGTTCGACATGTCTGTTGCTCTTTGAATATGCGAATCGTCTTTGTTCAGTAGTACTTCACCTAATTCTTGAAATGTACTGAATGACTTTCATTTCTTGTAGAAGTATCTTACCATCTATGAAGTAGGAATGAGTTTCTGAAGGTAATTCAAACATATCGGACAATATGTTTCGAATTCAATAGCGAGATCGGATATAGCAATTTTTCTCATCGTTCCGTCTTCATGGAAAATAGACACAGGAACAGCAGTTAACTCATTACTCATGATATCTGCACACAGTATTCTCTGAAACATAAAATCAGAGTTTATATAATTTTGCATTCCAGTTTTCTTATAACCGACAGTATTTTTTCCAATTTTTTTCAAATTTTCTCGAGGAACAGGTTGCCAAAAACTCACTACATTATCAAATGTCAATCTATCCTTTTTCATTCGACTTCTCACTCCTTCAGAGACATTTGTGAGTATTTCGTTCACTGTTTGCCATAATTGCTTTGAAACTTTTTTATTCATTTCAATTTTTTTTTTGTAATGTTCCGATTTTGCTTTTTGGATTAATTTTTCCAAAACTTTTTTGTAATTTCTTATTTCTTGTTCTAGGGTTTCATTATTCTTTCTTTAATTTATGATACATTTGATTTTTTTTATTTGTAGCTTTTACCAACGATTTTGATATCCAATTCTTCCGTTTCCTCTCACAACTTTTCATTTTGATATACTTCGTGGACTTTTCCACTGTGTTTTGCACGATACCTACAAATTTATCAGTGGCTTCTTGGAGATTTTCTGTTTGAAGGACCTCGTTCCAATTTACTTTTTCTATATTTTCCAGCAATTTCTTGTTATCTAAAATTTTATGGTATCTGGAATGCTCTTTGAGTTTGGAATTCTTTTTTGGGTTCGAAAAAACTATCTGTAAAATTGTGAAGTGATCGGTGACGATTGTTTTTATTGTCATTGGCAGGATTGTGTCATAACAGAATCATCATTATTGACTAATAGGTCTATATTGATGTCTCCTACGAAAATACTGTAGGTGAAGATTTTTTATCTTCCTGTCAAGAGTGTATTGAGTTCATCTACGGATATATCAGTTGGGGTACTTGGTGATTTATAAAAAGGATTCATTATGATTTCTTCTTCATCTGGAACAGCGTTAAGTTGAATCATATTTGTCCAACATATTTCTTTCAGTTCATGGGAGCGATATAATTCATTTTCAATAAAAACTACTACGCCATCATTCTGATTCAGGTTTCCAGAATGGTATATTGTTTTATACCCTTTCATGTTAAATATTGTGAAATCATACGACCCAGGGTCAGTACCAATTATTTTTTTTATTTGATTTCTGATATTAATTTCCAAATGCAATGACTATGTTCAACACAAATCTGGTTCCCACAAAGAAGTAAAATCCGTTCTTTAATTTGTATATAGTTCTTAGCCAAGTGGGTAGATAAGTGAACACGTAGAGCTAGTAAAAGTTGAGACCTTTTTCGATTTGTATATATCCCACCGCATTAATTTGATATGAGAACACTTTCAGCGTCTGAGTGTGGATTTCTTGGAATCGATAATTATCAAGGGAATGAACATATCTGTAGGAGGGTTCGTGAGAAAGTTGGATAAATAGTTGGTTGTCTCTTGCATATGAGTTTCGAGATGTTGCATCCTTCTCAACTTACTATAAAATCGCATTACACAGTCGCGGACGAGGATTCTCTCCGAAACCGTGTTAACGTGAACATCTGAAGAATTTTCGTGTTAGACAGCGCACTAAGTCATCTTATTTGAACTGTTCAGAGGACCCTATCTTTTACGAGCGTTCAAGATAGCGCACTAAGTCATCTGGTTCAAATTGTTCAGAGGACCCTGTCTTTCACCTATACGTATTAGGTAGCGCACTAAGTCATCTCGTGAAGTCTGTTCAGAGGACCCTATCTTTTACGAGCGTTCAAGATAGCGTACTAAGTCATACAGTTTAAGGATTCAGAGGACCCTACCTAATACGATTCCGTTGTTTTATCCGTATCAACCCCTTCTTGATCTTTTTCAACTCAGTCCCAGTTTCATAAGTCCCAAATAATGTCACGTCAAAAGACTAAAGCAACCTGTCGCGAAATAGGTGCATCTGTGGTATCCGGGGGAGAAGAATCTCCCATTAGTGAAATTCCAGGTGAGAAAACTAATTGAATGATGTATTTCTTTATTTTTCATTCGAGATTTTGTTTTGCAAGTTCATAACGTTCTTTGTGGAAACTAAGCTATTCAATTCCCTGGCGGTCAGAAAAGATTAGAGAGCTAAATAAAGGTAATTCTTTGAAAATGAAATATAGGTCGATGTTGAATTTTACGAACTTGCGACAGATGTTGGTGAAAGCAAAAGGGGTTTATTTCTCTCAATGTACGTATATTTCTATATGCGTTCACTATATATTACAGATACTCATTTGCATATTAGTATCACATACCATATTACATTAATTTTAGGGTACACATGTTTTAGATTCGTTAATTTTGTTTCATAGATGTTATCGTAGCTTTCGGCAATTTGAATCGTTATATAACATTTATTTCAGTTTTATAATGTGTATATTCATTGACATCTGAGTATTTGGAACGTTAACATAATTGCGAATATTCATATTGTCTCATTTGTGTATTTCCGATTTTTCCATGTAAATACTGATTCCTTTTTGTCGACATGCCTTTATTCATCGTTTCATTCATTCATTCATCTCAGGCCATTTATATTGTGAGGGTGTCTATTCGAAACCCTGTAGATAACGAGACCTTTCAAGTACTTTTTATTTATCAGGCATGTTGTCACCTATTTGTGAATATGTGGTCATGTTCCGTCTGCCAGTGGCGGGGTTCTTTTCTGCTCCATCCTACCATCATTTAACCTTCCAGTTATTAAGGAACTTTCTCGGTGTATGAAAGTTTGTATTCGTGCGACTGTGTGTTTGCACTTGGGTTTTTATAAGGAAGGCGAGTATGATGTGTTATCCCCGTCAATACCTAATAGCTGACAAAAGAGCTTGAATTGCGGTTCCGAGGAACCGCAATATTAATCAAAAGACGGAATATAATTCCCACAAAAGAAGGTCTACGTTCCATATGATAAAAGACGCCTAGTGCCAACCTGAACGGAAACCCAACCTTGAAAATCCCGGTGGCCTAATGGTTACACTTGGTGTCAGTGAAGCTTGGTGATTGGCGGTATACATCATATTCCACCTGCAATTATTACATCCCATGTTATCATGGCATTGTAATAGGATGTCGACAGCAGTGAAGTTCTGAAGGTTCCCCTTCGCAACTGTTATCAGTGTGGGGTCAGTTGGGGAGTACCCATTTGATTAACCCGAATAGATCTACGGATCGCATTGAAACAGTGTCCCTTTTTTTACCAACGGGACGTTACTGAGGTTGGCAAGCCTATGTGGCAATGCATGTATAGTGCCGGTGTTGGAGATGGGATCACGATCAGAGGGGCGTTGTATATAAATATATAACCAATCCTTTCACACGAATCACAGACCGCTGGTCTAATACCTGCATCAGGTATCTCACTACTGAAAAGATTGTTATACACACATGAAATAGACCGCTGGTCTAATATCTGCATCAGGTATCTCACTACTGAAAAGATTGTTATACGCACATGAAATAGACCGCTGGTCTAATACCTGCATCAGGTATCTCACTACTGAAAAGATTGTTATATACACATGAAATAGACCGTTGGTCTAATACCTGCATCAGGTATCTCACTACTGAAAAGATTGTTATATACACATGAAATAGACCGTTGGTCTAATACCTGCATCAGGTATCTCACTACTGAAAGGATTACTACACAATTATGGCCGCTGGCCTGATACCTATATCAGGTATCGTTTACGATACCTCGTTACCAACATTGTGTAACGCCTCTGTGATCGACGAACTCTAGTGATGCGAATGCGAGAAAGTTTCTTAGGACCGATAAGGTAGTTTCGGCATCCCACTATAGTAACTATATCTCCACTTGAAAAGGGGATTCCCTCACTGAGCAGACGATTTGATTTTCGAATGATTTACGACAGTATGACCTGCGAGTCAGATGTGCTGAGGCACTATGTGTTTATATGATTAAACCCCTTCGATTTCCACTTTTGTTTTATTTGCTACAATTGTATTGAACTTTAAAAGAACCACAAGGTTATCAACAACGTATTGAGGTCCTAACCCTATCAATCAAATAATTAATTATTCGATTAATTGACGATCACAGCCAAAATCAACGCCATTAGGACAGGCCCCGGTCTGTCAGGTTACAATTGTATAGTCTGGTATTACCCAGGTTTCACTTAGTACTATGCAATCTGAAGATGAATCTAATTCTTTCATGAAAATATTAAATTCGTCGAAATTTATTGATATGCTTCGGATGTTATTATGGATTATGGTGAAATTTAAATGGTTGTTATTGATTTTCAGAATTTGTTTTGATGCATTTCTGAGTTCAAATGTTATTAGTTTATCTATAGTGAAATCCCGTATATATGGATCCATGATTATTGAGAGGTTTATAGGTTAGTGTTAATATATGATGAAGAAATATTTTGAAATGAATTTACTATGTGAGAGAAGAAGAAACTCACCTAATTCAAAAGCAATTTTTTTTGTGTGCACAAAAATTACTATACCTATACTATAATACTATAACTTATACACTAGAACTTATCAACTGAATAGTTTTTCGCTTTCCAGAGTTCATTCTCTTTTTAACTTGAGAATATGCAGTTTGGTCTTCTCTCTTTCGTTTCTTTGTCTCGTTATTCTTTCTGCTACAATGTTCTTTGGGCCACTTTCCTTTTCAATAGTAGTTACTAGTAGTGGGTCAGATTTAATCTCTTCAGGGGTGTATTCAATACCGTTTGCAATCAGTTTACCTTTTTTGATCTTGCTTTCAATGTTGTGGCTTTCAGCAAGTTTCATGTAATCTCAAAGTTGCTGACATCACTCAGTTTTTTTTATTCATACGAAAAAATTCAATGATGATTGGTCTGTTTTTTCCTGGTTCTGGTTTTCCGATTCGGTGTTTATATCTCAGATCATTTTTGTCAATGTCTATTTGTAGGTGGTTTCTACAAACTTCTACGAATTTGTTGATAACATTTTCATCTTCCTCTTCTATGGTTTCATGTACAAAAATATTATATTTCTTCACGATGCTTCCAATTTTTGTGTTTTTTTCCTCTCAAGTATTCATTTTCTTCTCTAAGTAATGATACTTCTTTTTTGAAATCTTCTATTTCAGTCTCATGTTGAAGTTTGATGGCAAGCAATTCATTCTTCATTTCTTCATTTTGACGCTTTATTTCCTCGTTTTGTGTTCTTATTTTGAGAGGTTATTTACTTTATTTCGTTAAGTATTTCATCAGACATCATCCTTTCTCCAAGATCTTTCGCAACTTCTTGTCTAGGATACGCCACTGGTTTATTCAAATTTATATCATTTCAGCTTCGAGTGAACGAAAACAATATATACTGATAAATTATTTATATGTAGTTGTTTTTTGTCTTTGTTGTTGGTCGAATTTAACTTACACACTGTTTTGATTTAAAATATTTGGATGCACTTTGCGGCATTAGCCTATAATCTGAAAATATTATTCCATACTGATTAAGGCACTTCACAACTAATTTGTATTCACTATTCCATAGTACGATTTTTTCCTTCAAGTTTTACCAATACACTTTAGACAGATTATACGGAGCTACGCATTGAACGTTGTTCTCACTTGAACGATCGAACGATGTTACATTCCGTATACATTTTCCGCACTTTATCACTGGAATTTCGCTGGAAATTTCGAACTGACCAATATAAACGTTCCGGGTTAGAAATGAAAATGCGTATGCGAACACTTTGGTTTGGTTGGCACAATTTGGTTCCATTTGCAACAGTTGTAGCTTTCCGTTCTTGCTCAATCTACTTACCACAATCTAACTGGCAATCCTGATAGCGGAAATTTTTTTTTCTATTGCGTTCTAACTTTTTGGAGGGAAGAATCAATAAGTCGGATACCAAAGATGTACGATTCGATTCACGTCTCCGAGAGCCAAGATTGTTCGCGAGGACAAAACGTCGTCTTTCCGATAGAAAAAAATTATTTCTACACCGATTCGATTTTTTTTTCCATAGGTTGGTGATGGAATCATATCAATCATTGTGATAACAGTCAAAGAGTCATCAGATTTAAAAAGGACAAAGATCGCCTTCAATGTTTTTTGATCGAAATTGCACTGAGAAATTTGTCACTCTGACAATGCTTTGGAATGAATTTGTACTGTACAGGTTTTCATATGCAAATCACTCTGTATGTGAGGGTGGAAATATAATGAGCCATGTCTATACCAAACCCTTAATAATAAAGCAAACAAATCAAAATTACTGATCAGGTAGGAGCGGACAATAGCAATCAATCACTATAACGATGTAGATGAGGATGGTGAAGTTACTGATGGTGCATTGTTTCACCGAAACGCTAACGGCATTTTCCGCTATGATTGGCATGGTAGTTATGGATCTCCCCAGAAAATGGCGACATTTTCGCAGATTTTTGAACAATTAGTTGGTGTGTTGAGATTTTAGTAATGCAATTTGATCATTGATTGGAGAAATTAATTAATATCACTACTTCTGCATCAATATTTTGGATGAGTGATTGTACAATTAACGGTGATACTAATCTGTTTGGGATTTTTTTGTCGCCATCTAACGGTTCACAGACGACTAATTTTCCACCATTATGAATTAAATAATGTTATCAACTTGGCTTTACATTAGAGTTTTGGCGGGATAAATCAGATGGCATTTGGGCAGAGTAGCTTCACCATTGTTCGCTACATCGTAATCACTTCCAACCCTGAAACTCATTAAACTCATTTGGGTTATGGCGTCCATCTATAATATTAAATTTCATGGATGCAGGAGATATACATATCTACGAATTAGTATTAGGGGCGGTATAAAATTCGATTTCCTTATAGTGATAGCTAAATAGGAACTCATCATAATATAATGAGCAGTGCACTGTAACCAATTTTGAAATTGGAAATTAGGGGTTAAGTTTACAACTTCGGGATGGTGTTAGTGCTGGAGGTCAATCATGAATTCGAACATTGTTAGAGAAAATAGGTGATTTCAATTTGTCTCACTCTATAGTATCTAATGCTCCTTTGAACGAAACGAAAATTCAGTGGGAGTGGTGAGAAATAATACGGGTGACTCAGGGGGAAGAGAAACAATCGAAAATCAAGAGTGCGAAATTTGCCGATTAACCTTAAACCGATTAAACAAAACTTTCGGTCAGCATTGTAGTATAATTTTATCACGTTGCTATGGTGTTATCAAAAAAGATTATCTCCATTTTCATTTCCTCCTACCTCCTGAGTTACATCCCAATAGTTTTGACAAACCTCTATACAATGCGCTATGATCAGAATGATCAGTTGCATGATTCTCCAGAAACGTATAATTAAGCTCTCGCAATAGTGTGGCACAGGAGACAGGAGCCTGTAGTTATTTCATTGAAAAATTCACGGGAGGTATACGTGATCAATGATAGCGCTTTCTTCAAACTGCGACCATTTTTTTTTCGATCGGATGTTACCCCAACTTTTTTCCAAATGCCACCCTGTATATCTATCCAAACTGTCTTATTTGCCTCGAAATTATCTATTGAACCATGTACCACGAATTAACGTTACCACGTTAATTGACTGTTGGATCGCATTTTACTGTAATACATCAAGTTCGATGCTTATGGGCTTCGAAATCCAAAGATCATTAGGTGATTAGTTGATACAATCAGACACAAAATATTTTGTATACACCGCCTACTAGTCAAAATAATACTGAAGATATACTATTCGACTTGTGATTCCATGTTCCTTATTAGGCGAAGATCTCAATTCAATTGATGAAAAATTACTGAAGTGAAAAGGTGGGTGCTCAACAGAAATATCCTCTATCAAGCCACCACAAGTGATTCCAAGTAGACAAACTATACAAGTTCAGAATGGTAATCCATACATTGTCAGGCTCGAAACGGCAAAGTTATGGAATTCCATGCCTAGTGAAGTCTTTCCTGGTGCTTATCACCTCCAAACCTTCAATAAAAATTCCAATACCGTCATCCTTTCCCAACATTCCACCACTGAAAAAATAATAATGATGATAATCGTGAATCATTTTCGGATGTTTCTCAGCTGAAAGAAGTTTTTGATAATCTGTAGGAACTAATCAGGTTATGGAATTCACAACCAACTTGAAGTATTCCAATGAAATGAAATCAAACGGCCAATCAAGGAACAAATTCCAAGTTGTAATACATAGTCGAATAGATAAATTCAAGGTGAATACGATGAAAGGTGAAATTTGTAGGAAAAAATTCGGTTCACCCGGTTGAACAAATGGTTGAAAAACATTGTCGTCAGATCCAAAAGAATCGCTATCATTGACTGAGTACCTCTTGTCGATTTGATTCCTGAATCTCTTCAAATAAAAAAAATACTGGCTGCTACATGTATCTGATAGTTTATTTCACTTATACATTTATGGTTCATCAATGATGTTCCTTTATGAGAATCATTTATAGGCCACTCCTGTTCTATACCAGACTTTTAAATCTCGATATAGGTAGACTTTGCATGTCCGATCCTCGCCTATCCAATCATTATTACCGTGTAAGGAATGCGTGACGTGAAGAGAATAACTGTGGGATAGAAATACGAGATACACGAGCACAGAGATTGGTCAAGACACCGGCTAGGTGGAAACATCCACGGCAGAAACTCTGAAATACACCGTTTCAGTTGATTACATCGAAATCATCGGTCTTGAGCGCAAGTTATTTTTCCAGTGGGCGACTGCAATTATCGTAATTAGCATTTCACTTTATTTGATGACTAGACTAGTAAGTGGCCAGTCATATTGTGCGGGTGTGTAACGATTGTGTGTTCTGAAGAAGTTGGTGAGTCTATAGGCATATGAATTCAGCATTTAAATTTAAATCTCATAGTGGGATCATCGGAATAAGTAGTGGTGATGCATTTTTCTAACGGTTGTTTTGCGGCAGGTTGAAGTAGGTGGCATTGTGTGCTGGGTAGAGTTGATGAAAGAAGGTACAAGAAAGTTTCGGAGGCACAACACGTTCCACGCTGAGACACAGGCTAGAATATGTACCTTCAAGGGTTCACCTACATAATGACACTTTCTGTGGGGTTCATCATCAGGTATAGCTGTAAACATAGGGACGATAGCATTAAATCTCTCTGATATCTCAATGCGAACCCATCAGCTGAAGGCATAAATTACCATGGGTGTAAACAAATTCAATATTCAATTATTGTTTATGGAATGATTCATCAGGATCAGACACCATCGATTATGGTTTCATATCATAGATTAAACATATCTCGGCGTTTATTTACAATTTGGAATTTATTACACTGCTCCACACTGTCGAAAGTCAATTTTTATCAATGAAAAATTCGATTCCGAGTAGTTTTATGTGATAAGGAACTCCTTACACCACTTTCGACACTGTGGAGCAGTGTAATAAATTCCAAATTGTATATGAAACTTTGAGATCTGTTCTTTCTATCATTACACCGAATATTCAATGGTGTGGGCTGGTGTAAGAAATTCCTTATCATATAAAACCACTCGAAATACATTTTTTCAATGATGAAAATTGACTTTCGGCAGTGTAGAGTAGTGTAATAAATTCCAAATTGTATATGAAACTTGGGATCTGTTTTTTCTATTTATACCGAATATCCAATGGTGTGGGTTGGTGTGAGAAATTTCTAGTCAGATAAAACCTCTCGAAACTGAGTTTTTCCCATAGACTTATAATAAGTCTATGGTTTTTCCACTATGAACATCGATTTTCGGCAGTGTAGAGCAGTGTAATAAATTCCAAATTGTAAATGAACCCGGAGATATTATGTTGTATCAATAACATGAAACTATTATCAATCTTGTGAGCTGGCTTAAGGAAGTCGTAATCGCATTGAACCTGTAGAAATGTGGAAATACCGTATTCCGAGATTCATTTTCTTCACATAATAATCATTTGGGGGTTGATTTCTTGGTTGATTTCCACCTCAAACAGTTGTAATAAATGTGTAAGAAATTCATGCGTGTGAGATATGTCGATAGAGTGGGTATTTTTAAATATATGAAGGGTGTGGTGCAGATTCAGGCTAAAGCTGCACCACCACCTCATTTTCGCGAAACTACAACTGTAATAAAATTCGAGTGGATTGAAATAAATTGTAATTAATGTGTTAGAAATTGTGAGAGTGATTTTTTGGAAGTGGGCCATAAAGGCTGGTGCAGTATTAGGTCCATAGAAACTGACGATGTATTGTTTAACAATTTCGAAACAAAAAAATATTATTTATTTATTCCAAGCTTTCGTGAATCAATTCATAGTTGTCGAGAATCCATTTTTTATTTTCTTTCGTCCCGAAAAGTTCATTTCGGATTGTTTTATATCCGTATCTGGCAAATTATATAATTTTGGAACATTGTAGAATACACTTTTTGTCCAATTGACTTTTCAGCCCTTTGAATTCTCAAGAGATTGTTGTGTTCAGCTCGGGTAGTTTTATTATGCTGAATTTGTGGACAGGTGGATTTATTGTTGAAGACATATAAAATTGATATTTTTGTACAGATGTATAGATGTATAGATATAGATATAATGTATAGATATACTCGTGAATCTCAAGCAACTATATTCTTATTCAATCCACTCGCTAATATATGCTATGATAATAATTCAATGTTATACATAATGCAAGTAATAAAAAAAAATTACAATTCAATTCGAGTGGACACTTCAATCGCTAATCTTCTGCCAGTAGTTAGAGATAGATAAAACAAATCAATGTTAGGGAAATAGCTCATACATTTTTACTAATGACGGATAGGTGAGTTTCCACGTACATTTGTGTGATACATTGTTTGGTAAAATAAATAGTCATTGTTTGGATGTATACAACGAGTGCGAGAGACACAAATGCACGGCGGCGACTTTTTGGCAACAGTGAATGTTTGATGGCCTTCTCATGGCCAGTGGCGTGCTCACCGCCGAAACTTTTTGATTATTAGTTTTGCATTCGAATTGATCAAATCGAAATGCAATAATTTTTTCTTCATTCTTGGAGAAAAATAACTTCATAGGGTTGCACGAAAGATACCAAGCAATGTTTTTGCATGCGTCACAAATGAAGGGATGATAAAAGAAACAAATTTAGACTGCATTACATATAAATATGCCGGTATCACGAGTAAGTACATTTCTTTACACATTACATTCACATATTTTAATGATTTTATGATATACTCATGTTTTTTCTTAGCTACATTAAACAATCAGATCGAAAATGGGACCGTTGAAATGCGAAAAAATGTTGATGATACCAAAACCAAAATTTATACAAATCAATGTATACTATCTATTTCAAGTGAGAACCAGTTCATATAACTATCGATATTACTATCGATTATCCTATCATCCAAAGAAACGTTGTTTATTGAAGGGACAGTACAGTATATAAGCATATGTAAAAGGACATATACATAACAATAACACCAAAAACAAAGTGTATCCTGAAAAGGTGGTGAAACATCCCTAAAAAGCAATAATGGAAAACAAATATGTAATTTAAAAGAATCAGGTTCGTCGCAAGTATTTCATAAGATGAATTATGAATCTCTTGTTTCTGGTATACGTTCCTCACGTTATGAGTTGTATAAAATCATTCCATTATGGAATTACTACATATGATTATATGAACAAAATGAGATTTTCAGATATTTTTATAATAAGATCATTAAATGAGTTATTTTTTATAGTGTGCAATTGTTGAATCGTTAATCGAATAGGTAGAAAGTCATGTTGGACAGCGATTTCTCATTCTGTTCTTCAGTGTTTTTTCAATAGAAAATGCCTAAATAAACCAGTCCAGCATTCTTTTATGAACAGTTAATCAATTGAAGGAGTGAGAATTATACTTCGGTGGAAGTGTATATTATATTGTTTTTCTCAAATTAGTTTGAAGTATTCGACCCATTGTGAGATATCTTAACGTATTTGAAAAATCGTACAGTCTGGCAAGTATGTATTTGGAGTAAGAGAGATGGAAAGAAAAGGATCGAATGATGACTGATCGGGCTGAAACGTAAATAATGTAGTCTCGTGTGTTTTAATGTCTTTGATTGAACCATAATCTATTTGGGAGTAAATCAGCTCGTGGAGAAAAATCAGACAGCTTATAGATCTACGCGAGCTAAGCTTCGCAATTTTATAATGTCGAAGACGTCTCGTAACCGAGGAAGTGTGAACTACTATTGAATTGATAATTAAGGTAAAAAATATTTTTTTTTTGGATTCTCAATTCGGTGAATGTACTTTTGATAGGACGGGTTCCATATCAACCTTGCGAATTCAAGATGACTTCTTACCAGTTAATTGTAAGAGGATTATATGAGATGATATGGTTTTGGAACCTCTTGTTACTCGAGAAATAAAACTCGGATTTCTGAGTAAATTTTTTGAAATGTTCAATGTGGAATCAATGATAACTACTAGATCACAGATGTGGTCGAAACTTCCAAGGGTGTCATTATTTATAGTATATACAAATTTAGTATTAGATCGTAAACTAGAGGATGATATTTTGTGACACTTTTCGATATTCAGATGTGAATTGTGATCGGAACATAAATTTTGAAATCTGTGAATGTCAGATTGGAGATAGTCGTCTATAGAACTGATTGTAGTATGAATTTTCATATCATCAGCATACTGGAAGGATTCAGAATGCTGAAAACATTAAATAGTAAACAGTAAATAGTAACAGTAAATAGTTCAAAGCGAAGTATTTTCGTCAAGTCAGAATCAAATGTTTCTGCTCCTGTATGCGTATGAGTTACACTCTCTCCAATGGTAGATACTTGTGAATAACGATAAGGAGCACATGCATGTTCATTGAGGAGCAGAGCGAGTGAACTGCACGAAAAAGTAATAAAAATGATTCGAAATACCTCACTAATTATACATATACATGAATGATGTCAGCATCAGCTAATAATTGAAGGTATGTTGCATATTGCTAGGAAAATATGTGTTGTTGACTTCCGTACGGAATGTGTATCTATATACGTATAGGATAGGCATACTAGAATGTGATGGAATTGTGAACATCGTGAAAAGGAGAATTAATGAATATTTTTAATCACCGAAACATTCCTCTTAGTGGACATTATTCACCTCTTGTCCTTTTTGTAACTGTTGAATTTTTCTTTTCCTAATATCATCAGTAGACAAATACTACTTATTGTGTGAAGTTTGGTTGTTTTTTGTCTATATTGCGTCAACTCTTATTGTATAACTTGATGATAATCATTCGGTTATTCAATATTACTGAACCTTATGTTTCATATTACTCATCCTGAAATATTATTTTGGTGCATCTATCACATAGATAATATATGACGTATACATGATAGAAATTTAATTAAACTCTGCCGTTTTTGGATTGATGAGGTATATAGCTGCTGAAAGAATTGACAATTGAATGGAAATATCTATGAACAAGATATAAAATGTTAGGATATATTTTGAGAGATTTCATTTAATTCATCAAATAAACTGCCCTACATTACCATTGAAATAAGCGAAAAGGTCTTTCATTTTCGAACCGATATAAGTTTCAACGAGAATGATCGATTCTCATTACTTTCTTTCAAGATTCTGATAGCTCAGTTCATTGTGTTCAACAACAGTTCGATGTCGTCCCGATGGCAGATCACAATGGGTTTTCTCGAGATAGTTTCAAAATTATCAGATTCCATACAGGATATATAGAAATATGCAATTCCATACAACATATTCCAGTTCGGTATATTCGATTACCATAATACTTCCATGTTACTAAGATGAATTGCTATAAAAAAAATGTATACTCGTCAAATTTTGATAGGTCGCGTCGCGTCGTGTCCAACGGTTTTATTGGTATTTTCATTTCTTTATTCTTATCATTCATTTCCTATAACTCCTAGCAATATTTTGTAGCAATCTCGCCTGATAATCGGAAAAAGTGATGACAAATTGAAAAAACATATTTTTTGTGGTACAAAAAATGTCATGTGACTCTCGAATCCACGCCACTGAATGTTTTCGTTGTACTTGTATTGTTTTAATTTCTAGCTTCATTCATAAACGATATAAGTATAGTTCACAGTAATTGGACATATCAAACTCCAATATAATGTATGAAATTATATATTTCAATATACCCTGGGGTACCTTATAAGTAAAATTCTGTCAACAGGACGACCTCAAACTTTTCAGAACTTTTCGAATTCTTAGATATCACCCTGTAGGTCATTGTTTCGAAATGGTAGAACGAAGGGAAAAGCTGATGTTCATAATGGATCAAAATCTTAAAAGAAATCAATAATCGATGATTCCTATACAAAGTTAGAACGGTTCGGGAATGAGAGACATTTTCGCTTGTCTCACTTCAAAAGTGGAGTAGTTCAGATTGTTCGAATGAACATTGAGTAAAAAAAATATCGAACTGATACTCTCAGCGGAATTATATTCTCATTTCTGAGAGAACAATTCAATGAAAACTCTTGACATGAATTCAATGGAATACTCTAAAAAGACAGGTCATACCCACCTCTTCAGAATCAAACTTTCTAATGGGAGTATATGGATCATTCGAATTGATTACAATATGAATTGATCACAACGAAATAATCCTATACTATGGATAAGCAGAAATCTTGGTCTCAATAGGATTATTGAGACAATTATATTCAACTAGAGACCTACCAGATGTACAAATAATTGAGACTTTCCAAATCAGTCTTTTTGCTGACTGTATATATACTAATTTTTGTTTATTTTATTTTTCATATATTATCCATAATATGACTTCATCGATTAAGTTCCGCAATGGGCATATTTCCCTCACTTCTGAATGCTCCTTTTCCTCAGAAGAACGCAAAACTTCACAACGACATTCTGCCCTATGAAATTTCAAGAATTCCCCATGGAGCTAGTTTTCTTCCGCATCAGGCACATTCTGAGATGATGTTTCAAATACATTTCCATGTGATACATCGTATGTTCAGAGGGCTTAAATTTCGAGTTATTTCAGTTTTTTTGAAATTTTTGACATATGCGTCCTTCCACAACTGAATCATATTTTGAAATTAAAAAGACTGAAAATGAAAACTCTCAGGATTCTACTCTCAATAGAGCTATAACTCAATAATGTTGCCATGGTCAATTACAAATAGGTATGCTTGTAGCTTTTGAAGGAAGGATTTCAATCAATTTTGGCGTATGCATAGGTTGAACCATTGTTAGTTTGATTATGATATTCTTCAAGAATCGAGGAAGAAAAAGAAACCGTTCATGTGTCTGATGCGATGAAAAATATTTTCCCACTCCGAAAATCTGTTCAAATCTTGAAATATCACGATAATTTGCAATTCCGAAGGTGGAGGTAATTTTGATAAAAAAATGATATTTCGAGTTCATATGTATCGCTTTTTCCACAGGATGGTGTGAAATAACATTGATTTTCATATTTGAAGAGTCAGAACTCTAGAACGAAGAAATTTCAAGGTGTTTTTTTCATTTGTGCAGGGTGTCAAAAATAGAATACTTTACTCCCTTATGTCGAAATATAATATCAGTTACGGAAAAATTTCTAATGAAAAAGTTACTCGATAATCATTGAACTTTCCATTCATACTAGGTATTATTTGGCAAGAATCAAGTTCATCAACTTACATAGAATGGGCTGTATCTAAATGGAATTGCTCTTCAAATTCTGAGAATATTTCAAATAATGAATGGTATGATAGTGGATATCGAGAGGAATAACTCATGAAAATGGATATGATAACAGAAACTCTGCATTATACAACTGGTAATCATTATGAAATTTGGATTCCGTTCCCGAGTGGAGGACGAAATATTTCAAATTCAATCTTATGGTCCTACTTATCATTTCAAATAACTCAGTAACTGACGGAGGTAGAGGTAGAGATATTTATGGATGAAGTGATGCTCTGATGAAAATATTCTTTTTGCGAAAACTAACAATATCCAAGGTCTCGTTCAGAATAATATCTCATTGACGTCTCAATACTTTCGCATGGCCAATCATCAGAGGTTGAAATCAATATCGAAACACACAATCGTTTCATCGACAATTTCAACATGAGATATAACATTCAATGGTGAATATTTTAAGACCGAAGGATATAGGATATATACTATACGAATATTCTTATTCTTATTGATCAATTTTCTGCTCCGTTTATGTCGGAATCCTACGTCCCATAAGTCGAAACTTGAACGGGTTAAGAAGAGCGGGAGGATTTATCGTAGTGGATTCCTACAACTACTCCGGAGGGACCGTGGACCGAGACTGCCAGATCGATGTCAGGATTGAAATAGCTGAAACTATCAATTTCAATGGAGAATCACCAGCGAACTGACTACCGTCCAGTATTTGAATTATTGCTCAAACACTTAAATCATGATGCTACTGCCTTCTCTTGATATATTATACTTTTGGTGTCCTATTTTGAGTTCAGTATTTTGATGTCTGCCCATGGGAAACCGAAAAAAAATATTGAGCTTTATCGAGTAGGTTCTTCTCATCTTTCTCATCTGAAGTTTCTTCTGTATCTGATATATGGTTTTCAAATTCAGAGGCTGCAGGATCTTATATAGGATACCCTGTATACACTTAGAGCAACTAACATCTGAGTTGATGAGCTCCATACCAACTACTACTAAGGCATATAGTAGGCATGTGACATTTCTTTTCTGAATTTCGAGTAATAACTCGAAATCGGAGATAAGTTCGTATCGCAACTCGAACTCATAGCTCATTTCGAAATTGCGCTGATTACTCGTAGCAAGTCGAAATTAACCTAATTTCAAGTTATATAAATCGAAATTCAGGAAACTTCAGGTTATAACTCGAAATTGAGCTGATTTCATAATATATTGACCATCACATTCTCCTACCATTATTATAATCTATTTACCGATCTGAAGTTCTTCACAACAATTTTCCAGTCTATAAAGATACCCTTCGCGATTGAGGACTGCTAGTATATGGTGGAAAAATCCGACTGCTTTCTAAGCACCCTCAAACTTTTCTCTTCAGTACTTCACTCAGATTTTCATACAATCGTACCGACAAACTCTAAGGGATGGTAGAGGACATCAAAATAAACATTTTACTCGATAAACATAAGTCCGGAAACTCTTCATTTTCGAGATACAGGGTGTTTAATTTTTTTTAAATTTTTTATTAATATCGTGAAGACGATTCGGTCGAATTCAATGAAATTTTACACATATTATTGATACATTTATAAGATATCTTTTGGAGCTATTAGAATTTGCCCAATAATTTCAGGGCCGTGCCCATGGGCTATGTCGGATAGTTTTGCACAAAAAAAAATATCGCCCAGTAGATTTTTTGTAATTATGATAATTTTCTTCAAATGAACAACTGTTAATGCAATTTTTTTGTCCCTTGAAATTTTTTTGTATCTAGCTTCGTTTTGGAGAAAAAAAATAAAAACCATATGTTTTTCAGCTTTTGATGGGATTTTCTCTCCTCGTTTCTAAAAAATAGAGTAGAAGTTATTAAAAATTATTGCAATATATTTGTAGTAAGGACAGATTAAGGATCTGTCCCAAAATGTCACTGCGCTTGAAATTAAACCTTTAGATACCTAAAAGAGAAATTCTCTATTGGTCTCTTTTAGGTATCTAAAGGTTTAATTTCAAGCGCAGTGACATTTTGGGACAGATCCTAAATCTGTCCTTACTACAAATATATTGCAATAATTTTTATTAACTTCTACTCTATTTTTTAGAAACGAGGAGAGAAAATCCCATCAAAAGCTGAAAAATGAATGTACCACCTCCTCGAAGAACTTACAGACAGTATTTAAAAACCATATGTCTTACATCTATGAAAAAAAATTAAATGCTTCGAAATTATACCTTACATTTTACCAATGCGTTTATTGAAATATAATAGATAGATAGATAGATCTTTATTTGAAGTAGGCATCCTAATAAACAATGTTTAGACATAATATGCATAAATATAAAAAAATAAATAAATTTAGGTATGATATATATGAAACATTACATGAATGAAATGGTAGAACATTTGAATACAAAAGAATGTAAACTAGAAATAATAACTAATAATAGATGATATGTAAATGACTATATATGAAGATTTTGATTATGGTATACGGTATATGGGACTGATATAGACATGAGATATAGACATGACATGATATATGGGATTGATATAGACATGAGAAAAATTATGGATGAAAATATATACGTATATACACTCACTTAGATACATCAAAATACATATATATATATATATATAACATGCATAATAATTAGCAGGACAAATGATGTCAGTAGTTCACTGATTTTTAATGAGGAGTTTGATTTTTTTTTAAAGTAGTAAGAGTAGTGCTGTTTTTTATTGAATGAGGTAGTTGATTGAACTCCTGGAAACCTTTGGAGAACAGATAACTCATGGTGCTTTTACGGTTTGTTCTGGATATATGAAAATCATCACAATTTCTGGTGAGGTATGGATGGACATCTCTTCGAAAAAACAAATAAGTTTGAAAATAAGATGGTGCTAGATTATTAAGTATTCTGGAGATGAAGACCATAGTGAGATAATAAATTCTTTGAGAGACAGTAAACCATTGCAAAGTATTGGACATAATGAAAATGGACGTATATCGGTTTGCTTTTAAAATGATTCTCATGCCACGATTTTGTATCTTTTGCAGTTGGTTCAATTTCTTAGGTCCCATGAAAATAATACTGATGC
Organism: Gastrophysa polygoni; assembly: GCA_963576655.1. Taxonomy (NCBI): domain Eukaryota; kingdom Metazoa; phylum Arthropoda; class Insecta; order Coleoptera; family Chrysomelidae; genus Gastrophysa; species Gastrophysa polygoni. The sequence goes on from OY755083.1 coordinate 33,881,166, forward strand.
GCAGTAATCAAAATGAGGTTGAATTATTGTGTTATACACCGTTATTTTTGTTACCATGGAGAGATTTTATGCTATTCTAGAAAAAAAGTACAATTTCTTCCGTATTTTTTTGTATACATATTCGAAATGATTTTCAAAAGACATGTAGTTATCTAAGTGAAAACCCAAATACTTAACTGTTGATACTATTTCAATTTTTTCATCATTTATGGTCAAATCTATTTCACTGATATTCAGAGCTTTATATTTATGTTTGGTTGTTAAGAGCGGGGATTCACTGCCTACTTCTGAAACTCTGTCTAGATGGCGATGCGATGCCCGATCGTAATAAAATATGATTATTTTCCTAAGGCTGGTGCCTTATTGTAGTTTCCTCCTTTTTGGTCAGTTCTGGCATGTTCTCAATAGATGTCAGTATACTGGCATCGCATCGAAGTAGAAGTTTTATATTATTTGGTTGCTGTTACTGTTCGCGCAATATAATTATATGTATGTTGTTTTTATAGGTCTGGAGTCTCGATCCAGACAATGTGAGTATTTATTTATTTCACGGGTCGCGCAGCGTGGTAGAACCGAGCCGACTACTTTGACGATATTTATCTTTCTCAGAGATAAATCTTGATGGCTTTGGCAGAACGCGGGTATTTCGCACTGAATTTTCATCTATAAGAATATGAGGGGTATTCTCGTATGTTTACGAATTCGACGTTTCGTATACAATCCAGACAGGTGATTGGTTGACATACTTACGAAACGTCAATTTCGTAAGTATAAGAAGAAAAATACGAAGATCAGGAATCCCTAATATCGAAATAAAAATACAAGCTCTCATTTAGTTTCATCAAATCTTGCAAGTTGAATTTGACCCACTTCTAATCGTCCGAATGATTAGGAATTTGGCAGGTGGACATAATTTTTACGACAAGGCATTATGAAATGAAAAAAATTGCGGACGAGTTTTGTGGTTATCGTCAGATTTTACTCAAAATCGATGTCTGGTGGTCTTTGGAGTCGAAAATTAGAAGTTTTTGTCAAAAATAGAAAATTCAACATGGCGGCTCCAAAATGGCGGAACACTTATTTTGGTCTGATTCTATTAAAGATTTGTATTTTTAGATTTTCGGGGTCATATCGATATTATGATTATTTGTCAAAATCCTGAAATTCAACATGGTGGCCGCGAAATGACCATTTTTTTTTTCATAATGATCCCAGTCTATTCGGTATCTGGGGTATTCGGAGGAGATTATAATTTTTTATCAAAATTAAGAATTCAACATCACTGCTCCAAAATATCGGAACAGTTTTGTGATTATATCTAGTCAGATTCTTTTCGAAATTTTCATTTGGGGGTTTTTAGGGTCGGACATTATGATTTTTTGTCAAAATTCAAAAATTCAACATGACTTCAAAATGGCGGAACCGAGGGCGAAACAGTTTTGTGATTTTGGTCAGATTCGATTAGGAATTTTCGTTGTGGGGTTTTCGAGGTCGGAGATTGTGATTTTATGTCAAAATTCAAAACTTCAACATGGCGGCTCCAAAATGGCAGATATTTTTTTGATTTTGGTCTAATTCTGAACTAAATTGCTTAGTATGGAGGTTTTTGACAAGATGAAGAACTGGAAACTGGCACCCCGACCGGCCGCTGTTTATACATGGTGTTTTATTATTGTTGTACGAAACTTCGAGGTCAGATTTGTTCGGTCAAAATATGAAAAAAGTCAGAATGAAAACCAAACTTATGCATAGCTGTTGGAAGAAAATCTGTGATACTCGAGAAAGATATTTAGCTACAGCCGATCGATCAGCAAACTAATCGGATAACTAGGTATACTTACAAAAATCGGATAACTTATCGGATAACTAGGTATACCTAACAAAAATCCACTTGAAACATTTCTGAAACGAATCGATCTTGAATTTTCGTGCAGCATTGATGACACACCCTGTATAGGCATTGCAGAACCGAACAGATTGAAGTGTAGGTATGTTTTTCAATCGTTTCTACTGGCCTGTCGAACTATATGTATATAATATATCGCGACGGCTCTGATCGAATTCGACGGAACATCTTTGAATATCTTTATTCGCATATTTATTTTGTATTGGCTCTAAACCCATTCTGAATTACTTCATCGATATCGATATCTGCTTCCAGGATGATAGTATATAAACATGGTTGCAATAATAAGTCTATGGTTGCAACGATCACCTTTGTGTACCTACCACAGTAAACACCAAATTTGTGTCAGGCTTTTGAAGAGTTTGAAATGTAGTATTTTTGAATAGTACAATATTATAACAGGTATTTGATCTCTCTTCGTCGGGTGTTTGACAGATGCTTTGTTCAGAACCAAGCCGCGAACACGTGTTCTTGTGACAAAGTCGCTGTAGGTAGGGAGGTGATAATAATAATGATAATGATATTATTGATAATTTATTCACCTAAATGAGAAAAAACACAATGGGTAACTAACAAGTGTATACATAAATAACAAGCGAATGAAAATAATATAATATAATATGCGCGGTAAGCAAAATGAACATTCTATCGATAAACAAAAAAAGTAATGTTTTTGTTATGTCATTTCGAACTATGGCAACAAGAAAATGTAAAGTAAAACGCACTAGTAGAAGAAAATTTTTCACAAACGCACATTCGCATCAATGATCGATGCGATGATGAATGTAATGATATTTCAATTGAGAATTTAACTGATGATATGATCACATATACATGGTGCCTATGCCCCCACTTATCATATATCTAGATTCATTCCGCATCCCGATCTCTCAAAATATGAATCCACTACAATTCAAGAAGATCAAGTTTATCGACTTTATCGTTTCATATCGATGATACCAATAATATCGATAACAACGATAATAGCGATAATATCGATAATTTTGTTAGTGTGAATTTTTATCGACATCATCGAGAATTATCGATGAATTTGACAATCCCTAGACATAACACAGTTGAGTCATTTCGATACGATGAACTTGAATTGATTTTTCTGCGTACAGATTCATTATCATGAAATTGACATAGGTATTTTCATCAGATCGGTCACTCTAACGGGTCACCGCTTGGGTATTCTCGTTCCAGACTGCTATATTTTGGATAGCCGTCGACAATGAGCGGAACTGACTAGAAACATGTCTCATAAACACTCATAATGCTCATAATTGAAATATTCTTGGTCGTTGGAACTCGTTGGAAAGTGTATTTCAAGCACTCGTTACATTTCCGCACTTGTCGCTACACAGCTCGTACTGAACATAGACTTATTATCCTGAGGAGACGGAACATCTCATTCATAAAACTGCTTTTGTTTTGAAGCAATGATTGAAAATGAACTGCACAAGTATGAGAAAGACTACCGATCGAACATCTTTGTCTTCACCAACTTGTTGGCAACGCTGTTATGTTTATGTGTCTTGTTTCCCTGATTTCAGCCAGTGGCGTACCGTCCTAATGGTTCCATGACTTGGAAATATGTTTTATCTATAACTTTATTATTAAATATTGTTCTGTACGGAGTGGAAGCGTCGTGTTTGTTAGTTAGGAAGACAAACAAATTCCTTTTGGTTATTAACAAGCTACGAATGTACTCTCAATGGAAACATGTAATTTCTCTCTGTATTTGTCAATCAACATTCTGAAGAATGAAACATCATTGGAAATATATAACCAGATTCTTGTCAGTACCTGTAATTCCCGATATAATGTTCAACTGAAACATGTGCAATATCATATGCATTCAGACAGTTGTATAAAATTGAATTTCCTTATAATTTGCACACAGATTTCTCCGCTTTGATAAAAACAAAAAACACAGCTTTCGTACTTTTAATATTCATATAATACAACAAATTTATTCGGATAATGATGACACATTTTGATTCATTACTGGAAAGAAGGTGTTGGTTCAAATTGAACTGCAAATAATTTTTGGATTTTTATACAAAACAATATATCATTAAATACAATGACAATAATTCACAAAGAAAATAAATGATGTCGCTCGTGAACATAGTTTGTTGTTTTTCTGTACTATATTGGAAAAATGTGATGTTGAAACAATGGAGTATTAACTGCAAATTACCTATCAGATGCGAACTGAAACGCTGAATGGCATGGTAGTGGATTTGCATCTGGCCTCAAGTATTTGTTACCACTTTTCTTTGTTATGACATCCTCGAATCGAGATGATCAGAACATACATAAAGATATTTGCTCAGACGAGTCTCCTGCCAGCCAAGAAGAGATGCCCAAATTTTCCTTTTTCCACTATCAGCGGGAAACCTGAAGTAATAGAGAAATAGGTTAACAGGAATAAGTTGCTTAGAATTTTTGATGCAATGAACAAGAAAGTCTATGCCATGGAAACATGAACACTACCTAAATCATTAACAATCATGAATAAACAGTACCTAATCATCATATATTCACGCCACTGGAATAACAAACAAATTTGGAGGTTAGGTATTCCAACTTACTTGTGAGAAGAAACATCAGGGCTGGAAATGTCAAGTTTTTTGCACACTCGGCAGTGACGGACCATATTGTCCAAAAATTCACTCTGAATTCCACAATATCTATTCAAAGTCACTAAAAACAACACTTCAAAACACAAGATCACTCGTCTACAACACCGCAACGAGAAATGGGCAGATCGTAGTTTCGTAGTAAAAATCATTCATACAATAGGCGTGGCCTGGACGCGCCAATGTCGCTTTGCGGGTAACAAATCCTATGATGCTACAATGTGATAGTTCACAAAATGAATATTCGGTAATTCCAACGTGTACATTTCAGGTTTTCATTATGTATAAAAATACCGTTCAGAAAAATGTTCCATCGAGACTGTATTACTTGCAATACAATGAAAAAATGATATGAACGTGTCAATAATTATTGCAAATCTCGTTCTCAAACTGGAAATATGGCAACGACACTTTCCAATCGGTCACAATAGTATCCTACAGTGGACCAGATAATGGCAATGTCTGATCTTCTTTAAATGTAAATAGTTCCGTCTCCTCAGGATAATAAGTCTATGGTACTGAATATCTTCTCGATGGCGTATTAGAAGTATCTAGAGAACGGGGCAGAATATATTTTTGAAATTTTGGGTACGGAAATGGGATGTCAAAATCTAGCTCTTGAAAATATTTTCACATGTGCAATGTTGCCATATCTAGTGTTACTAAGAGCAACTTTTGAATTTCAAATGGAACACCCTATATATCATTAGATTCTCGAATTCTGAGACATTTGAATTGATTGTTGATTTTCCACGCCGAAAACTGCGACATTTTTCTCGCCAGTTACGACAGAATGCTGAAATTTCTACAGCGACTTCCCAACACACAGGTATCTGAGCATTTATCTTATGAATTCTCGTGCATATTGAATCAATATTATACAGGGTGTGAAAAAAGGTGCGTCAAACTCGGGTACAAATAAACTCCAAAAATTCGATTTTTTCAATAATTTCTATCATCCATTACCTTCCGAATGATATAATATGTCCCTTCGCCTATCTTCGACAGTTTTTGAATTATAGGATTGAAAAGGTGAAGTTCGAGTAATGGGAATGGCATATTTATATACGAGAGGAAAGATTTAGAAACCATTCTCCATTCATGGTCAGTTTAACATGATAATACCAAGGGCATGCAGAAAATTGATGAAGATATTTTATGAGATATTCCGGAAGAAAAATAAAATTTGTTCAAATTTGATTGTAGTGGGCCACATCACTCAAATTTATCAGACACAAATGATGATTAACCTAACAATGACAATTTTATCATGGTTTATATCGATATAACATTTGAAAAGAATCGACTTTTTCGATCTTATTCGTGCCTGAGTTTGACGCACCCCGTATAATAATAATTCAATGTGCGCCAAACCTAATAAGATGACTATGTTTCAAGAAGCACTCGAGGAAGCAGCTGTGAAAATTGCAACATTCTGACAGTATTGATTCTTAGGTCAAAAACAGTGAGAGATAGCTATAGGACATGCTACAGCAAATCTTCTTCAGAATCCGAAAATCTAATAATATATAGGGTGTTCCATTCGAAATATCAAAGCTCCCATTTGCGTAGCCAAAATTTTAAAAATATATTTCTCATATATTTTTTCGATCTGATTATCAAGTCTCGCCTTCCCCAATGCTAATGCTAGACCTTGTTTATACTGCTATGCCACGACCATGCTAATTGTGAAAGCAAAAGGCAAAGCAGTTCGCACGATGACTGAGTCATTTACCTACGGCAAAAAATACGCCGCTTGAGCGTTGACTCTGGGCACCGACCTGTACCCGAATGCACCCGAGAGGTATGAGAGGAGCGGGGTAGGTAACGACTCAAGTGAGCCAGAGACCAGCAAAAACGATCTGCAAACTCTGTACCAACAGTGTTGCCAAGGGTATAAAATAATTCACTGCAAAACAGTAGTTGTAAATAATTATTGACTTCCATCTTATTGACAATTGTTGCTCTATTGCTGAACCCCAGCATCAAATATTTCACCCCGATAGTATGTACAAGGATCATCACTATATTCTGACTCATAGTTACCACGCACGTGGGCGTGGCTAGTGTGACGTCAGCTTGTGAGAAATTTCGCCATATTGGTGTTATTGGGCTATATTTTGCGTGTGTTTACTGTTGCAAATCAAGAAAATATCTCTTCGAAATAATCAACTTTGAAGTTTAAATTTGATTGAAGATGAGCTGCCCAGTGTATGGTTGTAATGTTGACAATAAGTGCAAGGGCTTTGTGTCTGGTACAAAGTTTTATAGCTTTCCTAAAGACAAGGAAATGCAAAGTGATAGGAAAGAACTGTGTGGACGACAGGACAGACAGACATTGTCGAAGTCCAGTAGAAGTGAAAAAATTGATATAGCAATTTTTTTTGACGCAAATATTATTTAATTTTCATTGGATATCCTCGAACTTGCGAAAATTCCGAGTATTTGGCAACACGGCATCAATATTTCTACTTCCACGAGGAGTTTCATAGAGGTGATGAAACTTACGATATTTTATACCAATTCTTGCTCCATAACAAATTAGAAAAGAATTATACATAATGAGTAATATATAAATATGATTCATGAATCGAACACATTCGTGTAACTTGTAACCTTTCGTATCATTGAAAACGCGGGTCGACGTGAATGCCATCTGCTGGTTGTTTACGGAAACAACATCTCACGAAATCACAGTTGGTAGCATTGGATTGCGAGGTCCGTGTGTACCGCCGTCTATTAGGTAGGGTACGAACCGGTAAGAACCGGTCCGAACTCGCAAATTAATGTTTTCTACTTCATTTTTGAACGAAATTCCTTCAGAATCTAACATAATAAACCATAAATAGCGTCCTTGTGTCAAATTTCAGATTCAAACATGCTTTTAGTTCGAAGGAAGGCATTTCAGATGCTGATATTTTGGTGAAGCATTCCTCAATTTTGGTTCCATAGAATGAGGTAATTTCATTTGAATCTGAGACACAAATTTTACAATGTTTACATTTTTCAATGACCCATAACTTTTTTAAATGGAAGAGTTTTGACTCCAAAAAATACTCATTCCCTAATTTGAACCTTCCTCTTTACAATAATTCAATTACTTTTGGGTTTGAATCCATGACAAGGCCGGAAAGCATGCTGAAAAAAGGGTCTGCCAAACCATTTTAGTGAAACGCCCGTCTTAAGATCATTCCTTTCGTTTTCGAAACATTCAGTTTCAGTTTATTCATCAATAAATATTTATGAACATCATCATCATCGAAAAACTAATGAAACTTCCAATAACTTTTTTTTTACTAATCATTGATTAGATTGATAAGAATATCCAAAACATACCGACAAATAAAAGGTGCTAAAGCATTGAAATTAAACACCCTGTATCCCGAAAACGAAGAGTTTCCGGAATTATGTTTATCGAGCAAAAATGTTTATTTTGATGTCCTCTACCATCCCTTAGAGTTTGTCGGTATGTTTTTGGGACACCCTGTATAATGTATAAATGTTCTGAAGTACACCCTGTATGGATTCGAAATTTAATTTCACGCGAATAACTCTATGATTCATAATCCTGTATTACTAAGTTGCTTATCAAGTGGCATGTAATGTTGAGTCAACAACATTCATTCGTCATCTGATTCTGATTATTGACACTACTATTATAGGTCTATAATTCAGACAGTTATTTCATTGAGAATACGAGTCAGTTTTCTACTAGTACTAAGAATCGACCAGAAAATTATATTTTCATTCATCTACTTTTCTCTGTGACGATGGAACTAGGTAACCCCCTATATTTCGAAGGAATTAAAATAATCAAATTCCCATGACCTAATGTGTATGAGGAATGATAGGTTTGAGATCAAATATTCAAATTCAGATGATCTGATGTGTATGAGAAATTCTGTGTTTGAGATCTTCGAATCAAAATATACTCTTTAGAATTGAAAATTTTCAGGTTTGAAATGGCGGAAGATTCATTGATGTTTAATTTCAATTGATATATCTATTGCATCACTCGGAAAGCCCAAAATGATCATTCAGTTATCGAAACTATGTCCTAGATTACCTCATAAATGAATTACTATAGTTGGATATCATAAACAGTGGAGCAGAAGTAAAATATACTATACGAAGGCACCAAAAATTTCATATACATCTCGTTGAGAATTAATTTCAGTATATACCTAGTATAGGGTGTTACGTAGACTAATGTGTGGAAAAAAAATATGAATCTCTGATGATTTTGCACTTATCGGAAACGTCGATAGTTTCTGCTTATATATATATATATATATATAGAGAGAGAGAGAGTAGAGTATTAGACGACTGTCTAAGTTACGAAGAAATCTTGTTTACTTTAGGTATGCAGTCTTAGGAAAAGTTAAAAGAGTGTGCACTCTTGTTACTGTACAAGCTTTCGAGAATTTATTATCTCCTCATCAGGAACTCTATAATGATATTGAAACAATTGGTGTGTGATATTTGATAAGCACAGCATGTTACAGAAAGTTCAGGTTATCATGAAGCTAGTCATTCCAATCAAAAAATACATTAAAATATATATAAACAACATATCACAGGATACATAGGTATGAAATTATTCTATCTATTACATTAGTGTCAAGAATTTATAAAAGAAACATTCTGGTTACAACTGGGTACCATGTTGAACGGGAATTGGAGTCTAAATTGAAATTAGTGAGAAACCATGAAACAGTAAGTGCAATGTCATCTGTCATTTGTTCAAGGAAATTTGGAATAATATAAAACATAAGATAGTGAAATTTTGAAGATAAGTTCATCGTCAATTGTGGATTTATTGTTGAAATTATCAGGGAGGGTTAGTAAATAGGAGTATATGATATTCTTGCCAGATGTTTCGCTTCTTTCCATGTTTTTTGTTTCTTCTTCAATATTTCTCCTATTGCTCCGTCCCATGTCTGCCTCGGTGTACCGCGTTTCTTACTTTTATGTATTTTTGTCTCCCATATTTGTTTGACCGGTCTTGAATTGCTTATTATTTGTAAGTGGCCCCACCAACTCAGTTGCCGTTTTTCGATGAAGTTCAGTGTAGACTCATATCACCTCAAGTTCTTCCCTTATATTTATCTAATTCTGTCTCTCCTTGATACTCCTCCCACCTTTCTTAGGTATTCCATTTTTGCGGCTTGTATTTCGCTTTTATGTTTCTTTGTTAACACCCAGGATTCACAAACGAATGTTAGTTTTGGTCTATAAATTGTTTAAAATATGTTCACTTTTGTTTTTATTGTTATTTCCTTTTTGCTTATGAAAGACTTGTTCATTGTGTAATATAAGTTCAAAGTTTTCTCAATTCTGCTATTCACCTCTATATCTTGTTTTCCACTGTCTTCTATTTCTACTCTCAAGTATTCGAAACTATTCACCTGCTCAATGTGTTTTCCTTCCAATTGTAAATTCATTGATTTTTGTTGATTTCCCATCTCCATAACTTTTCTTTTGTTAATATTCATTTTCATCCCGTATTCTTTAAGTATATTGTTTCAGATCTCCATATTATTGGTTGAGTCCCTTTCTCTTTCTGTTATCATTACTACGTCATCGGCATATGCAACTTCTGATATACCCGTTCTGTTTAGGTACCTATATCCCACATGTAGTTTCTTCGATCTTGAAGAGGATTTCTTGATTATTTCATCAATGTATACCGTGAACAGTACGGGGCTTAGTCCTCCTTCCTGTCTCAGTCCGTCTCTTGTTGAAAATGACTCTGATGTTTTATTTCCCTGAATAATACGGTCAATATTATTGTTGTATGTGATTTTTATTATTCTTATTGTTTTCTTTTCAATACCTCTTTCTGCTAGAATATTCCATAATTTTTGTCTTGGTACTTTATCGAATGCTTTTTCTAGGTCTATGAATCCCAAATACACTTCTTTAGTCTGTTGCAATGCCTTTTCTGCTATTTGTTCAATTGTAAATATATGGTCTTGGATGCTCCTGCCCTTCTTGAATCCCCTTTATGATTGTTCCAATGTGTTTTCTACTATTAGTTCTATTTTCATTGTCGTGTTCAGCAAAGATATTCTTCTGTAAATATTGATGCTACTTTCCATTCTTCTGGTATCTCTTCAACCATCCAAATTCTTCTATTAAGTCCAGTCGAAAATTCTATACCTTTTTCTCCCATATTCTTGAGCATTTCCGTTGTGATCTTGTCGCATCCAGGTGATTTTCCCTTTTTGAGTTTAATTATTATCTCTTTCAAAACCTCCAATGTGATGAACTCTTCGTCATTTCCTCCTCTTCAGAATACCGCAACACCATACAGCTTCGTATCATAAGTCCTTTACTTGTGCATCTGCACGAATGTGGAATGAATTGCCAAATGGCATAAAAAATAATAGTTTGAATAATTTCAAAAAAAGAATTAAAGAATTTCTACTAATAAAACAGGTTACTGAAATTTAATATTACTGAACTTATGTATTATCCTATGTTTTATCTCGATAAAGTTTTTTGCTTTTTGGATTCCATTCATTAGACTTTGTTTTATCTCTAACTCTTTATATATATATATATGTTAGATATTTGTGTTTGTATGTTTTTTTAGTTTTAAGCACATATTGCAAATGGTGAGATGGAAGATCAACTTAGTTGAATCTCGACCATGTTTACCCTTATTTCATTATGCAATCGTATACACTACCATGTATTTCTTGTATTTTATTATGGAATTGTACACTATGTATTTCTTTTGTTTAATGGGTAAATGAATGAACTAAACTAAACTAAACTAAACTAAACTCTTATTTCGGTTTGTTCATGTTCTGTTTGGATGTCTCCGTGATTTCCTAGTAGCTATTGGAAATATTCCACCTATTCATTATTTCCTTCTCGTCCCTCAGAAAATTTCCGTTCTTGTTTTCAATTTGGGTTTTTTTCATTTATTTATTTTATTCATTTCAATTTCAAGCGCAGTGACATTTTGGGACAGATCCTAAATCTGTCCTTACTACAAATATATTGCAATAATTAATAACTTCCACTCTATTTTTTAGAAACGAGGAGAGAAAATCCCATTAAAAGCTGAAAAATGTATTTTATTTTCCCTTAATGATTCCAGAGTTCTGTAGAATAATTTTTGATTTGCTCTGCTGCCTCTTTTCATGTTTTCTCAAAATTCTGTCCATTCATTCCTCTTTGATGCTGACACTAATTCTTTCACTTTTTTCCTTTCTTCTTTGTATAATTCGTGATTTTCTGATGTTCTGTCATTCAAATATGTTCTCAATTTTTTTTTCTTGATTTTCACTTGGTTCATTATTTCGTTCGGCCACCATGCTGTTTGTTTTTTGTTATTACTTTTCCTAATACTTTCACATATGTTTTTGGCTGTTTTTAGTATAGTATTTTCGAAATATTCCCATATTGTTTCTATACTACCAGTTTCTATTTTCTCCCTGTTTTCTTCGAATTTCCTTCTTAGTGCCATCTTGTATTTTCTTGCAGTTTCTGTTTCCAGTAGTTTGTATGATCTGATCGATTGACCTTATTGACCTTATTGATTTTCGTAATTCTATATTTTTTAATCAGTGTCTCTACTAAGTAATGGTCACTTCCAATTTCCGTTTCCCTTCTCATACTTGTGTCTATTACTTCGGTTCTGTTGGTTTTCTCTATCAATATGTAATCAATTATAGACTTATCGTTCTTGCTTTTTACTTCTCGTGTGTACTCATGTATATCTTTATGTTCGAAGAAGGTGTTGGTAATGATCAAATTTTTCTCCATTATTATTTCCAGTATCTTCTCCATATGCACCAATTGTATTGTATCTTCCATCTTTTTTTCCCTACCCTACTATTGAAATCTCCTAATACGTATAGTTTTCCTTTTGTTGATTCTGTCATTAGTGTTAGTTCTTCCCAAAAACTTTCCTTCATCTGTGAACTTTCGTATTCGCTAGGTCCATATAGGATTATGATTGTTTAAGTGTTCTTATTCTGGTCCTCAATTTCTACTGATAGTACCCGTTCCGTCGATCCTTTCCATCCATGTATTTGCTCCACTAATTTTCTATGTATTATGCATCCTACTCCTGTTGCAGCTCTTTTTTGTTCTTGTACTCCACTATAGATTCCGAGTGATTTGAATCCATCTCTATGATTCCATTTCCTTTTTTCTTTGTTTCTGTTATTGCCAGCATATCTAGTCCTGACTTTTCAAACTCCTCTTCTATTTCTTTCTCCTTTCCTCGTATACTCCCAATGTGCCATATTCCGATTTTCCATATATTTTCTCCTTCATTTTTGTTACCCTTCATCATGTCCTTTTTCTTTGCCATTCTCGTTACCTCATTTTTCTGTCCCGTATTTTTCATATTCAGTTTGGTTCTTTGAGTTCCAATTTTTCCATTTCTTTATTCCTTTTCCATTCTTTTCCATCGATGGTGATTCATTGTATTATCCAACTTTCACATTTCTCCCTTTACTTTTTTCTCCCTTCGCGATTTTTTTTATCTGCTCAACTTTTTCTCTTTCTCTCTTTGTTTCGTCTTCGTTTATGAATATTCTTTCATTTTTGTTTTATTTGAGTTCATGTTTTTTTTTTTCATTATTTTCTCTTCGTCTTCTTCTTTTTCTAATTCAATCAAGCATGTTTTATCTCCCAATTTGTAAGCCGACTTTACATGTACATTTATCTCCATTTCTTTCTCAATCATACCTTTCATCACTGCCTTCGGAGTTTCTGTTTCATGTGTCTTTATTTCCATTCCTTGTATGACCAGATTATTCTTCTTTTTTTTGTTTCTCAAGCTCTTCTACTTTTCCACTTATTTCCTATTTTCATCTTCATTTCTTTGTTTTCTCCTTTCAATTCTTGGTTATCTCCATAGTATTCTGTTTGTTTATTTCTAATCGGCACTCTTCTTGTCCTGTTTTCATCTGTTTAGCTCCTGATTTTATTTCCTTCATCATTTTGATGATGAAGTCGAGTTTGTCTTCACCTTTATCCTTGTTTGTTTTTATTGGTGTCTGATATTTTCGAACCATTCGTGAATATTTCCCTTCCATCGTGAATTTGTCTTCTTTTTTTTCCACTACTATCTGATGAATAGTCATCACTATCCATTTTCCATTTGTTTCTTCTCGCTATTCTCTGTATATTCTGCGCTACTGTCCAGCGAGCTCGCTGGTGTTATTATTTTTTTCTAACGTCAGACCCCTGGTTGAAGCTGCAATGGTTCAGTCAAATTTCTTGCGAAGAAGTGGGACAATGAAGCAAAAATATGTACTGGTTCTGTGACTTGAATTTGGTACTTCAAAATCAATCGAGTGAATACCATGAGAGTTGACTCCGAGAGCTTATCAAGAATGAACCACAAGTATTGAACACTAAATGAACTATATCAATATTGGAGACAAGGGTTGAGAATAGGTGATTGATAAATTCGACTTTGGAACACGGTCTGTGTAATGAAATACTTGATACTGGATTAAAATATTATTCCAAAAGAGATTCGAAATTTCAGAGGTCAGGAAAAATTTTGCAATATCACTACAATGGTATATACCATATATTTTCCTAGACAGACCGAATTTGATGGCAAATCTCTTCAGTACCCATTCCCAACCTTTGTCTTCAATATTTTTGATATCTCATTGTGCTTACCTTGTTTATCCACTATTGGTGTCGGCAGGCACTGATTGGGGCCGTTTGGGTCTCCAGCTAAAAACTGTGAAGGGGCCCTCTACCAGGGGTATGGAATACCACCCAGCAGACGGCGGTCCGGGGGGAACATTTTTGAAAATTACCTGCTTCAAAACGCGTTTTCACGCTATTAACATTACACTTATGAAGAAGATGAATTTCAGCTAGGTTTTCATACAAATATTATGATTTTCAAATTTCAAATCACAGGCAGTAGAACTGTTGATGATCCAACAGAAAATAAAGTGTATTATAATGAGAAACGGATTTCAGGGATTGGGAAATTAGTTCTTAAATTTTTCGAAAACTCCTATCCATTTAACAGTTCAAATGTAATAATACCAGAATAGAAGGGGCTTAGCTTAACTGATATGTCAACATTTTACTTCTCCAGCCCCAAAGTGAGTTACTTTGTGAGCAACTCACTTGTTGAGCCACCTTCGGGCCGAGGGCTATCCGCAATCGCTGACCTGCGGACCTGGCCAGTACGAACCTGGCCAGTACGGATCTAGCCAGTCCGGTCCCGGATATCGGCACGAAATAACCTCTGCATGAACATTTTACTCCGATGCGCGCCCACAATCTGAAATGAACATTCGTTAACTGATTCTACTGCGTAATATAACTTTCAATTATGAAGAGAAAATCAATTGCCTACTAATGAAATCATGCTTTCATAGACCCTTGACCTTCACGCCATTCCCTCACATGCACTTCTTGTTTCTCGTTGTTGATAGGTATACATTAAATCTTCATCGCATGTCAGGAATAATCCGAACAATAGAAGATATCCTTATAATTGTTATCTATGAAGAATTCACTATTGAAGGTTGTTGACTCTCATTTCATGTTTTGGAGTCGAAGAATTGTTCTTCACACAGGTAATATAGTCAATGACAGTCCTATGAATTAATTATCATTTTAATACTAGGTGCTCATCTGGTGTGTGGAAGCTTGATTGTAATAAAGTATATTTGATGAATCTCTTTAAAGGGTTCTTCCCCATCCACCCCGGTTTGTTACCTTTATGTGAGTCCCATTTTTGAAGAAGTCTTTCCATCGACCAGAATAAAATTCCCCAAAAACTTGCCTTCTAACCCTCTCTCCTCCTGGAGTGGTCCTCACGTCATCTTTTTTATGAAACCTTTACTACTACTAATGCTCATGTTGCGGTAACCTGCTCAGTCTGAGAGGCTTTTAGAGTATGAATGGTTTTGGAACTATCTGTGAACAGTTGTTGTCTGTCTGTGTAGTCGCATCATGGCTCTTCATGTAATATACCTGGTTTCCTAGGTGTTGCATTGGTATTCTAAAGTGCTGATATGCGTCAGGGTTCTGGTGCAATATGAATTGCATTGATTAGAAGTTGTCGAAGTCCAGTTGTACAGTAGATTGTACTATGATTTTTGATGAGTACCTTCTCTTGTAATTGAATTACAGAGATTTTCCACACTGAGTGGACACGGTATGGGTAGGTAGAAGATTGATTATCATTTATATCTGATTTCCTCACAGAATGCGAGGAAGATGTTTGTTTGAAGATATTGTGATCGATAAAATGCCTATCAAATTCTGCTGATAGAATCTATTTTTTTTGTGACAATTTACATTTTTTTAGTTATTATGTTATGCATCTGGATGATGCAGGATACCTGAAGAAAACGAACGAAATAGAGGAGAGAAAAAAGTAATCACATCGATGTGGACTTCACGATTGAGATTTAGGTTATGCGGGAAGCATCCAGCAGATTTGTAGCTATGCGGTTTTTCTGGAACCTACCTCAGATCTTTTGCCATTAGATTGCGTTGAACATGCAATATCACATGTTATACCCAGACTTATTACCACTGAAACAAGAACGCTCATTGTAATCAATATATGATTACATTCTTGAAGAAATATAAAATACCCAACCTGTATATTGGAAATCAATCATTCAGAATATATTGAAAGCACATTATGATTCATATTTATCACAACAATTATTCCGAAAGTGTTGTGATAAATATTTCAGTTCTGTAGGATATCCAAAACAAACGAATCGATTATGCTACAGATAATAGTTATGTAGGTCGCGATTCATAAAAGCATAGGTTTTTTCGAGTGAAATATGTCTATGGTGCAGACTGGGTATCTAGAATAGCCATGGGCTGATTGAGACTATAGTTTTAACGCAACTGAATAACGATTTTCACACTATTTGGTTTCCTTTTCAACTTTTCGATTCCTTTTTGGTTTCCTTTCCAACTTTCTGAGGATAAACGAAACTTTGAACTTCATTGAGAGCAATCGTTGTGTGCATTATCATTGAAGTATGTACCTTCTACCCATAGTAACGCGATCTGATGATTCTGAAAATTTGTCGAGGCGTTGAAGGAAACTTTGAGAATACAACTAAAATATTTTTGTTACTGTAAAGCTTCCGGGTTCTCCAGAAGTGACGTCGTCTTTGTTTTTTTCGTTAGCACACCTTGTCTCTTACAATATTTTTGGATTCCTTTCATGTTTCTGATTCAGATATATGCATACCCCATACCTAAAATGAACCGTTTTCGAGAAGTTCTAGAACAATTGACTAATGTAGATTTCATTGAACATTCTGTAAGTGAACCACTATTAATAATATGCACTTCATCCATCATGAATATTGAAGGTTGGATGGATTCCTCACCATAAACACAACTACGATATAATTCACAGGGTGTCTAGAAAAGTGGGTCCAGAAAGTGAATGAACAATGTTGAAAATCGCAACTTTTGTGAATGGAAACCCCATTTTTCCTTCTCATGATTCAATTCTACTCGTATTATAAAAATGAGCACTGAATTATTTTATTTCACTTCTCTACACCCAGAGCCCACTACATTCCGAAATTATGGGAAGAATAAGAAAAATATTCCCATGAAAAAATGGGATTTTCAATAGTTCGCATTCACTTTCTGGACCTACTTTTCTGCGCATTCTGGGGTCGTAGTAGGTATGGAATATGATACATGAATCTAATTTAGAAATATGAGAAGAATACAAAAATGTTGTGAAATACAAGGTGTCCTATTGGAAATAACAAAGATGACGTCACGTCAAGTCACGTCACGTCGCACTCGATGGCGCATAAGAAGTATCTAGAGAACGGAGAGAAATACATTATAGACATATTGAGTATGGTTATGATTTGCTAGGATCTAGCTTTAGCAATTATTTCGAATCGTGCACTGCTGCCACATCTAAAGTTACTGATATCAACTTTGAAATTTCAAATGGAACACCTCATATATTATGAGATTTTCGGATTCTACAGAAGATTCTGAGTATATTTTTTCGTAGCATTTCCTATAGCTATCTCTCACTGTTTTTAATAATTCAATTGATTTTTGAGGTTCGTTGGCAAAAACATCATAATTCAAAGTTGCGATATTTTCCTGGCATTGACAGAAAGCTGCAATTACCATAGCGGCTTCCTGAAACAGAATTGTTATGAATTTTGAAGCATATTGAAATAAACTCGAAAAAGTTGATATTTTCGAATGGATAACCCTGTACTTTCTATCAACTATGAATCGAATACTCGATTACCTTCCGGATGATATGTTCCTAGGCCATTCTTCAATGATTTTGGTATTGATAAATCAGTTATAGAACATACATAACGATAAAATGTACTTCATTCATGGTATGAACATTTATGATTTAATTTATAAACTGAGTGTAATGAAATGATACGTTGAAATATTGAAGTATTTGAATTGTTCGAGAAGTCCAAATCAAATTTCAGACTTCAGGTATCTCCCATTTATTTTCTGCGTGTCCTCGATATTATTTTCCTAAACTGCCCATGAATTCAAAATCTTTTGTTTTGTATATGAACTTGCCATCCTCGACAATCGAATTTCACCTCTTTTATCCTCTGAAAAATTTGATTCGAAGTCACCTAGAATGTCTTTATGATCCAAAGACCGTTGAAGATAGGCATAGAGGGGTGTATGATATCATTTGGAAGCTAATTAAGTTTTCAATTCATGGATGATAGAAAATACAAGTTGTTCCATTTGGAAAAACAAATATTTTTTGTTCATCTGCACCAGGGCTTGACATATCTTTTCGCATACCCTGCACGATATGATATGATAATTTATAATATACTTATGTTTCAGAGAGCCGCTGTGAAACTTGAGTCTTCCTGTAATTCCTGGCCAGAAAAATATCGCAATTCATAAAGACACAAACACAAAGACACAAAAAGCATATATCATAGATAGAGGGAGGTAGCTCCAGGATATGCTTGATAGGAATCTTCTGTTGAATCCGAAAATCCCATAATATATGGGGTGTTCAATTTGAAATTCCAAAGTTGCTTTTAGTAACACTAAGTTTATAATTTTTTTTTGAATTTATAAAAATATTTCCGAACGCTAGATCCCATCATTCCATAACCGTACCCAAAATTTCGAAAATATATGTCTTTCCGATCTCTGGATACTTCTAATACGCTGTCGAGTTCTGCGTAGCCTCTATATAGATCGCGTCAACTCATGAAGATATATATCCACTTGCAGCAGCATTTGAAAGAATTATATGAATTATCAGATTGTTACCTTGATTTTCAGCTCATTTTATATAAAACCTAATGGCATCAAGAAAAAACATATCGTTACAGACATCATCATAACAAGACCAGAACAACTCATATATTATATGTGTCTCATTTAATTTTTAATCTTTTTTCACCTTCACTATCACTATCACTCATCGGCTTACGATGGAGATTGACCCCCTCTGAACATATTCTTGTATTTTATCTCATGTCATTGAAGAATTCATTTCAGCTGTGAGTTTATCCTTATGGGTTGAAGATTATCATTGATTAGAAGGCAGCTATAGCGTAGTGATAACGTGTGTCTGTTTCATAGCCGGATAGGCCAAACGGCCGTGAGTTCGGATCCAGTCAGCAGCAGCTGTTGAATTTGCTAATGGAATTTCTCACGATTTCAATCCCGACATCGATTAGGTAGTCTTGGTCCCCCAGAAGTGGTTCGGAGTCCACTAGGAAAAAATGTCCTGCTTTTCTCCACCCGCACAAGTTTCGACTTCGAAGTTAGACGTTGGAGAACAACAAAGAGGTAGTGATGAATAAATGAATAACGTTTCGTTTCCTATCAGATGGTTGATAAAATAGTAAACTAATTGAACAAAATCAGTTTATTGAATAGCTCGATCATCTATATGATACATCATAAAATACAACTCATAGAATATACATAAAATTATGTATATATCAGTGATGACTCAAAGTCCGCTCCCTACCACATCTGAACCAGCGAAGATAATGTCAAATGAGACAAGAAGGTTTTGAATTGTATTTGTGTCAAAATGAGAGCAGAACGCAGAATTGTTCGTCATTTTCGGATATACGAGGGTTCATATTGTGTCATCTGGAGTCTATGCATTGATTGATAAAAGGAAATATTTCAAAATTATAATGAGAGATTATAAAATGCCACTGATTTTGAATTATTCGATAACTTGTTTGGATTTTGTATATTTTTGGTGTTTTGAGAATAGGTGGTCTTATAAAGCATAGAATTCAGACTGGCATATTGATGATATTATATACCTCCATTTTTTGTAAGGGTAGGAAACCATACTTGTTCCCAGATAGATGTTATTAGCTGTTATTATCTCTTCAAAAGTTGAGAAAGGAGAGCGAACTTTCTGTCCTAACTGTATATTTCTCACAAATGAACACTCTGTTTATCAGTCGCACCAAATACGTCCAACACTCAATTGAGAGATCCCCCAGTCATCATCTTTTCAGCACAATAGTGTGGAAACTGTACTCCTGATAGTAGCAAGTCACTCAATCCCTGAAAATATGACTATAAATACAGAATACTACAGAATACAGCATGTTATGAGAAATACATGATGAAAGATTGTTACTATTTGATTACTTTCGATAATAATATTGTCAGACTGAAAATGGTATATTATGGTATATTACGAAGAGTCAGGAGAGCAGCAAAGTCTACTATTTTGAATTCATTAGTAGAGGTTTTGGCTCACATTCGTTTCATGGAAAGTTCTATCGGGTCAACGATGATATTTTCTAATCAGCTCGATGAGCTGAGTCGATTGGACGTGAGCACCATCAATTTTTGCATTCAAAAATTGAAAATTCCGAATAAAAAATCGAACAATGTTTTTTTATAGGCAACCCATTATCATTGATCATCGACACGAGATGTGGTATGTCAATTAGGAAACTTTGTATCAGTTTTAACTCTGAATTAATTGATCTTTATTATGGAGAATTAAAGAATCGTTTCGGCAGATTGGAGGGAAGTAGTTCAGTGGAGGCAGTTGTTTCCTTAGAGGGATAGCTACCAAACTCTGAAATTTAAAAATTTAAAAGAGCTTCAGCTTACTGAAAATGATGAGCAAAATGAGGAGATATTTACTCGATAATCCAAATGATGTGTATAAGATAAATGTGTTATCAGAGGAGTAATAAATAGTTTTTGCTCAAATAAAGAGGTAATTTATGGAATCATGGGTACCTTTTCAATAAAGCATCCTCTACGTAATCGTCATTGGTAGATTATAAAGATTCGGTGAGGAATCGATCTATCTTCGTGACTAGAATCCAGATATGTTCGGATTCAAAATTCGCGCAAGCAATTCATATAGATTTGTTCTACAACAGATGCTGTGATATTATTTGCACACGAAAGATATTGTATAGGGTGGTCCAAATAATTAAAAGTTTATAACAATAACTCTCCCGGACATTTTCGAATTGAATATTATACATTTCTCAAAGAAGATATGCAATGACCATCGTTTAGTTTTGGAGGTGGAATGAAGATATCTTCAATTTATGGAATCAATAAGCCAAGTGTCTGAAGTTCAATCCAATATTCCATTCTGATCGAGTGGGGAAGAGTTGATAGTCCCAAGTAATTATCGAGTTTGAAGTAATCATCGAGTTTGAAGCAACATATTTGTTTTGTTTAACACCAAATACATGTTTTGAAATACGTACGTAAGATGTTCTGACGAATTCTTATATATTTTGGTTTCTTACCGATAACGGAGGAATGCAGACACTGAGTGGGTGTATTATGATGTACAATCCAGCGCAGATCCCAGCTAACCAGAAGGATATGAATATCAAGATGAGCAACCATATTATTGATAAAAAGCAGTTCGCCATCTGTAAAAATGTAAATTGCGAATCATCCTGTGAAACGTCAAATGATTCGTACTTATACAGGGTTTCCTATGATTATTCCACTCAATTCGACCAGCAGGTGGACCAGCAGATGCTAATACCAGCAGATTCAGATCGTATTAAAATCGTATAAGAAGTGGCTCTCAAAAGAGCTACTGCGTTTTGGAAAGGGACTCTTGAAGATGATATTTTCGAAACAACATACCAATTATATTTACGTTTCTGAATTAACTTGTTTGATATTGTCGAAAATAAGAATAGTCTACTCCTGATCAAAATTCATAATCTTTATTATAATCACCCTGTATTCTATTCGAGAATGTAGAAATTCGAGAAATCAAATACGTGTTATTTGAAATGGTCTAATCTAAGTTCTAATTTGTACAAACTCCCACTAAATTTGAGGAACCCTCTGCAAAAGCTTTATTCGTTATGCTCAGTAATATTTCTGGATACAGAAATGTTTCCCCAAAATACATTTGTCAAATGAATTGAGAGAATTAATGAATCAGAGACGGCAATCGCCCCAATGCCCCCTTCCCTGAATGAAGCACATGAATCTTATATCTCTAGAAGAGAATCACACCAATATCTGGTGAGAAATTTCCTAACTATATGCCCTTGCTGTTCGCCTTCACTTTCGAGGATCATTAAAAAATCGACACTGCAAAAAATCAACAAGCTCTAATTGATCTCTAAGCTCTAATTGATTGGTTTATTGAGCAGAAGATCATACCTATTTTATATCACATTCATAAACTATGTAAGTGAAAAATAATGAATCTCAATACCACACAAACGTAAGTGGTGGAAATCTTCTCAATAGTATGAGTATCTCTTCTGTCGATAGAATTTGATAAACCTGTCACTATATAGAATTTCAATGGAGAATCGGAAAAAAAATACGAAAAATCTGGGAATTGGGCTGTATTGAATTCAAATGTCATGTGTTGTGGAAAATGCCAACATTAGGAAATGATGGAAAGTTATGTCTAATACTCATATTATTTTTTAAACCTAAATATTTTTTATACTTTATCAGAATTGAAATATCCTATTTCATTTTAATAGCGAATATACAGGGGTGAATTGGTTTGACGTCGGCTCTATGTTAGATTAATATGCAGAGAGCAATCAAACGAGAGGCGACCTTGAACGCATGCGCTGGATATGTGGCATTGATGTCGATATCACGTGATTAGTTTCGATTAGTTAGAAGTAGTTCGTTAGAGTTAGTCCATGTGCCAATGATGTCCTCATTGTAATACTTTCAATTTCGTTACTGTGAAAATTAAGGAAACTAAGTAAAATGGCGTATTCTTGTGTAGTAGTTCAGCCAAAACAAATATTGAAAAAGGATTGTTGACTTCCTGCAGGTTTCCCATGGATAGAAGGTTATTATTATTGTATGTTATACAATTTTATTCTTGTTTGAATTATACAGGGTGTCCTCAAAAGGTCTTTACAAAAAGCTACCACATATTCTTCAGACCAAAACAATTCGATACAAGCAAACTTACCTCAGTAAAAAGTTGCTTAGTTTGGGCGCTAGACGGCTCTGAAGTTGAAATTTTCAAATCGATTTTGCTTCATACCTTTTGAACGGCTCATGAGATTTTTTTCAAATTTGGTACGTTGGCATAGACTCATCGGGCAATGAAACTCATATCATAATCATAATGAATATCATTCCATGGGCGTAGAACTTGATTTTTTCAGTAAATAAACATCTAAAACTCCTACGCCAATGGAAAAAAAATAGTTTCAATATGAAATCTAAATTATTCAACTCATTCACTACAAAAAAGGTACTCTTGACAAAAGTCGATTCCTCTCATGGTTTCGACAAAATTTTAATTTTAGTGATTTAGAGCATAATTAATAATAAAACGATTAACAGATATTTCATAAAAATTGTTCAAAATGTTCACCATTTTCACGTATACAAAGATTTATACGACGCAAAAAGTTGAGATGTACTTTTTGCATAGGTTATTTCTATTGAAAATAAGTAGCAGTGGTTTTTTTTCTGAAGACTATTATTATCTGCTCGAAAACAGTGATATTCACATTCTTGGTTTCCATAGTTTCATCTGTGTTGATTTGTCGAGTTTTATTGACGTTGATTGTTGATATCGGACTTTTCTGATTTATCATGGCCGTACAATACACCAATGAAGAATACACCGATATGTTATTGGTATACGGATATTGTCAAGGAAATGGTCGAGAGAGTGTGAGGGTGTATTCGGCAAGGTTTCCAAATCGTCGCGTACCAAGCCACCCAACCTTTGCTGCAGTTGAGAGACGTCTTCGGGAGACCGGTCATTTTGCTCCTAGAACTGGTGATTATGGAAGACAGCGTTATGTAAGGATTCCCGAAGTCGAAGTAGAAATTTTAGACCGTATTGAAGAAAATCCAGAATTGAGTACTAGACGGATAAGTAATGAACTAGAAGTTTCTAGGAATGCCGTTCATGAAGTACTAAGAGAACAATTATTATACCCATACCACAAGACGCCAGTTCAAGATTTATTAATCCATGATTCACAAAGTCGTCTGATGTTTTGTAGGTTCATTAATTTGCAAAGAGAAATGAATCTGAACTTTGGAAAGAATATTTTGTTCACTGATGAAGCCTGTTTCACGAGAAGAGGAATAACTAATTTTCATAATGAACACGTTTATGCAATTGAAAATCCTCATTCCATTAAAATAAACCATTTTCAACACGAATTCAAAATCAACGTTTGGGCTGGAATAATAGGAAATTTTATAATTGGTCCTGTCATACTTCCACAAAGATTAACAGGAGACATGTATTTACAACATCTACGAAATACGTTGCCAAATTTGTTGGAAGATTTACCACTCCAACATCGGGTAGATATGTGGTTTATGCACGATGGAGCTCCACCACATTTTTCGGTGGATGTTAGGAATTTTTTAAACCAACAGTACCCAGACAGATGGATAGGTAGAGGTAATGATGCACCCGTGAATTGGCCACCACGTTCTCCAGACTTAACACCGATGGATTATTTTGTATGGGGTTATCTCAAGTCTACGGTTTACAAGACCCCTGTGAATACTGTAGAACAATTATGGCAACGTATCCAACAGGCGACGAATAATCTTACAGGCGATGAAGAAGTTATGCAAAGAGTACATTTCAACTTTTTGCGTCGTATAAATCTTTGTATACGTGAAAATGGTGAACATTTTGAACAATTTTTATGAAATATCTGTTAATCGTTTTATTATTAATTATGCTCTAAATCACTAAAATTAAAATTTTGTCGAAACCATGAGAGGAATCGACTTTTGTCAAGAGTACCTTTTTTGTAGTGAATGAGTTGAATAATTTAGATTTCATATTGAAACTAATTTTTTTCCATTGGCGTAGGAGTTTTAGATGTTTATTTACTGAAAAAATCAAGTTCTACGCCCATGGAATGATATTCATTATGATTATGATATGAGTTTCATTGCCCGATGAGTCTATGCCAACGTACCAAATTTGAAAAAAATCTCATGAGCCGTTCAAAAGTTATGAAGCAAAATCGATTTGAAAATTTCAACTTCAGAGCCGTGTAGCGCCCAAACTAAGCAACTTTTTACTGAGGTAAGTTTGCTTGTATCGAATTGTTTTGGTCTGAAGAATATGTGGTAGCTTTTTGTAAAGACCTTTTAAGGACACCCTGTATATTCATTCAGTTTGCTCTTGAATGGTATACATATTCATCTCCTTGAGAGGAAAATATGGATTCACTCTAGTTCATACGATAAATTGCAAGGTGACTAAATTGAAAGAAACTTACGAGGGGTCGACGTAGATGGCACCCGTCCATGCATGAATGTTATAGAAAAACTTCTCATGAAATTATCCAAAAGAATTGCGACTTTTTATTGAATCAAATAAAAGAATATATGGACCTTAGCTATGACAGAAATGTGCCACGTAGAGTTGTTGTGTGTTTCAAGTTTGATTTCCTTAAAAATTTGTTGGGTAATATATTTGTGAGAGACCTCTAGTTGTCTTCATAAGTGGCAGTGTGATTCTATTATCATTTCTCTCACTTGGAGCTGATGAAAACAACTAATCAAAAAACGTGTATTATAGGGACCTCATCATCAATCGAAAAATCATGGAATTTAACTGCAGAAACAGAAAAAGAACTGAACATTTCTGGAAGAGGAAAGAAGAGGATGGATTGTTCTGGAACAAACTATAATGATGAAAAACTATTGATTCTATCACATAATCGCATTTGTAAAAATGAATTAGTACCTTATCGCGTTAGTAGGTAACATTGTTAGTGTGGTTGAATGAACTAATACAGCTTCAAAAATAAATCGAACATAAATGAATGTGTTCTTATTGAGAAGCAACGTAACGGTATTATTAGATAATATTATTATTATTATTATTCCTATACCAGCTCATCTTGTATTTTATTCTTTCAAACATCCTATACATTGAACCTATAAACCTATCCTATCTATGTTATATCAAAGTCATCGTCATAGCCGTCGCCTATCGTTTACTTTCTTGTATGGTGTATAATGCGGTGTAATGGATGACTCTGAATTCAAAAGATATGTGCAATATGATGCATGATGATCACAACAGAATGTTGTCATCTCTGCATAATAGTCTGAATCATAATCCAAATTGATTCGTTTAATATTATACGATGTGATGCAGTTGTGTGATGCATCATTGGAACAATTCCGCCTTTCCCAACATCGCAATACTAATTGAAGTTCACAAGACGAGACTTGAATACCTTCTTACTGGATTATTGAAAATGTCGAGTGTGTATTATCTCAAATTGATGGATTCCGCAAACTCCTAAACAATAACAAATGAATAAGTTTTTCTACTAACCTTGGGATTTCTGTTGCACAACAACAAAGTCAACTTTGTTATGATCGAGTTCACTTGTTCTGTCAGAACCTACTATACTGTCTGTAGCGGAATGGGCGTGACCACCACGATGATCTTATGTCGAATGAAACGATGAAAACTGTATCCTCTATCGCCTAGTTCAAGTTTATTTACCTACTTGCCGTAACACTATATTCTACTGATTCTATTTTCTGTTTTCGTATTGAGTATCCGTTCGTTGTATTTGGTTTCTCACTCTCCACTCATCAAGTTGCACCTGCAGAATTCTTGATGAATTGGTAATTGGATTCTTATATTAAGTAGTTACTTATGCCGTAATATGCACGAACTCTTAGGTAGCTGGATAGTCAGCGCACAATACCTGACTGGTTAGAAAATGAATCGGTGATGATGAATTGGGTTTTTTTTCGGTGATAAGATAGGCGCATGAATACCAAAGTAAACATCGTATTTTCTTAGACGTCCATGAAAACGAAATATAAGTAGGTATCATCACATACCGAAATATCGCGTTTGGTTTTTAAGCTTCGAGGTCACGATGTGATGATAGCTCATTGCTCTGAGATTGTTTCGTTTGAATGAGTCATCACCCTGTATTTCGATTAGAAATTCAACAAGGGGTCATTTTTACTATTGGGAATGTTTCTTATTTCTTACTTTTTGCTCTGAAAATATCACGGAATCCTTATGATCGAATATAATATGCTTTTCAAGATGTGTGATACTTCTGTATATTGTATTGAGTTCAGAAACACTTCCGGTTGTGACACTTCGTCTATTCATCTATTATTTCACTGCTCTCACTTATGGGTACCAATGTATCATTCATGGATCAATGATATTATTGAAATTTTAATATCTTTATTATCGGAAGAGACATTCGGTTGAACTGTGCAAAGTTGTGGAATTCTTTGCCTAGTGAAGTCTTTCCTGATGCTGACAACCTCTAAACTTTCAATAAAAATTCCAACACCTTCCTTAATTCCCAAAATTCCACCGTTGGCTAACACGATGTTCCTCGAACATTATAGGTTTCCCTTTCGTGTTGTCAACAGATAAAAAAAACTGGGGAAATGTTAACATTAGGTATTATACTATTTGTCAAAGACGAGGGACAAAATGTAAAAACTGTCGAATTTCATTTCATTGGAGATATCATGGGTGTTCTTTAATTTTTCTGGTATCTTCTGAAACGATGATTGATAGGGAAGTAAACCGTGAAAATATGTTGATTGATTTTAAATATCAATTTACCTATAATCCAGTGTATCCGTTCAGATCGATTCTACAATTCCTTCACCGCCAGAATCAGAATAAATGCACTATTTCGCTCAATTTCATCACACAAATACATCTTTGTGAAATTTCAATAGCGAGGATAATACATTCCATTATTTTGAAATATGTAATTGCACCTACAAAAGGTTATTGACATTTTTGATCGTTTCTTTGACATTGGTATAGAAATTCCAAGAAGTTAAAACTTGTGCAGGGTCAAACGGGTATGAAACGAGTGAGAAAGTAAGTATGTGAGAATTGAGAATTCAGATGAACTAATACAGATGAGATGGAGACCATTTTTCGCAATATCTAAGGAAGGTCACGTGCGTTGCGTCACATCAAGAAACGCGGAGAGAAAATACCACAAAGACTAGAATAACTTACAGATAGTAGTAGTAGTAGTCAGGAAGTCAGGACTTGCATGAATCCATCTATATATGAATTTACCTTGTACTTACAAGGTAAGTATGATATATTATTGCATAGAATCCAAGGATAGATTTCAAAAACCCATAGGTTCCGAAGTATAGGTTTTCAAAGTTATCGAAAAAAAAAACATTTTTGCGAATTCCTTGAAATTCGGTAGTTTTCAATGCAATAAAAGATATTTCTTCTGATGTTATGAGGATTTTATTCAATCATTCCAGTAGGGGGCGACTCAGCTATGAATGAAAGAATGAATGGATATTTATGAAATTTATGACTGCACTTCTTCCAAATTATTTAATATGCACTGATTGCCAGAGTGTCTCTGGCCCAAGGGATGAATGCGTCCCAAGATGGGGTAAAGTAATGCTCGTGGTGAATAGAAAATTTCATTTATCATTGGAAACTGATTTTTCTTTAATTGAATGAGTTGATGCATCACGCCTTCACTGATTTGCATGAGATTCGACTCCATTGAGTGTCCATGACATTGGCAGTTGTCGATGTTTTTTCTTCAATCAATGAAAACGAATGTTTTTCGATTCTGTATAACGTGGTATAACCAAATTGAATCTTCATAAACGGTGTATGGATATAGGTATATGAATATAAGTTGAACATGAGGGATGAGAGAAACAATATATTCCTACGACCATCCAAGAAAACAGCGCTCTCAGCATTGTTTTGTTATTATTAGAAAGTAGCCCACACTATGGAAACAGGAAAGTGAAACTCACTAGTGTGGATATATCGGAAAAAGCACGGTTATAGTGATTGATGATGGATTGATTCTGCATCCTTACCTTTCGGAAAATGATTCAATCTACCTGTGTTCCTTCTTCGAGATGCGTCTGGTAATGTGATAATCATCTCCTCCCTTTTATGATTTTGAGCTCTGTAGATATTATGAATCCACTTTATCATTCAAGAACGGAACCACGAATGATAATGATTCAAATATTCATGGTCGTGGGAAAAATAATGTCCATAATTCTTTGGAAAGTGTATTTGAAGCACTCGTTAAATTTCCGCACTCGGCTCATAACGCCGTTGGGGATGAGGATTATGTCCTCACATAATATAATAGTGGAAAATGGAATAATTCCTTGAAATCGAGCAAATCAGATTGAAACTTTTCCGGAATTTGTTTGCATCTTGTGATTTTGAAACGAATGAATGAAAATTAACAATGAATTATTGAATTAATTTCCAATATTTGTTATATTTCCATTATTATCATAATACTATTGCAAATTGGGAAACAATTGAAATTAGAGATTTTTTGGAATTAATCGTTTATAGAAATATCCATTGGGACGTTACAGGTGGATTTGGGCATATGAATACAAATAATTCTCACAATATATTGGGTGCTTCAGATCATTGAATCAACATCAGAAACTGGATAAATCGGTTTTTTGTTCTTCTTCCTGCTGAATCTCAATCTGATTATTTCCCGCCCTTTTCATATGCCCAAGATATTCTGAAGAGTATCTGAGGAGAAGCTCACTGCATGCTTGTAGCATAGCTCTTACTTCTTTCCTTCCTCCCTTGATATTCTCAAGTTTCTGATATGTTTCGGTCATCGTCCTAACTTCCCCTTCATTCATTTCTACTCTCTTTAATAGGCTCATTGCTCCCATCATTATCTCAGAATATTTCATTAATATGTTCTCATCATTCATTCTTTCCGTTTGTTGATCACTACAATCCAAACATGTACAGGGTATGGGAAGCATACTGAAATATACAAAAACATCCAAGGCCTCGAAGGAGTTTGAATCCACCTCGGCTCGAGTCTCTCGATGAACTCAGTATCATGCAATACATATCATCATACTATTGGCACTAATATTTCCATGACATATCCAGATGAAAGGACTTCCATTGTATATGAGGATGAAAATGTGAACAATTGTTATGTATTGTAGGAGACATAATCCAATAGGTTTATACAGGCTGAATTGAAATCTGAAAATGAAATGAGATCAGCAGAGGTGCTGAGAATGAAAAATATGAGAGAAAGAAAATGACTGAGGATAGCTACCTTACATTCCGTTCACGATTGTAGCTAAACATATTCAGATTGTACATTTGCGAGCTGAACAAACATCCAATTTAATAAATGGAATCAGACTTCAAGCCTTCATTCTAAACTCACTACCATATTCGTTTTTTTTTTTTTCAGAACGATGTCCCTATATGAAGTACTCTTGCTGTTCCTCTTCACAACCTTGACCACAAGTCAGAATAACTTCAACAATCAAGGAAATGGCGGCAACAGAAATGACGATTGTTGTGTAGACTACTGTTACGGAACAGATGAGGAACCATACCTGAATTTCGCCACAAAAACAGCTTATGATAATCTCAACCAACGGCGTAGCGAGTCCCAACATATTATTCCAGGTATGAGCAAAGAGTAATGATTTCCGAATGTTGGAATAATAATTCGCATAGGTTCATGAAAATTTTAGGAGACATACAAAAACATAACATTAATAAGATTTAATATTTCGCGCATAAATTTTTATTTCATCATCACAGCAAAGCGCTCATCATCAGTGCGTACCTGCAAGTTAGTAAATAAATTGAAGGATATGATACGAATATACAGGGTGGTTACCCAAGTAATTGCTCTTGATCTATCGATCTGAAGTATTTTCAGCAATGCAGCGTTGCCGCTTATACCAGAAAGTAGCAGCATCTTTGTTATTTCAAATGGGACACCCTGTATATCACTGCATTTCTAAACTTATCATCACTTTCTACCTCATACTTTCCTTTACCTATCTCTAAAGATATTTGAGATATTGATTATCTGGAATATTTTTTATCCAAAACATAGCTCGAATTGAATGTATATTTCTGCGGTATTTGGATTCTTAGGAAAATGCATTTTGTGTTTAGTTCATCAAGATCATGTATATTGATTCTGTAGGGAGGAGTTTGTTCTGCGTTATACAGGGTCGTTCAAGATTCATGATCTCACTGATAGATACAAAAAGGGTTGGCAGTACGTTTTTTCAAATGGAACACCCTGTATATTATGAGATATCCTGAAAGATGACTGCATTCCCTTCGAATGGATATATCATGTTCCCATACCTACATAGCCAGAATTTCGAGATAGGAGCAATTTCCTAAAAACATCGAATTATTTTTCTTATATTCATCTAAGGTGGCCATTAAATGTCATGATGGTACATGGCATTATGAAAATTCGACAATTAGTGCATTAGTAGTAATACCTTTGTGTGTTGTCTCAACGGAAGTGACTCATGAAAGAGAATGCATGCATGGAATATACGTCGGGACTCCATATTCAGCCAATTCAAGTTGCACATGTGGTGAGAAACAGATAGTCGTGTTCTGGTCCCTGTTATGTAATATTCTTTTGTCTAACTGAAGTAAGTAAGTAAGGACCGTATACGGTATACGGTAATTCATTGGAAGGGTACGAGAACCCCAAGAACTTCAACAAGTTAATCAATAGCTGATTCTATCAAATGCCTTGGAGTAATCGAGCAATATCAAAATACACAATTCATTGCTATCGATCGATTTGTGAACATCATCAATTACGTTCAGCAGAGCGATCGTGCAGCTATGACCAGGTCTGAAACCTGATTGGGAAGCCGGCAGAAGGTTATTATCGTCAAGGAATTTACGAATTTGTTTATTGATAATTTTCTCGAAAAATAGGAGTCATAGCTGATATCAGTCGAGCTTTCCTTCAGATTGGGCTGAACGAAAATGATCGAAATTTCTTGAAATTCTGGTGGTACGACAAGGATGGAGATTTGAGAATCTGAAGGCATACACTCTTTGTATCTGGAGTAACGTGTAGTCCATTTTTGTTAGGAGCTGTTTCATAGTACCACCTGAAAGAAACCTCAAGAAATGGAGTGAACAGTCCTCCTCAGAAATAATTTCTGAACTTATGGAATCTTTTTACGTGGATAACGTTGCAGTCAGTGTGAAGGATGAAGAGGCTCTTTACGAATTTATATAACAGTTGACACACATACAGACTGACGGAAAGTTTGATCTAAGAGGGTGGGAGCATTAATTAGGAAACCTCGAAAGAGAAGTAAAAAGCAATGTTCTGGGTTTTATATGGAATCGCAAATTAGATACTCTCGAACTTTCATTAGGATGGTTTGACAAGATGAAAATGAACAATGTTTCCAAAAGAACGATTTTGTCTGCAGCACACAAACTTTCTAATCCGATTGGGTTTTCGTGTCCGGTAACATTGTTCCCAAAACTGCTACTTCAGAAAACACGGTCTATGGATTCAAGATGGGATGATCAAATCACTGGTGAAGTTCGATATCATTTTTGAGATGGTTACAAGAATTGCCCCATTCGACTGTTATCAACTCTACTCTGTCAGTTACTCGATCCGTACACGTTTTCTGTGATGCTACTGTGATACTACAGAGAGCTCTGGAGAGGTCAGTGTGAGATTGGTAGAAGCGGAATCTAGAGTGGCTCTTATCAAACAGTTATCTATTCCTCGACTCGAACTTTTGGCTGCGACAATTGGCATAAGAATGTTTCAAAATTTCAAGGACAACTATGAACCGCAAACACAAGTTTATTATTGGCCAGATTCCACAACAGTGCTTTAGTGGATCAAACGAGAAGATGGAACCTTCCGCCTGGAATACTGTACATGGTACTAGAGATTTTTTATCAAATTCAGCGTAATTGTTCGTCTCGTTGGATGGATCAAGCGATTTATCACGCTTATAACGAAGCGCAGAATGTTGCAAAAATTTCGTTCAATTGAATTCTTTCAATACAACGAGAAATTTTTGTCTCAAAAGGAGATCCCAAGCTATCATCTTTGTGTCCCTTTGATGAAGAAGATTCATGATAAGATTACGCACTGAAATCTCTGACGAAAATGATTTCTGCATGTAATATGTTATGCCATCAAACCACGAAAATGTTGAGACATTCGATTCATGAAGAACATATCAAAAATAG
The DNA here is from genome assembly GCA_963576655.1 of Gastrophysa polygoni. Classification (NCBI taxonomy): domain Eukaryota; kingdom Metazoa; phylum Arthropoda; class Insecta; order Coleoptera; family Chrysomelidae; genus Gastrophysa; species Gastrophysa polygoni. The sequence goes on from OY755083.1 coordinate 33,914,266, forward strand.
TCATGTTGGTGTCCAGTTGTTGATGAGAATTCTGAAAGAAAACTACTGAATTATCAAATGTAGACATACCGTAAGATCTGTCGTGAGCAAATACACTATTTGTAAGAGATTTCGAGGTGAAGTACTTGACATACACTCCATAGGATTTCAGAGTCCGTGATGCAGTGGTTTTTGAAGTCATTGACATAGATTTGGCGGGTCCATTGTAGTTGAAAACCAACGACTTAGTTTGGATAGTATTTTACACGTGTATTGTGTACAGAGTAGATCATCTTGAACTGACATCAACTTTGTACAGTATCTTTGGAATAATAAACATTTGACTGAAACTTTTTGTATTTCCACTCATAAAATACATTTCACAAAAAAATGTGATCCTCATCACGTTCCATTTTTCGTTTCTATCCGACTTGTTGAATAACTGAACTTGCAAATTACCAAGCTACTACATCAGTTACACAGAACACAGAAGCAAGAATGATCTAGAATATTCCTTGACATGACATCTCACATCAACAACAGCGCGCTCTAAGGAATACAGATGTGAGCTTTTAATTCAACCTACCTTCTCGTAGATGTCGCTAGTTTACATTTACATATGGAGGAAGTTGTCTCCACAAAATATTGTGTGTATATAAACAAACGTTCACAACAGTGTATATTTAATTGGTTAACAAGTATAACACTAACAATAGAGAATGTGTGTAAAATAGGTTGAGAGCGTGTGCGCTACGCGTGTAGACTGGTTGGTGTCTGTCGAAGAAGTGAGAGCCAGTGTAGAGTGCTGGTAGCTCACATCGACTTCGTGGCGCTGCAGGCGTTGGCAGTCAGTGTTGCCAACAGTACCTATCCACTGAATAGTAGGACTGAGGACCCGTTGAAGATAGGTGTGCGAATCAGTGTCGCCACATACATAAATATACCAAGTATTCTATATTCATCTGATAGATATCGTTTGGAATCGAAACGAGATTGCACGTGATGGAGAAATAAGACTTGTGGAGTTGAATATTGCTTGTGGTGAATTGTTGAGACCAGATTGGTGATGCTACAGATGGAGAGTTCACGTGAAATTCCATAGGCAACTGTCAAAAACGAAAAAGAAAAGGGTGTTTTCAAGATACTGACGAAATCCCTAATAATGTAGTACAGACGAGATACGGAAGCTCTGTGAATCACTCAAATGAACCATAATAATCCAAATCTCAGTTTTGCTCTAGGACAATATCGAAAAATTTTGATTAAAAATGTCGATGTCAGTCTCAAACTTCGCACTCGATTGCTGCTGATTCACTAATTGCATACCCCGTTATCACATCTCCGAGTGATATCTGTATTATATCATTCTCTCCTTCCTAGTGGATCCTATACTGGGTGGCCCAATGAAAACGAAACAAGTCCGATTTGACATAGTTTTCGTTCTCAGAAAAACAAAACGCTCGAACCAGTCGATTTTGATTTCGAGGGAGAAATATTTTGCTCATGTTTTCAACTCTTCCACTTCAAACTCCTCGGAGGGGAGAGCTCCAACCCTTGAATCTCAAATGGGATAAGGGGTCAAGTGATACATCATTTTGAAGGTAATCGAAATCTCTCACCAACGCTTCCTTGTTTTTGGAATTCAATGTAGTAGTTCTCGAGAAAACACGTTCATGAAAATAATCGGCTAGTGATGGAAAGTAACGCTTCTTTCCCTTTCATCACTATTTCTCCTTCTGCAGTTAGAACGATGTTCATCTCAGAAGTGTCTCATTTGTATTTTCAAATCCTGTCTTATCCACCATTACATAAAGAAATATTAATTTTAATGTCAGTTACCTGATCTCTCAGTGAAATACATACCTTGTTTATTGTATATTGTATTGTATGTTTGGCTCACAGTGCTGTCGGAATCAATTATCAATTTATTATTCATTACATAATTTTATCGTATCATTGAAGATCAAGACATTCTTTTATGAAATCTTTACTATTGAATACATTATTAATAACATCATGAACGTCTAACCTCATCACATCTACATCAGACCTCATAATATATTAGTTACTATAATTCAATACGTTCGTTACCAAAGCGTAATACGTTAGATACCAAATAATATTAGAACTACACCTATTTCAATTATAGTTCAGAAAGAGTCAGTTGTATTTCATGATAGTCATTCAAATTTCAAAAGTCATCAATTTAATTTCAAAATTGTTTGTTGTATACCATTTGTATTCCAAAATAGTCATTTGAATTCCAAAAATTATCAATTTTGTATTCTGAACTCATCGAATTGATTTCTGAAACTGACAATTGGATTTCCAAAATAGTCAGTTTCAATTCCATATATATCAAATGCGGAGTATCTTTTATATTTCGAAAAAATGCTGGCAGAGGTTTGTGAAGTTATAGGATGTAAAATATGCGTTATAATGTAATATTAAATCACCCTATCGTTACTACACACACAGATTGTAGTAGTAATAAAGACTACTGTAGACCACTTTTGAAATTGAAATGACATTTTTTGAAAATTTTATAATCAATTTTGAAATTGAATTGATAGTTTTGAAATACATAATATATGATACTTTCTGAAACTGAATCAACTCATTTGAAATACAATTAACGCTCTTTAAAATAGAATTGATAATTTAGAGAAACATTCGACACATTTCGAAATTCAACTGACAAATTTGAAATACAATCCTTTTTGAAATCGACAAAACGCTTCTCGAACTACTATTGAAAGATGTGTAGTTTTCATAAACATGTAGAACAATATTTTGACAGTCAAATATGATGGATACACCTTTGCCTTTAGCGTCCGAGATCATAGGTATGTCCTTTGAAACCTGATTAATGACCGAGCCAGCACTCCTTTCGATTTCGTGCGGTTCGCCAGTGCCTAATCCACTGCCGGAAACATCGCCGATTCGAAACTTTTTTCAATACACATTCTCCTGAATACCCTCTAGCACAGTAGTCGCCAACCTCTCAATGTGTTGAGCTACTTTATTAATTTTGGGATAAACAGCGAGCTACCCGCACGGAAGCCACTTAACGCAACGTAAATGAAATAATTCACAGTTAATTTATCATTATATGTATTTATTTCACTACTCAACTGGTGATACATAATACATAGGTACTAATAATGAACTGATAACAAAATAACTTATGTTACTAGTACGTACTTGTTCATAGCTACATTCCTGCCAAAGAAGGCGTTTGAAAAATAAACACAAACTTTTATCCAGCCACAACGGCTAAGATCCAAAAATAATTAATAATAACAACAAAAAAGTAATGCACCATCATGAACATAAACATTGAAAAATAAAAAAGCAAGTTCAATGAGAATTCTGACACTCAGACTCATCGATAATTTTTTTATTGTTTGCAGTATAATTTGATACAGCCATTCGAATGTTCATCTGTGAGTCGATTGCGATATTTGCTCCTAATAAACTTCATATTGGAAAAAGAAAATTCACACAAATAGGTAGAACTGAATAATGCTTTCACTTTCAGGCAACACGGCATAGAACTGAATATTTATGTGTCTTTACTTACAATAGGCCAGATACATTTTGTATTTGAGAGTCATTTTGAAACCCAATTACTTCCATTTCTGTTGCAGCGATGTCTTCGCCAAAGTTCTGCATAACACAAGTTGTAAACTGTTGGATACCAATTTCCATAAAGCCATTTCGTTGAAATCCTCAAAACGATTTTTGAAATCATTCTTCAGGGTAGGAACTATTTCTACATGATATTTGCTGTCAAAGGGTTCTAATGGATCTTGAAATATTTTTTCTGAAAGAATAGGGAAATGCTTGGCATCGCTGTTTATTTGGTTTTATTCCCAAAACTTCAGCTTTTTGATAAATTCTTTTATATCAGAAATCATTCACGCTAGTTCTTTGTCTCTCCCTTGAAGTTGCAAATTAGATTCGTTTGATTTCTCTAAGCCAGATTGAATTTTCTAGTCCCGGAGTCGGTTCATCGCGTTGTTTGAAAAAGTGAACTATGCCAGATAGGACATCATTAAAACGTTTCAACACCCGTCCTCTACTTAACCATCGGACTCCAGAGTGAAGGAGTAGTTCCCCGTATTGACAGTCAACTTCATCGGCCAAGGTTTTAAATAATCTTCTTCGTAATGCTTGAGCTCTAATCTTGTTCACAATTTTCACCACCAGTTTCATAACGTTGTTTAGTTTCAAGAAATTTCCACATAGTGCTTTCTGATGGATAATGCAGTGGTAACAGAGAAATTGCGGAAATGTTTCATCTTCACAACATAACGCCACCAAACCTTTTTCACAACCCACCATAGCTGGAGCGCCATCGGTTGTCAAGCCTACCATTTTCGATATTGGAATTTTGAATATTGAAATAATTTTCAAATGAGAAAACAACTCCTGTCCAGTAGTGTGTCCTTTCAGTGGAATAAACTTCAAAATATCTTCTTTAATCGTAAAATCACTAAAAACCATCCTGACGAACAGGGCCATGTGGGCAGTGTCAACGACATCTGTTGATTCATCCACTTGAAGTGAAAAATAAACACAAATATCTAAGCCAGTTCGTAACTGTAAAAAAATATCATTGCTCATTACTTCTACATGTGTCATCACTGTATTAGCAGAAAGTTGCATAGATTTTATAACTGAAACTATCTCATCTTTATTTCTAAAGTTGGCAAATAACGAATCAGCAGCTTCTAAGAACGCCTGTTTGATCATTACCTCGTCTTCATGAGGTTTCTTTTTTTGTGCAATCATCTAGGACACACGGTACGATGCTTCAGTTGCAGCCTTATTTTTGTCGACTGTTCCTAAAAATTTTGATTGTTGTCCAATTAACTGTTTTTTAACTGTTTCAGTATCTCCTTTCTGGCGGTAGAATGTAGTGGGAATAATTTTTCAAAATTAGAATGTACAGTTTTATGATGTCTCAATATTTCCTTTTTTAGCAATGGAGACCGAAGTATTACATAACAAACACACAGTTTTATCTTTGACTTCTGTAGAAAAGTATTGTTCTTTCCATTCCGAATGAAAGTGGTATGTTTTTACCTTCTCACGACTGCTTGCCATAATATCATTTTTTGTTGTTCTCCACTAACCCAACCGCTTGACGTTGGTTACGCGTTCAGTTTCAGACTAAGCGGAATATCGCCGTGCCGTGCGTATTTATCCAGGTCAAAGCAATCCTGATCGTTCTCGAACACTAACGCGCTGGTCCGGCTGGTCGCATGATACTATAACGAGGAAAGATATGATCACTCGAGGTTCTAGTTTTGAACCGCTTCGCGCATGACGTCACTACGTGACAAATACGATTGGCGGCAATCGATATAACAAGGGTTTTCATATATTTGATCAGACGAATTATTGAATAACAATGTTTTTGGAGTTTTAATGTTAGTGGAATTATAATTCCAATCATCGAAATATATAAAATGATGAAAATGAACACAACAAAATGAGTTATTCCCCTGGATATCTTCTGAATTTCAAATAATCCATTCATAGGTATTGTATTCATGACGTTCTTCAGAACAGAAAGATTATTGAGAACTATTTTTGTATGTGAATAATTGTTTTATTTGTGAGCATTTATTCAGAAATGAACAATAATAATGAAATATCCACTAGTTGATAGATATATATTTCGCAACTGACTTTCATGAATCATTTCAAGTGAAGTGAATACTATAAAGTGCATTTACAATAGTGGTAATCATATTGGCCACAATTATGAACATTTGGAGCATGAGTCTAATAAAACACAAGTAGATAAAGTTGTATTCAATATAAATATTTTTATTGGAAATTAAAACACTGGAACCCTGTTGTTACACCATCAGTGCAATTATTTTCAAGTATTCAGATAATCCACAAAATAATCATCAAACCATGAAGGTAAATACATTTGTACGAATAGACATAACGCATCTAATAAGGAATGATGGGTTTGAAATTTTTCAACAAATTACATTTCAGATAGGTACCATAAAATAAATTGAATCTAATTGGATAAATCTAATTGAATGAATTGAAAAAAAATACTATGTGTAGGTTAATCTTGGTGTGATATGTTCATTTCTCTAGATTTTTTTTCGTTTCTAAAAATAAAAATAGGAAATATGATGAATATTTCAATATACCTATTTGTAGTAAGGACAGATCAGTGATCTGCTCCAAGATGTAAATGCATTTGAAATAAAACAATTTTGGATCACTTACGACACCTATAAGAGAATTTCTTTGCTAATATATAGACATTGAAATGAGAGAGAAAATCCCAAAAAATCTATGATAATGAATTCAACATATCATTGATGGTATTGGAATGTTTGAGGAAGGTATGGCATCATGTTTCAATTTCCATTTCTGAATAGGTAATTCTAACAGTTCTTCTTGCGATCTATAGTCGTCGTCTGAGAAATGCTTCGAACATATTCCAGCTGTTTTTTCATTGAACTTGTTCTTCTGAAAGCAAACTGCAAGTTTCCTTCGATGAAGGAAAAGTGAAGGAACGACATGTCGATGCAGTTTTACATCTTTCATTATTGTTACTGGAACAACCCACCACATCAAAATGAACCATAGTTTCTTAGTATGGAATATAAATGAAGTAAGGAAAATTATTGGAACTGACACTACTGAAAAACACAATTTGAAACGATGAACGCACTGAAATGTTCGCTTAACCTCGAAGCGCCAAAATAAATTTGTCACGGAGTGACGTATTATGTGCAAGAGAGATAGAAATAAAACATGCGCGTGGGTTTACCTTCTCAGTTATAGTATCATGGGCTGGTCGGTTCTAGCCGATTCTAGCTTGATGGCGTCAGCGGCAGATCGCTCACCGCAACGTTGCCGCTGTTTATGTTTAATATTATGACAATTAGATTTTTTTGTAGGATTTTCGGAAGCTTCTCTGATTTTTGCAGTGTGTATTTTTTCCGCGAGCTACCGGTAGCTCGCGATCGACAGGTTGGCGACTACTGCTCTAGCAACCTTCGCCGATTCCCATCCACCAAGTTCTTGTAGGTCTGATATATCTCCTCCAGCATTAAAAAGAGAATTTGAAATCTTCTAAAGCAGTGGCCAGTATACATATTAAGATTTTCGAGTCAAAGATTCTCAGCTATTTTTTGAGGTGTTTTAAAGAAGAAATAAATGCCGCTGGGCTGTACCGAACATATCCCTGTCCTATATAATACGAACAATTTCCGGTGAGGAACGAGGACCGGCCTCAATATTACGTACTTTTTTAATAAAAGCATAGGATTGATTTCGCCGTCAGGTACCACAGCGGAAATCCGTTTCATGTTGGTTTTTGAGTCGGGAATAGTAACAATCAGCTTGTCTTCTGGATCGTCAACATCTTCCGTGGTCTTCTTTGCTAATTCATCAGTTCGACAGGCTTCTCCCATTCCAATTGAAAAAGCCACTTTCATCATCAAAAACTCTCGTCTGGGGCAGAATTCACAAACCTGTTGAATTCTTCTCTTGTGAATACTTTAGATTCTCCTGTTCTATAACCAACGTTTTTCTTCTTGATGAAATGTATTAGGGCGCCGTATTTGCCGATTTCCACTCTTTTTTTCAGCTCTGAAGTCGCTGGTAATATGGAATATTTCGCCTGTTCCAAAACTGCCGATATTCTTTTTCATAATGGATTTTAGATTTGTCCGGAAGCGAATTCAACCTTATAGAATTGGTTGCAGCTGATATATCGTCAGGAATATGAATATCTTGCATGAATTTATGAACGACATTTTGAAACGCCAAGATGGAATGACAAAAACCTTTGTTGCTCTTATTTTCGCATCACCGTTGTCAATGATTCGATGAAGCTTTGAATGTGACTCAATTATTCTTCGACCATAAAACAAATTTATGGTCGAAGCAATTATTAGCGATTCAACAACGTCTCGGTCATTGCTAGGCGACGAGGCGACAGCCGTGTCCTCGAATATCATAAATCGCATAATGATTTTGTTATATTGATAGCTATTCTCTGGGTCATGTGAAACTGCGTGAATAACAATTTATTTCAGATTATAAATGAATATTTCTCAGCTTTTCATGGGATTTTTTCTCATCGTTTTTGAAAAATAGGCTAGAAGTTATTAAAAATTATTTCAATATATTTGTAGTAAGGACAGATTTTGTGATCTGCCCCAAAATGTCACTGCGCTTGAAAGAGAAATTCTCTATTGGTCAGTGACACCTTGTTTTTGGAAAAATTTGTAAATACAAATATATTTAATAAGAATAAAACCTCTACTTATCTTGGTAGACGTTTCGGGAACGAATCTGCTCCCGTTCTCAACACAATTGAAATATTTTTCTTTTCGCAGAATTTTTAAATGTTTTCGGTTTTGACACTGAGAAGTGACAATTTGGTAGACGAAAGAATTCTGGTCACAAGGTGTTTTCATTAATTGATGTCGAATTTTCCATTTTCATATTCAAATTTCAGAAGTGGATGCCAAGTTCTATCTATATCAACTGAACAAGAAGCAATATTATTGTCTCCGTTCAGGAGAATGCAAGCAGACACTTTGATTTTCCGTTTTTAGTTGTTGTCTTCTTTCCCTATGATCTTAATATTACCCCAATCGGCCATATGTTGTCCATTTCCAGTAAGGATATGTTCAGCTTATTTTGATTTGTCAGTATATCTTTTCTTTATATTGTTCTAATGCTCTTTCATCCTTACTGATAGAGGCCTGCTGGTTTCACCGGTATAATATTTTCCACAAACACATGGTATACTGTAAATACAATTTTTTGATGATCGTTCTTCATTTTTTGGTTTTTTATGAGTCAAAATCGATCTCATTGTATTTTCTGTCTTGAACACTGTTTTCACTCGTAACTTGTCACCAACACGTTTAATTTTTTCAGATATTCCGGGAATGTATGGGATTACATTTGTTATTAGTGTTGGTTGTCTTTGTGTTTGTTGTATATTCTGTCTGTTCTCAATTTGGTGTATTGTTTCATCAATGAAATGTTTCGGATAAGTGTTGAGTTGTAGAATATCTTTTATATGGTTCATTTCGGCATTGAAAATTTGGTGGTTTGATGATTTAGATTTGGCTCTATCATGAAGTAATTTGATTATTCCTTTCTTTATACTTGTATGATGATTTGATTGAGAATTGAGGTATCTGTCGGTGTGTGTATTTTCACGATATACACACTTGTTATCAAAATGTTATCTGATTTTTTAATGAGGACATCTAAAAATGGTAATTGATTATTAGATTCGATTTCTAAAGTGAATTTGATTGTGCGTTCGATATTGTTTATATAATTCAGAAAATTATCTAGTTCCATACGGTAATGTGGCCAAATAATGGAAATATCATCCACATATCTCCACCAAGTCTTTAGTTGTTTACTGAATTTTTTCACAATATTTTCCTCGAAATCTTCCATGAATATATTACTTAGAATAGGAGATAATGGTGAACCCATGGCCATACCAAAATTTTGTTGATAAAAATCATTATCTTATTGAAAGAATGACAGCTATTGAACAAACTGCACAAAGATTTCCTGATGAATTTTCTAATGAATATAGAATCAGAAATAAAATAAATATTGAGAAAAAACATGGAATAACACCAAACATCACAAGAGAAGAGAAAAACACACTTAATAATCTTAAACATGATGATACAATCAAACTACTTCCAGCTGATAAAGGCAACGCTACAGTCATTATGAACAAAAATGAATATAATGATAAAATAATTCGAATTATAAATGAAGGCAATAACACAAAATTGAATAGAGATCCAACAGCAAACATAGAGAGAAAGATACGAAACATAATGAAAAAACACGAAAATGAACTCACACTAACAGATAGGAAACATATATCCAGATACCATAGCAAACCCCCACATTTTTATGGACTTCCAAAAATACATAAACCAAACAATCCATTAAGACCAATCGTGAGTTCAATGGGATCTCCATTCTTTTAGATATAATTAAACCTTTATCAGGAAATAGTGAATGTTTCATTAGAAATACTCCTCATTTCTTGGAGAAACTAAATAACATCCATCTCGATACAGACGATATTTTAGTAAGTTTCGATGTAGTGAGTTCATTCACTAATGTTGCTATAGAAAAAACTCTACAAATAGTGAAAAAGAAACTGGAAGATGATGAGAAACTCATTGAAAGAACTAAGCTGAGTGTAGAAGGCATTTTAGAATTTTTGGAACTATGTCTCAAAACAACTTACTTTCAATTAGATAATGATTTTTATCAACAAAATTTTGGGATGGCCATGGGTTCACCATTATCTCCTATTCTAAGTAATATATTCATGGAAGATTTTGAGGAAAATATTGTGAAAAAATTCAGTAAACAACCAAAGACTTGGTGGAGATATGTGGATGATATTTTCATTATTTGGCCACATAACCGTATGGAACTAGATAAAATTTTCTGAATCATATGAACAATATCGAACCCACAATCAAATCCACTTTAGAAATCGAATCTAATAATCAATTACCATTTTTAGATGTCCTCATTGAAAAATCAGATAACATTTTGATAACAAGTGTATATCGTAAAAATACACACACCGATAGATACCTCAATTTTCAATCAAATCATCATACAAGTATAAAAAAAGGAATGATCAAATCACTTCATGATAGAGCCAAATCTAAATCATCAAACCACCAGATTTTCAATGACGAAATGAACCATATACAAGATGTTCTACAACTCAACACTCATCCGAAACATTTCATTGATGAAACAATACACCAAATTGAGAACAGACAGAATATACAACAAACACAAAGACAACCAACACTGATAACAAATGTAATCCCATACATTCCCGGAATATCTGAAAAAATTAAACGTGTTGGTGACAAGTTTCGAGTGAAAACAGTGTTCGAGACAGAAAAAACAATGAGATCGATTTTGACTCATACAAAACCGAAAAATGAAGAACAATCATCAAAAAAATGTATTTACAGTATACCATGTGTTTGTGGAAAATAATATACCAGTGAAACTAGCAGGCCTCTATCAGTAAGGATGAAAGAGCATAAGAACAATATAAAGAAAAGATATACTGACAAATCAAAATTAGCTGAACATATCCTCACTGAAAATGGACAACATATGGCCGATTGGAGTAATATTAAGATCATAGGAAAAGAAGACAACAACCAAAAACGGAAAATCAAAGAGTCTGCTTGCATTCTCCTGAACGGAGACAATAATATTGCATCTCGTTCAGTTGATATAGATAGAACTTGGCATCCACTTCTGAAATTTGAATATGAAAATGGAAAATTCGATATCAATTAATGAAAACACCTCGTAACCAGAATTCCTCCGTCTACCAAATTGTCACTTTTCAGTGTCAAAACCGAAAACATTGAAAAATTTTGCGAAAAGAAAAATATTTCAATTGTGTTGAAAACGGGAGCAGATTCGTTCCTGAAACGTCCACCAAGATAAGTAGAGGTTTTATTCTTATTAAATATATTTGTATTTCCAAATTTTCTCAAAAATAAGGTGTCACTGACCAATAGAGAATTTCTCCTTTAGGTATCTAAAGGTTTAATTTCAAGCGCAGTGACGTTTTGGGGCAGATCCCAAATCTGTTCTCACTACAAATATATTGAAATAATTTTTAATAACTTCTACTCTATTTTTCAGAAACGAGGAGAGAAAATCCCATGAAAAGCTGAAAAATGAATGTACCACCTCCACGAAGAACTCACAGACAGTATATAAATGAATATCTTCGGGATTTGACAGTATAGGTACTAGAGCTTGCTCGCCATTACCCACTATCCAATATCTTTTCCAGGAAACCTCATGATTTTTCCTATTATTCTTTGAATGTGGTAGTGATTCAAATCAATACCATAATATTCGATATGATTACGAGTCATGGAATATTTGTGAATCACCAATTCTGAACTACAATGAATAATTTGCATTATCTGGTTTAGAAATCAAACTCCTCCATTTTCACAGTCGATTTGAGAATATGATTGAAGAACCAACCAATTCAATTCGCAAGTGATATCTATTGTAATTTTTCACGATGAATGAAAAATTTACTGTTTCAATAACTTGATGATGTAATCATGACGTCAAGGGGTTTATCTGAATTTTCTGCTGTCGAAGGTTTTCCTTGATGGAAACTAAATTCTAGTCATAATTCCTTCTGAAATATACCTTGTTTGCTCTCGCCAGCATTTCATCTGTTTAATCTCGAATACATTTATATTTTCTTCCACCTGGACGAACTATTGTTATCTTGTCTAATATTCAGAGTTGCATCTCGGAATTAAGTGAAATTTAGAGTTGTAACTCGGAATTTACTAGTATTCCGAGTTGCATCTCGGAATTTAGTATTATTCAGAGTTGTAACTCGGAATTTACTGATATTTCGATTTGCAACTCAGAATAATAGATCTGAAATTCCGGCCCTTCTACGCTTCCATACTGTATACCCTCAGAATGTATACTTTCATTATGTCTATGGATTCAATTTATGTTTGATTTCTGTGAATTTCAGATTGTACCCCTGTTCAATTCTGGAGTTTGATCCGACATGGAACGAGATTGCCCGGAGCTGAAGAAATGAGGAAATTACGAACTCTAAGTAAGCTTCACGAAGAAATCGCTAAGAACTATCATGACAGGAGATCGTATCCAGACAGGGGAAGATTGTGTCCTCAGGACTATGAGTTATTCATAAGGTAAAATATTCAGAGTTGATCTCCATATCATTGAATGTATGATTCCAATGATAACAATATATGATGGAATATGAATAATAATTGAATCACAGAGTATGACTTGACTTGAAACTGGTTTGAGATCGTTCTGGTAACTTGAGATCAGCGGTAATGTGATAACAGGTCTCATCCTTTTGAAAAAGCTGTTGCTTCATTTCAAATTAAATCCTCAGGCGTTGAGATTGACGGATCCCAATTCTTTTTCTCCTTCATTCGTCTGGGTTATGAGGTTCGGACTCATTTTTGAGAAAATAGCCCTGATGCTTCACATGGCTCTGGGTGATGGTGAATCAGATGGACTAACAATAGTATCTCACTCTCGGAAACTTGAGAAATGATTACAAAATAGGTAATAAAAGGGCGTCAATTAGGGTAATCGTGAAATAGGTTGAGTCAGGATATGTTCTACTTCACAAATGGCTGGTGGATTGTATCGACTAAAGTCTTGGAATAGGGATCAGGCTTATTTTTGACGATGTCCACCTTATCGACATTCAAATCGCTTCATTCCATAGGTTTCGGTTTGGGAAGATCTACTCGGATTTCGACTGGATATGTTCCGAACGAAACAATGGATGCTTGCGTTGAGGAGACTGCATTGTTTACGTTTTAGCCCGATCAGTCATCAGTCGATCCCTTTTTCTCCATCTCTTTTCCTCCAAATACATATTTGCCAGACTGTACGATTTTTCAAATACGTTATGATATCTCACAATGGGTTGAATACTTTGAACGCATTTAACCCAAACAATATGATATACACTTCAACCTAAGTATATTTGTTTCTTATGATTCCCATTCTATGAGTTGTAGACCTATTACTTTAATGATATTCATTTCAATGAAATCAACCCAAACTTAGAACTTTTTAACAAAGAGATCAGCATTTTTGGCAACGCTGCACTGGCAAGTTGTCCGAGATTTACTTCCCGTGAATGAACCTATACATTGCGAAGTTGCCTGAAAGGTCGTTGTCGTTTTAGTGGTATAATTAGTGTTTTCACCTTTTTTTTGTGGGTTTTTGTGAGTTCTGAACATTATTTTTGAGGAAATTCTGATGAATTCGTGTATTGTGTGCAAACGGGTGGATCATCTGAACCCAAAATTAACTTTTCATCTGTGAGTGAGGTATGTTATGTTCAATAGACAGGTATGTTCAATAGACAGAGGCGTTCCAAAAGCTCCAGTTGGAACCCCTGCTCTGCCTCGTGGATGTTTGGAAATTTCGTTCATTCACCTTTTCAATTGATTTACCGTTGATAAAAGAATGCTGGACTTTTTTTTGAAAAAATACTGAAAAACAGAATGAGAAATCGCTTTCCAACATGACTTTCTACCTATTCGCTTAATGATTTGACAATTGCACACTATGAAAAATAACTGTCATTTGATAATCTTATTATGGATTGATGTGAAGTTATCCACGCTTTTCTAGCCACGCTTTCGCGCAAGGCACAAAATTCGCGCGCAACGTTGCCAAATTTCCCAGCCACGGTTTTATATACGGATTCTCTTTACCGATGGCTTATTTCGTGAATAAAACAAAGAATCATTTTCTGGGATGAATAATAAGAGTGTTACGATTTTCTTTAAAGCAACATGATATTGAAAAATGATGGGAATTGTTTTTTTTTCAAATTAAAAATGAATTTTTCGTTATATTGTAGCGTTTAAATTTTCTGAATACAGTTTTGGTTATGATTTTTATACAAGCCTAAGAAATATTCAAGTAAATAATTCATCAATTTTGTACATATTCACAGAGAACACTCAGTCAGCTAAATAATACCCATACCCGGTTTAGTTCAGACATTTAATGGCTATTGATTCATATCACACACCTTTTATATTGGAAACTTATCATCAATTTTCTCAACATCCTCTCTGATACGCAGTACACCTGTAGGATGTGATGATCCAAGCTGAGGCTTCTCTTTCTGACCCAAATAAACAGGTTCTGATGTTGAAGAGAGTCAATGCCAACGATTTGAGGAAGTTCTTCTGGTCTGGAATTTGAAAGTCAATTAGTTTTCATGTAGTTTATAAGAAAAAGACAATGACTTACCTGTGGTGTTCTCCGACTATGATGAATGGATGTGCTTGGCTATTTCAGGAATCATTAGGTTGACTGTTCTGATAGAACGGGTCCCTTTTGAAGAATCTGTTTATTATTTTGTTGGGATTTTGGTTAATGGAGATAGGTTCATTTAACAGGTTATATTTTCGTCCAGAACGTCACTGTCAGGAGTGTCAGGTTGACATACTTCACGAGTCACCTGTCTTGTCTGCTACGTTACTGCCGCTAGCGAACTCGTATGGCTGCAGTCGGCACAGGGTTTTCAAACAGCCATAGGTTTAACCTTTAACCCATGTCTAAAATAATGCTTCCTGTGTGTGACCTTCTACGTTTTGTGTTGGCAAGATGGATTTAGTAATATTTCCTAGGGATTTTTAAGGAAAAACTGAGGTTTGGGAGGGATTTCCGCTCTCGTCTATCGTGGCTTTTTCTCGGTGGCCATGACGAGAGGCACTTGAAGATTTTTCTGGTTCAACAAGAAGGCTGACAACCGATTTATATCGATTGCCCTTATAGGGGATTTGTTTGAGTAAGTCTTATGAGCCATTGACGTTTCTTCAACGTTGTGATTTGAGCCAATTTGATGTCACCACGCGGGAACTGCCCTATTGTCACCTGGAGCCCTACCTCGTGTTTGCTACTTCGATGACGCCGGTTTTAGCCCTTCTGAGAAGGTGAGTCAGTGGTTTTTTTTTTTGGATGAAAACACATCTTTTTCTGGAAGGTTTTTCTATATTCCACGTGTTGTGACTTGAGGTTAAATGAACCTTATTTCCATAACAGGGTTGTAGGATAATGCTGAGAATCTAGCATTCTTCCTCTTATATGCTGTTGTTGCGTCCATCGAGGATCCCACTTTCTTCTGGTCAGGATGCCCTGGTACTTTAGTACTACCTGCGCCACAGATCTAGACTAGAGGAGACTGCGGAGACCTCTGGGTTCAATTGGAGTGTGCCAGAAACCAATCTGCTGTGCTCCACTTCGTGGTAGCGCCAGGAGGAATACCAGGGAGAGAGACCTCGGAGTTCAGCCCAGCAGATTTGTGGAGGACCCCCCCTTTATGTTGGTGCTGTTGGCAGTGACCTATGCTGCCCATCCTGTGGAACAGACTGTGATCGGGGTGATCTAGATCTCTGAAGAGGCTGTTGGGTCAGGTTTTTGTTAGGGAACTCAGTAACTTATCAATTATTCCATACATTGAACGTAAAACCCCCTGTAAGGCCCTCTCATAGCGCTATGCGACAGCTGTAGGTTTTGCACTTGACTTCTTTGGTTTTTTGAGATTATTCCCCTTTTATTATTGGTAGATATTGGTCCATATCTGATTCTTTTACATTCAAATCATGAACTCATGTCTTGATAATTTATGCTGACCTGATTTGAGTGATTTGTTTGTCATACTCAAATTCCATCACACTCATAGTCACAAAATTTTTTTACCAGCCTCTACACAGGTCCAAATGTGCCTTGTCTGTTTGCACAGGAAATAAATAGGTTTTAAAGGAGTTCTGCATTTTATTTATCTAATTGTCTGCCATCCACAATCTAAGAAAATAATACATCTTTATTTTCAGAATTTTACCATCATGATAAGTATTTGGTTTTCTCAATTATCCAAACTGAAATATTTTCTTTAAATTGAGTGGCGCCCCTTAAAAACTTGAATTTGTGCATATATAGCTCTATCTCGAACTCACTTATCTGTTCTCTGATGAAAAGCTGCCGTCCGCATACATGTAACTCATTTTCTTATTTTTTGTAGTAATTATTTGGAGGTTGAGAAAAAAGGGAGGTTACAATATCTGCGTTATTGAATGATGTGTGTCGATGAATTTTTCGCCAATATGTCGAGAACGACCCCACCGTCATGAGGAAAAAATGAAATAAATTCGCAGTGCCGTACGTAGGTTGAAAAAATGATAACTGATGTGATACACGGTTTTTTTAATATCTCCGTTATTAATTGATGTGCGTTGATGAATTTTTTGCCAGAATGTTGAGAAGGACTGAATATTTAAGGAAAAAAAATTGAATGATTTCGCAGTGCCGTACGTATGTTAGAAAAAAAAATAATATCTGTCATATTTGACACTTTTTTCGTCATAGCCCCGTTATTAACTGATGTGCGTTATTGAATTTTTTGCCAAAATGTCGAGGAGCACACATTCTTCATGAGGAGAGGAAGAAATGAATTCGCAGTGCCGTACGTAGGTTGGGAAAAAATAATATTTGATATGAAAAGACTGTTTTTTTTGGAAATATCTCCGTTATTAATCGATGTGCGTTGATGAATTTTTCGCCAGGATGACGGGAAGGACTCTATCTTTATGAGAAAAAAATAAAATGAATTCGCAGTGCCGTACGTAAGTTGGGAAAAAATAATATTTGATATGAAAAGACTGGTTTTTTGGAAATATCTCCGTTATTAATCGATGTGCGTTGATGAATTTTCCGCCAGAATGACGGAAAGGACTCGATCTTTGTGAGAAAAAAATAAAATGAATTCGCAGTGCCGTACGTAAGTTGGGAAAAAATAATATTTGATATGAAAAGACTGGTTTTTTGGAAATATCTCCGTTATTAATCGATGTGCGTTGATGAATTTTCCGCCAGAATGACGGAAAAGACTCGATCTTTATGAGAAAAAAATAAAATGAATTCGCAGTGCCGTACGTAAGTTGGGAAAAAATAATATTTGATATGAAAAGACTGTTTTTTTGGAAATATCTCCGTTATTAATCGATGTGCGTTGATGAATTTCTCGCCAGAATGACGGGAAGGACTCGATCTTTATGAGAAAAAAATAAAATGAATTCGCAGTGCCGTACGTAAGTTGGGAAAAAATAATATTTGATATGAAAAGACTGATTTTTTGGAAATATCTCCGTTATTAATCGATGTGCGTTGATGAATTTTCCGCCAGAATGACGGAAAGGACTCGATCTTTATGAGAAAGGAATAAAATGAATTCGCAGTGCCGTACGTAAGTTGGGAAAAAATAATATTTGATATGAAAAGACTGGTTTTTTGGAAATATCTCCGTTATTAATCGATGTGCGTTGATGAATTTTCCGCCAGAATGACGGAAAGGACTCGATCTTTATGAGAAAAAAATAAAATGAATTCGCAGTGCCGTACGTAAGTTGGGAAAAAATAATATTTGATATGAAAAGACTGGTTTTTTGGAAATATCTCCGTTATTAATCGATGTGCGTTGATGAATTTTTCGCCAGAATGACGGGAAGGACTCGATCTTTATGAGAAAAAAATAAAATGAATTCGCAGTGCCGTACGTAAGTTGGGAAAAAATAATATTTGATATGAAAAGACTGTTATTTTGGAAATATCTCAGTTATTAATCGATGTGCGTTGATGAATTTTCCGCCAGAATGACGGAAAGGACTCGATCTTTATGAGAAAAAAATAAAATGAATTCGCAGTGCCGTACGTAAGTTGGGAAAAAATAATATTTGATATGAAAAGACTGTTTTTTTGGAAATATCTCCGTTATTAATCTATGTGCGTTGATGAATTTCTCGCCAGAATGACGGGAAGGACTCGATCTTTATGAGAAAAAAATAAAATGAATTCGCAGTGCCGTACGTGAGTTGGGAAAAAATAATATTTGATATGAAAAGACTGGTTTTTTGGAAATATCTCCGTTATTAATCGATGTGCGTTGATGAATTTTTCGCCAGAATGACGGGAAGGACTCGATCTTTATGAGAAAAAAATGAAATGAATTCGCAGTGCCGTACGTAAGTTGGGAAAAAATAATATTTGATATGAAAAGACTGATTTTTTGGAAATATCTCCGTTATTAATCGATGTGCGTTGATGAATTTTCCGCCAGAATGACGGAAAGGACTCGATCTTTATGAGAAAAAAATAAAATGAATTCGCAGTGCCGTACGTGAGTTGGGAAAAAATAATATTTGATATGAAAAGACTGGTTTTTTGGAAATATCTCCGTTATTAATCGATGTGCGTTGATGAATTTTTCGCCAGAATGACGGGAAGGACTCGATCTTTATGAGAAAAAAATATGCTATCCTTTTTCCTGGATTATCTCGAAAAATATAGGTTTGCGCACGTTTTCATTGTGAAATTCGGGTTACTGAGGTCGGAATACGTAAGTTCAAAAATTTTTTCTCGAAATAATTAATAATAATTGCAAAATTACCAAAAAAAATATAGGAACCTGTTATATCATTTTTTCATGTTCGATCTGAATCCGAGAGATTTCCCACATTTTCCCTGTATATTCTCTACTGTAATAACACCTGTGATAACACAGTATATGCCCTTTCCAGAGGGTATATACTGTGGTAATAACTTGGAAGTCGAGCGGGTGTTCTGTGGTCGAGCATCGCTTCTGTCTAGACCGTTCGGGTATACTCGTTCATCCTCTCGTATTACGGCGAGATTCTTGTAATAATTAGAAGCATGTCTGTGTGTATGTCTATGTCTAGAAGCGTTGAAAAGAAGAAGGATTTGTGTGAGGTTATGTGTTTGGTTGGTAGATAACCGTTTAGCCGGTGATTTGAAATGTAAGTAATTTCACATTTTATTCTGATCAGCTTTAACTTTGTTTGATGTCATTATGCCACAAAAACGTACTAAGTTTCCAGTAGTAAAGTTGGCTGAATTTATCAATAGTCATTACCCCCATTTACATTCTCAAAGCTTACAAAATCTCAGAGTTAATGATGACATTATCCGAAAGTCTGCAATTCACATGTTTTCAACTGATGACTTTAGAACACGTACTGAAATTTATCAAGTTCTCCACCGTAATACTGGCAAAATTCATGACCTATTAATGTGCAATAGTATACATTCTCATGCAATTGGTGATACAAATAATTTAAAAAAACTGTCGATTGATTTCAATCTCCTCAATGGGATAATAATTCAGCATCAAATATCCAGAGACAGTATTTCGTCTGAGTCTTATTATCCAAAGAATTCAAAATATTCTGACCTTTGCAAATTAATGAATATGAAAAATAGTGAGAAAAACCGCAAAAGACTTTGTTACTATGTTAAGAGAAATATTGAACGTATCAATTTTGGAATTGCTTCTGAATTAACTAATGAAAATTCAAATGAACACGTCATTGATCAGTTGGATAGCGATTCATCTATAGTAAATGAAAATTCTCATCACGAATCCATCAAAATGGTACATTCTACTCCAAATTCTCAAATTAATGATGACCAATTGACTATAATTTCCGGAATGAAACCATTTGAAAATAATAGTAATCAATCTAATTCTCTCAATAATTCCACGCACGTAAAAAAAGAAATTAGCTCTGATTTTTTCACGATTTCTCCTGACTTGAAAAACCTTCCTGATAAATTAATAATAACAGATGAATTGCTGCCAAAGGGCACCAAAAATATTAAAGAGAATAAATGTTGGACATTAACTTATAAGAATTGCACTTATAGAGAAGGTTCTTTTTTCTTAACGGGTGTAGAGTTTTCCAGTGTATTCAAAAATAGGAAGCTATTGAAAGAAAAATATACTTTTTTGCTCAGTAAGAAATTTCATTTAGTGAATAACACATGTAAACTATATTTTAAACATAACCGCTACCTAAAAAAATCGGATTCTATAAAATTATATGCATATTGTGCACACACGTTTTGTAAAAAATTCATTCTTTATATTCGACACGTATCATCACTTAGTAGTCATTCCGAACATAGAGTTGAGGTATTCAGTAGCGGTAAAGACTTTAATCATTTGAAAAATTTAGCAACCCAACTAAGAGGACTAGAACGCAAAATAGTTAAGAAAGAAATGTTGAATGTAAAGGCTTTAGAACAGCGACAAAATGATGTATTGAGTCTCAATCATAATTCATTAGAAAAATGTAATTTAGGGGAAGTAAAGTCTGATTCAGTTTATAGGAAAGTACGTTCAGAAGCATTTTCAAAAAATGATCGACATAATGATGATATTTTCGATATCATTGATATGCAGAGAGATCATCCTAATTATATTCAGTTTGTTGGAATTCCTCTGCATGTATATTTATATAGTGTTGAACAACTCATGCTTCTTTCATTCAGAAAGGACTCAGTTTTACATCTTGATGCTACTGGAAGCATAGTGCGTCGACCTGGTAATACTGGCAACAAAATATATTATTATGCTGGGGTTATACAGACAGAATCAAACAGGCTATGTGCTGTAGTCGAAATGATATCAAGTGAACATGATGCTGGTAGCATAGGCGCATGGCTTTTAAAGTACCGTTCTTTCTGCACCCTTCATAAAAAATGGCCTATTTTTAATAAAGTTGTTTCCGATTTCAGTTTTGCAATTCTGAACGCTGTTCATATCAAATATTATTTTTTCCCAACTTACGTACGGCACTGCGAATTCATTTTATTTTTTTCTCATAAAGATCGAGTCCTTTTCGTCATTCTGGCGGAAAATTCATCAACGCACATCGATTAATAACGGAGATATTTCCAAAAAACCAGTCTTTTCATATCAAATATTATTTTTTCCCAACTTACGTACGGCACTGCGAATTCATTTTATTTCTTTCTCATAAAGATCGAGTCCTTTCCGTCATTCTGGCGGAAAATTCATCAACGCACATCGATTAATAACGGAGATATTTCCAAAAAACCAGTCTTTTCATATCAAATATTATTTTTTCCCAACTTACGTACGGCACTGCGAATTCATTTTATTTTTTTCTCATAAAGATCGAGTCCTTCCCGTCATTCTGGCGAAAAATTCATCAACGCACATCGATTAATAACAGAGATATTTCCAAAAAACCAGTCTTTTCATATCAAATATTATTTTTTCCCAACTTACGTACGGCACTGCGAATTCATTTTATTTTTTTCTCATAAAGATCGAGTCCTTCCCGTCATTCTGGCGAGAAATTCATCAACGCACATCGATTAATAACGGAGATATTTCCAAAAAAAAAAAGTCTTTTCATATCAAATATTATTTTTTCCCAACTTACGTACGGCACTGCGAATTCATTTTATTTTTTTCTCATGAAGATCGAGTCCTTCCCGTCATTCTGGCGAAAAATTCATCAACGCACATCGATTAATAACGGAGATATTTCCAAAAAACCAGTCTTTTCATATCAAATATTATTTTTTCCCAACTCACGTACGGCACTGCGAATTCATTTCATTCTTTTCTCATACAGATCGAGTCCTTTCCGTCATTCTGGCGGAAAATTCATCAACGCACATCGATTAATAACGGAGATATTTCCAAAAAACCAGTCTTTTCATATCAAATATTATTTTTTCCCAACTTACGTACGGCACTGCGAATTCATTTTATTTTTTTCTCATAAAGATCGAGTCCTTCCCGTCATTCTGGCGAAAAATTCATCAACGCACATCGATTAATAACAGAGATATTTCCAAAAAACCAGTCTTTTCATATCAAATATTATTTTTTCCCAACTTACGTACGGCACTGCGAATTCATTTTATTTTTTTCTCATAAAGATCGAGTCCTTCCCGTCATTCTGGCGAGAAATTCATCAACGCACATCGATTAATAACGGAGATATTTCCAAAAAAAAAAAGTCTTTTCATATCAAATATTATTTTTTCCCAACTTACGTACGGCACTGCGAATTCATTTTATTTTTTTCTCATAAAGATCGAGTCCTTTTCGTCATTCTGGCGGAAAATTCATCAACGCACATCGATTAATAACGGAGATATTTCCAAAAAACCAGTCTTTTCATATCAAATATTATTTTTTCCCAACTTACGTACGGCACTGCGAATTCATTTTATTTTTTTCTCATAAAGATCGAGTCCTTTCCGTCATTCTGGCGGAAAATTCATCAACGCACATCGATTAATAACGGAGATATTTCCAAAAAACCAGTCTTTTCATATCAAATATTATTTTTTCCCAACTTACGTACGGCACTGCGAATTCATTTTATTTTTTTCTCATAAAGATCGAGTCCTTCCCGTCATTCTGGCGAGAAATTCATCAACGCACATCGATTAATAACGGAGATATTTCCAAAAAAAAAAAGTCTTTTCATATCAAATATTATTTTTTCCCAACTTACGTACGGCACTGCGAATTCATTTTATTTTTTTCTCATAAAGATCGAGTCCTTCCCGTCATTCTGGCGAAAAATTCATCAACGCACATCGATTAATAACGGAGATATTTCCAAAAAACCAGTCTTTTCATATCAAATATTATTTTTTCCCAACTCACGTACGGCACTGCGAATTCATTTCATTCTTTTCTCATAAAGATCGAGTCCTTCCCGTCATTCTGGCGAAAAATTCATCAACGCACATCGATTAATAACGGAGATATTTCCAAAAAACCAGTCTTTTCATATCAAATATTATTTTTTCCCAACTTACGTACGGCACTGCGAATTCATTTTATTTTTTTCTCATAAAGATCGAGTCCTTTTCGTCATTCTGGCGGAAAATTCATCAACGCACATCGATTAATAACGGAGATATTTCCAAAAAACCAGTCTTTTCATATCAAATATTATTTTTTCCCAACTTACGTACGGCACTGCGAATTCATTTTATTTTTTTCTCATAAAGATCGAGTCCTTTCCGTCATTCTGGCGGAAAATTCATCAACGCACATCGATTAATAACGGAGATATTTCCAAAAAACCAGTCTTTTCATATCAAATATTATTTTTTCCCAACTTACGTACGGCACTGCGAATTCATTTTATTTTTTTCTCATAAAGATCGAGTCCTTCCCGTCATTCTGGCGAGAAATTCATCAACGCACATCGATTAATAACGGAGATATTTCCAAAAAAAAAAGTCTTTTCATATCAAATATTATTTTTTTCCAACTTACGTACGGCACTGCGAATTCATTTTATTTTTTTCTCATAAAGATCGAGTCCTTCCCGTCATTCTGGCGAGAAATTCATCAACGCACATCGATTAATAACGGAGATATTTCCAAAAAAAAAAA